>OY728134.1:1178757680-1179411043 GCA_963277665.1 Viscum album | reverse complement strand
CCTTGGTAAATGTATGCGATCACTCAAATTATCTACTAAAATATAAAATTTCTTTGATCTAAAATTTAGTCAACTCCTGAATAATTCTCCTCCACAAGTTTACATGATCTTGTACACTCATGTATAGTTCTTCAAAGATATTTTGTTATAAATATAGTAATTTTTTTCTTCTATATTATGATTCTCATTTAGAGTAGTGTGTTAGTTATGGTTTCATATAAAGTGAAAAATTCTCATTTACTTAAATATATTTTTGGTGAAACTTCAGTCTTATTGAATTTCTTTTTACGAAATGACTTATAATTTTTTTTAGAATGGATAAAAGTTGGATGTATGAAACCAATCGGATTTCAAGCGATTTTTAAAACAATTTGGAGATATTTTTAGATTTTTCATTTCACAATGCTTCAGATAGTGGTCGCATACACTGCCCATGTTCAATTCGTGTTGGCAGACCTTGGTTGAGCAGTGAAGAAGTCATCTACCACATAACCAAATATGGTTTTCAAGAAAAATACTATGTGTGGTATCACAATGGGGAGAAAATGAAATCTCAAATTACTGATTATCCAAATGAGAGGACTAAAGTGGGGAATTTGTTATATGACCAGTTTCTGTTTATTTATCATCATCAAAAAGAAAGGATTCTGACCCAAAAAGACTTCGATATGAGCGCACATGATGCATATAATGAAAATGATGATGTTTTTAGGGTGAAAAAATTTAATGATGCTGCGACGACTCCAGTATATCGACAATGCGATAAAATGAAAAAAATGGAATTTTTGATCTGATTGTTTCATGGAACAACTATGTATGGGATTTATAATACAGAAATCTATTACATTCTTGCCTTATTGAAGGATTTACTTCCAGATGATACATATATTCCCTCAAACCACTATATGGCATGGAAGTTAGTTGAGGAACTTGGATTTTCAAGAAATAAAATTCATGCTTGCCCAAAAGATTGCAGTTTATTCTAGGAGGAAACCACTGAATGAAATGATTTTATAAAATGTGGCACATCCCATTGGAAGTAAAAATCTAATGGAACACCATCCCATATGCCAAAGAAAGTAATGTGGCACTTTCCATTGATCCACAGACTCCAGAATCTTTTTTTGTCTGATGAAATATCAATAAAAATGATATGGTATGATACCAAGAGAAGGAAGAATAATGATGAGTTAGTTCACCCTGGAGATGGATTTGCGTGGTAGATATTTGATGCTCAATATCCTGATTTTGTAGCTAACGTGCGTAATGTGAGGCTGGGTCTTTCATGCGATGATTTTAATATGTTTGGGCAGATGCTTACTTTGCACAGCACATGGACAGTTTTATACACATTTACAATCTTACCCCATGGTTGTATATGAAAAAAACTTTCACTTTCATGAGTATACTCATATATGGTCCTTCTGATCCCGACATTGATATTGACGTATACATGAAACCTTTAATAAAAGAGTTGAAACTTCTTTGGTATGTGGGTGTGCGCACATATGATGCATATTCGAAAGACATATTTTATATGCATGCTGCGCTTATGTGGATGATCAATGATTTTTCAACTTATGCAATGATATATGGATGGAGCACAAAGGGAAAACTATCATATCCCATTTGTATGAATAATAAACAATCCCGAAGACTGAAACATCGCTATAGTTTTAGTTTTATGGAACATCGACGATTCTTTTCAATGGACCATCCATATAGAAATAATCGTCGAAGATTTGATAATACCATAGAGACTGATGATCCACCTTAGTGTATGTCTAGAACCTATGTGCTTAATGAATTTAAATATTTCATTTTTTCATTCAGGAAGGGTCAAATGAAATCTTGAAAGATAAAGAATGTTTCCATTGAAACCTTTTACAATTGGAGGAAGAGGAGTATCGTTTTTGATTTGCCTTATTGGTTAACCAATTTGTTACGTCATTGCTTAGACGTAATGCACATTGAAAATAATATATGTGAAATTTTTCTTTCGATACTTCTAAATGTTAAGGGAAAGACAAAAGATGATTTACAGTCTCGGCGTGACTTGGTGGATTGAGGCATCAGACTAGAATTTCATCCTGTGTGTATCAGTGAAAATAAATGGAAAGTTCCATGTGATTATTATGTGATGAAACCTACGAAAAAAACGATTTCTGGAAGTATTAGAGACTATTATAATTCTTGATGGCTATTCAAGAAACATATATAAACGGGTCCACAGAAGATAGTAGAAGCTAAAATCATTAAAGACTCATAATTATCATGTTCTTCTTCATGATTTGATTCCAATATAAATCGATCATCTTTTGTCCAATAATGTAAGGGTGACTATTATTCAGTTGTTCCATTTTTTAGAGATCTTTGTGCTAATAAGTTGTCCAAGTCTTTCTTGCAAAAAATGTTGACAGATGCCCCATTAATTTTGTGTGAGTCAGAAAAAATATTTCTTCCATCATTTTTCACATGCATGCTGCATCTAACTATCCATATTACCACTAAAATAATTCTTGAAGGACCTATTTCTTTTCATTGGATGTATCCAACTGAAATAAATATGTACACATTAAAGTCTTATGTCCGAAATAGGAATCATCATGAAGGTTCTATCATGAATGGTTACTTGGATCAAGAATGTATGGATTTCTGCTCAATGTATTTTTCTGATCTTACTACAAGAATGAACAGACCACTGAGAAATGAATAATAACAATATGAGAAAATTGAACCCAGTTTTCCATCACTTCCTCAAACAGGAGGAATTCTTGGATCATATACATTGAAGACATTAAGCCTTGAAGAGCGGGAGATGGAACATCACATAGTTTTGTTCAACTATGATTTGTTCGATGACTACATCAGGTAACTAAATTTAATATATATATCTTAAATATATATATCTATTAATATATTCATATTTTTTATCTATAGGGAACATAAAACAATGATAAATAGAAATCATAGTTTGTTATCTTTGAGAAGGAGGGAGTCATTGCATAGCAAAGAGTTTTCTGCTAGGTTTAAATTGAAGGTAAATATATTACTGTTTAAAATAATTAAATCAATATTTAATTAATTTTAATATTCATTTATATTATAGGTATTGAGTTTTCCTGCAGACTCTGTCTCTGAGTAAATAAGAGCTTTGGATTTTGGTCCTAATATCATGGTTCGTGACTGTAAATCAATTGTTATCAATGGGTAAAAATTTATTTTCACTAAACAAGCAAAGAACATGAGAACACAACATGATGGTGTTATGGTTACTACCACAACAGATTGTTATGACAGTGCATTAGATAATAGACCATGATTTGAAAATGTGGGTTATTATGGAGTCTTTGAAAAAATAGTAATATTGTATTATTACTCTCATGGACGATTCACGATGATGAAATGACATTGGTTCAATTCGATAACGAGACATGGAACATTTATTTATGATTGTGGATTTTGAGTAATTAATATGACTCTCAATCTTGCTACCGAAGAACCATATGTATTGGCATCAATGGATAAACTAGTTTTTTATGTCAAAGACCAATTTCGACCTGAATTTGGTGTCATAGTTGAAGTAATTCCAAGAAATATTTTTTATGATGGTGATGATGGAATTGACACTATCCCTACTGCCATTGGAACCAATCCATTTATTTCTTTTGATGAATCTAATAGCTCAATTTTCAGAGTTAATTGTGAACCTGGAGTTGTGGTGGAAAATATATAAAATCATCCATCCATGTTCTCAATTCTTTTGGTTTACCTCGAGTTGGGTTGTTAAGGTTGGTACTATTAAAATTGATTACAAATATGTTGTATCCTATTTGACCGTTATCCGATATGGTTGGAATTTTTATTTGAATTGCATTTTGTAATTTGGAATTGAACTGTATTTAAACCTACGAAACATACATTTCTAACATGGTGAACATTTCAATGCTTCAACTGTGATTTGTATAAAATTTGTATAACTCTAAGAACTATCTTTAGCATTTTACTAGGTAATGAACATAATGGTTTGTATTCTTCTGCAAAACATGTATTGAAACCTGGATCATCTACCTAAGCTAAAGAAATTAAATTTTTCCTTAATTTTGAAAACTTCTTCACCACTTATGAATCTGGTAGAATAAATGTTCCATGATTTTAATAGACTGATGACACTTAGTAAATAATCATCCAACTAAAAATTAATTTCTTTATTACATCTTGTATGATTTATTAACTTCATTATATATTTGTTCAATCTCACCTAAAATAATGGTTAGTTATATTATCCATGAATCCCCCTATTCCCTCTCATTTATTTTGTTTTTTGGGTTACACATTAGTTATCCTTTTCTATTTACTTCCATATTTGTTTTCAAATGCAGGAAAATGAAACCAATTGAAGAGAGGTGATGAAAACAGATTATGGATAACAGTAGTCATGTGGATGAACTGGGCATTCCATCACTAGTTCCTACAGTGAGTAATTTATTTCAAATATATTTATTTGAATAATATATAATTTCATGTGATTAATTTTTTTTAAACATTTTTTCAATATCCATATATTTGGCGACAACTATTTGATGAGAAGCCTACTAGTGGTCCCAGTACACGGGGTGTTCGTATGAGGGGGGGGGGGTATGTGAGCTAGATGATATGGTCAGCGTACTCAATTAGACCATGCCCCTCCCACTGACATACCATCCATCCCACATTCTGATCCCGGTGTGTCTTTAGGGACACATGAGATATTTAGACCTCCCATGCTTTCACCAAACTTTACATATAATCATCCTCACCTGTTTGTAACATATCTGATGATGATTCCCACTCCCCATACAACATTTGTCCAACCATCCCTATCATCTTCTTTTACTTCTGCTTCCTTCTCTCTGGCCTTTTATATTCCATCTTCTTCGACTACTACTCTACCAGAGTCTATCCCTGCGGAGCTTACATTGGGACCCACTCCATCTGTACAGGGTGTTCCTTCAGTTTCTGCAGATCCAGCGGCGCCCATTGATCAGATTACTGCAGGTATACTTATACAACTATAACAAATATTTACACCATTATTTATTTTCATTATAACATGTATTGATAAAATATTTGTTTTTCTTTCATAACAGATACATCTACTGATAGGAGGAGAGGGCGGGGGCATACACACATGTGTTCAGTGTGGAACCGCCGCACGTAGTTGATGGGGTACTACAATGAAGATAGTGAGATGATTGAAAAATCAGGGCATCAATGTCGGAGTTTTTTGGCCACCCTTGCCAAATACTCCGACATCATTTCTCTCAGTCCACTCTCATGGAGACAACTGCCAAATGAAGTCAAGGATAACGCCTGGGCAGAGATATGGGTAAAAAAATCTGTTTTATTTAATGCAATATATTAATTCTTGTATTTATATGAATTACTATTTTGGTTTCAGCTGCGGTTTAATTTCACCGATGGTGAGGGTGCACGACAAGCACGTCTAAAGGATTTTGGTGAGCTTTGGAGATCTTATAAGCATGATTTGTACATTGGATGGCGTGCTAGAGTGGGCCCAGAGTTAGAGGAGGTCCCTGTCATGGCTGATTGTCCAATAGAATAGTACCCACATATGATTATTCATTGGACGACTCTCCAATTTACGATATTAATCAAATTAGAAGTATTTAAATAAAATTTCTCAAGTTTTTCATTAATACTAATTATTGAAATTTATTTCGGATGAATCTACAAGAAATAAAAAAAACATTGATGCTAAGAAATACGTCCACACATTGGGACGTACTACGATGCAAGATCATGAGAGACAACAGGTATGACAGTTTATAATCTTTCTTTACGACTTGAACTCTCTATTGCTTCCTCCATAATTTATTCGATTGCTAAAGTTGTTATATAATTTTAGTTATGAAATTACTATGTTTATTTGGTATACTATTTTTAATTATGTTTTTCTAAATTCAATGTCATTATAGAGGAATAAATTGAATATAGAAGGACATGTGCCTCAAGAAAAATAGTTTTTATTGAGTAGAAAGAAGAATGACGGAAGTGCGATTAATGAACCGACTCAGAAATAGATTTTATGTTTTACTTTGTAGATTTAAAAGTTTAATCTCTATTTTTTAACTTAATAATCTATTTATATTTGTAACAGGCTGCTTTAGAGGCCCTTGATGCCTAAGAACTTGACAATTTTGGGCCAAATGATCACTTACATCAGGTGTTGGGAGATGAGAACCCTGGTAGAGTATGCTGCCGACCTGAGAAGAGTATATTTCCGACGAGGTATTGGCCATCCTCAAGTAAGATTTGTAGTTCCACCAAGTTTTAGCAGGTTAAGGCACATGAAGAACTTGCTGAAAAAGGGCCATAGAGATGACCAAAAAGTCTTCTAGGGAAAGTACTGTATTTATGAAACTGAAGGATGTTTTACGTACAAAACTTCCACTAGAGGCCAGCACTGCTTGTGATGAATATATGTCATTGATGCGTTCTATATATGGTGGAATAGGTGGAATTTCTAGTGGTGGTCAAGACGATGGAGAGGAGGAGGTTGAGGCGGAGGAGGAGGAGGGTGAGGAGGAGGCTGAGGCAGAGGAGGAGGGAGAGGAGGAGGTCGAGCTGGAGGAGGAGGGTGATAAGGAGGCCAAGGCTGAGTACGAGGGTGGGGATGATGATGGGGACGACGATGTGGATGAGGGTGAGGGTGATAATGATGGTGATGATAGTGATGGTGATAAGGGACTGATTGATCCATTACATTTTTGACTGATATTACTGACCTTTGATGTTTATTGATTTATTGTGCCTGAATATATGTGTGATTATGTAGGTCCCATTATCTTTATTTTTTATATATTTTTATAAAATTTTAATTTTTAGTGGAATTTATAAAATTGATGGTCTGATAAGAAGTTTGTATTGAAATTATTTTTTTAACCTTGAAAGAATTTTCTTAGAAAATATGTAAATATCATACCATGTGTCTAGGATAGCCCCCCCAGACAGCCCCCTACCCTCCTCCCTGGACACCGAACAGCCCCCAGACAACCCCCCGGATAGCCCCTTGGACAGCCCCCACCCTCCTCCCTAGACACCGGATAGCCCCTCGGATATCCCCCACCCTCCTCCCTGGACCCCAAACAACCCCCCCTCATCCCTGGACCCCGGATAGCCCCCTTCCCCCCTGGACTATGGACAACCCCAGACATCCCCTAGACAACCCCCCCGAACAGCCCCCGGACATCCCCCACCCTCCTCCCTGGACCCCAGACATCCCCTCCTCCCTAGACCATGGAAAACCCCCCACCCTCCTCCCTGGACCCCTGACAGCCCCCCCCCCAGACATCCCCCACCCTCCTCCCTAGACCCAGGATAGCCCCCCTCTTCCCTGGACCCTGGACATCCCCCTACCCTCCTCCATGGACCCCAGACAGCCCCCAGACAGCCCCCTGGACAGCCCCCCAGATAGCTACCCAGACAGCCCCCCTGACAGGACACCACCCTCCTCCCTGGACCCCATACATCCCCTCAGACAGCCCCCAACCCTCCTCCCTGGACCCTGGACAGCCCCCACCCTCCTCCCTAGACCCCGGACAGCCCCCCGACCCGACATCCGAACAATGGGCGAGCAACGATTCAGCATATATAAAACATCACGACAATTCACAAAAGGATAAGGACCACCTACCTTGATTCCGGAGACAATCACACACTTTATTCTGTGACTTGGATCCCAATCTAATCTCTCTTTAAAATGGACACCCTTTTAATAAAAAAACAACTAGCATAGGGAAAACTGACCAAACGTATTTGGATTGTGTTGATACTTTAGCACAAGGATGCATCGATCATTTGGGATGTGTACGAGTCAACCCTGCCTCAATCCGAGGCACGATGTGGCCGGTACCACTCAAAGTGTCTCACTTTTATTTTAATTGGACAACATTTAAAGTGAACACAATAACTAGCATACGGAAAACTGAACAAATGCATTTGGATTCTGTTAATACTTTAGGAAAACAATCCATGGGTCATTTGTGACATGTACGAGTCAACCACGCCTCAATCCGAGGCACGGTGTTGCCGGTACCACTCAAAATATCTCACTTTTATTTGAAATGAACAAGATTTTATGTGAAAAAAACAACTTTCAGAAGAAAAACTGACCAAACACATTCAAATTATATTGATACTTTAGGACAATGATCCATGGGTCATTTGTGATGTGTACGAGTCAACCCCGTCTCAATCCGAGGCACAATGTGGCCGGTACCACTCAAACTGTCTCACTTTTATTTGAAATGGACAAGATTTTAAGTGAAAAGAACAAATTTTATAAGGAAAACCAACCAAACGCTTTTTGATTTTATTGATACTTCATGAAAATGATCCATTGGTCTTTTGTGACATGTATGAGTGAGCCTCGCCTCAATATGAGGAACGGTGTGTCCGGTATCACTCAAAGTGTCTCTCTTTCATTTAAAATGGACATTGTTTTATGTAAAAACAGCAGACATATGGAAAACCAACCAAATTTATTCTGATTTTGTTGATACTTTATCACAAGGATCCATGGGTCATTTTTGACGTGTACGAGTCAACCCCGACTCAATCCGAGGCACAATGTGGCTGGTACCTCTCAAAGTGTCTCACCTTCATTTGAAATGGACAATATTTTAAGTGAAAACAACAACTAACATATGGAAATTAAACCAAACGCATTCGGATTATGTTTATACTTTAGGAAAACGATCCATGGGTCATATATGACATTTACAAGTCAACCCCGCCTCAATCTGAGGCACGTTGTGGCCAATATCACTCGAAGTGTCCTTCTATTGTTTAAAATGGACACCCTTTTAAGTAAAAACAATTGGCATACGGAAAACTGACCAATCATATTTGGATTGTGTTGATACTTTTTCACAAGGATCTATGGTTCATTTTGGAAATGTACGAGTCAACTCCTCCTCAACTCATGGCATGGTGTGGCCGGTACCACTCAAAGTGTCTCACTTTTATTTGAATTGGACAACATTTTAATTGAAAACAACCATTGGCATATGGAAAACTGACCAAAAACATTCATATTATGTTGATACTTTAGGAAAATGACCCTTGGGTCATTTGTGACATGTACGAATCAACCCCGCCTCAATCCGAGGCATGGTGTGGTCGGTACCACTCAAACTGTCTCACTTTTATTTGAAATGGACAAGTTTTTTAGTGAAAACAAAAACTTTCATATGGAAAACTGACCAAACAACTTCGAATTCAATTGATACTTTAGGAAAACTATCCATAGGCCATTTTTGACTTGTACGAGTCAACCCCACCTCAATCTGAGGCACGGTGTGGCTGGTACCACTCAAATTGTCTCACTTTTATTTGAAATGGATAGGATTTTAAGTGAAAACAACAACTTTAATACGAAAAACTAACCAAACACATTCTCATTCTGTTGATACTTTAGGAAAACAATCCACGGGTCATCTGTTATGTGTAAGAGTCAACCCTACCTCAATCCGAGGCACGGTGTGACCGGTACCACTCAAACTATCTCACTTTTATTTGAAATGGACCGGATTTTAAGTGAAAACAACAACTTGCATACAGAAAACTAGCCGAACGCTTTCTGATTGTATTGATACTTTAGGAAAATGATACATGGGTCATTTTTGACGTGTACGAGTCAACCCCACCTCAATACGAGGTACGATGTGGCCGGTATCAGTCAATGTGTCTCTCTTTTGTTTAAAATGGACAATGTTTTAAGTAAAAATAACAGACATTCATAAAACTGACCAAACAAATTATGATTGTGTTGATACTTTAGCACAAGGATCCATGGGTCATTTTTGATGTGTATGAGTCAACCCCATCTCAATCCAAGGCATGATGTGGCCGGTACAACTCAAAGTGTCTCACTTTTATTTGAAATGGAAAACATTTTAAGGGAAAACAACAACTAGCAAATGGAAAACCAACCAAACGCATTTGGATTCTGTTGATACTTTATGACAGTGATCCATGGGTCATTTTTGTCATGTGAGAGTCAACCCCTCCTCAATCTGAGGCACGGTGTGGCTGGTACTACTCAAACTGTCTCACTTTATTTTGAAATGGACATGATTTTAAGTGAAAACAAAAACTTTCATATGGAAAACCAACCAAACGTATTCGGATTGGGTTGATACTTTAGCACAAGGATCCATGGTCTAGCCTCACACAATCCACTTCTCATGTGAGGAACTACTAACCCTATTCTAAAACACTTGACATTCAATGCGCCAATCCCATCCTTAAACAGTGGGTTCTAGGACCAAACCAAAGTCCCTTTGGGAACCCAATACCAAAGGCATAATTGAATATTCATACCCACTACCCAAATTGGGGATTCATATCACATCACACCTAGGATACCAAATTATAATTATCCACAAACCCCCTTATTCCAATTGAAAAGTCAATGAAAAAAATGTAGGCTATTCTAGTAACCCATATCATATGTCCAGATTGGCCAATGTTTCCCACTAACACATCGGGAACCATTTATACATGGATACATAGTCATTAGAGGAATATAAACATCTCATGTGCTTCCTATAACACATCCTAGGTTTAAGAACA
Organism: Viscum album; assembly: GCA_963277665.1. Taxonomy (NCBI): domain Eukaryota; kingdom Viridiplantae; phylum Streptophyta; class Magnoliopsida; order Santalales; family Viscaceae; genus Viscum; species Viscum album. The sequence continues at coordinate 1,179,400,405 of OY728134.1, read as the reverse complement.
TGACCACTACCATTGTCTATTTTATGGGTATCATGATCCTTGTCCACTTTACCCTAGTTTTTCTATTGGTTTTAAGATAGTTAACCCAAGACCATGAGTAAACATCCCATGTGCTTCCTATAACATGTAGGTTTTTTCTCTTGTGTGTATTGGTGTTGTGGTTTGAGTGAGGAGTGAATTATAAATTTTGAATACTGTTATGGGTGTTATTGCTTTTCAATACTAAATTTCTGAATTCTGGATGTATTGGATTCTGGCTGTATTGGTAATGAATTCTAAATTTTAAATACTATTATGTGTATTGGATTCTGGATATATTGGATTTTAATTTTATATTGGTGTTATAGGTGTTATTGCATTTCAATTATGAATGTATTGGATTGTGGATTTATTGGATTCTATATTTTTGTCTTGTGTTGTGGTTTGAGTGAGGAATGAATTTTAAATTTTATAATTTATGAATTATGGATGAATTTTAAACATCTCATGTACCCTTTTGGATTCTGGGTGTATGTTTTCTAGTCATGGAGAGTTGCAGGATAGAGGTGGTTTCTAGCTGCTGCTGCTGTGGAGTTCCAGCATATGTATACCAATGGTTTTCAAGACCATTTTTATATCCTTTTGATGTATATTATACCAACGGTTTTGTTATAACCGTTGGTATAAACTTCTACCAACGGTTTTCAAAACCATTGGTATATCCTTTGGATGCATATTGTACACTATATACCAATGGTTCTTAACCATTGGTATAAGGGTAACATATACAAACGGTTTGTGAAACCGTTGGTATATCTCTTACTTTAACACATATACCAATTGTTTACACAGAACCATTGGTATAAGCCTATATAAACAGCTTACTTGGCCACAGTTTGGGAAACCATTGGTATATAACATACCAACGGTTTCCCAGCCTTTAAAAATGGTTATGAACCATTGGTAAAGGGTAAAATTCTAGTAGTGGTATTTTATAGTAACTATAGTAAACATATATTATGAAAATATAAGAATACATGGTAGAGTTAATGTACTTAACTAAGGCTTAAGGCTAAAAGATAATGTTAATTATGTGAAATAAACTTGTCTAAAACCTATTTGTTGAGAGTATTTAGAACCAAAATCATATTATATATTAAATAAACTATTTTGGGAAAATTGTAAATAGAAAATAAATTTATAATAAAATAATATTTCAAGACTTTCCTGAAGTGCCCCTCCTCCATCTTATAAAAGGCCACCAGCTCTACCCATTTACTCACACCTCTCTGGCCCATTGGATCATCCAAATTATTCTCAATTAATCTCTCAACATCCATAATTTCCTCCTATAAGACTTAACATGGGTATAAGGAAATTCATGAAAGCCTTTTGGATCAAATCAAGAAAATTACCCGATATAGAGGTAACATCTTCTCTCAAGTTCCATTCCTTTATTTTATTTATTCAGTCCCTATTATATTCTTATTATTTGATTAAATATCAACAATAGTATCCAAAATATTCTAGGATGTTTTTATTATATTTATTTTAACTACACTTACACCTTCATCTAATGGATACAAACATATTGTTTCAATGTACGATGAACTGCTGCCTCACAAAATGATGATTGTTCAATTTTATCCTACCACCTCTCATGGTGGAAATTATGACAACACTATTTTTATATATGATATATATTATATTTATATTTTATATATGCTTTGGTATTTTTTATTTACAACATACCTTTTATGCTTTCCATAATGTGTAAATATGATAATTTCATTTGAGGAAGTACAGACTACCACCCCCTCAAAGTGATATGAATCATTCATGCCATACATGGAATGTATAAAGGATGACATTAATTAAAATATGTAACATTTATAAAATAGATATTATAAAATAATTATAACAAACCTATGTATCATTTTGTTTTAAATGCTTGAAATATGAAAAAGAAATGATTGTAGTGTCTATGCGTACATACGACTTTCTCTCTCCAGGAATGGTGTATTTCATTTATTTTATCCAAGTGTTTGGAATATTAATGATACTTATATACTTGAAATATATGATATTTAAATCATAAATATCATTATGTATATGATGTAATTTTGACTTCATGGATAATTTAAATCGAAACAAGTTCATTTTTCGAATCAAGAACCAATTATCGACAAAATGACCGACATGAACTCAAATAATTAACTAATTATTATAACATGGTCATAAGTAATGTAATGGGAATAATATACATGAAAAAGGTCCTGAAGAAAGTATAAATTACCTTATATTTATTATTCAGGGAGATAAATAATGAACAAGAAAAGTCATACATAGGGTAAGGGACATCGTCTTAATATCCTTTCATTGAGGAATAATTTGGTTTGTACATGACCTTATTTTATACAGTGTATAATTATACCATTTTTCTTTTAATTAATTATTTTTTTAAAAAGCAATATTTTTGTACGAAGTGTTTTAATAAATGAAAAAAGGAATGTTTAACGTATGTGATGTCAATGACCTTTCCATCGCCGCAAGCATTATTTGATATTTGGATCTCTTAACAATCCGTAATGTTTTTATAAGGAAAATAAATACCATATACCCTTTTTTACGTATTTTTTTATTGAAAATGGGTTTTAGAAAGCATTGATTATATCAATATCTTGAAATGATATATTTTTATTTAAATGTAGAAATGTTATCTTTACTTTATGATTTTTTTATGTGTTATGAATATGATATGGTTTTTGGGAATTCATTACGTATATGGGTGGTTCTGTGATTACCAAGGGTGGGTGAGCCCATGATAGATTTCAAATGAATTTGGTAACATGATGGAGGTAAACTTTAAAATTTCTCCTAAGTGATTTAGAGAATATATTGTGAGGGGTATTCTAATCGTAACCATGAAGGTTACTCCCTATGTAGTTGTGAAAGCTAAAAATTATGTTTGTTAGGGATGCCACAAGTTAACTTTATGATTACTCATTTCTCCAGGTTATTAATAAATCTTATGATTTCATGAGGTATGTTAAAGATATTAAGTTTTATGATTGAAAATTATGATTTCTTGGATTTTTATGTATTCATGGACTCATGTTTTATTTCCTTATTTTATATCTCTTACTGAGAATTTTATGATCATCCCAAGTGTTTTGAATTTTTTTTCACAGTGTATAAAGAAGGGTAAGAGAAAAGAAGAATTCAAGAAGATTTTTATCAAGAAAAGAATTATTGTTTTATTTAAAGAGTTTTACATTTATAAAAAATTGGAAGAGTAAAAGTGTCTAATTTATAATATTTGTGATTTAATGTAATAGTTATGGCCTAATTCTCTCAAACTCTAAACCTGAAAATATCTTCAATGTGAATGAAAGTAAATTATTGAACAAAACTCAAGATTATGTAATGTTTAATTTTGGGGCATTACATTAGGTATGTAATTCCTTAGAAGATATACATGGAACACATCATGAACATTTCAGAGGTTTTTTGAAGCTTAATGTGACACGATACCATCCCTACTCAATCAAGAATTTAAAAGGGGCCAATATTCCATGGTATTAGAATTCAATTATTTTTGGATCTCATTAACTTATTCCACAGAGAAATTCATAGGAATAACTTCTCACAAACTTTAAATTATATATTTAATAATTTATTATCATAATAAAATTTCTATTGAATTTTAGCTGCCTTCATATGATTCTAAATGGCTCTAAATTTCCATATCATTTTCTAAACCACTTCAGGTCTCGATTTATTTTTTTTCCTCCAACTTCACCCTAGAACATTACCATTATATACTTCATTCCATAGAGGGGTTCACAAGAAGATATATAAATTCTTGGGTGAATGTTATTATTATAAGAAACTCAATTACATATTGGTGTTGATCCCAACCACGTTTGAAATATACAATTCACGATCTCGTCATATCTTGTAGGATTTGAATGGATCTATCTGGCTGAACATCTATATGAGGTTGATAAGAAGTATTAAAACTCTTCTCTGTATCCAGATCCTATTAAATATTTTTCCATAACCTCTAGTTAACCCTCATATCTAGATCAGATATAATATAATGTAGTATTCCATGAAACCATACTAATTATTTAATGTATATTGTGGAAATATGTTCAATGGAGGAATATTATCTAATAGAAACGATGTGTGCTGACTTCATAAGTTGACTAAATAAAAACCAAATAAAATTATGGATAATAGAAATTGTTTAGGGTCCAACATAAAAATCCATGTTGACCTTTACCCATTTACATTCTTATATGGGTAATGGTTTTAGTATCCCTTTAGAATTCTATCTCATAGCCTTAACTTACTAACATACCAAGCACTAAGATACACACTATTCAATATCTCTATTCATGTTATCCCTAGAGAAATAATCATTCATATCTCTATACATAATCATACTTCTAGGATGAATTTAGAATGATGAATTATGATATTCATCCAAAAGATCCTTTTTAAAATCCGGTATGGAAAGAACACATACATTGTTCCCAAACCTTATCATTCCATTATAAGCAATGTTAAACTTAAGAACATTTCACACATTCTTTTTTCAATTATTTAACTTCCTTTTGTACCACTTTAATAATTATCTATATAGATCATTGAATACCCATTTGATAAAGATAAGATTTTCCACTTCCTTCAATATTTCCAAATCCATGCTTTGAAAATCCAAAAATATTGGATGTCTTATGATTCTAATCATAGATAAGATAACATGATACTTTTGAATTAGATTATCTTTCACTTTGTTTTACTTCTTAGTGTGGTAATTTATATCAAATTGATAATATTTAATCAACTCCAACCATTTTACCTAGAACATATTCAGATCAGTTTGAGTGAATAATTACTTTAAACTTTTATTATTGATATATATGTCACCCCTTTTTATATAAAGATGATTACTCTATATATTTAATGCAACAATTACTAAAGTTAACTCCAAATAATGGGTTAGATAATATTTATCATGACCAGTTAATTATCATGAGAAATAAGCTATAGAAATATCATTCATTGGGAGGACAAATCCCAGTCCCTTATTTTATGCATAATTATAGATAAAACCTTTTTTCAATGAAGGGTAGTGTAAGCACAGGTGTACCAAAATTCACTGTAGTACCATGAAATTTTCCTCACATTCATTCATCAAAAATATTTTTTCCTCCATTTCGAGTTAACTTAGTGAGTGAATTTTAAATCAGGGATATATTCTCAATAATTCTCCTAAAATATCCTACAAAATGTCAGAAACTACCTATCCAAGTCCCAGTGGCTATTCTAGGATAATGTTCAAAAAATTCTATCTTTTATTGATCTATAGATTTACCCTATCATGAGATGATTTGACCCAAAAAATAAAACTTTTAATTGCAAAAATACTAATTTCGATTTTTTTAATAAAAATTGTCCTTTAATATGGATTTTAGCACACTCCTCAAGTGATCAACATTCTCTCCCTTTCACTTTGAATATATTATAATTTCATCTATATACATTACCATGAACTAATCATGATCATTTATAAATACTCTATTCCTTAAATCCCTGAAGATAGTGGGGAATTAGTATGATCAAATGACACTAATATAAATTCATAGTGTCCAACCTCATACAGAAGGCTGTCTTGGGTACAGTTTTTCATTCTACCCTCAACTGATAGTATACAAATAAACGATAAATCTAGAAAAAATATTAATATTCATATAAATAATCAAATAAATCATTAATATGGGTTAGGGGATACTTATTATTGATTTTGATATTTTTATATTCCCAATAATAAATGAAGAGTCACATTGATCCATATAGATTATTTACAAAATTAATAGGTTCACCCTAAGGGGGAACCCTTTTCTGAATGAATCTCTTATCATTATTCTCTTAGAGGTGGTTCTTAAATTTCTACACCTTAACCAGTGCCATTGTATATGGAGTAATTTAAATAGGTTTATCACTAGGTATAGGTTGTATTGGAAACTCAACACCAGGATTTGGATGAACACTAGGAAATTATTCTTGAATAACATCAATAAACACTCGTACAATGGGAATATCATTGATGTTGAGTTTTCCCAAACCATTTGAGATAAAGAAAACTTTTTAAATGGAATCAAAATCCATATAATGTATGTAATATATATTATATGTTAATATTTATCATTAAAATTATAGATGGTCATAGGATGGTTTGGATTATCAAATGTGACTTCCCTTATTCATCAATCGACATGGTATTTTCGTAAATAAATCTAATCTGTGCCTAAGATTACATAAAATTAATATTCCAAGAGAATAAGGACAAATTTTTGAAGCACATTCCCACAAAATTCTATCATAGAAGAATCATAGACTTGAGATTCAATAATCATACCATTGGGAGTTTTCATCTCTAATTAAACATATAATTGTTCAAGATAGTAATTAACATTAATAGAGGATTTTCATGATATAAATGAATTCATATGAAAAAAATAAAATAAGATACTTCAACATTTGTCATTCTTATCACCACCAAAAAAACATCATTATATCTTCTTAATTAATTAAAACATAAAATTTATCATGAAAACTAAAAATTATTGTGATAAATCATATAACCATGAAAAATTAGTTATTTTAACTCCTCAAGCTTCCACGGTATGCCTCTCTTTCAAAAATACAATTTCTTGCACAATATGAAACTTCGAGTTCTAGTACACCACGACCAATCAAACTAGCCGTTTAAAAAATAGTTATGGATAGTGATACCCGGTTTTTGAATTTTATAAATTTTATTTTTCAAAATGGACTTCATTTTTGAATTTTTTATATCAAAATTATCTTAGCTGTACTTTTTGGTATTTTTCTGAAAACTTTCAATTTTTGATGAATAGTGAAAGACACTGCATTATTGTTTAAAACCGAATGTTTATTTAAATAATTATTTAGTTTTTTAAATTTTATTTTAATTTGAAATATTTACATAATACCCATATAAGTTCAATGTAATTCATTAGAGTCATTTTATAATAATATTAGATATATAAAATTTTATTGAACTATTTAATGCCTTTTACCCACCTTATAGGAACATTTGAAAATTTTCATAATACATAATTTTATTGGTTCTGTGAATTGAATTTCAAAAATATGAGAGACATGGTTGAAATAAATAAGTAAAATGTAGTTTAATTGGATGAAAATAATTTTTGGTGAATAGTAACTTGTAAATTTTATTTACCACAGTTAAAAGTAAATTGTGTAATTGAAGGTAAAAATGATATTATAATTACACTAAAACATGTACTAATTCTATTTGATAAGTTTATTTTGACCAAAATAAACCTTAGAAATAAAATATGATCCTTTTGATACACGTAAATTATATTAGGACATTTATTATTATTTTATTTAAAGAAGATTTAAAATTGTTAAATTAAAATTTTAATAACTAAAACATTTTTAATATAGGGTTATACATAAGATAAATTAGACTATAAATATTCATTATAAATATAAAAATATTTCCTACATCATTTTATTTTATTTATAATTTTTATACATTAAATAATTAAATTTATTTATGATACAATGATGATCTAATAATTACCTTACTAATGAAAGATTAAAATAATTGATAATATAAATATCCAAATAAATTTAAATTTATATTCTTGATGTATTCCACTACTTTTATATGTTAATATGACATGTTATTATTTATTTAATGTATTGTTTTCAAAATAATAAATTTTTTTTGACTTTCAAAAAAACCAAATACTAAATAGTGTCAAAATTGACATAAATGAGTTTTTAAAACAAGTGCTATAATATTAAATGATATAATATTCCAAAAATATAAGGATAAAAAAGGACTTATATAATTATATATATTTAATTAATGAACCACTTGGGGTTCTCTTGGAATTTTATAGTATGTTCATTAATCATTTACGATAAAAATACAAGAATACATTGTAAAAGTTAAACTATTTAACTAAGAGTTAAATCTATAAGATAAGGTTAATATGTTAACCTAAACTTGTCTAAAACCTATTGGTTGATATTATATAGACCCATACACACCTTATCCTAGAAATAAATATATTTGGAGCCATTATAAACCGAAAATGATTTTATAATAAAATAATATTTCCAACTTTTCTTAAAGTGACCCTCACCTCTCTTATAAAAGGGTACTTCCACTTCTCTCAAAATAACACCTCAAAATCCATTTGGGTTGGAAAAAACCTGATCAAATATCTTCCCAAATACCCTCAAGTCAACCTATAGGCCTTACTTTGATCATAAATCCAACCTAAGGAGCCCTTTTGATCAAATCAAAAGGAAGCACCCGAAGAAGAGGTAATAATTTCATCACCTCTTTCAAAGTTCTTTTCTTCTTCCACTTCCTATTTATTTGTTGTTTCCATACCAAAATAATAACTACAGTACCTTCTACATACTATTATGTTATTATAAAATTGTTTCCACCGTATTCATTATTCTATCCATCCTATGAATAAAAAAGTTACCATACGTGCGTACATACGGATTACAGTCTCCACGTCGTGGTGTAGTTTGTTATTCAAAACATCATTATTGGTATGGGTATAATAATGATTAAAATTGATGTAAATAATAAATATAACATGTTAATTATTCAATATATATTATATACCATCCAATTACATATGATTACACCATCAATAGAATGATATTGTCGCTCGTGCGTACGTACAGATTACCGTCTCCTCAAACACAATGAGATTCATTTCCCATCATAACCATTCAAGAATAATTTTCATTTTATGATTTAAAATAATGTTTAAGAACTTAGTATCATTATGGATATGAATCAAATACATTTTATCCATAAAAAACATTACTTATGTAATAAAACATATAAAGGAAAATGAATCAGTTTACACCCAAAAAATGATACTACTGAAATATTATTAAAAAAGAAATACAAGAAGATCAAATATGATATAATATTTATGTATTTGGTTCTTGTATAATTTAATAAAAATGATTTTACTATTATAAAGGATGTTAATTTACCCTATACTAAGTAAAAGTACAAGGTAAGTGTTAATTTTACAATCTCTTTATTATTTGAGGTTGTTTTTATGAAAGTATCTTCTGGGACTTCTTTATCCTCCAAATCCGTGTTTCTTAAAAATATATTTCAATTTTTTTTCTATTTACTTGAATATGGTTTAAATTCATTTATACCCTATTTTGAGTTTTTATAATTTTTTTAAAGGAATATTTCTGTCATTTTCCAAACAAGGTACTTTATGACCATTTTGACAAATTAAGGTAAGAATGGTTTTTTAACTTATACGGTGGGTGCAGCTATTTTCTACCATTATAACACTTTCAAAGCTTCCCTTACAAGATTATAATAACATTTTCAAAATAAATGTTTTCTTTTATAATTACGTGAATTTTAAATTATTTCAAAATAGAAAGAGATATTTCTCTCAAATAATTTTGATTTTATCTATGTCAACATCATTTGATGGATTTTAATCTTGTTTGAAGATGATTTATTATGATAAAATATTGTATATTGCATTGAAGGTTTTGTGATACTTTTGATTTTGGATGTTTTATTTTTATACCATTCATGGATTATGGTAAAGTATTAACATTTCATATGCTAGTTTTAATATGAATGTTTATATTACGTTTCAACCTTTTCATATGAGGAATGCATTGGACTTAGTAATTGATGGGTGGAGCCCAATATAGCTCCTCGATTCATCAGTAGGTATCATGTGATTAACTAGTGTCTTGGCATAAGTCCTTGAAAAAAATCTTATTTGTAGTATTTTCATGAGGCCTTTATTATGTGGTTATGATGTCCTACATTATGTATTTCATTGTTATAAAATTAGCTATTGATATTACATGTGATTATTTTACTAGTATAATATCGATGTGAATGTGTAAATGGAATTATTTGATTTATATTTTCCATATTATACTAAAGTTTAAATTTAAAAGGCTTGTGTTTTAGTCTTATACATTTCCTTAAATGTTTATTCTTATTTATGAAAGTTTTCTCTATATTGTTATCCTTACTGAGCATCTGAGCTCACCTATTTTTATGTTATATTTTTCCAAGAATGCGAAGAAGTATATTAGGACTGACTTATAGGTATATGATAAGGTATATGAGTGTGTTTAAAGGAGACAAAATGTTGTTGTTTTTCATTTTATAATGTAATGTAAAAATTATGTATGTATCTAGTACTTCCAAGGATACTAAACTGATCGGTATTTTGGGATTTGATCCATTGTGATCCTAAAAATATTATGTAATAATGCATCGAATCTGGGTAACTAGGGTCAAGGAATTACAGTTGGTATCAGAGTAAGTTTAGTAAAAACCTTGGAAACTAGATTTAGAAAATTCTGATTAGAGAACATTACCCTAAGATAAACTTTGAGGATTAGAATAGAATAAATTCCTAGAATTTTGGTAATGTAAATATTTTGTTAATTTTTACAAGAAATACATCCCTATATAGATACGATTAGGTAGAGGTGGCTCTAGAATAGATGTATCTAGGGGTAAAACCCAAAACACCACTTTGATCTAGATTGAAATGGGATCTGGTGCACGACCATGGGCATTGCTGCACTCTTGGTTACGACACGCTCGAGGGATATGATTAGGATAATTCAATTTTACTTTACAAACTATTATAAAGGATTTATGAGTAAATACTTCCTCAAAGAAAATATTTTTTATGACTATGGATTATATGAATAAACTGTTCAATTTATGTTAGGTATTTGGCTAGTTTGGAATTATGTTTTGTGATTAATAAACTAATCTAGTGCATAACATTGTTTAGAATTGGATACTAGTGGAAGTAATGGAAACCATATCAACACAAATAATTTATGCAGGGATTTCCCTCCTATAAAAGATAATTATAGTGGAACTGGTGATGCAACTGGTGCTGAATTTCTTATAACCATACTGGGAAAACTCACTCAAGTTATGAATAGTAACCTTACCCATATGAAGCACCATGATGCACAATGCGGAGGATCAATTTTAGACCACTTCATGAGAAAAAAACAAAAAAAATTTAATGAGACTAAAAATCCATTTGTAGCTCTACAATGGATAAGTTCCATAGAGAAAATATTTCATTCTTTGGGGAGTAGCGAAAGGGAAAAAGTTGTCATTGTAGTTTATCACCTCATAGGAGATGCATATCAATGGTGGCCATTAATTCAAAAAACAAAGGAGGATAAAAAAGTATAAAATATTGAATGGAGAGAGTTTAAAGATATTTTCTTAGAAAAATAATTTCCTTGTGACCATCGAGCAGATATGGAAAGAAAATTTCTGAGTCTAAGGAAAAAAGAGGATAAGAATGTCGCAAATTATGAGACTAACTTTACAAGGTTATAAAGGCATGATGTAGGTTATATACATAACCCAAGTAGTAATATTGATCATTGATTTTATGGGTTAAGACCATTTCTTCATTGAGAATTAGTCTGAAAATCCATCTCATCATATGAAGATATAGTATCATGTGCTATCAAGGTAGAAAATGAATTATCTAAGTCTTACGACTTTAAAGTAAAGAAAGAGAATAAGAGATCTGGTTAACACTCTAGAAATGGAAATAAGGGGAAGAAAGGAAATGTTTAATTTCCATCCTGTTGTAAATTTTGGAAGAAACACCCCTATACTTTTCAAAAAGGGATGTGAGTTTGTTACAAGTGTGGAGAAAAAGTCCACCAATCTCGTTATTGAAAGGGGAAGAAAGTGGCTATCAATGTTGAATGATACAATTTTAGAGAAATGGGGCATTAAGAAAATGAATTTCCTAAGAGAGAAAGAAACTTACCTCAGAAAAGGCCAAGGGAGAAAGTCCGAGCTTATGTGATCACTGATGTTGAGGTTGAGGCTCCGAATGACGTGGTGGCAGGTAATTTAATGGTTTCCTTAAATTTAGCCAATGAATTATTTGATTTTGGATGATCTCATTGTTTCATATCTTCCCAATTTGCTAAGAAAATTAGATATTTCCAATTTCATTTAACAAGGGAGTTGTCATTCAAAACTGTTAAGGGAAGTATCATTACAATAAAGTTTTGAGAATCAATTCCCATTAGGGCATATAAACATGCTTTATCTGCTAATGTCATCATCATACCCATGATTGAATTTAATATAATCCTCAGTATGGGTTGGATTTCAGACCATGATGATAAAATTTATTTTAAGAAGAAGAAGGTTACAATTTTCAATGATGATAGGGAGTACCTTATCTTTATAGAAGAAATGTCACCATCTGATTCTTATCTAGATCCACACCCATTGTCTCTAATAAATTCAATTATTGGGGAGGAAGAGAGTGAAATAACCATGGTTGAGAAAAGTAATGTTTAAATAGAGGAATTACCTATTGTTAAATAATATTTTGATGTGTTTCCAGAGGATTTACTTGGACATACTCTATAATGAGAAATTTAATTTTCCATTAATTTAATTCCAGGTTCAAGGCTCATATCAAAGACCCCTTATATAATGGCCACTGTTGAATTAGTGGAACTAAAGAAACAACTATATGAGTTGATTAATAAAGGATTTATTCTCCCTAGTGTTTCTCCTTGGGGATCCCCTTTTCTTTTTGTTAAGAATAAATATGGATCTATGAGGTTGTGCATTGACTACATGGAGATCAATTCTATAACAATAAAGAACACATATCCCCGACCTCGCATTGATGATTTATTTAATCCACTTCATGGAGATCAATATTTTTCAAAGAATGACCTTCAATTGGGATATCATCAATTGTGCATGAAAAAGGAATACATTCCCAAGATATCATTTCGAACTAGGTATGGGCATTACGAGTTTACAGTAATGCCTTTTGGACTGACTAATGAACCCTCTATCTTCATGGATCTAATGAATAGAGTTTTCAAATAATATCTTGATGAATTTGTAGTGGTATTTACTGATCATATCTTGGTATATTCTAAAAGATACGAATATCAGGGAAATAACTTGCACACTATTCTAAAGACTCTTAGAAGAGATGAATTATATGGGAAGTTTAGCAAGTGTGAATTATGGATTCAGAATATTTATTTTCTTGGCCATATTATCTCTATGGATGGAATATATGTTGATCCTTATAATACAAAGGAAATCCAAGAATGGCTAGTACCGATGAGTATTACCGAGGTACACAGTTTTATTGGTTTATCAGGTTATTATCAGAGTTTTGTCCAAATTTTTTCCAGATTGGATAACCCATTAACCAAGAGCACATTTAAAGGGTTTACATTTGTTTGAAAAAAAGTGTGTGAATAATGTTTTGAAGAACTGAGGAGAAGATCAGTCAATGATCCTATCTTGAATCTACCATAAGGGAATGATGGGTTTATTATTTTTAGTGATGTTTAAATGAAAGGACTTGGTTGTTTCCTTAAGCATAATGATAGAGTTATTTCCTATGCATCACGACAGCTAAAATTTCATGAACAAAACTATCATACTCCTGATCTTGAGTTAGCCTCTCTAATTGTTTCTTTGAAGATATAGAGACACTATCTCTATGTTGAAAAATGTGAGATATATATCGATCAAAAGCGTTTGAAGTATATTTTCTCATAGAAATAACTCAACATGAGGAAAATATGATGTATTTAACTACTCAAGGATTATGATTTCACTATACACTACCACTCAGGGAAGGAAAATATGGTGGAAGATTTATGGAGCAGAGAGTATCTTGGAGGTTTGAACAAGATGAGTGTTGAAAGGGATCCTATGTACAAGGATCTAGTAAAAATGAATATGGGAATAATCATGGAAGGTGAAATGTAGATACTTTTTAAAATGGTTTCCAATATATCTTTACTATAAAGGATAAAAAATTCTCAGATTGATGATGAAGAGTTTCAAAATAAATTTAAATATGTGAATGATGCGATATTGATCAACTTTGTATATGAGGATGAAATTTGGGAATAGACTTTGTGTTCCCGATATACCTTATCTAAAAAGGGAATTTTTGGATGATACTCATAGCTCCAATTTCTCTATACACCCAAGTATCACTAATATGTATTGATATTTGAAGGAAAATTTTTGGTGGGACAACATAAAGAGGGAGATTTCTGATTATGTGTCAAGATGTATGGTTTTTTAATAGGTGAAGGCTTGAAGACAATGCCCTGGAGGATTCATGAAACCTATTCCCATACCTAAGTGTAAATGGGATGACATTATGATGGACTTTTGCATGGGGCTACAAACAAATCCAATAAGGAATGATGCAATATGGGTCATTGTTAATTGTCTTACCAGGTCATCATATTTTCTTCCTATAAGAGAAGATTTAACACTTGAAAATTTAGCAATACTACATATTAATGAAGTTGTTAGACTTCATGGAGTACCCCTATAGATTTTTTTTGACTGTGATCCCCATTTTATCTCAAGATTCTGGAAAATTATTTAGAAATCCCTAGATACTGAACTTTGTTTTAGCACTGTCTACCACCCTCAAACTGATGGTCAACCATAATGGAATATTCAAATCCCAAAAGACATGTTGAGATCTTTTTCACTTGACTTTCATGGTATGGGGGATAAATATTTACCTCTGGTAGAATTTTCCTATAACAATAGTTTCCATTCAAGTATTCAGATGGCACCATATGAAGCATTATATGGAAAGAGAATTCACACACTAACTTGTTGGGTTGATATTGGTGAAAGAAAACTCATAGGCCAAAAACATGTTAAGGAAATAATGGAAAAGGTGAAGATTATCCAAACCCACACAAAAAAGTAGCTCAAAGTAGGAAAAAGAGCTACGCCAATAACCGAAGGACGGATTTGTAATTTCAAGTAGGAGATCATGTATTCTTGAAGGTATCACCATGGAACCCAATCTACCTTATTGTGAAGAGCCTGTCAAGATTCTTGATACCAAAGAACAAGTGTTTCGAAACCGGACGACTCGTCTGGTAAATGTTCTATGGAGAAACCATAAGATGAAAGATGAAACGTGGGAAGCTGAGGAACTTATGATAAAGAACCAACCAAATCTTTTTATAAAGTAATATTAATGAAATTTAAATTTTGAAATTATTTTAAGGAGGTAAAAATGTAACACCCCAAGCTTCCACAATATGCTTCTCTTTGAATAATACAATAGCTTGCGCTGTAAGCAACATCGAGTTCTAGCACACTAGGACCAATCAAACTAGCTGTTGAAAAAATAGTTATGAATAGTGATACCCACTTTTTGAAATTTTATAAATTTTATTTTTCAAAACGGACTTCATTTATGGATTCGGAATATTAAAATTATGTTATGGTGAATTTTTGGTAATTTTTTATGAAAACTTTCAATTTTTGATGAATAGTGAAAACACTGCATTATTGTTTAAAACCAAATTTTTATTTAAATTATTTAAGTAAAAATAGATAAAGAATATCTATATAAGTTCAATTTAATTCATTGGAGTAATTTTATAATAATATTAGATATATAAAAGTTCATTGAAATATTTAATGACTTTTACCCACCTTCTAGGAACACTTAAAAATTTGCATAAAATGTAATTTTATTGCTTCTATGAATTAAATTTCAAAAATTCGAGATACACGGTTGACATAAGTAAGTAAAATTTAGTTCAATAGGATGAAAATAATTTTTGGTGAATAGTAACTTTTGAATATTATTTACCACAGTTAAAAGTAAATAGGATAATTGAAGGTAAGTATGATATTATAATTACCCTAACACATTTCCTAATACTATTGGATAAGTTTATTTTGACCAAAATCACCCTTAGGAATAAAATATGATCTTTTTTGATCTACTTGTATTAGATTAGAACATTTATTATTATTTTATTTAAAGAAGAGTTAAAAGTGTTAAATTCAAATTTTAATAAATAAACCATTTTTAATATAGGGTTATACATAAGATAAAGTCTACTATAAGTATTAATTAAAAAGATAAAAATATTTATGACATCATGGTATTTTATTTATAATTTTTGACATTAAATAATTAAATTTATTTATGACACAATGATGATGTAATAATTACCCTATTAAGGAATGATTAAAATAATTGATATTATAAATATCCAAATAAATGTAAATTGATACTTTTGATGCATTAAACTAATTTTATAGTTTAATATGAAATATTAGTATTTATATAATGTATTTTTTTTGAAGTAATCAAGTTCTTTTGACTTTCAAAAAAACCAAATACTAAATAGTTTTCAAAATTGACATAAACGAGTTTTTAAAACAAATACTATATTATTAAATGATATAATATTACTAAAATATAAGGCCTGGAAAAAGGAATTATATAATTATAAATATGTCATTAATGAACCACTTGGTGTTCTATTGGAATTTTATAGTAAGTTTATTAGCCATGTAATTTAAAAATACAAGAAGACATTGTAAAAGTTATACTATTTAACTAAGAGTTAAATCTAAAAGGTAAGGTTGAAATAGTGACCTAAAATTGTCTAAAACCTATTGGTTGAGAGAATTAAACTGATCCCCACCTTATCCTAGAATAAATTCATTTGGAGCCATTATAAACCGAAAATTATTTTATAATAAAATAATATTTCAAACTTTTCCTAAAGTGACCCTCACCTCTCTTATAAAAGGGTACTTCCCCTTCTATATAAATCAATGTCCAAAGCTATTTTTCTTAGCCACCCCTACTGAAATATCTTCCCAAATACCATAAATTAAACATAGAGGATTTAATTTGATCAGAAATCCAACCTAAGATGACCTTTTGATCAAATCAAAAGGAAGCACTCAAAGAAGAGGTAATAATTTCATCACCTCTTTCAAAGTTCTTTTATTCTTCCACTTCCTATTTCTTTTTTGTTTTCATAAAAAAATAATAAATCTAGTACCTTCTCCATACTGTTATGTTATTATAAAAATGGTACAACCATACTCATTATTCTATCAATCCTATTAATGAAAAATTTACCATACGTGCGTATGTACAGCTTACCATCTCAATGTTGTGGTGTAGTTTGTTATTCCACACTTCATTATTTGGATGGGTATAATAATGAGTATAATTTATTTAAATAATAAATATAACATTTTAATGATTATTTATATATGATATACCATCCAATTACATATGATTTCACAATCAATATAATGATATTGTCACTCGTGCGTACGTACGGATTACCTTCTCCATGAACACGATGAGATTCATTTCCCATCGTAACCATTCAAGAATAATTTTCCTTTTATGATTTAAAATAATTTTTAGAAAAATAATATCATCATCTATATGAATCAAATACATCCTATCCATAACAAATATGACTTACGTAACAAAACATATAAAGGAAAATGAATTAGTAAACACCCGAAAAAATGATACTACTAAAATATTATTAACAAAGAAATATTAGAAGATCATATATGATATAATATTTATTTATGTGGTTCTTATATAAATTAATAAAAAATATAAAACTATTATACCGGAGGTTAACATACTCTCTAATAAGGAGAAGTACAATGTAAGGGTTAATTTTACAATATCTTTATTATCCGAGGTTGTTTTTACGAAAGTATCTACTGGGACTTCTTTATCATCAAAATCTGTGTTTCTTAAAAATTAATCTCAAAACATTTTTACTATTTCCTTGAATATGTGTTAAATTCATTTATACCCTTTTTTTAATTTTTATAAAATCTTTTGAAAGAAATCTTTCCGTTGTTTTCCAAACAAGGTACTTTATGACCTTTTTGTAAGAATCTTTTTTTTCTTATACGGTGGGTGCGACTATTTTCCGCCGTTATAAAACCTTAGAATCATACCTTACAAGATTATAAGTACATTTTCAATATAAATATTTTATTTTATAATTACATTACATTTAAATTATTTCAAAATAGAAAGAGATATTTCTCTCAAATTGTTTTTTTATTTCATCTATGTCAACATCCTTTGATGAATTTTACACTTTTTTGAAGTTGATTTATTATGATAAAATATTACATATTGTATTGAAGGTTTTGTGATATGTTTGGATGTGGAGGTGTTATTTTTATAACATTCATGGTTTATGGTTAAATTATCAACATTTCATATGCTAGTTTTAATATTAATGTTTATGAAATATTTCAACATTTTCATATGAGGAATGAATTGGGCTTAGTAAGTGATGAGTGGATCCCACTATAGCTCCTCAATGCATCGGTAGGTCTCATGAGACAAACTAGTGTCTTGAAACAAGGCCTTGATAAAATCTTATTTGTAGTCTTGGAACAAGGCCTTGATTATGTGCTTATGTTGTCCAACATTATGCATTCCATCATTATAAAATTAGATATTGATATTACATGTGATTATTTTACTAGTAAAATATCTATCTGAATAATTAAATGGAATTATTTGATTGCTATTTTCCATATTATGGTGAAGTTTATGTTTAAAAGGATTGTGTTTTAGTCTTATACATTTCCTTAATTGTTTATGCTTATTTATGAAAGTTTTCTCTATATTTTTATCCTTATTGAGCATATGAGATTACCCATTTCAATGTTTATTTTTCTCAGGATGCGAAGAATTATATTATTAATGACTTGTATGGATATTCTGAGGGATGCGAGTGTTTTCAAAGGAGACACAATGTTGTTGTTTTTCATTTCATAATGTAATGTTAAACTTATTTATGTATCTAGTACTTCCAAGGGTACTAAATTGATTTGTCTTTTGGGATTTGATCCCTTGAGATCATGCCAATGTTATATAATAAGGCACTAACTCTTGGTAACTAGGGTCAGGGCATTAAATTTATAGGACATCGAAATCATGACACCATAGGTTTATCATAATTCATAAAGGGTCATCATCTATTTAAATCCTTCATATTGGTTCATAATAAAAATGTGTCTTACCCAAAGCATATATAAGGGTAGGTAAAACCTAGTGAACAGTAAGAGATCACACACCATGAACTAGAATGATGAATGTGATATAATTGAAAAACACTTTTTAGGGTTATTACCCATAGATGAATATATTCCATAACCACATCCATTTGTAGCAACTATGAAAGGATATTTGTCTATGAAAAATACATCATTTCATTTACATAACTTATGACATTATACTATACATAGTATTAACCTCTTGTTTATTAATGATTTTTTTATCCTAGATTCTAATTGTAACTGAACCATTCTTATATAAAAACTGTAGAGACCCATACTTTTTATACATAATTATGAAATATTATTATATGAATATTCATTTCATAATATTATTATCCAATCCATGACTGAAAACATTTAGTGTATTTGGAAACATGGATACATAAACTATTGGTTTATAAAATATATACATCACCTCCAACTTAGTTCTTCATAACTCATAGCCTTCATAGACACAACATATTTAAATATTTTATTCAAATCATAGGGAAATGAAAAAACAAAAAATGGTGAGATAAAATTATCTATAAGGGTAAACAAGGGAGATATCAATGACCATTTAAACATAACATGAGAATAAGGGATATGAGAACATGGGCCTAACCATTGAAAATAATATCCAATAATTATTATATCACAAACATGATCCATCACATAAATCGTGGAAGTTAATAAGACATGAACCATAAAGGTATCAAAGAACATGAACTATGAGAACATAATATTGCAATAAGATTAGGTAACATATGATTTTAATAATGTTTGGTATAATCATAATCATTTAAATATTATGTCAAGGATACCCACCATGAAATTTATAACATTTTTCTCTTGGGATAACTACATGTGTACTTGCATCAAGTTTTGGATAACTTCCTGTGTACCCTCATTTGGGCATGGGATAAACTCCTATATACTATCATTTTTTCGATATAGAGATTACCTCCCACGTAACATTTGATATCATAGAACATTAATCATCACCCAATTAATTATATGGATATATGTTTATGGGCCTACCCATAACATAATCATGAATCCATTCAATTTATACCACAAGATCATAAAAACATTCATTATAACATTACCTATGGAAAATAAAATGAGTTTCATCTCAATTTCATCATCATAAAAATAAAACATCAAGAGAGATAATAAAGATTTAATAATTGGATAATATCTCTTTTAAATTATAATTAACATCAATGGATTTTATCATAGATGAAAAATTACTTTAAAATATCACTAGAATATTTCTTGAGGAAAATACCATTTTAATTTTCAAATAATCTATTAAATTCTAAAAAATTACTAAATGTTTCCGAAAACATATTTTTAAAAAAGAACATTTAAACCATGTAATGAACTATACAAAGCATTATGTGGTGATTTTTTTTTGGAAATTATGTTTATGTCATGTATGTTAAAATAAGGGTTCCTTTCACATTATCAGTAATATTTAAAAGTTCATCATTCAGAAAATGAAAAGAAGAGAAATTTACAATAATTTTTTAAAAATATATAGTAATTGATAAAAATATATTTTACCAATCCAATAAAAATATAGAAACATTTTAATAACATTTTTAGAAAACATGGACATGGATGAAAAAGGATTTTCGACCAAAGGCATTAATAAAGTAATTTTTTTAAAACATTGTTTCATTATCTTTAGAACATAATGTCAATATATTGAAAGGAAAACATGTATTATCAATAAATAACCATAATATAATAATATTAAATGGATTTATAAAAAAATAATCATATAATTTCTTTCAATATAAATTCCATTTAGACAATCCCGGTTAAAATGAGAAAGAAACATAAACCCCTTACCTCAAGTTTGACATACTTAAAAAGTGATTTAAATATTATATAATAAATTTAAATTTATTATATTTTTATTAATGATTCATTTATATTCTCATAATAACATATATGATCCACATATAACATTTCAACACCCATTTATTAATAATTCCATGTTAAAGTCATTGTTTCTGAGTGATTATTTTTCTCATTTCATGAGAATTTCTATTCGATAGTTTTGGTCCTTATACCATGATCCTGGTTCTGTAATTTATTTAACATTATTTAATATGTAATTATAACATATATTACTTATATATATTTTTTATTCTTCCTTAAAATATAGAGATAGAAAAATTAATAAAACTATTTATGGATATGGTAGGTCATACATATGCTTGATCATTGTTTTCACTTTTCTATAGATGGAAAAAAGAAAGGAAAATAATAAATAAAATATGAATTATAATAATAAATTTCATAACATAAGTTTTATATATATTCATTAAATACATACTGAATAACATCGATGTAAATTGAAAATGAAAAATGAATCATATCACTTTATAGAGGTGGTAGTCCACACATACACATGAGTGACAATATCATTTTCCAAAAGATATGAAGGTAAGAAGGTAGTTATGATATTATAATTATATAAGAGTAATTACTTCAAAAATAAAAAATATAAAATTTAAAATCACCATAATAACCACCGATGAAACATAGTGATGGACAATAAATTATATTGATATGTGGAGGTGGTAGTCCACACATACACACAAACGATAAATTCAGTTCCCATTTGATATAATAGAGGACATATATTGGTGGTACCATAATCATAATAATATTTAAATATATATATATTATATTAAATTTATTATCTAATGTTTAATAGAAATTATTTAGAAAAGGTAGATGAATAAATTTATTGAAAGATTCCAGGTAAGACGATTGCCTCTTCTTTAGTGGGCCTCTATTAGATCACTTCTTGATGGCCCATGGAAATTTATTTTAAGAATACCAACACCTATAATTCATAAATAAGGATGTTTAAAAGATTACTGGGGATTATTTTTTTGAGATACATGGGTCAATGTGGTGTAATGAAAAGAGATAATGGGTGTCCTTTTATAAGGGTTGGAAAAGGGACACTTGGAATTACTAAAAACATTAAAATATAATTAAGTCATTCTCCAGAAAAATGATTCCAAATAGATAGATATTTGAATAAAAATAGAATAATGTCTAAAGGAAATATAAAATAAGTTTTTTATATGGTTTGTCATTATTTTAAACATTATTTTTTTGGTTTAACCCCTAGGTTAACAAATATTTTTCTTAATCATTGTAATGACTGTTTAATATTAAAGTGTCATAATTTTTCATATAAGATAAATATTTCCTCATAAATGAAAAAGGGATAATAGTTTTTTTTACCATTTATCATCTTATTTTTTCTATTTTATATTTTTATGATTTTTAAATAATTCAATAAAATATTACTTCCATAAAACACTATTAATGTCATTTTAAGAACTATTCACAAAATTTTAAACTGAAAAAAATGAAAAAATTTGAGATAGAATATAAATAGTTAAAATAATTATAATATGTTATATTATTCTATAATACTTCTAGGAAACTATAACTCATTCAAACAATATTACATTTTTCCTTTTTAAAAACATTTACCTTATCTTTCAACTGAATAGGAAATATTTTGGCGTTTTGTAAGAATTTAAGGTTATTAGTTCACCACTAAAAATAAAAAATAATTTAAACTAATGAAAAATTAATTTATATTAAAATTAATAATTTATAACTAAAAATATATTAATTTTATCCTTATGAAATTTTTTAGAGATATTAAATTCAATAGAGTGATATTTTGGAATTTTCATTACTTAAAATAATATAAATTTCATTATTGAAGGAAAATGTCACCAAAATTAAATATATTATAAATTTTGGTTTATATGATCGAAATAATTACATAAAATTAAATAATGTAAAGTTTTGGGTTTATGTTTATAACTTATTTAATGGTTTTAAGCATTTTTACCAATCTTACTCTTACCGAGGTGACAATTATTTACCATTATTACTATTCATAATGACTAAAATAAAGGAGAACTATTTACCAAATATGAAAATTAGAATTAATAATATTATATAAAAGTTTAAATATTTAATATCTATTTGTTTATGAACTCTATTCTAATATAAATTCATAAAAAAGAATGAAAAACACCTTTTTTGAAAATTTATTTTTAAGCATAAAATTTACTTATATAAAAATGATGAAATTTTTTAATTAAAATATTTTTAATTATATTATTATAAAAAATAAATAAAATATTGAACATTAATAGAAAATAAAAAATATTATGTGACCTTTAAATTAATTTATTTAATGAAATGAAATTATAGAATTTGAAAAATATATATTTTATCACTATTCACTAAAAAAATCAAAAATTTTAGAAAAATATTAAAATTTTACCCTACGTCAGTTTTTATATATTGATTTAAAAAAAGTGATCATTTTTTCAAATAAATATTCAAAAATTAGAAGAAATTATTATTTTTTATTATAAAAAGAAATAAAAACCATTATTTTTTATGAAAAAACATATCAAGATTTTAATAAAAAATGAGAATTTATTTTTTAATGTATTTGTTATATATAATAACTTTATAAATATTTTTTAAAATTTGGTTATTTCTATTCACAACTTCTATTTAATAGCTAGGTTTTAATGCTATATTATATTATGGTTCATTTAGACTCGGGGTTGCGTGTATCGTAATTCATCGAAGAAATTAAATCTATTTAAGGAAAACTATATCATAATTTATATGGGAGTTACATAAGAGTATTATTTCAATAAAAAGTAAGATATATAAAATTTAAATATGTATGGGATAAATTCTTCCTTAACTTATTTATTAATAATACATCTTTCATGATGCACCCAACATGCCCAACATTGACATGAACAATTTTTCTCATGGATTACAACAATACATATTAGTTCTGGAGTCATGATATAAATTAGTGTTAATATTAAAGTCTAAGTACCATCACATGAATTCAAAAATAAGAATTTACAATGATATATAAACATTTGGAATTCTGTCCGGTGGATCTGTTTTATAATCTCCCATCTTGGAAACTACTAGGTGAAAACTTCATGAGTTAAAGTCCCAACTACTTACGAGTAGTCACAACTAATGATATAAATACTATATTCCACAACATATAATGTTACTAGACTATTAAATAATGTTTAATAATATTTCCATGGAATTTTAAGGTTTTCATCATAGTAGGGAAATATTATTCCCTTTTCAATGATAAAAATACAATGAGTTATTACATTAATGTCATATAGAACAATGAATGAGATATAATAAGATATTTTAATTAATAATAAAATATTTTAATATAAATGATATCCACAGTATAAAATATTGGTTTTAAGACACTAACTTCAATAGACACTCACTTGGACTAGATCCAACTTCCATTAACATTCAGTACGCTAAATCTCACATAACGATCAGGTTTTTCCGGAGTAAATGATTTTGTAAAGCGATCAACCAGTTTTTCTTCCATGCAGACTCTAATAGCCGAGACTTCACCTATCTGATAAAAATCCCTCAAGATATGATATTTATGATGTATGTATTTTATCCACCAATGCAATCTTTTCACCTTTACAAAATCCGCCACTAGAGGATTATCACAATAGAGAATAATATGATCTTTACTTTAATGAATCACATAAAAAAATGGATGAAGTTGCATATCCATGCTACTTATTTAGCTTCCACAAAATCTATAAAATAAATATAATTTAATGTATAATTTGTTATCATGGCTTTCATTGGTCTCTTCCCACTCACAACTCCAGCATTGAGAGTAGTGATATTTCCTGACTATGATTTCTGATCATATTGACTTGGTTAGAAACTATAATCTACATATCCCATAATTACTAGATCTTAATCTCCTTCATATACCATAAACATATCCTTATTTCTCCATAATTACATAAGGTTAGTACTGAATAATATCCAATGGAGGTTACCTGATTCAACTTTGTATCTTTCTACCGTGCTTAAGGAATATGATACATCTATCCTAGTGCATATTATAACATACACGATTGACCCAATCAATGATGTGTATGTAATCCTTGACATATTTTTTCTCTCCTCATGTTTCTAAGGGCATATTTTCTGAGAAATATTAATTCCATGTGACACTAGTAACTATCCCCTGTTATATTACAAGATAATAAATCTTTTTAGTATCTTTTCAATATATTTACTTTGACTTATATAGTGAATAATATTGGATCTATCATGATTGATCTTGATCCAAAGATTTTTTGTTTCATCACCGATGTCCTTCATAGAGAATCATTTATTCAACGATGATTTGGAAGACTATAATACAAGTATTTAATTACTAATAGGTAGTATTTCATCAATATAAAATATTAAGAAATCAACTACACTCCCACATAACTTTATATGGACACAAATATCACATTCATTCTTTATAAAACGAAATTCCATTAAAAAATCATAAAATTAAATGTTTCATGACCATGATGTTATCTTTACTCAATAAATGGATATCTATAACTTGTATATATTTTTGGAATACATTGGTGTCACAAACACTTTGATTTGACTCATATAGAAATCTTCTCTAAGGTTCTCATTATGTATAGTCATTTTGATATTTTACACACTCATATATTCATTCCTAATTTTATTTTTTGAATAATTTTCATATTTTTTGATGAATAATCCCAAATAATTTCAGGTATTATTGAAAGATGATTATATATATTTAATTAATTAAAATTTATTTAAATGGAATAAAAAGATGAGTTTTAAATGTTTAATTTTAATATGGAATTTAATGGAAATATTAATGGTTAAATTTATTTATGAATGATATTTTTTTCAAATATATCTAACGTGTATATATTTCTCCAGTAAAATTTGTCCATCCCAAGGCTAGCCCAAAATCATGGGCCAGACCCCACATAGAAAGAACCACTGGGCCAGCCGGCCAAACAACCTAAGGGAGAGGCTTCCCTAGTAGTGAGGAAGCACAGGCCATGGGGAGGAACCTATATTGAGCATTGGTGGAATAAGGAACTAGCTCATGGGGAATCTCTACGCAGTGGTGGGAGTAAATAATCACTTTTTCATTAGTCTGAGGCGGTAGTAGTTGTCCTCTAACACCAGTCCGACTTCATTATTAGGGTGGTGTGACAAATTATCTTATAAATAAACACAAAGGACATTGATATTTCCATTGCGGGAAAATAGTATCATGGGAACTATTCACCTAAACCAAAATGGTTTTCTCCCACCTCATCCATGCATGTCCTCGCTTGAACATTTCTTTTTAGCCTTATTCACTGCCTTACTACCACATGTCACTAGTGGATGCCACATATGACACCTAAACTCATTACAAAACACCATTTTCACACACAAGGAAGGTTAATCTTGAACAACAAACCATTTCTAGGGCTGCAAACCATAATGAATCACATATACGACCTCATATGATAATTATGAACCCCTTTTTCAAAGAGGGTGAAATGCCGCATGCTAGGATAGCTCCATTCGGACACTATAAAGAATGAAGGTGTCGATGAAGAGATTATTCTCCACTAATGAACCTTCTATGAGGCTTAGAATAAACATAGTGGTGCTTCCACATTCAATGTACACCATGCATCTGTTGAGGAGGCCATGTTTACCCCACTATCAATGAATGGATCTTTAAACACCCAAGATCTTCATATGTTTTCATATTTTTCACATTGTGTCTTAAGGGGTGTGAAGTTTATTTAAAATATTTAAAACACACAAAGATATGGAATGTTTAAATTAAAGGAAGGTTGAATAGGTTCTCCATGAATATAAAAGGATAATGGTTTGACCACCAGGGGGAATCGATAAGTGGGAGGCCACATGTTAACGATTGGGATGCAAATATTTTCTTTTATATTCATTACATTACTTATATTTTTTCTACCTTATTTTTATTTTTTTAATGTTAATTGGGTTTATTAAATAAAATAGTTCATGAATTGTTTAACAATGTTTTTTTATTCAACTCTCCCTTATTATTCTTCTTCATCATATTTTCGTATTCCGTCTTTTTAATTTATTTTCTTATTGTATTGTATTGTATTTTATTTTCTTTTTCTATAATACTTTATTTTATTTTATTTTATTTTATTTATTTTCTTATTCTCTTCTCATTATACCAACAGTGATCTCTTACTACAAATAACTGGTGACTGACTTGAGGCCTGGCCTAAGGGGTGGTTAGGTGTTCCTAAATTCTATGCTTATTTATTTAATGTTTTATTTATGCGTGTCATGAGTGAGGGTGATGTTCATGGGTGTGGTGATTTTCCTCCAAGAAGATAATGTAATACTCAATTATTTGATTTTATTTAAAAATTATTACCTCCCTTATGTTAAATATAATATCTTCATATGATGGATTTGAGCAGTTATGTGGAAGAAATGACATACGATGGAGTTGGGTCATAGAAGGTGACATATACTTGATTGAAGTGTGTCATCAATCATAATTATAGGAAGTGGTGGAATTTAGTTTTATTTAAGTATATAATACTTTAAAACTAATAAATAAAATAATAGTAGTTTAATAATTAAATTTCATAATTAAAATATTAAACTAAATTTAAATAAAAATTTGAATAATGAAGGAACCCAAAACTGAACTAAAAATCCAATTACTTATCTTATAATATCATATTTCATTACATTTTAGTATGTTTATAGTTTTTCACATCATTGATTTACATCTCAAATTCTATTTTTCTCATAAAATTAATAAAAAATATAAAAAGAAAAAGTTTTAATAGAATTAAAATATGGGAGAAAATAGTTGTGAAGTTCTACAAGTGAGACAACCCTAGTTAGCTAGTGTGTTATAGTAGGAAATTGAAATTTTATTTTACCATGGTCTATGATAAGAATGTGTCAAAACTAGTTCCATTTATGGGTATCCAATTAGTATTTTTTTCTATTTTAACATTGTATATAGTTTTTGATTATTTTTATAAAATAAAATATAAAAAAAATCCCTGATTTTTTAAAATGATTAATTTTTCAATTCATGGATCAATTACCCATAGGTGAAAGACCAAAATAAAGTGGCATAATATTCCGAGAAGGCCCTCCTATAAAGGATTGATGAACTAACCTTCTTGGATAATCATATGTTGAATGGGAATGACATATAACTTTTGTTCCAAGAACTTGAAGATATTGTTAATGATGTAAACTCATATTATCAAAGACTAAAGTCCAAGGAGGAAGTTCCTCTAGAGTTTCTTAATTTTAATAAAGAAATATAAGAGGTTGATTCCACAAATTAAGAATAACCACATCCTATCTTTTTGAAAATTCATATCTATGCCTACAATGAAGGGATAGAGAGTGATGATGAGGACTCTCATGCTGAGGTGAACATGAGATATCAATAATATCATGATAAATTTTAGAGTAACTCGGATGATGATAATATGAAAAGTGTTATCCCCACCTTAAAAAGAAAAACCACCAAAAAATTTGTACCAGTACCTAGATAAGGAAGAATACACCACCAATTTGGTGTAATTTGATGAAATGATGGAGAATCCAAACTATCCACCTCTATCCAGTGAGATCCAACTTCAATATGTATTTACTAATAAATAATAGATTGAAACTGAACCAAATTAGGGATTTAATCTTATCTTAAAATCTTGAATTTTATCTTATTCAATATAAATTGGGTATTAACTCTATTTTTTTTGAATTTTAATATTTATTAAATCGATATTTTTCCATAGTGGAATATGAAGATACAACACATGCACATACTAGGCAACACATGAGGCTCCCTAATTCTGATTAAAAGGTATTATAGGAAGACCATTAGTAATGCCAAGTAGACTATACTAAGGAAACCAAGATACATACTTCTCAATTTGAAATATAGAATTTTAATTTTGGTTCTAAATGTGTAATTTTTTTCAAGTAAAATTACCTACTCATTTTCTCTTTAAAAATTAAATTCTTGCACCCTATATTGAGAAAGCTCTTAAAAATCATGAGGAGGTTTCACAAGTAACATCCATGATGGTGTATTTTCAATAATTTATCCTACCCCAAACATGGAATCAACACATAATTGTAAAGGGGACATATTGGGTGTACCCTATTCATGGGGACATTCTGATCAACAAAGAATAAGTGGAAGCTCGAAAAATACACATATGGTGGTTCAAGTACAATAAGATCATCCCACCATTAGATTATGGATAACAACTCTTATTGACTTTATCGATGAATTAAAAATTTAGGGCCCAATTGGAGGATCATAACAAGAATTATCCTTCTACATTATTTTTAGGTCATTAAATTTTATTCTTAGTACTTATTTAGCATGAAACCAAAAACCCTCTATCATTTTTATCTTTAATGGCATAGTCCTTTATTTTAAATGAATGATTATGTTTTTTATGTCCATGATGAAACAAATCATAAAAAAATAGTAGAATAAGAGGACATATTTTTATGAGAATGTGGAGTTCACTTTTAATGTTTATCTTTAAAACTCTCTACATTTTTTTCTTCTAAAAAATGTTTTGATCTTTGAACTAGAATTTTCATTCCCATTCAATAAATTTATGGTTTACCTAATTTATCTAGAATAAATGAGTTTTTTGAGGACCCAATGATTCCATTTTTAATATTTAAATTATAATTATATTTAATGAGTATGGTGGAGAATTTAATTATTAGAGTAAATCATGAATATTGAAATAATGACTCATGATTTGATGGAATAGTTAGATTCATGTAAATGAAATTTCCCTAAAAATTTTCAGGATTTTAATTTTTGAAATTAATGTGAATTGATTTATTATTATTAGTCAATAAAGGGTTATTCTTACAAAACAAATGTTTTATAGTCCAAATTTTTATCTATTTTATCATGATTATATTTCTTGAGTGGTCTAGGGACATGCCACCTTATAGAGCATTCATTGGATTTTTTCAATGCTATGATTGTTCAAAAAATTTCAAATGATTAAGGTATTTTTTAATTAATAAGACCTTGTCATTGTGACTATGTTATATATTCATCCTTATTTATCCCATATAGAACATTAATGACGTTGTTATGGATGATCATTATTTCAATCCATTTTTATCCATTCTTACCATCCTCGTAGTATTTGTTTGATATTTTAATGTTGATGTGTGGGGGTTTGTGAAGTCATGGTGGAAGGGATAAAATACATTGTAAGGAAACATTTTGGGGGTTCTAATTGGGTATTGAGAAATGTTGTCGATAAATTAATTGTACTTAATTATTCAACCATCTTGAATAAGAAAAGAAAATAAAAAAATAGGAAAATATATATGTGTTTTCCCTTGGATAATCAATAATCACAAATACTAGTCTGATGATTTATATCATATTTGGTTAGGTGATTTATTTGAGGTTTATTCCAAGAAATAATTTTCAAAGAAAAATAAAAACTTAGTTTAGAAAAATGAAAATTAAAAAAATTTAAAGAGGAAAAAAATTCCTTCATTATGATTTTATTGATCATGTCATTACATTGATCTTGGGAAGTTCGTATTGTCTTTTGGAATGGAAGATTTTTATCACACTTTTATTTTTGATATCAAAGTTTATACATTAATATAGAGGCATCCTATTTGAGTCTTAAATTTTCACATTAAATCCTACCAACCTTAAGCCTCAAATCCAAATAAACCATGATTTAAAATCACTCGTGATATTATGTGATTTTTTTCTTAACAAGGTGAATAAAATTATTTGTTTTAAAGCCTCAATATGATGATAATTTATCATGATATAAACATAACTCTACATGAATTTATATCAAGAGTGATGAGTGAAAAGAATAAAATGTGAGATAAATCATGATTTGGAATGTTTTAAAATAATTAATTGAGCAGCATGAATTGATGAAAGGATAAATTCAACCATTTATAATAAGGAGAAAGTAAAGTACATGGATTTATTATTTCATTGAAAACTGTCAAATTGAATTGATAATTTATGTGGAAATAATTTTTTGTTTTACATTGATAATTGTTTTATTTTATTTCTATGAATTTAAAAATTGGTAACATGGGTTCCCTCTAAAGTTCAATGTTTATATTTAAAGATTTAGGATAAGAATGGTTTAAATGTGGGGGTATTTGATACACTCAATTTTTTATTCATGTTTTTAAAAATACTCAAATAATTTTTAGTATTTATAATTAATAATATGAAATAATTCAATGTTTATATTTAAAATTTGGAATTTATATTTAAGAAATTAAAAACAATTGATAGGAATAAAAAGAGGATTTGTAAATGATTAATATTATTTTGGAATTTAATTTTGAATTTTAGTGGTTAACATTATTTATGAATGATATTTGTTAATAATATTTCAAAAGCGTTAAATATTTTTATGGTACAAATTTGGTCAGCTGATGGATAGCCCTCAACCATGGTCCACACACTAAGTAGACATCCCTACTAGACTGGACAGCCATGCAACCCAAGGGAGAGCCTTCCCGAGGGGTGAGGAAGAATGTGCCATAGGGAGGAACCAGTGGTGAGTATAGGTGGTAGAAGGCATCAATAGATGGTAAATCTATGTGTGTCAATGAGAGGAAAGACTCATTGGGTTTATAGTATTTAACTATGGTAGGTGTCATCCATCACCAGTTTGACATCATTATTGGAGTGGTGTGGGGGATTAACTTATAGAAAAATGCAGAGCACATTCATATTTTTGATGTGGGAAAACTATATCATGGGAATTTTTCATCTTAACCGAAATGGTGACATACCACCAAAACCATATGTGACCCCACTCAAACATTATCCCTTTTCCATTTCCACTACCTATCCATAACTCGTCACTTATTGATTCCACCTTTAATGCATGATCCAACTGAAAAACTCCATTATCACTCCATAGGAATATTGATCTTGATCTGACCATCGCATTCAAAGATCCCAATCAACCATGATATCTTATGAGACCTCAAATGATCTCTATGAACCCCTTTTTTGAATAGGATGAGACCATGTATTAGATGAGATATCTATTTGACCACTATAAAGGATAGAGGGGTTGATGAAGAGGGATATCACTACTAACACACATTTTGTGAGGCTCTGAACCACTATGGAGGCAATACCATGTAGACACACATTCCATGTACACCAGGAACATGATGAGTAGGCCACACTAAATCATGATGTCCATAACCGACTTTTTAAACACTTGAGATCTTTGGGTGTTTTCCTATTTTTCACCCCGGGTCTTGAGGGGTGTGACTTTAATATTAAAACTATTAAACACCCAAATACATGGGATGTTATATGGAATGGGAGGATATGGTTTTTCTACATTTTTATAAAAGGATAAGGGTTTAACCACAAAGGGGGGATCATCGAAAGGTGGGAGGACACACAGTAAAGGATGGGATGCTACTATTTTCTTTTATATTGTTTACTTTAATTTTATTTTAATTTTATTCTACATTAATTTTTTATTTTCTATAATATTAATTTAGTTTCATAAATAAATTAGTTCATGCATTTTTTGACCATGTTTTTTTCTTCCAACCACCATTTATCTTCTTATTCTTTTCACAATATGTATTTTTATTTTACTTTCTTATTCCCTCCTCTTTTATTTTATTTTCATTCTCTCTATATCTCTCATTCTCTTTATATCTCATCATTTGTTTATTTATTTTTTATTTTTGTCTTCTTATATTCTCATTCTACCACTTTTTACCTCTTACTTAAGATAAATGGATGCTGAATCAAGGGTTTGGCATGGGGGAGGTTAGGTATTCTTGAATTATTTAGTTAGTTCTGTAGTATATTATTTATGTTTTTTTGTGAGAAAGGGTGATGTGAATGAGTGTGGAAATTTTACACAATGACACTGAATTGAAACTAACTTCTATGTTTTTATTTAAATATTTTAGATACCTTTTACTGAATACTATTCCTTCATATGCTAGAGTTGAGTAATTTAGTTTATGAAACAATATTGGAAAGAGTTGGGTCCTAGAAGGTGACACATTATCAATTGAGGTGTGTAATTAACCATGATTATTGGAGGATGTAGAGTTTATATATCATTAATCATTACATGTTTTATACCCAATAAATAAAGAATAGTATTTTAAGAATGAGACTACATAATTAAACAAGAAAAATAAATTTAGAAATAGAATAAGAATAATAAAAACAATCCAAAACAGAACCTAAATGCCAAGTAATTTAATTATATTCTCATATTTCATTATATGTTAGTATAGTTTTAGTTTTTCACTTCAATTATATCCAAAAACCTAAACCTAAAATTTTATTATGTTTATATAATTATTAAAAAAAATACAAAAAAGAAGTAGTTTTAGGTGAATTAAAATAAGTGAGTAAACAGTTATGAAGCTTCTCAAGTGAGATGACAGAGATCAACTACTATTATACACTAGGAAAATATAAATTTTATTTTACCATGGCCTAATAAAGGCATGTGTAAAAATTCATCATCCAAATCACATTTTCATTTTAATCATCCATAACATGTATATTTATGATGGATTTAAACAAATAAACTGGTGAAAATGTTTCATTATAGTCTATTAATTTATTCTATTTGAACCATTTTACCATAATCCAATCCTTATAAGTATTCATTGACTATCTAAGTATAGATTCTTCTTGTGTACCTATTTAAAACCAATGGGATTCATATCTACTGCAGGATCTACCAAAAACCAAACTTGGTTTTTGATATATAGAATACCTTTTTAAAATTTAGAGCTTCTTTCCAATTGGAAACATCCATGCCACTTGCTTATTTTTTGTTTGTTACAAGCTTGTTATAATAAATTAATAAAAAGTAACCATCATCGGTGAATAGAAAACCATATCTTTCTAATTTTCTAGAATCTCATGTATTCCAATGAAATACTAGTATCTCTTGAACATTATCATCCATGGAGATTTATAAAATATATTCCAATGCGAATGATTTTATATCTTGATCATAGAATTCATCAAAATATACATCTCTCCTAATATATTTTTTAGAGATATGATCCATATTGAGTAATATGAGATGTCTATCAACCAAAAACTTTTTATCTGAGTGGTCGTCTAGGTAATACCCCCTTAATTCGTTGGGATATCTGATAAAGATACATTTAGTTCCTCAAGGTGAAAGTTTATTTCCAAAAATAAACTTAACAAACACTTCAAATCCCCAAACTCTTACATATGAAAATATAGGTTTATTTATAACCTAGTTTTCATATGGAATACCCTATATTGATTTAGTCAGATCTTGGTTTAGAATCTGCACAACCATCTTAAATGTGTATCCCCCGAAGGATAATAGAAGATTCACATGAATCATCATTGATCACCCTTTTCCTAACAGGGTTTAGTCCATCTTTTCAATTACACTCTTCCAATGTGGTGCATAAGTAGTAGTGACATAGGATAGAGTCCCATAATCCCATAAATAATAAATGATGTTTTTATTAAGATATTATCCACCAAGGTATGAGTGATGTTTCTTAATATTCAAAACTAGATTTTTAGCCATCATTATAATATTCCTTAAATATTTAAAATGAATGATACTTATTCCTCTTTAAGTAGACATATCTATTTATATTAATGTCATTTTTAAAACATATGTAGTATGAATTCCCACCCTATCTTCAATTGGAAATGGTCCACACACATTGGTATTAACCAAATCAAGAATACCAATGGTCCTTTCAACTTTTCAACTAAATAGAGCTTTGGTCATTTTTTCTTATTTATATGTTTGACATAAACTATGTGGTTTTAGTTAAAAAGAATCCAAATAGCCATCTTGAGGTAATATATCAAAATATTTTTCATTTTCATGACATATATTTTGATCCCATATTTGAGTGTGGTATGAATCATGTGAAATAATTTTTCTATTAATTTCTATTACTTGGTTTTTGTAACCTAACAAGTAAATACTGTTAATTAAATATATATTATTACAAAAAAAGTTTTCATTATAAAATAAGAAAAATTTACCCCTGAATTTGAAAATAATTCCATATTTATCAGTTCTCGATATAGAAATAATGTGTTAAGATATTTAATTGACATAATAAAAATATTTTAAAACCTATATCATTCTCATCAACAATGTGAGGTGGTAGTACTCAATATCTAGTTTAGAATTTATGGCTCCATTGGAAGCATGCAGATCTAAAATACCTCATGAATCTTCTACAATCCACTTGGTTTATGTATTTTAATTCATATTTTAGCACCACATGGTTTATCTAATACCTAATTAGTAGAAATCGATAAATTTCACTTGGTAACAAATGCACAAGAAGCTTCCCCTTTCCTATTTATCTTGGTGAATTTTTTTCTAGTGTCCTTTCAGGCCACATGAAATACAGTTAGCATTATTTTTCATATCTTTTATTTTTATTATTATCTTCTTCGAGAAGATTTGTGAAGAATTTTTAAACATGGAGTAAGCCATAATGTTTTTCACCTGGACATTCTATTCATTCTCCAGGAAGAAAGAATATTTTCTATTCTTTATATTATTATTTACATGGTGAAGTATAGTGACAAGATCTAGGGGATATTTATATATTTCATACATATTGAAATTTATAAAAAAGACAAAGAATATCCGATAGAATAATGAATGAATAATACCACTACATAGTTCTTCATGCAATTTAAACCCTATAACATCTAGTTGCTCAATGTATCCAATGAGTTCCACTATGTGAGTCCAAAATGGTGATAAGTCTCCAAGTTTTCTCATGAAGAGAACCTTGGATATTTCAAATCATTCCCATATTTCACTCTCTTAATAAAGAATACCAAGATTATAGATAATTCTATAGGTATCCATGTTTTCATGTTACTTAATGAGTTTATTACATATGGATGAAGATATTAAACACTAAACATTAAATAAATCACTCTGGTGTTTATCATAGATAGATAAATCCTATCCACACACCTCCTTCACAGGTTGATCAGGCATTGATGATTCTAGAACAAAAGACTTCTGTACGTGGTGACATATTACCCACAAGAATCTAAACCATTCATGGAAGTTACTTCTAGTTTGAATATATTCTTCTACTAGAATTGATATCAGGGATAATTTTTATGATGAAAATTTAAATATTATATAATAATAAAAGATCATAATATCAGTACTTTTTTTAAAAATCATGTGAGACACAATAATTTAATTTTATTATGTCTCCCTCTATTTTATCATTTCCCAAAAGCTCTCACCATTGAACTCGAAATTCCCCATCATATAGACCTTCTATTAGAAAAGATCTGTAGTTGACTTCTTTTAATCTAGATAGATACCATTAAATTAATAATAAAGTCTTTAGTTAGGTGGTATTTCTAACTGCAATCATATAGTTCCTTGAACCAGTTAGTGGACTCTCCAAAGTATAAATATTGGCCTAGATTTCTTAAAAAAATGCCTCTAAATTTTTATATGACATATGGAGGCTATTAAACACAATATATATTCAACTATATCGACCCAATATATTATTAAATACTTCTAGATACTTCAATGTGTCCTTAAAAGATGTAAAATTGAAAATTTATGTATAGATTAATCTTAATTCAAGTGACGGAAGGCTTAAGGAGTTAATATCAACTCAAGGAAGTTTTTTCATTATGAATAAATTTTCCTTATTTTATCCTTTTCATGTGTTTTTATTACAAAGATGGATTTACTTAAGGGATTAACCATTTTCCAATAAAACATTTACACATAACCCATTTATATTAATTCTATCTTTGCATATTAGTCCATTTATTTAGGCAATCATGGTCTTACATACATAAAATAAATGATGAATAAGATAAAAATAAAATAGAAAATAAATGAAATGATCATGAGATTATGAAAAAGATGATTTATTTCATATATAATAAATCTACCTATGAAACTAGGGTAAACACCTTAGGTCTATATTGGTATCAGTTACAACATTACACTTGTTCACCAATGTATCACTCGGGTTTCTTCCATATCTGTTTCTTCTTCATCAACATATGCCTCAGCTTCAGATTTAACTAGTTCCATACACCATCAAATAATATTTTTATTACATATAGTTTATAACTGTTGGACCCAATAGGTAAAATAACTTGAGAGGGGGCATGGGTGAATCAGGGTATGATAGATTAAAACTAATATCCATTGTGATATTTTTCCGATGTAAAAAAAACTCTTATCTACTTCTCTCATATAAAAGTATGAACAAAAATGAAATCATTCATGAGAAATAAATATTTTACTTGGTTCACCATCATTGTGCTACATCTAAAGAGCATACGACAATGATGTGATGATGTACCAAATTCACTAAGTTTTACTGCCAAAATACAATGTTTTGGTTAGATAATTTCTATGCCCATGATCAATACCATTACAATGTTTAGGGTCATCTCACAACTTTTCCAAGGTTCAATCTTGGATTATCTTTCTTTGGTTCAATACTGGTGGAAATGATCATCATCTTCCTCTTCCTTTTCTTACTTCCCTAGAAAGGATCCACTTTGAATTTATAGACTTTTTTGTCCTATCATTTTCATGAATGCACACATACTCAACTATATATAGATTTCTTATTGAAGTCCCACATTTATGTGTATAGTTATTTTATGGAAATAGATTTTTTGAATTATTTTAGTCCCTACGTGAACTTACTTTATTCCTCCGCAAACTACCTTGCGCCGCATTGAGAGAGTGCTTCATAGATGACCTATGATTCTGTAGACTGCCTCTACTTTTTCAGACCATATCCTCATCCGCGGACCATCCCTTTATCTACAAACCATCTTCTCCTCTATGAACCATCATATATTCTACATAATTAATCTTCTTCCATGGGATAAATCTGCTTTCATGAACTCTTTTCCTTTACGAACTGTAGGGCTCCACAATTCTCCTTTCACAGAAGTGTCCATGTGAAATCCTTTACCCTTCCCAGAATCATTCCTCATGAACCACTTATGACATAAATAAATTTCACCTAGAGAAAATATGTTTTCTAATTAATATTTATCTCCCTAGTGATCTTATTAGTAGTCCTTATATAGGAAAGTAAATCTGAAAATCACACTAATTATAATAACTAAAATCTTCAATGTAGTACAACGTTCACTACGTATTGTGCTATACAACACACATAGAACTTTGATCCTCTATGGAGGATGATGTATTCCATAAAAAAACCCATTGAGGCTCCAATAAACACCACATATTTTTGGAAATTCCATTCCTACCATGAACTTCAGGCCCCCTGTGAAATGAATTCCTCATAGGGAATATATTTCATTTGCAGTCCACATAGTGCACTTTGTGTTCTGCATAACACTGCTATATGGAAATCATGACTTTGAAAATTTTATTTTTCTATTCTATGTACCTCCATTTTTATTATGAAAACTGTGCTTCATGGTCTACAAATCACGAGCCCATTTTTGGAAAACATTCCTTTTCCAAAACCAAACTCCCAATTTTGAGTCTTAAAAATTTGCAAACACTCGGAAACTAAACCACCTAAAATACTAGTTTGGAAAGAAAAACCATGGTGAATTTCAATAATATTTATTTGTAAAAAAACAAAATCACACCCAATAACACCAAGTTAAAACCTTGAGGGAATTTTTCCCAACAATCTTACCCTTTGGGTTTGTTGACAATTCTTCTCAATTTCACACCCCACTGAAGCTTCCTCCATCTTCAAGTAGAATTTGTTTCTTTCAACTATGATAGCCATCACATATTTACATAACACACACTATAAAACCACATGATCCATACTCACTGTGAGAAAAAAGATCATAATGAAAATTTTACCAATGAATCACTTTATTCAAAAACTACTCAACTACTTTCACCATGAACCTCATTTTTCGTGACATATAATCTTTGATAGATCACATTTATCATAAATGTATTTAATACCCACTATATGATTCTCACATATCTTGATTAATACATTTTCTCAATTTTTATAACCATAATTTCTCCCACTTTGTCAACAAATTCAGAGGTCACTTCTTCGTGGTCTACAACATGGTAAAGAAAATAGATCAACATATTATAAAAAAACACATCATTTATCATAGAGTTGTGGTGAAAAATCCACACCTTTTAAATTTAGTGGAGTTAACTAAACTCTTAGAGCCATTTGATTCCGTTCAAATTCTTATTTGGGTAAACTGTTTATCAGAATGTATGAAACCAGAAGTTCTGTGGGCACATATTCTTACTTCGCAAGCCCTTTCCCCACCTTCTCTATGATAAAATGATATTTTATTTCAATGTTCTTTGTCCTTCATTGACATGATTTATTTTTTATATGATTTATAGCACATGAATTATCAAAATAGATTCCAATTAGATACTTCACTTTAACTCCCATATCTTCAAGCAGTTTCTTCATCCATAATAACTATGTGCATGCTTTTTTTGTTG
The DNA here is from genome assembly GCA_963277665.1 of Viscum album. Classification (NCBI taxonomy): domain Eukaryota; kingdom Viridiplantae; phylum Streptophyta; class Magnoliopsida; order Santalales; family Viscaceae; genus Viscum; species Viscum album. Next base: position 1,179,360,883 of record OY728134.1, on the reverse strand, counting down.
TAATATATTCAGATTCTCTGGTGCTCAATGAAATAAAATCTTTTTCTTTATTATCCAATAAATAAACAATATTCCAAGAAAAAATGCACCTCTGAAAATTGATTTCCTATCATATGTTGATCCAACGCAACTAATGTTTTTTATATCCCAATAACTCTTTAAGAGGATTCACATTGTACATTAAAATAATTTCCATTGTGAACTTGATATTCTGAAGTATTATTTTCATTGAAAGCAAGTGAATTTCCATGGGTTTTATTTGATATAATGTTGCATGAAATGTGGATAAAATAATATCAGGTCATGTAACTGTTAAGTACAATAGGTTTACAAATATCTTGTTGTATTTGGTGACATTAATCGCTTTGCCTTCAACATCTCATGATAGTTTCATACCTATGTCCACCAGAGTCATAATCTACATGAAATTATCCATTCTATATCTTCTCAACACATAAATAGAAAATGTATTTTTAGAAATAAATTTTCCATTATTTCCTTATGTCACCTACAAACCAAGGAAAAACATTAGTTCTCCAATCATTGAAATTTCAAACTCACCTTTCATGGATTTCATAAATTATCTACACTGCACTTCATCTGATCCACCAATGATTATTTCATTGACATATACCAAAAAAAATTATCCTTGTATTACTCTCATTTTTGAAATTGATATTTTAATAAACTCCATCAAAAATAAAACTGATCATCCTCAAAAACTGATCTATCCTTGAATATCATGCTCTTGGTTCCTACATCAACCAATATAACACCTCATTAATCCATAAAAATTGTTTTCCTCCTCATGAATGAGAAAACAATATGGCTTCTCAATGTAAAAATATCCTTCTAAGACCACATTCAGAAATTCATAATTGAAATCCATTTGGAAAACATTGAACATTCATTGCATTTATATGGAAAAGAATAATTATATTGTCTCTATCCCTACAAAAAGTAAAAATTATTCATCAACATCGATACACTCTATCTGCAAGGACCCATTGCACACTAATAGTGCTTTTTTTGAACCACCAAACCATTTTCATTCATCTTATTTTGAAAGACCCATTTTTTCCCGATGATATTCTTTTCTATTTTCCTCGAAACAATCTACCATATCAGGTTCTTCTCAATTTTGTCAAGCTATTCATTCATAGCCTGAACCCAATTATCATCTCCATCCGATTCATAAAAACATTTAGGCTCTACCTATGGTAACTAAAATGCCTATTATAGAGTCTTTATCCACTTTATTTGTACTGGAATTGTCTTATAACCAATCATGTTATATTTATCAATTCCATCTATTTCCTGTTTTTTTGTAGATAATTAATTCTGCTCATCCTTTTCATTATTTGAATCTTCATCTAATGTAGGCTCTGGAACTAGAACATCCCTTGATCTTCTAATCTCATAATCACTATCCTTTTAAGACTGATCATGTATTAATGAAGATTATGATCATTCTCTACTATGGTTACATCATGGATTTCAAAAACCATTCCCATCCACTTATTGAATAATTTATATTCTTTTCTTTTCTTTGAGTTTCCAAGAAATATTGGTTAATCTCTAGAAGATTAAAACTTACCTTTTTTCTACTTGTTGATAATGAATCACTTAAGTTCAGAGACTCGAAATTTCATTAATGATGGATTATTTTCCTACCAAATCTCATATAGATTCTTCTATTTTTTTTGGACATAATAATTTTCTATTTTATGTGTAGACTGATTTCATCACTACTTCTATCCATAATATCACTAAAAGGTCTTCCTAAATGAGAATTGTTATAGACATGTTGTTAATAATATGATTTCTTCTCTCACACACTCCATTCTACTGTAGAGTTTTTTAGCTAAAAATTGGTTCCTTATCCCATGTTTTTCAAGATATTACTCCACTTGGAAATTTTTAAGTCAGTTCCATTTTTAGTTCGGATATTCTAAATTATTTTACCTAGTATCTTCTAAACTTCCCTTTGAAAAGTTTCTGTGAAACCAAAAACAACATTTTTGTGAGTGATAACTGAATCCCATGCCATTATAATAAAATCATCAATGAAGAGAAAATAATATATTCTTCCATCAATAGCTCTTTGTGAAATTGGTATGCACACATAAATATTCACCAAATCAATATTTTTTTGATATTTTAATATTTTACTTATATGAATTTTGAATGATATTCCATTGTTAATAGAAATCACATGTATGGGTATGATCATATAAAAATCTAGGGTGGTCCGGAAAAACATCATATTTCAGCTAATCTTATAAGGATGTTTAGATCAAGTGAACAAGATGTTTATTCCATAACTTGTTTTTTCTTCATTGAAAAAAAATCACATATCTTCTCCACTTACTAGGTATATATTCCATTTATTACAATTTACCTGAAAAAAATTGCACTGTATTTTCATTTGATGAAACATAATAACTTGGAAATGCATATGAAATGTCCTAAGTCAGATAATTGGCTGGCACATAGTAAGTTGTGACTGAGACCATCAATAACCAAGACATCTTCATGTCTCATGTATTTCCCCCCAAACATTTCTTTTTCAGAGAAAATAATTTTCAAGCCTTCATAATAACCAAATATTATGATACCTTCTTTATCATACCTGATTTTGGTTACAATATCTTTATTTACTATCATGTGTGAGGTGTATCCACTATAAATGATCCATATTCTAGTAAGATATGATACTTTAAAGGAAATATTTTCAACCACTTCCTATTTATTTTATTTTATTTTTGAAATTTGTTTTTGAATTCATACCAAATACAATTTGATAATATTTATCTTCCCCAAAGTATAATAGACGAGATTCATCGTGCAAAACTACAAATCAAATTTTTATTTTCAACTCTTTTGATGACACATTTAGATGCTTCTTATGAACATATTTAGTCTGCCTCTACACATTCCACTACATTATTGATTTTCAATATCTTTCCATGTGTCTGATTACTCCACACCTGAAATATTGACCATTAAATGATGCTTTAGAATATTGAGTTTTGTATGGATACCTTTGTTGGTCTTGTTCTCTTTGATACCTCTTGTCTATAGAATAATCATTTTATGAGTGTTCCATATTTCAATAATAATAATATATAATGCGGGCTTCATTCTTAGGTTTCACTATTTCACCACTAATTACCCCTTGGGATATGTAAATTTTATGATTATAATTTATACACAAATAAATATTCAATCTCAGAGTGGGTGCTTATGGACAGACTTGATTCGTTACTAATTTCTGTTTTTGATCAAGCCTCATACCAGTCTCATCATTTGGATTAGACTGTTTCTTCTGTTATGTTGGACTTTTATGATCTACTTTCATCTTTTTTGGTTCCTGTATGATCTTATTTCTCGATGTTGTACTAAGAGTCAATAGTTACTCTTGACCCTTCACACTTTTTTATAGACTGAAAACTTCCTCTTCAAGTTATTCAATACATTTTATTTGATATTTTCCTATTTCAAAAAAACTATTGATTTCTATTTTTTGTTCTTTAATTTTTAGATTGTACTCAACAACCTTATCTAAGTTCTATGGAATTGAATAATTCATTTTTTTAATTTCTTTATTCAGATCGAACTTCTATTATTCACATAACTACTTATAAAGTTTGTCATCATGAACCAATTTATTTGATTTATTCATTTTTTTGTCTCTAAACATATATTTTTTCAAGATTATATTCTAATTTGACATGAGGGAAAAAACTTCCATCAAATTATCCTTCTTCATTTTTTCTTTATTATCTTGTTATAGAATTTAGAACAAATTCCACCATAGTATCTGGTTCATGATCCTTGTGTTCCTCCAATTCATCTGCCTCATATTCATTTGAGATTTCATCTTCGCTTGAAAATAGATTCTTATTTTCGAAGAAATTTCTTTTAAAAATTTTATTCCCTTTCACATGTAATAAAGACTTCTTCCAAGAAGTTTCATCTTTATCAGCTTCATCTTCTTGAAACTTCTTAGGGAACCTTTCTAAACTATCTCAAACCATTCCACATTGAAATCATGAAAGTGAGATTTTCCTTTTGAACTTTACTTATCTTATGTGAAGATTTGAGGGAATGAAATAAAATTACCTCATTTATCTCTTCATCTTCCTATCCATCTTAAAGGTTAGATTCTTCATGTCCTTGAATTCCACTTCTTTGTACATCCCCCTTTCCACAACATCATTATCCCAATTTCTCATTTCATATTCTACAAGACTACTGTGAATGTTATCCAATTTCATCCCCCTCAGATCTTTATCTTCCAATACATACACATTCAAATTAAATTGAGGTGGATTTTTTTCCAAATACATGCTTAACAATATTTATATCTTCAATAATCTATATAAAACTATGAATGTCATCCATAAAAAAAACACCCAATCAAATATTGTAACAACAAACTCACTGGGGTTCATTCTATGATTCTCATACTTATTCCATAGTACATGTATCTTTTCTTCTCTAACTTTTGAGTCTCCCTCATAGATATTCAACAACATTTCCCACATAGAATGTGATGACATACATGACATTAACTTCATATAAATTGAGTATGATAGGGATACCCCTAAAAATTGATCCATTTAGAATCAAAATTCAATTCCATTCTATATTTTTCTGATAAAGTACCACTGTTGATATTGGATAATATTCCCTGCATAGCTGCTATAAAGACATCCATTCCTAATGATCAGAAGTACTGTTACATCAAATTCTTCCATAATTGAAAATTGATTCCATTGAATACCAGAATCAATTGGTGTTTGAAAACCTCCATTTACTCAACTGACCAAGAACTACTATCTTTCAAAAATTAGCGTTGATACCAATCATTAGTCCCGCTAGGTCAAATACCCTGGTGGGGGGGGGGGGGGTGAATCAGCGTATGAGAGATTAAAACTACTGTCCCTTGTGACCTTATTCTTTGGTTAAAAAAATTATTCTATCCTTCTCCCATATAAATTTTTTAATATAAATTAAATCATGCATGGGAAAAAATTATTTTACTTGGTTCACCCTCATTGAGCTATATCCATGCAGCTTACAATGGGGAAGCACTGATGGACCAAATCCACAAAGTCTTATTACCAAAATACATTGTTCAGGATAAATCACTTCTATTACCAGACTCACTACCTTTATAATGTTTTGGGTTAGGTAAATTCATTCCCAGGGGTCACTCCCTAAGTCTCTTTCTCTTTCTCACTGCTAGTAGAAAGGATCACAATTTTTCTCTTCCTTTTCTCTGGAAAGGATGTAGTCACTATTTGTGGACTTGTAGGTATCTTAAATTTCATTAATTCATGCATCCTCAATAAAAGGTAGATTCTATATTGATGTCCCACTTTTCCACTTGTCATTAGTTTGATGAAATTTCTTTCACAAACTATTTTAGTACCCCTATGAAATTTCATGAGTCCTCCACAAACTACCTTACACTATGTGGAGTGAGTACTTCAAGGACCACCCTCGCCTCCACATATTGTCTCCTCTTCTCCAGACAATACCTGCTTCTGCATAAAGTCCTCTCTTCCACAGACCAATGATAATTATGTGGAACATCACCAATTCTATGGGATACCCTTTCTTCGATGTACCACCTCTAATTATACAGACTCTTTTCCTTTGTGAGTTGTAGATCCCTTCAGACCTCCTTTCACAAAACTGTCCCAAAAAACTCTGACACCCTTCGGAGAATCCTTCCACATGAACCAATTTGGAAATAACCAAATTCTTACCAGATCAATAATTTTTTTCTAATGAAAATATATCTCACTAGTGATCTGATTATCTGTCCTTATATAGGAAAATAGATCCAAAAACCCTGTTAATCTGAATCACCCTAATCATTGATGCAGTATAGCCTTCACCACATACTATGTTATGCGGTCCATATATCTCTTCAATCCTCAACGAATGTCGATATCTTACGCAAATGAAACCCTTTTCATATCTAATAAACACCTCCTCATTTCAAAAATGACATACCAATATTGAACTTCAACCCTCCTATGAACTACGATCCTCCCACATAGTTTTTTTCATATGCGGTCTACGTAACGCACTTCACAGTCTGCAAAGCGCTGCTATGAGGAAATGTTAACTTTCTCTATTTTCCTTTTCCATTCTGCATACCTCTTTTTTTGATCTTTGAACTGTTCTTTTCAGTCCAAAAATCATGAACCCCTTTGGGGGAAATCCTTTAGAAAGAACAAACTCCCATTTTTAGGCCTAAAAATCTGGCAAACATTGGGAAACTATAGCACCTAAAAAACCTGCTTCAGCAAGACCAACCATACTAATTAATAGTCATCTGGATTTCTCAACAAAAACAATCACTCCCAAAAACACTGAAATAACACCATTAGTTATTTTTCCCAACAATAACTTACACATAGGTTAGTTAAACCAAATGATTTTTAAAGGTAATTATATAAAATAACATTAATAAAGGGGAGAAATATGAAAAATAAGCCATCATATTTAATTTGATAATAAATAATTGAAAACCCCTGAAATAGAATTAAATAAAACAAAACCAACACATACAAAGTTCTTTTCAAATCTCAGTTTTAATAATACACATGAAATTACTATACATTAAAAATATCTATGTAGCATTCATTTATAATCGTTCTTTGATAAAATAAAACACAAATGAATTAATTTTATTAATTTTATTATTAATGAATTAATTCATTTTATATTATTATATCTAATTTTCATGGTGATTCCCATCCGATTTAATTATAAATAAAATAAATAATTTAATTTGATTTAAAATTTAATGAAATTAGTACACAGATATATACTTGGAAGAATCCAGGTGAGTACTTATCTGAACTAAAAAGTATAGTCCTTATTTTATATTATGCACTCATGGAACATTCTATGTACCAGGTAAGTGTCACAATTTCAGGATGTGTACAGTCAAATTAATAACACATGGAACACATGAAGATTATATTTCCTATACATTTTCTTTAATTGATTCTTTAGTATGCGATGACCATAGAAGATTTTTTGTTTCAAATATGACACCCAATTTATTAGGAATTTAATATAATATAAAAAACTATTGAATGATTTGTACAATCAAAATAATAACACATGGAACCTGGGATTATGAGGATAAATAGTGTGATTAATTAAATGTAATATTTCAATATAAATAGGTATGGTACATGGTGCGTGAAATATGTTCACACAGAATGTAATTTTCATCATTGGATATCTGCAGTATATTTCAAGGGACTCAAAATTTAATTTTTATAGACATTTATGAAATAAACGATAGGTAGAAAGGATGCCTGACATGTACTTCAAGTTACACATCTTCCATCCTATATATGTTTAATATTAAATACATGCGGTATATTAATTATGAGATATGTCTTGACCCCATGTCTTACATAAAAACATGTGTACTACATAGAATGTTGGAAATATCCATGAGATATGGTCCAAAAAAGCCATGTGACATGCTGGATTGTCAACACATGGTGAATTAAGTGAAAATGATTTGTATTCATTACACAATGACCTGGATTCCTCATGGGTGTCCTGGTTTAATGAACAAGGATAAATGGTGTGTGATAAAGGAGTACATGCTGTGTAACCGTAGGTTATCTGAACAGAGCTCTTGGAACCTCTATATGGGTTCTTCAGCTGTATTATTCTTCAATTATTAACCAACCATTGTTATTAGTGTGAGAAACAAATTATAGGAAGAAGTGATCTCAATGATCAGAAAACTAATGAATAAAAATTGAAATCAAATTTGTCTTTTAAATGTATAATGATAAAAAATAAAATTAATTATTATTAATTTTAATGTGACCCCTATCATACAAATTGGTGGTTCTGGGCATAGTGGAAGTGCTTAATGGGGCCGAATCCAGATAAAAAATTTCATATTTGTTAGAATATTCACAATTTTACACGTCATTAAAATCATTACCAACCATTTTTCCAATTAATATTGATTTAGAGTGGTCACTAGAATCATGTAAATATATTTTCAAATTAAAATTATAATTAATTAAAATAGATTAGAAGAGATAATATCTCATCTATAGTTATTTCCATGATGATGATATTAATCAATCAAAACCCCTTTCGGTCAACTATAATTTCTCTTATAGGATCCAAGTGTGGAATCCCTATAGAGGTGATCCACACAAGCTCCAATGATCTTCATAAACTTCTAATAGATTCCTTGGTGCTATCATGGTGGATAGATCGTCTTGTAATGTTTATATTGATTTCAATGAGGTTATGATTTTTCCTAAAGAGTCATAATTTCAATATTTCTATTGAGATTTTGAAGGATTAAAGAGAATATCTGGAGCATTCTTTGAGCTTGAGAGATATATCTAGATTTTATCAAATTGTGATGAGCACAACCTCCCATCTTCAAGACCAATAAGAGTTCTTATGTACAGTTTTCTAAACTCCCCAATGAGAACCTACCTTTGGAAAGAAGGTCCCTTGTGTATATAGAACCATTGGGTGTTTCTAGTTCCATGAATAAACTCATTAGAAATTGTTTAAATATATAAAACCCAACATGGATGATTTCACAAAATTCAACCCCTATAATCAATCTTCGAGCGACACGATGTTTCCTTCCAAAACAGTGACACTCCCAACATACCCAAACTCACTATAAAATATTATCATAATGGTTTAAAATAATAAATATCTGTGTGTGAGTCATGAAATTTATTAATAATAATATTAAAATATAAGTACCACTACACATTCTCAAAGATAATAATATCAAATGACACATAAACGAGTGTAATTTCTAGTGGAGGGCATGTTTATATAATCTCCCATTTTGAGTCTACCAAGTGCGAACTTCATGAGATATCATCTCATCATATTATGAGTACTCACACCTAATGGTCAATATTATATGTGCCCCATCATTGAATCTTATCTAAAAATTGAAATAGTTTATGAATATCATCATGAAATTTTAAGGTTTTCATCATGGAGGATAACTGTTATGATATTTTCAATACGATAGATACTTTGAGATGTTATTACATTAATGTCATGATGAATAATGAATTAAATGTAATAAGATATTTTAATTAATAACTACTTATTTTAATATAAATGAAATACAAAGTAAACATAGATGGATATAGGATACCAACTCCTATAAGAAAAATAATGCATTTATTCAAGAGGGGTTACAAACAAATAATGAGAGTGTATTAGAAGATAAAAGGGTTATCAATTAATATTATTTAAAAGTGGTTATGTTTCTCTATTAGATAACCCATAATAGAAAAAAGAACCACTCTATGTATATATTTCATTGCCCTTGTTTTTTTACCTTTAATTTTCAAACATCCATTATCATTAAACCTTATTTTTTGAAGTGATCTGTTTAAAAAATTTCCTTCAAATCTTTTCATTGTCTTAGATTGATATCAATACTCCCTTGTGGAAATGTTTCTAATTTTATAGAAAATTTTCAACCCACTACATTAATTCCTTAGAAAATATATATTTTTTTTATCAATTTTCATTTATTAATATAAAATTCTTAAATAATGTAAGATAAAAAATATCAATTTTTAGATGTATTTTATGTTCATGGAAATATAAAAGGGAACACACCCATGATTATAAGAAAAAATAACATCATTATCATTATTTAAAAATAAATTTCATATTACTATGTTATCCAACATGACTCGTATATAAAATATAAAATCACATTACTTGCTGGTCAAGACACACTAATTCACATCCTCTTACACTATCACATTGTGTCGTTATCAATCATTCAATACAACTATTATGAATAAATGAGACCATACACCCAAATGAACGAATTCATCCATATATAATCCTAGACAATGGTTCATATAACACTACTACATGATCATGATGCAATTTATCAGTGCTAAAAAAGCATGGATAAAATCCTCCCTTCATTAGATGTTTTTTTACCACTCATAAGGGGATCCTTAATTAGTTCTTCTTTTTAACATTGAGAGTTGGGGACATTATTAATTATTTTCATGGAATTTATTGATGATCCCAAATTGTGTATTTTTTTAAAAAAAATTTCAATGGTTATTATTGGTTTGTAATAGTGGTAATTGAAATATAAATCTATTTAATTAATGCGAATATGATGAATAAGTAAGGAAGAATCTAGTGTAAGTTCAGTTGTAGTATCCATGATATTAAATATTAATAAAAAATAGAAATATATATTGGATCAATGGATGAATAAGTTAATAATTATGTATTAGAATCTTAAGTATGTTCTTATGACGGCTTTGAGTTTATAACTTTGATGATTTTTGAATTGGTCCTAATTTCAAAAGAAATTGGTCACTAAGAGAATTGACATGACACATTTTTTACAACAATTAAGAAGATCATGAAATTTTTTATTTTTTAATAGTAATTTGAAGAAGAGGACCGTGAAATTGAATTTTTATTTCATAAAGAGTTATTTGAAGGTGACCATGAATTATGAATAAGAGGAGGGTATGCTGTTTTTCATTTGTGATAATCCAAAATTTTTTTATAGGAATTTCAGAAAAACATTGACAAACCATTAGCCATAAATGTAGGGACCACCTCACCATACTTGTGGGGTGCCTGGGTCAACCACTTGGAAAGTATTCAACAAGTATATCGAGATATGGAGGAAGAAGTTTATGGTAGCATAGTTCCCCTACATCAGGCACATGGGCTGGTGTGCATGGAATTCACATATCAGGAAAAGGGGTGCCCAGGGGACCATGAATGTGTGTGGGATAGCCTGACATTACATGGGTGAATTTTATCCAGGATATGACCCCGGTACCATAACTTGAGATGTTGTAAGAACAATATTATTTATCTAGAACCATGAAACTGAGTGCCTATATGTAATTGTATATAGAAGAATGTTACTATTCCCATGTGAAAAACATATAAACATAACATGGGCCATTATATGGAACTAATATAGGACATCTAATCAAATTGTTCCTTCATCATCAACCTCAAACTTCTTTATAGATGACTTTATCATTGGATGTCCTCCATGCCACGAAGCCTTCATTCTCACTAATACAAATCTTGAGTATTTTATTAAGATCTCACCCTAAAAACGATTTGAATCATCATGCATGGTTTCTATGATGCTCATACGATCAAGAGTTCAAAGAAGATAAAACTTCAGAATTCAAAAAATGTTGGAGAAGGATGATCATGCTTGTGATTTTCATGATTGAGTTCATGATTTAAAATGATTACATGATTTCATCACAGGCACATGATATAATCATTGTGAGAGTTTTCATTGTAGAAAATGGGATTCCATTATGTTCTATATCCTTAATGTATAAAATATTTTAACTATCAAAAGCCTTAGTAATATTATTATCCGACATTCACACAAAATAAGAAGTTAGGATTTGATTCAGTGAATGATCGAAGTAGAGGTTCTAATTATTTCCCCGAAATACTGAAGCCTCTAGGAGTAAAATATGCTACCATTCCCATATCTCTTAATATCTATCATTTATCTAAAAAATAGATCATCTCTATGAACTATATTATGTGACAAAGTGGAGTTACATGGGCCTCCTAATCTATGAATATAGGGGAGTTTTATAATCACCCAAGGAGTAAATAAGAACTTTTCACTATTTCATGAAGAAGAAGAACAACAATACTTCATTTTGTGTTAAAAAAACTCAATTTTTTTGAAGAATTTGGTACACAATTCTATCTTATGATATGAAGAATAGTTTTGTAAATAAGTTTTTGATTAGTACACTCCAAGTATATTATGTTAAGTGAACACCATGAGTTTACTCTATTGATACATGATAGACAATGAGAATTGTCACACAATGATTTTGTTGTGCGAGGGAGGACGTAACCATATACACTAAGCACACAAGTCTAGTGTATAAGAAAAAACTGTTATATAATTAGAAAATGATCATATAAATATGTTTCTTAAATAGGTAAGGAGAAACACAATTGAACATTGAAATAAAAAGTTTTCATAAATCTACATATGAGAAGAAATAATGGATAAAGTGAATAGAACATGCATACTTTTATTTATATGTGAATTTACATGCATACATGAATGAATATTAACGAATAAAAAAGAATGTAAAAAATAGAAATTAATAATAAAAATCATCTTATATATTATATGGTTTATAATATTGAAATGACCTATGCAATTTGTGTTACATATGAATAATGATTATGAAATGAATTTATGATGTGTTTTTCTTGAATAAGGTTCTATGATCTTGCGACTCAAGCATGAAAGAATATTAGATTTCAACATATTATAGTTTTCAGTGTATTATGATTATGAAATATCATTTTTGTATGAATTAACATTCAATGTGTGGGGCGATTTAATTGACTAAATATTTACTACCCTGAAAAGAAAAAATGAAAACTGATACTAAATTAACTTTTGATATTTTATCGAAGAAGAAGATAAGTAATTGGGAAGATAAAAATCCAAACATTCACTGCTTCAATATTAAAAAAAGGATGTTTGTTATTCTATAAATAAGGAAAATAATTATGATATTATCAAACCAAAACATATTCACATTTTTATGATTGAATTTATAATAAAAATAATTGTATCTTTTAGTTTTCTAATATAAAAACCCTACTCTTTATTTCACACTTAAACATAATTTATTACATAAAACCTTCATGTGATACAACATAGAATATCGAGATTTCTAGTGTCTTTGGGTCTTATGAACATTACATAAGAACTTAAAACATAAAACACAACATCTGGGTTGAAAAATTCTTCTACATGACCACATCATTACTTCGTACTTAGCATTGCGTGGGATAACATGGGGACATGCATAATAAAAGGGTGAGATATAAAGGCTAGTAAGGGATCAAAAAGGAATAACATTAAGAATAAAATAAATGTTAGGGAATAGGAAAATCAATGGATCATAAGAGAAACATGAACATAAAGGCATGATATAACATGATTATTATAACATGGAAATGTGGAAACAACATTTAACATGATATTAGCATGAGACAAGGATTATTGCACATGGATAATGATTAAAATCTTATTGTACTTGAATTAGCATGAGTATACTCTAATTTCACTTGACATATCATGATACTAATATTTACCCAATGTAATGGATCGCTATTAGGGAGCACCCTTCTTAATCATTTCATTTCATGCATATGTGTGCCACATGGATCATATAACATGGATTAATTAAACATAATAATTTATTCCATGATAAATGAATGTGGAATTCATACATGAAACTTTTTAATTAATAAGTAAAATTTCATAAAGGTGAATACCCTTGATAGAGAAACAGGCATGGTATTCACTACACAATGACTTTGTCTTGGAAAATCACGATGCAATTTCGGTTGCATAACGACATGACATAGGAGTTCATAAAAAAATTTTATGAGAGAGAAAGGGATTTCTCATCATATGTACATGAAATATATAGTATTTGGGTCATATAAAAATATTTCCCAACATATTTAACGTAATTTAGATTCATAATACAAAAGAATTACTTCAATGTAAATGAGGAGAGAGAAACCCCTTATGGAATTTTGGCATGATAATAGGTGTACATGGGAATAATTTATGAGATATAAAGGGTTATATCATCATTAAAACATAATTAGGGAAGTATGGGGGAGGTTTTAAATCATACCCTATCAATTTTAATTGAAAAAAGGGTATAACAACATAAAGAAATTTGGACAAAAATGAGAAAGAAAGAAATCCCTTACATGGAAGAGTTGTCCCAAAGGCTTGAGAGAGTCTTGAGAGAGGATTTTTTGGAGTTTGGGGAGACTTGAGAGTATTATAGAGAGATAATGGAGTATTTTGGTCGAGATCCAAAGGATTTTAGCGATGATAAAGTGGGATCATGGGTGGGTTTATATAGGAAAAGAGAGGTAATACTTTATTATTTAGGTTTTGGACACCTCACATTAATGTAATTAAAACCACAAACCAACCCATGTTTTTTTCCACCATTTTTTCCAAATTGGAGTGTAAAAAGTTATTTTATAAGTAAAATGGACAAACATCTTAAAATATTAGGCTTTCTTATGTGTAGGTGAGTCACACTCTCAAGAAAATCAATTTAAAAAGTTAAAATGTTTTATAAGTCTTGGAGGATGCACTAAGGCTTTGTAAAATCAATAAAACAAACCTTAAATCACATTATTTTAATGGTAAAATATATATTAGACGAAAATACAATTTATATTGTTTTATTACATCACTATTTGGTCATTATGATGTCAGGAAACAAATTATATAATTAAACAGTATTTAATTTGTACCCAAAAATTCTACCATCTCAGAAAATTATGAAACATTTACCATTGGATAATTTAGATGTCCTGATTCCAAAAATAATATTCATTTTATCTAAATAATTGTCTAAATATTTTAATTATTACATTCAAAATAAAAACTAAAATTTATCGAAAATTCATGGGTTTTGAAAAAAAAGGCTTTCAAACCTAAATATTGTTTTCATAAAAACTTATACGATCATTTATATTTAATAAAAAGTAATATAGTAATAATATTTCATTAAAATATTATTTATTTCAAAAAATCCATTAATTTATAAAAATATATATCTTAATTGAATATTAACAAAAAATACTATTTTCTCTTTAAAAACCATTTACAAAGTAACAATAAAAAATGAATGTATATTATTTATTATATAAAAAAAACCACATAATCATAGCACTAATGTTTTGTTACCTAACCCCTTATAACACCTGCATAAGACTTAAGGGTAAGGTGTGCGATGGTGACATACTCTTGGGGTGGCTCAGATAACATCGCTCGGGTGGTAATCTCTATCAACTTACACTTCTCCCGTAGGTGGTTCTGTTCGAGCTTATCGTGTTTAAGCTCAACATGGGCTTGGTCAAGAGTAAATTCCAATGATGAAAAATTCTTTTAGATCTCCTATAAATGGGCTTCGTATGGGGAAAGTCTACTAGATGAGGCCATCAGTTTCTTTGTCTATGTAAATTGGATTTGTTAATGTTGTATATTTATTCTAATCTTTTGATCACTGTTCAACATATATATTAGCAACAGTCACAATTCTTAATGTTATTTCAAAATAAAAAAACATAAAACCAAGGAAGTTCATATGTTTTACATAACTATTTCACATAATAATAAATTTAATTAGATCAAGAGAAATTTTCATTAACAAAAGTTTGGTTCGTTACAACCTTCCCCCATTAAGAAATTTCTTTCTCAAAATTTTCTTTTCCCACACTAAAATAGATGAGGGTAACTCTGCTTCATCACTTCCTCCGATTCCCACGTCTCTTCTTCCAACTTTTGGTTTCTCCACAACACCTTGATGAAGGGAATTTTCATATTTTGTAGATCTTTTTCTCTACAACATATGATCTTCACAAGATTCTATTCATAGTAGAGGTAATTCTCCAATGGTACCACCTATAGATTGAGTACATGTAATGGATGAGGTATGTACATCCTTAAGAGTGATACATGGAATACATCATGTACTTGAGATATGTTTGGTTGAAGTTCTAGTCGATAGGTCACAGATCCAATGGGATCAAGGATCTCAAAAGGGATGATGTACCTTGGACTAAGATTTCCATTCCTAAAAAATCTCATAACTCTTTTCCATAGTGATATGTAGAGGAATACCATGTCTCTGACATCTAACTCTAGGTCTTGTAGATGATTATCAGCATAGCTCTTTTGTTGATTCTTAGAAGCTCTAATGTGATGCTGGATGGTCTTAACCTTCCAGAAAAAAATTTGACCATTTTTGGACCTTGGTGGATTATCTCACCAACTTCATCCCAACATGCCAATGTTTTACACCACTTCCCATATAGGGCGTCATAAGGACCGATTTGGATGCTTGAGTGGAAACTGTTGTTGTAAGAGAACCCACTTAGAGGAATATGTTGATCCCATCCTCCTTTAATGTCCATTGAGTATGCTCTCAACATTTCCTAAAGTGTTTGGATAGTCCACTCATATTAGCCATCAGTTTGAGGGTGATAAGCCGTGTTGAAGTTCATCTTAGTATCCAGAGCATGTTGAAGAATCTTCCAAAATACAGAGGTGAATGTTGGATATTTATTGGATACAATCAATAATGGAACTCCATGAAGCCTTACCACACCTCTAATGTATATCCATGCTAGTTGATCCAATGAGAAATCCTCTTGAATTGCAATGATATGTATATTATTTGTAAGATGGTCCACAACAACCCATATATCATTGTTTCTTTTCAATGTATTTAGATGTTCGGTGATAAAGTCCATGGTGATGTTCTTCCATTTCCATAATGGTAGGGGTTATGGTTGCATCACCCCATTAGACTTCAATCTCTCAACCTTCATGTTTTGACATACCAGGCACGTTGACGTGTACTCAACAATCTCCATCTTCATGTTATCCCACTAATAATGCTATTGGAGATCTTGATACATCTTTGTGTTCCCAGGGTGAATAGAGAAATTCGATCTATATGCATCATCCAAAAGTTCCTTCTTTAACTAATTATTTGATGGAACACATATTCTTGACCCAAATCTCACAATTCCTTCTTCATTGACATTGAAATACGAGGATTTCCCTTTTCTAATAGTTTCCACCTTTTTTTAAATTACCACATCATCCTTTTGATCATCCTTTAACCTTTCCAAAAGAGACAGTTGAGAAATCATTTGTGAAAGGATTGATGATGTTCCCTTCATTATGATTCCCATGTCCATCTTTATCAAATCTAATAAGATTTTATACTTTTCAATTATCATCAATGATAGAATTGTTGGGTCCATTCTACATAGAGCATCTACCACCTTGTTCGCTTTCCCAGGGTGGTAATGTATTGAGAAGTCATATATTTGATCAGATCTAACCATCTTCGTTGGTGCATGTTCAACTATTTCTATGTGAATATATACTTGTGGATTTTGTGTTCCGTATATATTTCACACTTCTCCCCAAAGAGTTAATGCTGCCAAAATTTTAAATCGAAGATTACTGTATCCAACTCCAGATCATGTGTTGGATAGTTTTTCTCATGAACATTCAATTTCCTTGAAGCATAGGTAATGACTTTGTCATTTTTCCTCAAAAAACACCCCATGCCCTTCTTCTAAGCATCACTAAATTCCACAAAAATATCTCCCCTTATGGGTTTTGTGAGCACTGACGCAATGATAAGATTCCTTTTCAACTCCTTGAAACTCTCTTCACATTCAACACTCCGAGATAACATGACTCCCTTCCATGTTATCTTAGTAAGAGGGTTTGACAATCGTGATAAATTTTCCAAAAATCGATGATAATATCCAACTAACCCCAAGAAGTTATGAATATCTATAATCAATGTTGGCCTTAACCATCCCTCAATTTTAGTTGTCTTGGAGGGATCCTCAGATATCCAATTTCTTATGATGATATTACCCATGAATGAGACCTCATTAAACTAGAAATCACACTTGTTTTACATTGCACAGAGGTTCTCCTTTCGCAAGGTCTCTAGTATAATGCTTAGATGCTCCTCATGGTCCTCATTAGTTTTAGAGTATATTAGAATATCATCTATAAATACTACCACAAATTTGTTGAGGTAATCTCTAAAGACTCTATTCATCAATTACATGATGATTACTAGAGAATTAGTGAGTATTAAAGTCATTACTATGAATTCATAGTGCCCGTACCTTGTACAAAAAGCAGTCTTGGTGATATCCTCCTTCTTCACCCTTACATGGTAATATCCTTACCACAAATCTGCCTTACAGAAGTATTGTGCTTCATGTAGCTGAATGAACAATTCATCAATTTGTGGAAGAGGATACTTATTCTTTATTGTGATTTTTTAATATCACGATAATCAATGAAAAAGTGCATTGACCCATCCTTATTCTTGACGAAGAAGACTAGTGCACCCCATGGTGAAGCACTTGGGTGTATAAACCCTTTATCTAGATTCTCCTGTAGTTGTTTCTTCATCTCCTCAAGATCTACAACAACCATTATATATAGAGTCTTGTATATTTTCATCTCCCTAGGTATAATATTTATTGATAATTCAACATCTCTTCTAGGAGGAAGACTAGACAATTCCTCGAGAAACACTTTAGCAAATTCCCTCACAATAAGCATGACTTCAAGGATGGTTTCTTGATTAGACTCAATCATCTATGCCAGATACATGTGCTCATAGGGTAGTAATATCCACACTTGAGATGATGGTTGTAAATAAGATTCATCTTCCTTCTTTCACTTGTGCCGAATCGAGAGTCGATTCACCATATGGAGAGTGATTTCTCTCTCATGGAAATTTATGTTGGCGCTATATAGAGAAAGAAAATCCATGAAAATAATTGAATAAAATTCCTCAAATAAGAGTATGATGGCATTATATGATAAGTTCAATCCAAAAATTATGATAGGGGAGGTGATATATTCATGGGTTACAATGATTTCCCCATTTTCCATTCTCACTGACATCTTTATTTCCATGATTTGTGGTGGTGTTGGGATTGTTCTACTGAACTTTTGGGAAACAAAAGAATTCATAGAACTGAAATTTTGGGATGAAAAATAATGTGTAGTACCAGAATCGAAAATTACGTTCTCTATTGTTGAATTAATGACAAGATTACCTGTCACCACTTTGTTTTTAGGGTTCACTTTGGAAGTAGTGATGGAAAAAAATTTCCCTTTCTACCATGGAGGTTATTTTTTTCCTATGAAAACCCATGGCTTAGGGCACTAGTTTGAAAAATGACTCGGTTCTTTGCCATTGAAGGAATGAACAATGAGTTGAGGGTAAAACAGAGCATTACTCTCCCCGTTAGGAGCCATGGGTTTTTCTTGTTGGCTGTTAATGGCCAAGTGAACTTCTCTTCCACACCTAAAGCATTTCGTCGTCCCCTTCATGAAATTTCCAAGGTGCTTCTTTTCACACCATTGTCAAGTGGGTGTAAGATTTTACATTCACCATTGGAATTATCCATCGGACTTCTAGAATTAAGTCCTCCTTACACTTATTATACCCTTTATACCCATGAGATTCATCGATATCCATTTAGACTTTGAGGGAACATCAGACAATTTCCTCATAGCTCTCGAAGTCATGGATCGCTAGGGTTTTTTGTAGGCTAGGTTTTATCCCACAAAAGAAGCGGTCAACCTTGCATTCTAGGGTAACAAAAAAGCTGACGGAAAATCATGAAAGCCTTGTGATGTTTTCCCCATATGCTCTGATAGATTCTCCATTTTTTTCTTGAGGGAAAGGAAGTGCCTTTCCATATTAAGTCAATGGGTGTAAGAGAAATATTTTTCAAAAGTCATTTTCTGGAAATCTTTCCATTCCAACACCTCGATCTCCTCCTCAGGCTTCTTATTTTTGATCAATGTCCACTATTTATTAGCTTCACCCTCCATACAATAATCATCTAGATGAACATTATCTTTTTCAAAACATTGAAGGATGGAGAAGATATTCTAAATGGAGTTGATCCATTGTTCGACAATTGAGGAATCAGATGATCCATTAAAAGTATGAGGCCTTCGTCTCATGAATCTCTCTATTTCGACTTGTTCTTTCTTAGGGGGGTTAAATGTTCCTCTTGACCCATGTTTCTATTCAAATTATGGGCTAAATGAGAGAGTATCATGAAAAATTTTGTGATTCCTACGGTCTGTGGCATACCGATCACTTTGATTTTTTTTTCTTCTGTTTTTTGTTCTACAATTCAATGATGGTAATGGGTTTATTTAGTAATATGGTCTCAATGTGGGTAATGGATATAATGATGGTCCATTTGAATGGATTGGAGACGGTTGGGGTAGAGGTGTAGGTGGTTTTCCATTTTTTTAGCGGGGTGATATGGTAGTTTCTATAAACATTAGTTTAGTTGAAAATTGTATTTGGATTTTGATTTATAGTTTTTATTCAAGGAATAATGGGAAGGGTATTGATATTCAGGATGAATTGGCTATTGTTTGGGTTATGTATTGGAATTGTGATGTTGGTTGGATTGAGTATAGCTAAATTTTAAGGTATTATATGGGTATTTCCACCCCTGAACACATCCACCCCACCCCCTGGACACCCCCACCACCCTAGAATGCCCCCAACCCCATGGAAACCCCCATGGGTATCCCCCCATTAGACAGACCCCACCCCACCCCCTGGACACCCTACCCCCTTTGACAGCCCCCTCCCCCACCCCTGGACACCCCCACCCCCTATATATCCCCACGCCACCCCTTGGACACCCCTCACCCCATGGATAGACCCCCACCCCCTGGACACCCCCACGACACCCCCACCCCCTTGGAAAACCCCCAACCCTTGAAACCCCCACCCCCAAGACCCCCATCCCCCAAGACACCCCACCCCCTGAACACCCTCCACCCCTTGGACAACCCCCAACCCCTTAGATAGACCCCCCTGGACACCATCGTACCTCTGAGACACCACCACACCTCCTAAGTGCTTGTAAAAATTTTTAAATTGGAATTAACTATGTAGGTGATCTCCCCTTTCCCCAATGACATTTCCTAAGCAACCCATAGAGCCCTATAAATAGAATTTGTAATGTTTTGATAAATTGAATTTGTGATGTTTTGATAAATTGAATTTTTCATGTTTAGATAAATGGAATGGGTTGATTGGAATGAAATTGATAATGCATGATGGTTTTCCTTTCTTAATAAGTAAAAAGGTTTTAAATAAAATTACCCTAAGCGGGGCTACGGGGGGGGGGGGGGGTTCCAGGTGTTAGGGGGATAGATGGGGGTATAGGGGGATACAGAGGTGTGGGGAGGGGGGTATGGGATGCCCAAAGATGGGTGTGGGATGTCCAGGGGGTCAGGGTGGGGTGTCCAGGTGGGGGAGGGGGTGTGAGATATCCAGGGGGTGGGATGTCCAGGGGTGGGGGTGGGCTTTCTAGGTGGGGGAAGGGGGGGAAGCTATCCAGGGGGTGGTGGGCTGTCCAGGTGGGGGGTGGGGGTTTGGGTTGTCCTGGGGGGGGGGGGGTTCCAGGTGGGGAGGTGGTGGTAGTGGGAGGGTGTCTAGGTTGGGGGTGGGGGGGGGGTGTCCAGGGGGGCTGATGGGGGTAGGGGCTGCAAGGGATTGGGGTGTGGGCTATCTAGGGAGGGGGTGGGCTGTCCAGGGGGTGGTGGGTGGGATATCCAGGTGGGGGAGGGGGAACGGGCTGTCCAGGGGGGGTGTGGGCTGTCAAGGTTGGGGGGGGGATGTCCAGGTGGTAGGGGGGCTATAGGGGAGGGGGTGTGGGTTATTCAGGGAGGGGGGGTAGGCTGTCCAGGTGCTAGTGGGTGGGCTATCCAGTTGGGGGGGGGGGTGTGGGCTATCAGGGGGGGTGGGCTGTCAAAGGGGGGTGGGGGGATGGGCTATCCAGGTGGTGGAGGGTGGTGTGGGTTGTCTGGGGAGGAGGGGGTGGGCTTTCCAGGAAGGGTGGGGGGTGTCCAGGTGGGATATAGGGGGATATCTAGGTTGGGGGGTGGCTGTGGTGGTGGTGGTGGTGGGGGAGGGGGTTGTCTAGGGAGGGGGTGGGGGGTAGTCCAGGGAGGGGGGTGGGTTTTCCACTCCGATACTCTAAAAAACAAATATGAATCACATATAACCAATGTATAGTTGCTTTCACATGTTAGGACGTTTCTTGAAGTTCCATACCAACAATCACTCTTACCCTTCCAATAAGAAGTGATCTCTATAAAGAAATCCCACTCAGGTTCTTATCCACAATCCATATTGATCTCATACAAATTTAACATTCGTACAACTCTATATCATTTAATGATACATCAAAGCTCATACTCCCATGAGAAGTGTTCCATCATAACATGTCACATATGCCTAAACAATATACATAAGATCATATTTGACACACACACAAAATTTTGAAAACATACACCTTGTATCCCAACCTAGAATTATATCTTAGCTAGCCTCTCAAGGAATCAATAAGCCACATACCTAGATAAAAATTTGGAGGTGTGTTTATAATTAGGTTTTTGTTTTTAGAATATACGTATGATATTTATAGTGGAAGATAAAATCTGATCCACATATGATATTTGGAGGTGTGTTTAAAATTAGGTTTTTGTGATTTATATGTATTATATTCATGTTTTACACCAACAATCATTTGAGTCATCTATAATAGGCTTGGAATCATGATAAAATTGGATAGAGATTGGATTCTACGACCCTAGTTGGGGGTGGATGTAACAGCCCGAGATTTTATGAAAACTATTTAATTTTATTAATGTCTTGTGTTGTACGCTACACCAAAAGGAGCTTGCACAACACACATCCTTGACTTGCCTTGCATTACATGCAATCGCGACCTTCCTCGATAGCGTGTGTAGTACGCAATACCGAGTTTCACTAAACAACGATATGCTATAAAAATATTATTAAAACTAGCCATTATGAATAGTAATAACCACTTTTTGAAATCCAGTAAATCTTATTTTTCAAAATGAACTTTATTTTTGGATTCGAAGTATCGAATTTAGCCTAAGGTGAAATTTTGGTACTTTTCGGATAACTTTCATATTTTGATGAATAGTGAAAATGACTAAATTTTAATTAAAAACAACTTTTTAATCAAAATAATTAATAATGATAAATTATTAATTTGAGTGATTTTAAAGTATATTTAGAATATATTTTTACAATTTAATACAATGTTGGTCATTGGATGTAATTTCACATTTAAACTAGACATAAACAAGTGTCAATCTTTTGATAGATATTGTTTCTTAAAAACACGCTATTTGTTTTAACAGCGGGATTTAATTATAAAATTAATTAATGAAACTTATATGTTGGGAATTTTGTAAAATAGAAATCATTTTTGAATTCGGAATATCAATTATAGCTTAGGGTGAAATTTTGGCATTTTTCTGAAAAACTTCAATTTTTGATGAATAGTGAAACCACTAAGTGGTAGGTTAAAAACTGAATTTTGCAGAAAACATAATTTTACCGCTTCTGTGAATGGAATTTCAAAAATCCGAGAGACACGGTTAATATCAAGGACTAAAATGTGGTTCAATGAGATGAAAATAATTTTTTGGTGAATAGTAACTTTTTACTTTTTTTACCGCGGTTAATAGTAAATAGGGTAACTAAGGGTAAATATGATATCACTATTACCCTAACACATGTCCTAATTCTATTGGACAAGTGTAATTCGACCAAAAACAAACTTAGGAATAAAATATGACCATTTAGGCCCACTTGGATTAGATTAGGACATTTATTATTAATTTATTTAAAGAAGGGTTAAAATAGCTAAAATCAAAGTTTAATAAGTAAATCATTTTTAATATGGGGTTATACATAAGATAAATTCGATTGTAAATATTCATTAGAAAGCTAAAAAGATTTCCTACATGATGGTATTTTATTTGTAATTTTTAGACATCAAATAAGTTAATTTATTTATGACACAACGATGATGCAGTAACTATCTTATTAATGAAATATTGACATAATTGATGTTATAAACACCAAAATAAATATAATTTGAAAATTTTTATGAATTCCACTAATTTTCTAGGTTACTATGATATATTAATGTTGATTTAATCAACTTGGTTCGAACATTTAATTCTGTTATGACTTTCACAAAAATCATATATCAAATAGTGTCAAAATTGACACAAAATAGTTTTTAAATCAAATATTATATTATTAATTGTTATTTTATTCCTAAAAATCTAAGGTTCGGCCAAATGACTTAGATAAGGATATATATATTAATAATAAACAATTTGGGGTTCGTTTGGCATGTTATAGTAAGTGTATTAACCATATAGTGAAAGAAAACAAAAAGACACGGTAAATGTTAAATTATTTAACTTAGAGTTAAAACTAATTGGTAAGGTTAAAATAATATCCTAAACTTGTCTAAATTCTATTGGTTGATAGGATTTCGACCCATCCCCACTTTAGCTTCTAAATAAGACCCTTTGGAACCATTATAAACCGATTTTGACTTTAATATAAAATAATATTTTGAGATATTCCTAAGGTGCCCCTCTCCTCCCCTATAAAAGGACACCTCCTCCCCCTCCTCCTCACACCAATTTGAGCTCTCAAGCTCGGCCAACCCCTGCCAAAATCTCTTCTCCACTTCCCTAGAAACATCCTAGAGGTTCTGGTCTTCCTCAAAGACCAATTCTAGTGCCCTAAGAGGAGGTCTCAAAGAGGCGCTTCAAAGAAGAGGTAATTACCGTTACCAATTCTTTTATCTTTATTTCTTCTTCCACTTCTTCTTAGGTTGTTTCATTATGAAGTAATAACATCAGTATCACTCATATACTGATATGTTATTATAAGTATGAAACAACCCTATTTCACCATCTATCCATCCTACGGAAAAAGAAATCACCGCGCGTGCGTACGTACGGAATACCGTCTCCACGCCGTGGTGTAATCTATTTTCCACCACCACCTTACATGGATGGGTATAATGGTGTAAAGAATAACTATACATAGTTATTACAACATCATATTGATTCTGATATATTGTATAATCCACTCCAATTCAATTCAATATTTATAGAAATGATATCATCGCTCGTGCGTACGTACGGACTACCGTCTCCACGACGCGATGAGATTCATTCTCCATGTTAACCATTTAAGAATGATTATAATGTATATATAAGAAATAATAATGAAATATATGACATTATAAAGCTACTGGATCTATGTATATATATACATATGTATGTCATCTACTTACTTCCATTTCAAGACAATAAGGAAAGGAAAACAGCGTTCATGCGTACGTACGGACTACCGTCTCCATGAACGGTGTTTTTCATTTTATTTATCTACCTATTATATATATATATATACTGAATATATATGATATATAAATCATATTTTATATTCTGGAAGTAAGTAAATCATGATATAAGTAATAATGATGTCAAGAACAACAAGTCAAAACACCTACGATAAATGAAACGATTTTACCCAAAACGATTCTTTAACATGGAGTTTACAAAAGAACGGGTAATATAATGTCATAAGTGAACTATATATGATATCATAACAATGAATATGATTCTGTAATAAGTCAATAACATGATTTAAATCATTATACAGGAGGTTCGGACACTTACAAAGCAAGTCGGATCTAAGGTAAGGGGAATATCACAATCTCATTTTTATCCGAGATTGTTTATTCGTAAGTATTTACTGGGGTGTATCTTATCATCCACATCCATGTTTCCTCAATATGTAATATTATTTCCATCCACCTACAATGTTTTAAATCCAATTTTACCCTTTGGTGAGTTTTTAGTAAAAGATATGAAAGGAATCTTTTGTCGTTTTTCATACGAGGTACATTTTGACTTTTTCGACAAAAGTAAAAAAGAATGTTTTTTTAACTTATACGGCACGAACGGATTTTTACGAACCTTCCTCCAAAATATTTCATGAATATTTTCAATAAAATCTTTTTCTTTTAAAATTGCATGATGTTTTGTGAAAAGAAATTGATTTTGAAGAAAAAAGGATATTTTCCTCAAGAATTCAATTCAAGTGTTTTATCAAAATTATTTTTCATCTAAGATAATAAAGGGTTCTGTTTCTATCCATATTTTTACAATGATTTGACTATGTTGTGATGGAATTATGTTTATGAATTCCTTTATCTTATATGAATGGTTTTATGATGTCATGTTGTTTAAGAATCCCATTTTTATTACATGGGTTATTCAATGATGTATGGTATATGATTTTGTGGCACACATAAGAATGGTATCATTATGAGATGGGTGGGACCTATATCTCCCTCCAATGCATTGGGTAAAGATTTTATATCTCATGAGATAGACATGGCTGGAATGGTAGGTTATACCGGTTCAGTGAAACAGGACTGAAACGAGGATTACTCGATTCAGAAAGGGACTTTGTCCACTAAGATAGTCTTGGCAATGAGTCTTGACTAACAAGAAATGATTCTCTATGATTATGTGTGTATGCCACAATGAGTAATGTTTAAGTTATGATTTCATTTTCACTTCTATGATTTATCCCATGTTATGATATTATGAGCTCTTTTGCAGGTTAAGATTTCCAAAAGCTATGTTCTTATGTATATGATGTGATTGATATTTCCTTTGTTTACCCTTACTGAGCATTTGAGCTCACCCTTTTATGTTTTCTTTTCCCCAGGATATAAAGAAAGGTTTTAGGTAAAAAAAAAGGAAGATCTTTATGGGAGATGTTGAAGATCTTTCACCACGATTAGAAGTTTACGTTCCGAGTTTCCAAAGACACTAAACTATTACGATCCTTGCGTGTGTGTTTTTGTTATGTACTAAGTATTCCGCAAAAGTAATGTAAAGTCCATGTACGTCAAGATACGGGTCTCTACAGTGGACACCCCCACCCCCTTGGAGATCCCCCCACCTCTTGGACCCCCCACCCCTAGACTCCCCCACCCCCTGAACACCCTGCCACCCCCAAGGACAATGCCCCATCCCTTGGACATCCCCTACCTCCCCTGGACACCCCAACCCAACCCCTTGGACAACCCCCTGGACACCCCCACCCCCTGGACACCCCCACCCCCGTTGGGTAGCCCCCACCCCCTGGACAGACCACCCCCTTGGACAGTCCTCCACCCCCTAGACAGCCCCCACTCCCTGGACTCCCCCACCCCATTGGACAACCCCCTTGGACAACCCACCCCCTAGATAGCCCCCACCCCCTGGATTACCCAACCCCCTTGGAAATCCCCCCCTTGACAGCCCCCACCCCTTGGACAACCACTCCTAGATAGACCACTCCCCTGGATATCCCCCCACCCCCTGGACAACCCCACCCCCCTGGACAGCCCCCCATGACACCCCACCCCCTTAGACAACCCCCCTGGACACCACCCCACCCCCTTGGATACCCCTCCCCCTGGACATCCCCCACCCCTCGAGACAACCCCCCACCCATGCACACCCCCACCCCTTGGGCAGTGTATGTGATCACTCAAATAATCTACTAAAATATAGAATTTCTTCAATCTAAAATTTACTCAGCCCCTGAATAATTCTCCTCCACAAGTGTACATGGTCTTGTACACTCATGTATAGTTCTCCAAAGTTATTTTGTTATAAATACAATATTTTTTCTCTTTTATTTTATGATTCACATATTGAGTAGTGTGTTAGTTATAGTTTCATATAAAGTGAACAATTTTCATTTAATTCAATATATTTTTGATTGAACTTCAATTTTATTGAACTGATTTTGATGAAATGACATATAACAATATTTTTTACTGAATGGAGAGAAGTCGGATGTCTGAAACCAATCATATCTCAACTGATTTTCAAAATAATTTGGAGATATTTTTAGATTTTTCATTTCACAATGCTTTAGATAGTGGTCACATACACTTTCTCTATTAAAATTGTGTTGGAATACCTTGTTTGAGTCGTGAAGAATTCAGCTACCACATAACCAAAAATGGGTTTCAAGCAAACTACTCTGTGTGGTATCATAATGGGGAGAAAATGAAATATCAAATTGTTGATGATCCAAATGAGAGGACTGGATTGTAGAATTTTTTATATGACCGGTTTTTTATGTGTAATCATGAAAAAGAAAGGATTCCGACCGAAGAAGACTTTTATATGAGCACACATGATGCATCTAATGAAAATGATTATGTTTTCAGGGTGAAAAAATTGAATGATGCTGCCATGAATCCAATATATCAACAATGCGGTAGAATGAAAAAGTTGGAATTTTTAATCCAATCGTTTCATAGGAAATCTTTGTATGGGATTTCTAGTACTTCCATTGGTTATATTCTTACCATCTTGAGGGACTTTCTTATAGATGATGCATATATTCCCTCAAACCACTATATGGCATGGAAGTTAGTTGAGGAACATAGATTTTCAAGAAACAAAATTAATTCTTTCCTGAAATATTGTAGTTTATTCTAGGAGGAAACGACTGAACTAAATGATTGTATACAGTGGGGAAAATCCTGCTGGAAGCCAAAAGATAATGGAACACCATCCTGTGTGCCACAGAAAGTAATGCAACACTTTCAATTGATCCCCAGACTCTAGAATCTTTCTATGTCTGATGAAATAACAATAAAAATGTTATGAAATGATACTGAGAGAGAGAAGACTAATGATGAGATGGTTCACCCAGAAGATGGATTTTCATGGCAGAGATTTGATGCTCGATATTCTGATTTTGCAGCTGACGTGCATAATGTGAGGTTGGGTCTTTCATGTTACTATTTTAAACTATTTGGGAATATTCTTACATCCCACATCACATGGCTGGTTTTTATACACATTTATAACCTTCCTCCATGGTTGTGTATGAAAAAACCACTTACTTTCATGCGTATACTCATATTTGGACCTTCTGATCCCAACAATGATATAGGAATATACATGCAACCTTTAATAAAGTAGTTGAGTTTTTTGGGATGTGGGTGTGCGCACATATGATGGATGTTTGAAAGACATATTCCAAATGTGTTCTGTGCTTATGTGGATGATCAATGATTTTCCTTCTTATGAAATGATTTATGGATGGAGCATGAAGGGAAAACTATCATGTCTAGTTTTCATGAAGAATACACGGTCCAAAAGACTGAAACATCGCTGTAGTTTCAGTTTTATGGGACATAGAAATTTTTTTTCCAATGGACCATAGATATAGAAATAATCATTAAAGATTTGAAAATACCATAGAGACCGATGGTCCAACTCAGCGTATGTTTGGAAATAATGTGCTTAATGAATTGAAAGATTTCAGTTTTTTATTTGGGATGGGTCCAAAGAAATCTAGAAAGAGAAAGAATTTTTCCACTAAAACCAGTTACAATTGGAAGAAGAGAAGTATCTTCTTTCATTTTCAGTATTGGTCAACAAATTTTTTACTCCATTGCTTAGACGTATTTCACATAAAAAAAATTTATGTGAAATGTTGCTTTCGATTTTTCTAAATGTTAAGGGAAAGAAAAAAGATGATATATGGTCTCGACGTGATATGGTGGATTAGGGAATCAGACCCGAATTGAATCCTGTGTGTAATATTAAAAATAAATGGAAAGTTACATGTGCTTATTATGTGATAAAACCTATAGAAAAAATAAATTTCTGGAAGTACCAGAGACTATTAATGTTCTTGATGGATATTCAAACAACATATCTAAATGGGTCAACAGAAGAGATTTGAAGTTAAAATCTTTGAAGACTCATGATTATCACATCCTTCTGCATGAGTTGATTCTAATGGATGTTTGTCATCTTTTTTCCAATAATGTAAGGGTGGCTGTTATTCGGTTGTGCAATTTGTTTAGAGAGATTTTTGATAAGAAGTTTTCCAAGTATTTCTTTCAGAAAAAGATGGAATATGCTCCATTAATTTCGTTGGAGTTAGAGAAAATATGTCCTCCATCATTTTTCACATGCATACTGCCTATGATTGTCCATATTACAACTAAAATAATTCTAGTGGGACCTATTTATTTTCATTGGATGTATTCAAATGAAATAAATATGTAAACATTAAAGTCTTATGTCCAAAATAGGAATCATCCCGATGGTTCTATCATGAATGGTTACTTGGATCAAGAATGTATGGATTTCTTCTCTATGTATTTGTCTCATGTTACTACAATAATGAACAGATGAATAAGAAACAAAAAAGTATAGTATGAGAAAATTGAACCCAGTTTTCCATCACTTTCTCAGACAGGAGGGGATCCTAGATCTTATACATTGGCGACATTAATCCTAGAAGAGCGGGAGACAGCACATCACACATTTTTGTTCAATTGTGATTTTTTCAATGACTACATGTTTTAATTAAATTGAATATGTATATCTTATATATATATATATATATTAAAATATTGTTATGTTTATCTACAGGGAACATAAAGCGATGATAAATAGGAAGTATCATTCTTTATCTTTGAGAAGGAGGGAGACTTTGTATAGAAAAGAGTTTTATTCTTGGTTAAAATTGAAGGTAATAATATTACTATTTAAAATAATTAAAATAATAATTAATTAAGTTTAATATTCATTTATATTTCAGGTATTGAGTTTTCTTGCTGACTCTGTCTCTAGGGAAATAAGAGAATTGGATTTTGGTCCTAATACCATGGTTTGTGACTGTAAATCAATTGTTATCAATGGGTACACAATTTATTATCATTGAACAAGAAATAACATGATAACACAACATGATGGTGTTATGGTTACTGCAACAACAGACGGTTATGCTAGTGCATCAGATTGTAGACCGTGATTTGAAAATTTTGGTTATTATGGAGTCGTTGAAAAAATAATAATATTGGATTATTACTCTCATGGATGAGTCACGATGATAAAATGATAGTGGTTTGATTAGATGAAGAGGCAGGGAAAATTTATTAAATATTGTGGATTTTGAGTAATTGATATGACTCGCACTCTTGCTACCAATGAACCATATAAATTGGCATCACTGGAGAAATAAGTTTTTTTATGTCAAAGACCATATTCGACCTGAATTTAGTGTCATTATTGAAGTAATTCCATGAAATTTTTTTGATGATGGAATTGACACCATTACTACTACAATTAGAAACGACCCATTTGTTACTTTTGATGACTCAAATAGATCAATTTTCATAGTTGATTGTGAAGATGAAGCTGTGGTCAGAAATATATAGAATCATCCATCCATGTTCTCAATTATTTTGGTTTCGCTCAACATGGGTTGTTAAGGTTGGTACTATTCAAATTGATTTAATATTGATTAAAAATATTTTGTATCTAACCTGACTGTTATGTGATTTTCAATGTTTATTGGTTGCAATTTTATTTTAATTTCATTATTTAATTTGGAATTGAACTATATTCAACCCTACGAAACCAATATTTCTAACTTGGTGAACATTTCAATGTTTTATTGACCATGTATAAAATTAGTATAACTCTAAGACCTCCCTTTAGAATTTCACTAGGTAATGAACATGATGGTTTGTCTTCTTCTAAAAAACATGTATAGAAACCTATATCATCTACCTGGGCTAAAGAAATCAAATTTTTCCTTAATTTCGTCAAGTGTTTTACCCCTTATGAATCTGGTAGATATAGTATCCTTATTCTTATGTTTTTTATCATCATTTCCAACTATCTTAAGGGTTTAATCATTCATAATATATAGATTGATGACACTTAGTAAATAAGAACCCTACTCAAAATTAATTTTTTATGACATCTTGTATGATTTATTGAATTCATTATATATTCATTCAATATCACCTAAAACAATTGATAGTAAAATTATCCATGAATCCCCCTATTACCTCTCATATTTTTTGTATTTTGGGTTACACATTATTTATCCTTTTATAATTACTTCCACTTTCAAATGATGGAAATGCAACCAATTAAAGAGAGGTGACGAAAAAAGATAATTGAAAACAATCATCGCATGGATGACATGGGAATTCCACCACTAGTGACTATAGTGAGTATTTTATTTAAAATATATATATTTAAATAATACATAATGTTAAGTGATTAATTTTTTTAAACATTTTTGCAAGATCCAACTCTTAGGGGACAATTATTTGATGAAAATCCTATTAGTGGTCCTAGTACTCAGGGTGTTCTCACAAGGGTGGGGGGGGGGTATGAGAGCTAGCTGATCTGGCCGGCATACCCAATTAGACCTGCCCCTCCCACTGACATACAATCTATCCCACATTATGATCCCATTGTGTCATTAGGGACACATGAGATATTTAGGCCTCCCATATTTTAACAACATTTTACATTTGAGCCTCCTCACCCATAATTAGCATATCTGATGATGATTCCCACTCCCCATCCAGCATTTGGCCATCCATCCATGTCAACTTATTTTACTTTTTCATCCTTCTCTCCCAGCTTTTGTATTCCATCGTCTTTAACTCTTGATCCACCAGAGTCTGTACCTACAGAGCATACATTAAGACTCACATCACCTGTATAGGGTGTTCCTTCAGTTTATGTGGATCCAGCAGCTCCCATTGATAGGGACACCACACGTATATATAGACAACCCTAACAAATATTTATACCATTTTTTATTTTCATTATAACATGTATTGATAAAATATTTTTTCTTTCATAACAGATACAATTACTCATAGGAGGCAGGGGAGGGGGCGTACACGCATGCGTGCAGTGTGGAACCGTTGCATGCAGTTGATGGTGGACTACAATGAAGATAGTTAAATTATTGAAAAAACAGGGCAGCAATGTCGGAGTTTTTTGGAGACACTTTCCAAATAGTCTGACATCATTCTTGTCAGCCCACTCTCGTGGAGACAGTTTCCAAATAAAGTAAAGGATAATTCTTGGGCAGATATATGAGTAAAAAATCTATTGTATTAAATGTAATATTTTTTTGTATTTATATGAATTAATATTTCGGTGTCAGCTTTCGTTTAATTTACCCGAGGGTGAGGGTGCACGACCAGCACGTCTGAAGGATTTAAGAAAGCTTTAGAGAGCCTATAAGCACAATTTGTATATTGGATGGTGTGGTAGAGTTGGCACAGAGTTAGAGGCAGTCCCTATCATTGATTATTGTTCATTAGAACATTATCAACAGATGATTACTCATTATACGACTACCCAGTTTAAGGAATCAATGGAATTTGAGGTATTTAAATGAAAATTTTCTTTTTTATTTTCATTAATACTACCTTTTTTATTATTTAATTTTATTTAGGAATCATCAAGATGAAATAAAAAAACATTGATGCTAGATAATACCTTCACACATTGGGATGTACTACGATGCCAGATAATGAGAGGAAGCTGGTATGATAGTTGTTTATATAATTTTAATTATGAAATTAATTATTGGTAACCTATTTTTAATCTTGTCTTACTACATTCAATGTCTTTTTAGAGGCAAACATTGAATATTTAAGGACACGAGCCTCAATCAAAACTGTTTTTCTTGATTAGATGGAAGAAAGATGGAAGTGCGGTTAATGAACCGACTCAGCAGTAGATTGTAAGTTTTAATTTGTTGATTTCAAATTTTAATATCTATTTTGTAACTTAATAATCTATTTATATTTGTAACAAGATTATTTAGAAGCCCTTGATGTCTAGGAACCAGACAATTTTGGGCCAAACGATCATTTACATTAGGTGTTGGGATATGAGAACCCTGGAAGAGTACACTGCCGACCTGGGAAGAGTATAGTCTTGATGAGTTATTGGAATTCCTCAGGTATGAGTTGTAGTACCACTGAGTTCAAGAAGGTAAGTCACATGAAGAATATGCCTCAAAAAGGTCCACAGAGATGATAAATTAGTCTGCTAGGGCTAACACTGCATTTATGAAACTAATGGCATTTTTACACCCAACACTTCCACTAGAGACCATCACATCTTGTGATGAATATATATCATAGATGTGTTCTATATATAGTGCTCTAGGTGGAAATTATAGAAGTGGTCAAGACGATGGAAAGGATGAGTTTGAGGTAGAGGAGGAGGAGGGTGAGGAGGAGGTCGAGGTGGAGGAGTAGGGCGATGAGGAGGAGGAGGGTGAGGAGGAGGTCAGGGCACAATACGAGGGAAAGGAGGAAGGCATTGAGGAGGGGAATATACGCAGATGGTGATGAAAATGAGGACATGGGTGAGGCAGATGATGGTAGAGATGATAGTGATGGATATGAGAGACATATTGATCTCTTACATTTTTGAATGATATTACTAACATTTGATGTTTGATGATTTGTTGTGCCTGAATGTATGTGTGATTAGGTAGACCCCATTATCTTTATTTCTTAATCTATAAATAACAAAACATAACTTGATGATTGTTTATGACTAATTCACCCCTCCCCTGGAAACCCCCACCCCAACACCCCCACCCCTCGACACCCCCACATCCTTGGACACCCCCACACCTCCCTAGATAGCCCCCAATCCCCCCGGACAGCCCACCCCTGGACACCCCCTATCCCCTTGGAATTCCCCCAAAACATGATGGACACGCCCACCCCCAAACCACCCCCTCCCATCCCCGGGACACCCCCACACCCCTTGGATAGCCCCCACACCCCCTAGACAGCCCCACAACTCCCCCTGAACACCCCCACACCCTGGACACCCCATTTCCCCTTGGACAACCCCCAACCTCCATGGACACCCCCACCACCTGGACATCTTCCCTCCTACCCATGTACACCCCAACCCCTAGACACCCCCCACCCCCACGGACATCCCCCCACCACCCAAAACTCCCCCCTGACACCCCCTTCCCCCTTGGATAGCCCCCAACCCCTTGGATAACCCCCAACCCCTAGACACCATCGCACCCCCAAGATACCCCCAACCCTGGAAACCCCCACCCCTTGGACAACCCCACCCCATAGACATCCCCCCAGACACCCCTACCCCCTTGGACACCCTCGACCCCCTGGATAGCCCCTCCACCCCTGGACACAACCCCACCCCATGGACACCCCCACCCCCTAGAAACCCCACCCCCATGGACAACCCCCACCCCCTTGGATAGCCCCCACCCCTTGGACACCACCCCACACCCTCGACATCCCCACCCCTGGACACCCCCACCCCCATAGATATCCCCCACCCCCGTGGACAACCCCCCACCCCCTCGGACACCCCTACCTCCTTCAGTAGCCCAACACCCCTGTGGACAGCCCGCCCACCCCACCTAGACACCCCCACCCCTAGACACCCCAGACCCCCCTGGACAGCCCCCAACCTCCTGAACAACCCCCACCCCTTGGACACCACCCCACCCCTAGACACCCCCACCCCCTGTACACCCCATCCCCCTGGACAACCCCCACCCCCTGGACAACCCCCACCCCCTCGGACACCGCAACCCCCTTGGACATCCCCCAACCCCCTGGACATCCCCTCCACCCCTAGGAACCACCCCACCCCCTAGACACCCCACCCCTGGACATCCCCCACCCCCTGGACAACCCCCCCCCCACCCAAGACAACCCCCACCCCCCCTGAAACCCCTACCCCCGTGGACAACCCCAACCCCCTGGACAACCCCTCCACCCCCCTGGACACCACCACACCCCATGGACTTCCCCACCCCTGGACACCCCCACCCCCATGGACAGCCACCCACCCCATGGACAACTCCCCCCAGACACCCCTACCCCCTTGGATTTCCCCAAACCCCTAGATAGCCCCAACCCCTGGACACAACCCCACCCATGGAAACCCCCACCCCCTAGATAGACCAACCTCTTGGATAGACCACCGAACACCCCTACCCCCTTGGACAGCCCCCAACCCCCTGGACAACCCCTCCACCCCCTCGACACCACCCTACCCCCTGGACACCCCCACCACCCCTGAAACCCCCACCCCCAGACATCCCTACCCCCATGGACAGCCCCCCCGGACAACCCCCACCCCCTTGACACCACCCTACCCCCTAGACACCCCCACCCCATGGGAAGCCCCCCACCACCCTGAACATCCCCCACCACTATGACACCCCCATCCCCCCTAATAGCCCCCCCACCACCCTGGACATCCCCCCTGGACACCCCCATCCTCTCGAACAACCCACCCCCTGGACACCCCCTTCCACCTTGGATAGCCCCCAACCCCCCTGGACAGCCCCCACCCCCATGGACAACCCCCACCCCCAGGATAACCCCCACCCACTAGACACCCCTACCACCTTGGACAACCCAACCCCCTAAACAGCCCCTACCCCCATGTCACATTACCTCGTACTACAACATGGCATAACACATTATCCAAAAATTAAAATCTCATCTGATTTCACCCATGCTTATGAACAACAATTCCATATTCAAAATCTGAAACATGAATTTCTTATTTTGGGGTTATTACATTCTAAATTTGGAATTCAATTCTGTATGTGTTGTAGATAATTAATATTGTATGTATTCAATTAATAATTCTATATTTCATAGGGTAACTGACTTCTGAATTATGAATTGAATTCTGTATGTGTTAATTTTTTAATTAACTTATGAATAATGAATAATGAATTCTTTATGTGTGTAATTAAATACATAATTGGGTGGTTTTGAGAATTATGTGTTGTATGAATTATGTATGAATTCATATAGAATTATGTAATTATTCTTTAGGTATTGAGAATTCTGCACAGCGGGAGGTAAACCTGCTGTTGGTAGTTATACAAGTGCACAGGGGGAGGCAGGGTTGCTGTAGGTGTATAAATCCTATGCCAATGGTTGTAATCCTTCAGCATATGTGTCTAAACCAAACATATACCAACTGTTTCATGTAAACCATTGGAAAAAAGTATATACCAATGGTTTACAAACCGTTGGTATATAGCATTTTAATTTACTTTTACCAATGTTTTATGGGGAATTGTTGGTAAAATTATTTACCTACAGTTTGAAAACAGTTGGAATAGACATGATGTTTGATATTTCGAACGGTTTTAAACTATTGGTAATGATTTATACCAACAGTTACATGAAACCATTGGAATTTAATCCATTTTCCTTCCATATCCCAATGGTTACCATAGAATCGTTGGGATATATCTATCCCCACAGTTCCAAGACTAATGGTTTTGACAATTGTTGGTATATTTTATACCAACGGTTTGAAACCATTGGTAAAGGATAAGTTTCCAGTATTGTTTTCTAATCCTAATCCCAAAAATAACTAAACCTATCCTCTAATACCAACTATAACAACCATACTCTTTATTTCACACTTAATCATAATTTATTACATAAAACCTTCACTTGATAAAACATAGAAGATCGATAGTTCTAGTGTCTTTGGGGCTTAGGAACATTACATAACAACTTAAAACATAAAATATAACATCTTATTTAAAATGTCTTCTACATGACCACCTCAGTCCTTTGTACATAGCATTGAATGTGATAACTTGGGGACATGCATAATAAAAGAGCGAGATATAAAGCCCAATAATGTAGTATAAAGGCATATCATAAAGAATACAATACGTGTTAGGAAATAGGAAAATCAATGGAGCATAATAGAAACATGAACTTAAATGCATGATATAGCATTATTATCATAACTTGGAAATGTGGCAACAACATTTTTAATGATATTAACATGAGCCAAGGATTATTGCACATGGAACATGAGTAAACCCTCATTGAACTTGAATTATAATGAGTAAAACCTCATTCCACTTGACTTATTAGGATACTAATCTTTACCCAATGCATTGGAGTGCAATCCGGGTTCACCCTTCTTAATCATTTCATTTCATGTATAAGTGTACCACATAGATCATATAACATGGACTAATTAAATATAATAATTTATTCCAAGATAAATAATTGTTGAATTAATTCATGAAACCCTATAATCAATAAGTAAATTCACATAAAGGTGAATACCCTTGATAGATAAATAGGCATGATATTCACTACACAATGAGTTTGGCTTGGAAAATCATAGTGTAATTTCGGCAGCATAACAACATGACATAAGTGTTCATAAAAACGTTTATGAGAGAGAAAGGTGTGTATAATTATATGTACATAAAATGGAAAGTTATGGGGTAATATAGAAACATGTTCCAACATATTTAATTGAATTTAGATTCATAATACAATAGAATTATTTCAACGTAAATAAGGAGAGAGAGATCGCTTAAGGAATTTTGGCATGGTAACAGGTGTACATGGGAGGAATGAATGATATATAAAGGGGTATATCGTCATTAATACATAATTAGGGAAGTATGGGGGAGGTGATAAATCATACCCTAACATTTTTAATTGAAAAAAGTGTATAACAGCATAAATAAATTTGGGAAATTGAGAAAGGAAGAAATCTCTTACTTGGAAGAGTAACCCCAAAGGCTAGTGAGAGGACTAAGAGATGCTTCTTGGGAGCTTGAGGTGAATTGGGAGGATTATATAGAGAGGAGGGAAGATGACGATCAATCTCTAAAGGCTTTGAGTGAAGAGGATGTGGGAGCATTGTTGGGTTTATATAGGAAAAGAGAGGGAATTCTTTATTATTTAGGTTTTGGACACCACACATTAAAATAATTAAAACCACAAACCATACCATGGTTTTTGCCCATGGTTTTTCCAAATTGGATTGGAAAAA
Source organism: Viscum album (assembly GCA_963277665.1). Lineage (NCBI taxonomy): Eukaryota > Viridiplantae > Streptophyta > Magnoliopsida > Santalales > Viscaceae > Viscum > Viscum album. The sequence continues at coordinate 1,179,322,569 of OY728134.1, read as the reverse complement.
AATTATTTATAAGGAAATGGCTGATGTTCTTAAAATATTAGGCTTTCTTATGTAGAGGTGAGTCACACTCTTAAGGAAATCCATTTAAAAAGATTAAATGTTTTATAAGTCTTGGATGGTCCACTAAGGATTTTTAAAATAAATAAAACAAACATAAAATCAAATTATTTTATTGGTGAAATATATAATTTCCTAAAATACCATTTATTGTATTTAATTACATCACTATATGGGCATTATGATGTCATAAATACATTATATCATTAAACAATATTTAATTTTTACCCAAAAATTTGACTATCTCAGAAAATTATGAAACATTTACTGCTGGATAATTTCAACGTCCAGATTCCAAAAATAATATTCATTTTATCTATATTAATTTCTAAATATATGAATTTTTACTTTTAAAATAACAACTGGATATTTAAAAAAAAATCATGGGTTTTGACAAAAACTGCTTTCAAACATTAATAAAAATCACAATTGTATTCACCAAAAAATATACGATAAATTACATTTAATAAAAATTAATTTAGTAATAATATTTAATTAAAATATTATTTAATTCAAAAAAATCCATTAAATCATAAAAATATATAACTTAATTAAATATTACCTAAAAAACTATTTTGGCTTTAAAAACTATTTACAATGTAACCATAATAAAATGAATGTATATTATTTATTATATAAAAAAATAATGAACATAATCATAGTGCTAAGGTATTGTTACACAACCCCCTTTTAACACCCACATAAGACCGAAGGGTAAGGTGTGCGATGGTGACAGACTCTTGGGGTGGCTCTGATAACATTGCTTGAGTGGTAATCTCTATCAACTTCCACTTCTCCTGTAGGTGGTTTTTCTCGAGCTTAACGTGTTGAAGCTCGGCTTGGTCTTGTTCAAGAGTGAAGACCAATTATGCCACCTCCTTTCTAAGCTAAAATAAATGGGATTCGTATGGGTAAAGTCCACTAGAGGACGCCATCACTTCATACGTCTGAGTAAATTGGATTTCTTAAATCCCTATATTTATACTAATCATGTGATCTCTATTCAAAGGATATATTAGTAACGATCACAATTCATAATGGGTATTTTAAAATACAATAACATAAAACTAAGGAAGTGTATATGTTTTACATAAATATTTCACATAATAAGAATTTAATTAGATCAAGAAAAATTTTCATTAACAAATGTTTGGGTCGTTTCATATAATATGACAAAGAAGAGTTTATTTCTTACTGTCACACATGTAACAAATTGATGAAGAAGTAAATGGATGAAAAATGTATCAATATAAAATCTTGGAAAAGTACATTTTGTTGAAGTCGTTATTAGTGTCAAAAAACACTTTAATAAGAAGGTGAATATTGTCTTTTATATAAAGTGTAAAGAACTATCCAGGAGATATAAAACAAGAACTATCATTTAAATATAGTGAAAAAATGAAGGGATATTCCATACATGTTTTAACCACATTTAAAAGAGCATTTTTCAATGGTTATGTTATATTAGATTATTTAAAAACCATGCATGGACACACTAATACTATTGAATATTGTTGGTAAAAATATCATATTCCATATTTACCAATTTTCATATACATGTATATGTGAAGAAAAAATGAATAGAATAATCACTATCCTATCATTTTTAATATGTAACATGATAAAAGTTATAAAAAGATAAAATTTTTCCAACAATGATTCACGCCCCCTCTCATTGTTGAGTTTACCCCAAGATATTCTTTTTAATTGATATCATATCCAATGTTTACCTATATTGGATTATTTATATTACAAATATTCATGGAATATTTTATTTTACTTCCCATGTAATCAATTAAGTGTAGTTTTAGTGATGATTTAATAATATATGATTGGAATTATATATCTACCAAGACCATGATGAATGGAGTAATGAAATATAATATAAAGATAAATAAGAATTACCTATTATCTAAATAATAGGAAGTACCAGTTTCTCCAATCCATTACAATAATGAAGACATATTAGGCTTGGAAAGTAAAGATCATGGGGCTCAAGTTTCCATTATGGAGACAGACAAAAAATCTACCTCAATTTCATCATGATATTCATGGGATCTTGAGGTATGCATTAATTATTATAAAAACTAACTTAAATAAAATATAAGTAGTAGGGGTAGTGATAAAATTTTATTTGATTTATCAATTGATTCATTTATGAGTATTATGCATGGCTATCAAAAATAATTAGTCTCTATAATATGTGGAATATTTAAAAGCATGTGTGGAGATATCACCCAGCTTGAGGAGAAGTTAGAAGTAATTGAGAAGGCTATAAAAAATTCTAGAATTGGATGTTCAGTTAGTAAATCATGGGAAGACAAAAATTGATAAGAATATCATGATTTATTTAAATGATTTATCAAAGGTTGTTGTTAAGAATTATATACCATCCATACCATCATTTAATAATGTTTCAAAACTATATTTCATGAATATTTAATGTTGAAAAACAATTCTATTATAGGTATGTAAAATAAAAGGTTATGATAATCCTACCACTATGACTGGGGTGGATAGAAAAAATAATGTGGAAGTTGGTTCGCCATTAAGATCCCAACATTTTATAAAGAAAACCAGAACCTAACTATCGAATAATTCATAAGATCAAATATTTTGTGTCAATTTTGGTGCTGCAAAAGATTCAAGAACTTTTCACTAAATTATTAGTACAAACCTCTAAATGTAAAAACTAAAAGAAGTCCCATGTCATGGGGGAGAGATCTAGAGATAAATAAGTAACATCTACATTTCTATAAAAATATATATAATTGAAATAGATTTTGATATCATGGAAACATCTATGATGTATTAAATGATAGTGGTCACAAGGTTTGTATATTCTCATCTCAACATGTATCAAAATATTAAAAGAAAATAAGACCACATAAAGTGGTAATTAAAGAAGGATAAACATTTGGTGAATGTATAAGTATACAATAAAAAAAATTATCTCAAGAAGATTTAAATTATAAAAGGTGAGAATACCTTTGATTACAAATCCATGAAGTTTAATTAATCTATGTCCTCTAAAATAACAAATAAAATAGATGGAACCCATAATAATATATATATATATATGATCTAAATGTGATACCAAATATCATAATGACATGTTGATTATTTGGATAGAATATTTGGATTGAATGTGAAAAATATATGATGATCAAGACAAGGACAATGTAAATAAATAATATACATAATGATAAAGAAGCTGTTCATGTGAGGTGAAACATGGAAAGACTATCTATTAGAAATTATTCTCTAATTATCCAAGAAAATTTTGAATTATTTAAGAAGATGAATATTTCACAAGGTGATAAAAGTGCTTTAAAAACTCTTGATAAAAGTAGTTTCTGACAAAAATAAATCAAATAATTGATAAGATACATGCTTCCCCAAAATTAATCAATACATAAGTTCCGATGTGAAATCATGAATACTGGAGTAAATAGAGCAACTTGGATGATAAAAATAAATCATTCTTTTTATTCACATTAAGATTCAAGTAATGATCCAACATATTTCCCAAATAATTTTTTATTTTATTTATTCTTATATTGAAGGGAAATAAATGTGAATAAAGTTCTTATGGGGAGATCCATAGAAGCAGTGAGGGTTGTCAATTCTTTAATGAAAATTTGAAGAATTTATTATCCTTGAATGACTCCTAAATTAATGTTCAAATATAATTATGATAGAGGAATATCTTGGGAGAAGTTAAATTTGGTGTTTTCATATCTTGGAAAACAAAGATACTGAAAATATCATCATGGTTTAATATTACATTTTGTTTTCCGAATAACAAGTATTGAATTAGGTTATTGCTTTAAAGAAAGTATTCAATAAGGTCATCCTTGGTGAAGTCAAAGAAGTTGTCAAATATGGACAATCACATCTAGAAGATCCATTCTATTGTATTCTTCATATTGGAACATCCTGAAATACATTCCTAATGAGATGAAGCATAATTACTATTTAAACTAGTTTTTCCCTAGAGGGGGTGACAAATTATTAAAGATAAAATAGCTATCAGAATCACTATATCAATTGGTATCAAGTATAATCATTCTAAAATGTTTCTTAAGACCAAGTCATTTGAAAATGTTTATTTTATAATCCCACATATTTATTTATAAAAAACAATAATCTTAATACAAAGGGGAGTAATTGAATTAGTCAATGTCATAACAGATATGCAAGAATAGAAGTTCCCCAGGGGTACTTATCCTACATATTGCACTTGAAAATTATTTTATCTATTTATTAAAGAGAGTGTAGGAGTTTCATGTTGATTATTCTTACACAAGACTTAGAATCATCTGCATGGAATAATATTGGACAATCCTTGAAACAATTTATATGATTTCTCATTTCATGTTGTATAATGATTATAAGGTTAAGGATAGATTTATTTTTTAAATCAAATCATCTAGTTTTCTAAACTAATAATGAATCATGAAGACATAAATAGAAATGATGGATGTCCCATTTCATATTTATATACTAATACTCTATTTTGATGAAATTTTCATTTCTTCTTAATTAGGGGGAGAGAACATGAAATGGATGTTCAGAAAAGTAAATGGGAGATAAATATTGGAGATATTCACATATTGAAATATTCATTTGGAAAGAAATTTGAAGTTATTTAAAATAAATAAAAATGTATAGAATGATGATCCCACTTTGTTTGTGTGTTGAATTTTCTGTCAACATTATTTATTTATTTTTTCATTGGTGGTAATTTAAATGATAATATATTTAATTTTTTTTAATATATTGAAAATACTAGGAAGAATTTTTTAAAAGTTCAGTTGCAGTATCCAAGATATTGAATATGAACCCAAAATTGAAACATATCTTGTATTAATGGATGAAAAAGATAATACTCATTTATTAAAATCATAAAGATGTTTTTTGTGGACTTTTATTTTATAACAATGATGAATATTAAACTATTCCTACATTTGGAATCCATGTGTCACTAGTTTCCTTAACAGGACACATTTTTTTCAATAATGAAGATGGTCATAAAAATATTTATTTCCATAAATATAATTTGTAGAAGAAGATCATAAAATATAATTTTTATTGTATGAATAGTTATTTGAATGTTTCATTAAATTTTAAAGTGTGCTAGGAAATGGTGTTTTATATTGATGATCTTCCTAAATCTTTTCATGATAGTTTTGAAAAAAAGGTCAACCATGAGCCAAAAATATAGGGACTAACTCAACAACTCATGTGGGACCCTTGGGTCACCACTTGGTAGATATTGGAGTATGCTAGCTAGCTATGGTGGAAGAAGGATGTTGGAGCATAGTTCCCACACATGGAGCCCAAGGGTGTTTGTGCATGGCATGTGAAAATTGCACACAAGGTTTTCTGAGGGAGCACATAAGGGTGTTGTGTGGCCATTGTAAGGTGTTGGTGCAGTGTATCCATGTTCGAACCTTACTTCCATGGATTGAGAGGTAGTTGGAATGAATTTACATATTCCTAACTTAAAAACCAATCACTTTTATGATGTGGGACACATGAGCAGGTAACTTTTCTAAGGTTAAAAACATATGAGCATAACACAAGGTGTCAGATGGAAATAATCCAGACCATCCAATTTATTTGAAACACCATCTTCAACCTCACCGTTCATCAAAAAATTCTTTATTTCTTAAATTTCTACATGACATGATGACCTTTTTCTTTAATTTTCTGAGAATAATACTATGATACAATCTCTCCATAAAAATGATTCGAATCTTATGGACAATTTCTATGATTCTTGTATGACCAGTAGTTCAAAGAAGGTGACAATAATAAATGAAAATGATGTTTCAGAGTAATTCTCAAGAATCTAATTTTCATGGGAGACTTAGAGACTAAAAAGGATAATGAGGTTGTCATCATGTTCACATAATATAATCATCATGAGGGGTTTCGTTATAGAAGACATGACTCCATTATTTTTAGCATCATGGAATTATATAATATTTGAATTACCAAAAGATTCTATAATATTATTATCAGAACGTCTCATGGAAATAAGATGGTATTTGAGTCAGTGAATGATAAAATAAAAAGCATTGATTCTCAACTAAAAACTCAAAATCCCCACTAAAGAAATGTTACTTCCATTCACATATGATTGAGAGCTATCATTTCTCTAAGAAATAGAACCATTTTGAAAATTCTCCTACACATAGAACTCAAGTTATGCAAGCCTCCTAGGATAAATGATGAGGGGTGTTCCATGCTCATCCATAGTTTGATGAAGAACCATTCACTATTACATGAATAATAAAAATCTTAATGCTTTATTTTTGTGTTAAACACACCCCAAGAGCTTTGTGAAGAACTGGTTCCATAAATCTCTCCGCTTTCATGAAGAATAGTTTTGTGAGCTAGTGATTGTGTATTACACTAATATTATATTAAATGAAGAGAAAATTGTATGTGTAATCTATTGATAAATGATGGAAATAGAGATGTATCACACACTATTTTGTGTGTGTGAAAGAGGAGGTAACTACATAAACTCAGCACAAAATTCATGTAGATGAGAACACATGTGATACATAACCGAAGAGTGTACCTATAACTAGATTTATTTATGGTCACCATCCATATTTTTTTTGAATTTTCAAATGAAACCTTTGAAGGGGAATGTGTGAACCCACCACAAGTCCAACCAGATACAAAACCCTCCCATTGAAAAATCCCAAGAACCAACTAGATACATCCCACCCACGCAAAAACCAAATAACCACACCCATTAAAGTTTTCCACATTTCAAAATTTAAATTTCCAATGCAGATCACCACCAAATGTGTGTAAAATCTGCATTCACCCCTTCACTACCTATCACCGTCAGATTAATCCACCGCCCGAACATCTCGCCGCAATCATCATAGAAAAACACACCACGAGCCACCCGATGACTGACATCCAGTACGATTCATCACTTGAATCACCCACATTAATCTAATCACCATAATCATCAGTACTTTGAGAAAATAACTTCCATTTTTCCGTCACCCTATCATCATCGAAGTTGGAACCCGAAGCAACCGAAAACTCATCAACAATGGAAAACTCCACCGTCTGTACATCACCTTAATCGAACAACTGAGATAGAGGCTCATTCCTTGGGGAACTGATGACTGCCCAAACGCCACCTCCCAAATCTCCTACAAACCATCACAATCGACTAACCTGGAGAGGGGAAAAGGTACTCAGGGCCAGGGTAGGGTTAAATTTGCGTGAGATTCTAGGGGAAAGAGCCTTTCACCAAGGACCATTCGAGCATACAAAAAATACATAGCCAAAAAACAACCACACACAACGCCCTCCGAGAAGAGTCTAAAATCTGAAATAAAAACCATCCAAATACATAAAACAATAAATAGATGAAATATTAATAGAAAATATGAAGCTTGAATTGAATCCATAAAAGTAACTGGGGAATGAATCCATAAAATGAAACCCCTACCGAATCGAGGGAAACCGAAGAAGAGAAACAGATAAACAAAGAACCCCGTGTTACCCTTAAACCCACCGCCACAATCCCAAATCCATTTGAGGAACCAACACACGCATCCAAGATGGGGTTGTGTGTGTCAGGTCAGATTGGCAGAGCAGGGGTGGATGTGGAGAAATCGAGGCAACTCCATAGGATTAGAAGTTAAAGAACCTAGTGAGAAGGAAGCCGGAGAAGCCAAAAAGAGGACCCATCACTGCCGAGAGGACAACAGAACCCGAGGAAGGAGATACCGAAGTCGAAATGGAGGCCCGAGTGAAGAAACCCTAGAAACATGGACAACAAAGCAAGTAGAGGGGGAGTAAAATCCCATTTCTGTCGAGGAGAGCGTGAAACCCTAAAGGGAGGTTGATGCCTGAAGCCAAGAGTAGTTCCTGGGAGAGTGGGGTGCCATTGTTTGTGAGGAATTTTATAAATGAAGAAGAATAATTGAACATAAAAATACACTATGATCATATACGTATGTTCATAATTAGTTAAAGGACAATGTGAAGAGTACTTTTATACTTTCATTCATACGTGAATGTACATGCATACGTGAACACATAAGGAAAACTAAAATATACTTACAAAAAAAAATTAAGAATAAATATCTTATATGTTCTAGGATTTAAAACATTGAGAAGAACATGAATTTTCTGTTACACATGCATGATGGCAGAGAAATTCACATGCGATGTGGTTTATATGAATAGTGTACAGTGATCTGGAGATAGAATCTATGCATAATATCATAAGACTTCATATCAGAGTTTCATGTGTATTATGTTTGTGAAAGACCATTCTTGTTTGAAATTAAAAATGAATTTATGGTGAGATTTTTTAATAAATATTAGATGAAATAAAAATAACAAAGGAGGACCGATACTACATTCACTATTGATAATTTATCGAAGAAGAAGAGAAGTAACTGTGATGATGATGAGATGAGATTTCAATGTTTCAATATTACTAAGGGAAATTTGTGATTCTCATAAGAATAAGAAGAATTAGGATATTATCAATCCACAAGACAAGAATATTATTTCAATTGAAGTCAATAGGAGTGCATAATCTAGTTCGATTCTGTGAAGAACAATAAGAATTTATTTGCTACTGCTGTATAAGGAAGAAATTGAAGAATAAGTACGCTGATGAATAAAGAAGAAATTTGACATCTGACAGAAATATCATATGGTGAAATAATTCATTGGTGTTACAAACTACCTTAACAATAAGGTGAATACTGTCTTTGGTCGAGTGAAAAAAGAACCATCCAGGATCTCTAAAACAATAACATTCATTTTACTATAGTGTAATTTAACTGAAATGATATTCTTTTCTTGTATTTTAATTTTGACTTTTCCATATTGGATTTTTTCCAAACCATACCAAGGACTAGATACACATATTAAGTAGTGAACCTTGTAAAAAAATATGTGATATCATTACCTACACTCATACACTATCATATGAGAATAAAAATAGAATAGAATAATCAATTTCATAACTTGTATAAGAGGTTAATGGATAAAAGTTATAAAAGGATAAAAATTCCCACCACTAACTCACCCCCACTCAATGTTGAGTAGATCCCAATGTTTTCATCTCACTGATAAAATGTACCTTTGATAATATATATATGTTATTAAAAATAATATTTTAATATATAAATATATTTATATTGTTATATATAAAATATATTTTCATAAATATGAATAATATAATACTAAATATGTATTTACAGTTAATATATAAAATATTTAGTGAAAAATGTTCTACAAATATGTTAATATTAATATTAATTATAATTTTCTAATTAGTGTTGAGTAATAGTCAATTCATAACAATTTGAGAACATGGAATTTTATTAAAAATTAATTAATATCATAATATAATTTGAATATAGGAATTGAACTCCAAATGTCCATATCTTTGGTCTAGGTGTCCGTTTGGGCTCACGAGATATCAAATCAAAGTCTTTGAAAAGATATATGTTGTGTTGATTGGGGGTATGACTATAGATTCACATTTTTTTTATTGATATTTTTAAATAAAAATAGTTGATAAAGGGTATATTTTTATCAATTCTATCTAAATGCACTGATAAATGATACATTTATCAGTGCTAAAAAAGAACTGATAAAATGGTACCTTTTTGGTAGTGCATTTCTTACTAGAGATATAGGTACCCCATTCCATTACATTTCATAGAGTATATAAAATCCCCTCTTTTAATTGGCTAAAAAATACATTACCATAAAATTCACTATATTATGTTCTACCCTTTTTTAGTGATGAAAAATGCTATTAAATGGTGTACTTTTGGTATGCTAGATAAAAAAACTTATAAAGGGGTAGTTATCAACACAAAAAAAAGAATAGATAAAAAATATATTTTATCATTTCTGTTTTAGAACTGATAAAATACTACATTAATAATTTTTGTAGTTTTTTTGTTACACCTCAATATTTCATAGTAAGTTAAATCTTTAATGCAAGTCAATAGCTTATACTGCATGCAACACTGACTTGGCTTGCGTTATATGCAAGATTGAGTTTCTGCAAAATAACACCTTAGTATTATAATTATTTAAATGATATATTTATTTATCAATTAAATATTGTGATATGAATAGTAAAAAATAAATTTTTATTTTTATTTATAATTTTTTTACATAAATAAAACATATTTATAATGAAATGTATATGTTTTGTTAAAATGGTTATATATTTAGAAAAACTATTTTCTTAAAAGAACTACTTTTTAAATCATTTTGTGAACAATAATAAAATTAATATTAGACACTCCTAAAAATTGAATTTCATAAAATAAATATTATTTTTGGATTCGGAATATTAAAATTCTCTTAGGATGAACTTTTGGTATTTTTATGAAAACTTTCAATTTTTGATGAATAGTAAAAAATACAACATAATACATAAAACTATATATTTATTTAAATAATTATAGTTTTTATTTAAATTTAATTTAAAGTAAAAATAGATACATAATACCTATATTAGTATAATGAAATTCATTGGAGTCATTTTATAATAAGAATAGATATATCAAATTTTATTGAATTTTTAATGTCTTTCACCCACTTTCTAGGAACATATGAAAATTTTCATATAACGTAATTTTACCACTTTTGTAAATTGAATTTCAAAAATCCAATAGATATGGTTGACATCAGTATGTAAAATTTTGTTCAATAGGATGAAAATAGTTTTTGGTGAATAATAACTTTTTGAAATTTATTTACCTAGGTTAAAAGTAAATAGGGTAATTAAAGGTAAAAATTATATTATAATTACCCTAACACATATCATAATTCTATTGGATAAGTGTATTTCGACCAAAATCGATGTTAGGAATAAAAAAATATCCATTTTGATCTACTTGTATTAGATTAGGACATTTATTATTATTTTATTTAAAGAAGAGTTAAAAGTGTTAAATTCAAATTTTTATTACTAAAATATTTTTAATATAGGGTTATACAGAAGATAAATTCAACTAAAAATATGAAATAGGAATCTAAAAAAATTTAATACATAATGGAATTTTATTTATAATTTCTAGACATTAAATAATTAAATTTATTTATGCACAATGATGATGCAGTAATTACCATATTAATAAAAGATTAAAATAATTGATATTATAAATTTACAAATAAATGTAAATTGAGACTTTTGATGCATTACAATAATTTTCTAGGTTAATATGACATGTTATGATTTATTGATTTTATTTTTTCTAAGTAATCATGTTTTTTTGACTTTCACAAAAAACTAAATACTAAATAGTGTCAAAATTGAAATAAATGAGTTTTAAAAACAAATACTATATTATTAATTGATATAATATATTTATAAAAATACAAGGTTCGACCAAAGAACATAGATAAGGATATATACTTCAATAATGAACCACTATGGGTTCTCTTGTATTTTTATAGTATTTTTATTAACCATTTATTATAATAATACAAGAACACATGGTAAAAGTTAAACTATTTAACTAAGAGTTAAATCTAAAAGATAAGGTTAATATGGTGACCTAAACCTGTCGAGAACCTATTGGTTGAGAGGTTTTCTACCCACCCCACGTTATCCTCAAAATAAATCCTTTTGGAGCCATTATTAACCGAATAATATTGTATAACAAATTAATATTTCAAGCATTTCCTTAAGTGACCCTCACCTCTTTTATAAAAGGGTATTTTCCCTTCTCTTCAATTCACACCTCCAAAGCACTTTGGATTATCCAAACCCTACTCAAATATCCTCCCAAATACCCTCACTTCAACCTAGAGGCATTAATATTATCAAAATAAAACATAAGGAGCCCTTTTGATCAAATCAAAAGGAAGCTCCCTAAGATGAGGTAATAATTTAATCACCTCTTTCAATGTTTTTTCCTTCTTACACTTCCTCTTTCTTTGTTGTTTCCATAAAAAAGAAAAAAATCCAATACCTTATACATACTGTGATGTTATTATAAATATTGTACAACCATATTCATTATTCTATCCATCCTAAGAATAACAAAGTCACCATACGTGCGTACGTATGACTTACCAGTTCCACATCGTGGTGTAATTTTTTATTCAACACTTCATTGTTTGTATGGGTATAATAATGAGTATAATTTATGGAAATAATAAATATTACATTTCAATGATTATTTATATTTATTATACCATCCAATTACATAATATCTCACCATCAATACAATGATATTGTCGCTCGTGCGTACGTACGGATTACCGTCTCCACGAACGCGATGATATTACTTCCCCATCGTAACCATTATAGAGTAATTTTCATTTTATGATTTAAAATAATGTTTAATAATTTAATATAATTCTTTATATGAATCAAATACATGTTTTTCTCACCAAACATGACTTATGTAACAAAACATAAAAATGAAAACGAATCAGTTAACACCCGAAACAATGATACTACTGAAATATTATTAACAAAGCAATATTAAATGATCATAAATGATATAATATTTATGTATTTGTTTCTTGTATAATTTAATAATTATTATTTGACTATTATAAAGGAGTTTAAATTATCCTTGACTAAGGAAAATTACAAGGTAATGGTCAATTTTAAAATCTATTTATTTATCTGAGGTTGTTTATACTTAAGTATCTATTGGGACTTCTTTGTCATCCACATCCGTGTTTCTTGGAAATTTATTTCAAAACATTTTTAATTATTTCCTAGAATATGGGTTAAATTAATTTATACCCTTGTTTTACTTTTTACAATTTTTTTGAAAGGAATGTTTCCGTCATTTTCCAAACATGGTACTCTATGACCTTTTTGACAAATTAAGGTAAGAATGTTTTCTTAACTTAGACGGTAGGTGTGGATGTTTTCCACCATTATAATACCTTCGAAACATCCCTTACAAGCTTATAAAGATATTTTAAAAATAAAATTTTTCCATTATAATTATGTTAATTTTAAATGATTTCAAAATAGAAAGAGATATTTCCCTCAAATAGTTTTGATTACATCTATGTCTACATCCTTTCATGGATTTTACACTTGTTTGAAGTTGATTTATTATGATACAATCTTTCATATTGTATTGAAGGTTTTGTGATATGTTTGACTGTGGATGTGTTATTTTTATACCATTCTTGGCTTATGGTTAAAGTATTAAAATTTCATATGCTAGTTTTAATACGAATGTTTATGTTATGTTTGAACCTTTTCATATGAGGAATTCATTGGAATTAGAAAGTGATGGGTGGAGCCCGGTATAGCTTCTCGGTGCATCGGTAGGTCTCATTAGACGAACTAGTGTCTTGGAACAAGGCCTTGAAAAAAATATTATTTGTATTCTTGGAACATGGCCTTGACTATGTGGTTATGTTGTCTGACATTATGCATTCCATCATTATGAAATTAGCTATTGATATTACATGTGATTATTCAACTAGTAGAATATCCATGTGAATAAGTAAATTGAATTATTTGATTTATCTTTTCCATATTAGGCTAAAGTTTATGTTTAAAAGTCTTGTGTTTTAGTCTTATACATTGCCTTGAATGTTTATTCTTGTTTATGAAAGTTTCCGCTATATTTTAATCCTTACTGGGAATATGAGCTCACCCATTTATTATGTTTTCTTTTTCCCAGGATGTGAAGAAGTATATTATAAATGACCTGTAGGGATAGAATAAAAGATATGATTGTGTTCAAAGGGGACACAATTTTGTTATTTTTTTATTTCATGATGTAATGTAAAACATATGTATGAATCTAGTGTATCCAAGGATACTAAACTAATCGGTCTTTCAAGAGTTGATCTCTTGTGATCATGCCAATGTTATGTAATAATGCACTGACTCTGGGTAACTAGGGTTAGGGCGTTAAAGTTTGTATTAGAGGATGTTTAGTACCAACTTGGAAACTAGATTTAGAAAAACATTGATTAGAGAACATTACCCTAAGATAGAATTTGAGGATTTTTATATAAGAACATCCTATAATTTTGGTAATATAGATATTTTGTGAATTTTACAAGATATACATACCTGTCTGGATACGAGAAGGTAGAGGCGGCTCTGGCACAAATTTATCTAGGGGTAAAACCTAAAAACACTACTTTGAGCTACACTCGAACCAGAACTGGTGCATGACAATGGGCCTTGCTTCACTCTTGGTTATGACACCCCCAAGGGATATGCTTAGAATAATTCAAATTTTCTTTACAAGCCATTATAAAGAATTTTGGAGTAAATACTTTCTCAAAGAAAACAATTTTTTATGATTATGGATTATATGCATAAAATTTTGAATTTACATTAGGTATTTTAAAAGTTTGGAATTATGCATTATGATTCATAAACTAACCTAGTGTATTCCATTGTTTAGTAATGCTGCTCAGTACAAGGAATGAGAACTCTAGAAATACGCATTATCCAAAGAGCAAGAAGGATCATATTTTCTGGTCTTAAGCCTACATTTAGAAGGGAAATAGTCTCCCACATATTCTAATCATTTGAAGAAATAGTATAATGTGTTAATAAGATAAGTAAATAATTCTTTGAGTCCTATGGATTTGAAGGGAATCCAGAGAAGAAAAGGATGGTAGAGAAAAATATGTATAAAGAGATGAAGGGAAAGAAGGACTTTCCCATATGTAATAACTATGGAAAGAATCAACATGGTAAATTCATGAAGGGAATGAGAGTTTTTTATAAGTGTGGAGAAAAAGGACACCAAGTATGTGATTTCATGGGTAAGAAAAAGTTTTCAAATGTACAAAGCATCATATGCAAGGAGTCGAGACACTACGCAAATCAATGTCCCAATCAATAGAGTATACTGCAAATGATGCTATTGGATAAAAATCATGTTATGGTACCACCACAGATGAAGAGGAATAATTAGTGTTCTTATATTTTCATTAATGAATTATGTAATTTGAGTGTTGTATCAATGATGTAATGGTTATATTAATTATGGAAATAAATAAGGATTGTACCGCAGTACTATTTCATTGAGGATTTTAGATTATATTATACTAAGAAAAGTTACTCTACAGTAAGTTAATATTTTTGGAAAATACATGGTTGAAGGAAAGATAAACCTTAATACGGTCCTGATACTAAGGTAGTGATTTTGTAATAAGAGTTGTTTGATTTGGATAAATTATATTGGATATTCTTGACTACCATGGAACTGATAAATGGTTTGTTTATTCCATCATTGTTAGAGTTTTAAAAAATTTTGGATATAAGGAATATATCTAGTATTCTATAAGGAATAAGGGAGCATGAATGTAATCAATAAGGTTTTATGGTAATTTAGGTTTTTACCATGTTTTAAGAGAATACATGATAAAGGTACTCACATGTTATTAGGTGGCAATAAGTGATCTTCATTAGGTTTTGTTGACCTTCCTTAAAAAGTTTTGGACTATGAGTTTGGGCACAAGTATTTTGGATAAGTCTAAAGATTGGAATGAATTAAGTTGGACATTGGATAATATGGTTTAAGGTTAAAAAATTTCTAAAGATTATTTTTGTATTTTTTATAAGAAGGAAAACCTGAAGGTCAGGTGATAACCCTTCGTGTCTAGAATGGCAGCGAGACTTGAACCTGCAACCGAAGGGTGACAAGGGTGCATCACCTACCATTGGCCTACGTGGTGTCATTATTTTTATAATTTTTTTAAATTATCAGTTAGATGAATTATAAATTCATTTTTTTGAAACCCTATATGATTAGGATAAATAGAATCCTTTTGAATTCTATTATCTTTTGGAGTGAAAGATGAGTTTGTGGTAGAAATTAGTTAAAGGATGGAACTGTACCTGTCATGTTTTTTTATTCTATGAAGAAATTAATTCTTAAACCTTTTTGAAATGTTCCTAAAACCCATAACGTGATATCCAAAATATTTATATTTTTATTAACCAATCATCAACGATTTATGGCTTTGAGGCCCTCAATTTTCTATTTATTGTTCACTTGTTTGTGACTGATGACCTCAATCACTCCCTATAAATATTTATGTTTTCCCCTAATTACGATTCTATAATTTCCACCAATGTTCTTTTCTTCTAAATGCTAATTTGGTGGTGAATTTTTCATTTCCCTTTCTCTATTATTAAGATTATATTTTATTAACCCTATTTACGTTGTGGGTTTTCCACAAAGGTATTTTCTATTTTTAACATTTTATTTTCGAAGAACAATTCCAAATTGCGAGGAATCAATTTATTAAAGCATGGGATAAAGTTACCCCCTATATTTCATATTAAGTTATATATTTTAAGTTAGTCAATAGCTTATACTGCATGAAACACTGACTTGGCTTGCGTTATATGCAATATTGAGTTTCTTGTGAAACAACACGTTAATATTATAATTATTTAAACGATATATTTATTTATCAATTAAATATTGGGATATGAATAGTAACAAATAATTTTTTATTCTTATTTATAATGTTTTTACATAAATGAAACATATTTATAATGAAATGTATACGTTTTGTTAAAATAGCTATATATTTAGAAAAACTATTTTTCTAAAAGAACTACCATTTATGTCATTTTGTGAAAATAATAAAATTAACATTAGACACATAAAAATTTATTTTGGTAAAATAGGATTCATTTTTGGATTAGGAATATCAAAATTAGATTAGGGTTAATTTTTGGTATTTTTTTGAAAGTTTTCAATTTTTGATGAAAAGTGAAAAATACTACATAGTACATAAAAAATGACTATTTATTTAAATAATTATTTTTTTAAATTTATTTTAAAGTAAAAAAAGATACATAATACCTATATTAGTACAATTTAATTCATTGGAGTTATTTTATAATAATATTAGATATATAAAATTATATTGAATTTTTTAACGTCTTTTAACCACCTTCTATGCACAATTGAAAATTTGCATAAAATGTAATTTTACCACCTTTGTGAATTGAATTTAAAAACTCCAAGAGACATAATTGACATCAATAAGTAAAATACATTTCAATAGGATGAAAATAATTTTTGGTGAATAGTAACTTTGGAATTTTATTTTCCACGGTTAAAAGTAAATAGGGTAACTAAATGAAAAATAATATTATAATTACCCTAAAAAATGTCCTAATTCTATTGGATACGTTTATTTCGACCAAAATCAACCTTAGGAATAAAATAATATCCTTTTTGATCCACATGGATTAGATTAGGAAATTTATTGTTATTTTATTTAAAGAAGAGTTTAAAGTGTTAAATTCAAATTTTCATAACTAAAATATTGTTAATATAGGGTTATACATAATATAAATTAGACTATAAATATTTATTAGAAATATAAAATTATTTCCTACATAATGGTATTTTATTTATATTTCTTAGACATTAAATAATTCAATATATTTATGACACAATGATGATGCAGTAATTACCTTATTAATGAAAAACTAAAATAATTGATATCAAAAATATTCAAATAAAAGTAAATTGAGACTTTTGATGCATTCCGCTAATTTTATTGGTTACTATAACATGTTATTATTGATTTAATTTATTTTTTTAAAAGTAATCCAGTTTTGTTGACTTTCACAAAAACCAAATAATAAATAGTTTCAAAATTGACATAAATGAGGTTTTAAAGAAAATACTATATTATTAATTGATTTAATATTCATAAAAATCTAAGGATCGTCCAAAGAACATATATAAGGTTATATATGTCAATAATGAACCACTTGGGGTTCTATTGTCTTTTTATAGTAAGTTTATTAACCATTTATTATAATAATAATACAAGAATACATGGTAAAAGTTAAACTATTTAACTAAGAATTAAATCCAAAGATAAGGTTAATATGGGGACCTAAACCTATCTAGAACCTATTGGATGAGAGGTTTTCGACCCAAACCCACCTTATCTTTGAAATAAATCCTTTGGATCCATTATAAACTGAATATGATTGTATAATAAATTTATATTTCAATCTTTTCCGAAAGTGACCCTCACCTCTCTAATAAAAGGGTACTTCCCCTTCTCTCAAAATCACACCTCCAAAGCAATTTTTCATGGCCAACCCCTGCTCAAATATACTCCCAAATAGCCTAACTTAATCCTAGATTCCTTACATTGATCAAAATCCAAACTAAGGAGCCCTTTTGATCAAATCAAAAGAAAACACCCGAAGAATAGGTAATAATTTCATCACCTCTTTCAAAGTTCTTTTTTTCTTACATTTCCTATTTCATTGTTGTTTCCATACCAAAATAATAAATCCTGTATCTTATACATAAAATTATGTTATTATAAATATGGTACAACTATATTCATTATTCTATCAATTTTATGAATGAAAATGTCACTATACGTGTGTATGTATGGCTTACCGTCTCCACGCCGTGGAGTAGTTTGTTATTCAACACTTCATTATTTGGATGAGTATAATAATGAGGATAATTGATGTAAATAATAAATATAACATGTTAATGATTATTTATATGTAATATAAAATCCAATTACATATGATTTCACAATCATTACATTGATATTGTCACTCATGCTTACGTACGGACTACCGTCTCCACGAACGCGATGAGATTCATTACCCATCGTAACCATTGAAGAATAATTTTCATTTTATGATTGAAAATAATTTTTAAGAACTTAATATCATTCGGTATATGAATCAAATACAGACTATCTATAACAAACATGACTTATATAACAAAACATATAAAGAAAAATGAACCTGTTAACACCTAAAACAATAATACTACTGAAATATTAATAATAAAGAAATATTAGATGATCATAATAAAATATAATATTTATGAATTTGGTTCTTGTATAATTTCATAAAAATTATTTAACTATTATAAATTAGGTTAATTTATCCTCGACTAAGTAAAATTACAAGGTAAGGGTTAATTTTACAATCTCTTATTTCTCTGAGGTTGTTTATACGTACATATCTACTGGGAATTTATACCCTTGTTTTACTTTTTATAATTTTTTTGAAAGGAATCTTTCTGTTGTTTTCCAAACAAGGTAATTTATGACCTTTTCAACAAATTAAGGTAAGAATGTTTTTTAACTTATACAGTGTGTGTGGCTATTTTCCACTGTTATAACAGTTTCAAAGATTACCTTAAAATATTATAAGGATATTTTCATAATAAATGTTTTATTTCATAATTTGGTGACTTTTAAATGATTTCAAAATAGAAAGAGATATTTATCTCAAGTACTTATGTTTTCATCTATGTCAACATCATTTGATGAATTTTAGACTTGTTTTAAGTTGATTTATTATGATAAAATATTCTATATTGTATTGAAGGTTTTGTGATATGTTTGACTGTGGATGTGTTATTTTTAAACCATTCATGGTTTCTGGTTAAAGTATTAACATTTCATATACTAGTTTTAATATGAATGTTTATGTTATGTTTCAACCTTTTCATATGAGGAATGCATTGGACTTATCAAGTGACGGGTGGAGCCCACTATAGCTCCTCGATTCATTGGTATGTCTCATGAGATGAACTAGTGTCTTGGAACAAGTCCTTGACAAAATATTATTTGTAGTAGTGGCTTAAGGCCTTGACTATGTGGTTACGATGTTCTGCATTATGCATTCCATTATTATGAAATTGGATATTGATATTACATGTAATTATTCGAATAGTAGAATATCAATGTGAATAATTAAATGGAATTATTCGATTTATCTTTTCCATATTATGCTAATGTTTAATTTTAAAAGGATTGTTTTTTAGTCTTATGAATTTCCTTAAATTTTTAAGCTTATTTATGATAGTTTCCACTATATTGTTATCCTTACTAAGAATCTGAGCTCACCCATTTCTTATGTTTTCTTTTTCCCAGGAAGTGAAGAAGTATATTATGACTGACCGTCACGGATAGATTAAGAGATATGATTATTCTCAAATGGGAAACAATCTTGTTATTTTTTTATTATTTCATGATGTAATGTAAATCTTATGTATGTATCTAGTACTTCTAAGGCTACTAAACTAATTGGTCTTTCGAGACTTGTTCTCTTGTGATCATACCTATGTTATGTAATAATGCATGGACTCTGGGTAACTTGGGTCAGAGCTTTACATTTTTCGTGCTGATAATGGGGATATTTAATAACACTTTTCCTAGCCTTTATCAATGTTTTTTTAACATTGATAAAGACCTACTTTATAAGTGATTTTCTTATAAATGATACAAGGAGACATTCATGAAAATTTTAGAAATTATTAAAAAATATTTAAAAATATAAATATATGTATATTGATATATATATATATATATATAATATTTTAATAAATTTGATTTATATAATACTATATTTGTATTTACATATAATATATAATATATTTAGTTGAATAGTTTTAAAAATAATAAAAAATTATTATTATAAAATAATTTTCTAATTAGTATTGAGTAATAAATATTTAACAATAATTTGGTGATAGAAGAAATTAATTAATTAATTAATTAACTAATTATGATAAGTTGGAAACATGTCTTAAACATCAAACAACTATAAATTTTTGGATCATGTTTTTGGGCTCCCAGAGATATCTAGTTGAATCCTATCAAGAGATATACTCTAATTTAATTTTGGGGATGCTTGTTCACTATTTTTACAAAATCCAAAAGGCCTAGAAGGCATCTAAAACCGAGTTTTTAGTTGGAATACACACTTTTTTAATATTCAATAGGATTTATGATTATTTTAAGAGATCGTTCTTATATTTTTATTGAAGACTGAATTTATTCACAGGGATTACACACATATGGTTATCATGGTGTTGAAATTTTAGCAGTTTTAAAATTTTGGTTTTATTTTAAATTATATATATATTCATATAATTATAGGTAAAAAATTTAATTGTACAGATAAATATTTAAATATATTTACTTGTAATTTTTTTATGAAAATATATAAACCATATATCAATAAAAAATTATTAACAATTTTATTTAATGTAATGAAGTATCTATTTTATTATTCTTATAAAAATGTAGGAATATGTATAAACCTATTCCAATGTATATGTAATGGCAAATATAAATATTTGTGTGTGTATTTGTGTGTTATATTTATGTCAATTTATATATTCTAAAACATCCAAATAAATGTTGACATATAATATATGTAAATAAATATGAATATTTATATAAATATTGAAAATTATAATTATATTCATATTTATATATAGAAACATACACTTACATACATATAAATAAACACACACAATCAAATATTATAAATTTATTAAAAAATAAATATATGAATATGTAAATAAATAAATATATAAATAAATAAATATATAATTATAAATATGTACACACATAGAAAAAAATATTAATTTTAACACAAACAACTGTACACAAAACAAATGTATTTTATAAATGTATTTTAAAAAAATAACATTTCATTATATAATTTTAAAATTCTATATAATTATAGAAATTTAACAAACATTTTAATAAATATTTGAAACATATTAATGTAAAAATATAAAAATAAATTGATATATCACAAAATATAGAAAAAACTGGTTTATGCAATGGTAATGGGTATTCAATTTGAATATGGAGGCCCCATGTTGGAATCCTATCAGTTGCGTGTGAGGGATGAACAAGAGGGGTGCTATAAGCACATATAAATGTGTGTGGGTGGTGGGGGGGGGGGTGAGGTGTATAGTTTTGATAAAGGCGGGGTATGGGTGGTGGTGGTGGGTTCCTCGTACATGAGAAGGGGCGATGGTGGGGCATGCTAACACTGATAAAATGGGACTCTTAAAAAGGATTTTTTTTAAAAAAGATCACTTTATCACTTCTTATCTAGAGAAAATAAAATTGACCTGGTTTTGAGGGATCCTAGAACCTCTCTATTTTTATCACCAATATTGGAAAATTGTAGCACTGACAAAAGGTTATCTTTAGTAATGAATATATAAAATAAGAACTGTGAATAATTTAATTCTTATATAAATAAATTATATTTTTAAATATGATTTATATAAAAATATGTATATTTATTAATTTATAATATATAAATTAGGTTTATATAACTATATTATAAAAATTTATTTATCTGTCATATTTTTATAATTTTATATGAAAAATAATATCAAATATATATCAATCAATTAAATTTTTTAATAATATATTTATTTACATTAAGTAAAAAATGTTTATACAAATAAAATATATTAATAATTAATTTAAAAATTATATTAATATATAAATGAATATATATTTATCTAAATATATTTCATATATGAATTTGTATATTTTTCATCATATTAAATAATTTAAAATATAAACATATATTTTATGCATGTTTATGCATGTGTATGTGTGTGGATATATGTTTACGTATGTATGTGCCTGTATGTATTTTTATGTATGTATTCATTTGTATGTGTTGTATGTGTATATATGTGTTGTGTGTGTGTGCTTATATAGATGTATTTTTTTTATATGTGTATGTTTATGTGTATGTGTACGTATTTATGTGTAAGTATGTATGTCAATATGTACATGTATAATGATATTCACTATATGAGTTGATGATTTTTCTTTCATGGAGGCAGTGTTTGATGATAAAAAGAATCCCTTGTAGAAGCGAAAAACCTGGAGGCATGGATAAAGTCCACATAGAGGGGGGGGGGGTACCACAATAAGGATCTAATATATTTTACGAACTAGTGTTTGAAAATTATTGGAACTCAAAAAAATTAGAATGAACAACCTCTTTAGGTTGATCTTCATTTTGTTTTTTAGGACTTTGTTGGTTTTTTAATTTGTATTAAAGAATTTGTTTATGAAACCATACCCTCCTTTATAGTCATTTTTTCTATTTCTATGAAAACCGGGTTAACCCAACCCTATGTGAACTATTATTTATTATTTAATATTATTTTTGTAATTTATTCATTTCTTAATATGTATGTATATATATATATTTATTTAGCATTATTATTTTAAATATGTTCGTAAATTGTACTATTAATTTATTTAAATTCATTTTTTATTATTTTTGTAATTTAAATAGTTTATATATTTATTTAATAATAATTTAATAATTTATATAATTAATATTATTTATTTATTCATTTTTATTCATTTTTAACATTTTTTATCAATTATATATAATGTAATTATAAAATTGTATTTTATTGGTGTTAAAAATCTGATGTTGGGAAATAAACTTTTATGAAATCATAATATACCACTAAAAAATGGAAAAAAAGAAATAAAAAAGAAGAAATAAAAATATTTATTTTATAAATAGAAATATTATTAATGATGAATGATAATAAATATTTAAATAAGAAAAAATTAAAAAATAAATATAAATAAACTAATAATATAAATTATAAACATATTAAAAGTATTAAAAAGTAATATATATATATATATATATTAAAAAGAAAATAAATTAAAAAATATTATAAATAAATAAATAATATTTCTAATAGGATGGGGTTAAGACCCATTACTTGAAAAGGGATAAAGTAAGAGAAAGGAGGGGATGTGGTTAGACAAGAAACTACCATCAATCTATATTAAAAACCCAACAAAGTCCTGAATAAACCTCCTGAAGATATTTCTTAAGAGGTTGGGCATGAAAATTCATATAAATTCAAATTCATTTCAAATAATATTTATCGGAAAATCTGAGAGCCATATTATGGTAATGCCCCACCCCCTTACATGTTGACATCAATTGTGCCTCTCGGGTTTACGATTATACTAGGAATTCTCATTATCATTAAACTCTTCTTCCTTGAAGGAAACATTGTCAACCTATCCAATAACTATTTTTAAAAAATAATCTTTTAAATGTTATTAATTTTTTCTACCAAATTGATTGACTAAATACATAAGTGAATAATTTACCAAATATTTAAGGGGTTTCGTATTATATCATAAACAACTCATTTGAAAATTTGAAAATATATTGGTATATTAAAAGAGAAAATCAATTTCAAACATGGTTTATGCAATGAAGATTTTTGACTGATATTCTTATATTAATTTTAGATTAGGATCTAGAAATAATAACCTTCATAGTTATCCATTTTATATTTATGATAACTCAAAATAAATAAAATTAGATGTAGAATTGAGAGGATCCAAGATTTTATAACTATTTTTTATTTAAGGTGACAACCAATGACTTCCGACATCCTTGATGACCTTTGATGAAGAGAATATATTAGAGTTTATGATATTCATTTAATATTTTGAAATTATTATTTCCCTTGATGAATCATTTTTGAAAAATAATTATTTATGATATGAAACATCCTGTAATAATGAAATATGTTTTTTAATAATTAAAATTCATATAATTCATGGTATTTATATGTTATAACATGTTTTGGATGAAATGAAGATTTATACCAAATATAACGATCATATGTGTGTATATATAAGAAACATAAAATTTGGATTCTTAAATGACACCATCTATATATTTATAATATTGTTAAATATTTGTCAGAACCCGTCCTCGGGGCCCATGCCGTGACTACCCCAAGCCCGCCTTCCATAGGACAGGGGCTAGCGAGTAGCACCAAAGGCGTAAATCCCGATATCTGGGAAGACATTGCCTTTATAAAACATAAACACATCCAACCAGAGTACAAGAAAAAGTAATACAATAAGTAAAAAAGAAAGTTTTGAAAAGTAAATGGGCCAGAATACAAACCCAACTGAGAAGTACAACTACAAATGAACAGAAGTACAACAGAAAAGACAAACAAATAGAAGATAGAAGTAGCTCCTGGGTCGTCCCCCTCAGATCCTACATGAAGGGTAGGTATATATATCCTCTTCAACGCTCTTGCCCACCAACCTCCTCTGAGTACCATCTCATCATGAAGTCCACCTCAGGGTATTGACTCGTCCTGAGGTCCACCTCCGGGTACTGACTCGTCGTGACGTCCACCTCCGGGTACTGTCCAGTCCTCGTACACTCGATCTTTGTCAGCGCTATCCGTCGTATGCATCCAACACAACGAGGTGCGGGCATAGTCCATGCAGGGGTGAGTATAATGTTACTCAGTAGGGATCCTGATACCCTCAATGTCTCACTAAATCCGACAAGGATAACCACAAAGAAAAGATACAAACACGAAGTATCAACAAACTCTACTTAGGTATATTACTATACATATACCTAAGTCATCAATTCCAGTTCGGCTCCAACTCACGAGCCCAAGTACAACCCAGTCCACATAAGAAAGCACAACTAGTCCACACAGGAATTTACAACCCAATCCACATAGGAAATCAAAACCATTCCACACAGAAAAACAAAACCAAGTCCACACAAGAAAAAATAACCAGTCCACATAGGAAAACACAACCCGGTCCACACAGGAAAACCAAGTCAATCACTTCGATGATAAGGATTTAAATTCAAGTCTCAGCTCACACAGGTATACTACTCACAAAGTGGGGTGGAGATGATTAGTTGTAGCCTCTGAATCATCTCCTTTGCCGAACCCACGTAGGATCCAAGTATAGAAGTCGTCGCTACCAAACCCACATAGGATTAAAGAACAATAACCATCACTTCTAAACCCACGTAGGATCCAAGTACAGTTGTCATCGTTGCCAAACCCACGGAGGATCGAAGTATAGTCATCCTCGCTGCCGAACCCACGTAGGATCCAAGTATATTCTTCATCACCGCCGAACCCACGTAGGATCCAAGTACAGTCGTCCTCGCTCCTAAACCCACATAGGATCCAAGTACAGTCGTCATCGTCGTCGCAATCGCAGCCAGCTCTAGGGTTCTCGCACACAGCATGCTCGATTCTGAGATGGTTCGATCCACAAGCCAAGAGGGTCGATACATCAACTGTCACAAAGTACAGAGTTTATGTATCCCAAATTTCCGCCTCGTCAATAGGAACTAAACACGTTATATGGCGCGTCAATCAGACGCCCTATTCGAGATTTAATGGATTTTCCGTTCTAGGGGCCCGGTTAGAAATATGCTCATTTATAACCCGGACAATATCCATAGTCGTCCAAAACTAACTTAGTGTATCACAAAAGAACTGTCTCTTCGAAGGGATCTCAACGCAACCGACGACGTGTCAATCGGACGCCCGGTCTGTGAGTTATGAGCCTTTTAGTCCCGGGGGCCCTCTTTGTTTTGTGTATGAACCAACATGGCCGTATCTAAACTGTACCCTGAATTCTCATGGGGTATACTCAAAGTAACCGTTTCTCAATGTGATTACCAATGCCGCTGACGGTTCGTCAAACAGACTTCCGGTCTGAGAATTATTAGCTTTTCCGTTCCCCGGGCCCGGTTGGATATCGGGTACAATCCAACCCGACCATACTCCAACTACTTCAAAACCTCAGGTGAATTATACCAAAAGAACCGCCTCACCAAGAGGAATCCATCAAGGTCTATGACACGTTAATCAAACATCTGGAGCTCAAGTTATAATCATTTCCACTCCGAGGGCCCGGTTGGTTTCAGTTTCGAACCAACCCTGCCATACACAAAGTTCACCGAAACCTTGAGTGTAATATACCGAAACGACCATACCGATCCAAGGATCCCTTCGCAATTGACATTGCGTCAATCAGATGTCTGTAGCCTAATATATGGGCATTTCAACAAACCTAGTCCGAAAATAGGGGGTCTGGGCCCGGTCTGACCGGGCCCAATACCCCCTGGGTCGGCCCGAACCGGGTCGACCGGACCCGGGTTCGGGTCCGGCCAGATTGGGCGCGACCCGGCCTGGCTAGAGCGGCCTGGCCCGGCGGGGCATGGCCCAACCCGGCTGGGCTCGGCCGACCCAGCCCGTGCGGCCTGCGGCCTAGCTTGGAAGCCGGCGACAGCTCGGCGCTGGCCGAGCGGGGCGCAAAGGGGTCACTGCCCCTATTTGCGAAAAATAAATACCTTGTGGGGTCTGCCCATGTGTAACCGAAGGACCCACTCGGGTCCCGCCTCCTGGTGGTGCCAGCGGTCGGCACTGCCGGCCTCCCCTTGGGTGTTCGATGCGGCCCGCTCTAGCCGCGGCCTCCCTTGACTTCTTCCGTCGCTGCGCGACGACACCACACACCACCGCCACGACCCGATTCGGCCGTGGTCCCTTCGGCCTATCCGGGGCGGCGCGTCGGCGCCGCACACCACCGCCGTGGCCCGCTCCGGCCGTGGTCCTCTTCGTCCCCGCGCGGTGCAACGACACCACGCTGCCTTCGCCTCAAACATTAACAATGGTCAACAAGAAAAAGGGGAGGAGAATCGACCGTGTTTGTGCAGTCCGATCTCTTCCCGTTACAATGATAACATTCGGCCAAAGTAAACGAGATGCTCGATGACAAAACAAGCACAATTTTAATTCACTAAAATTGAACTTAACCCCTACCTCGACAATCGATGTCGTTCGCCGGGCATTGCGGAAGATGACGTTGTGGGGTGAGGTTTTGAAGATGGTGTTGGCGTGCGTCCAAGGAGGAAACTGAGTATCCACACTAGTTATGGAGAGAAGAAGGAAAGGCATGTCGTCTATCTTTGTGGTGACGGCGTTCTTCGTCGAAGAGGAGACGTTTTTCGTGGAAGGATGAAGTTCTTCAAATAAAGCTAATGTTCTCCCAAATCTCCTCACACAACAATAATAACCCAAAATAAAATAAGGCTTCCTCCTATTTTATTTTATTTTCCCATGCATTCAAAATTACAAAATTAAAATTCCAATTCACTTATGTAATTAAACCATGAGTTGTCTAATTAATTGGGTGAAAGGTTGGCAACTTTTAATTAGGGAGAGAGGGGAGAGGAAATGTCACTTCAATAAATACAAGGGGGTTATCAACATTAAAATAAAAGAGTTTAATGGGAGGTTTAAGGG
Organism: Viscum album; assembly: GCA_963277665.1. Lineage (NCBI taxonomy): Eukaryota > Viridiplantae > Streptophyta > Magnoliopsida > Santalales > Viscaceae > Viscum > Viscum album. The sequence goes on along the minus strand of OY728134.1, from coordinate 1,179,294,553 downwards.
GTTTAGGGAATGTGAATGGTTGGGGCTCGTGTGGGACCCACCTCACAATTATCCTGACATGGGTAGTTAGGAGTTTGTGGGTCCCATCCTAACTACCCCATGTAGAATATAACTACTTAAGATAAAGACTAAAAATTGTTCCACAATTTTTTATTCACTGCTTATTTAAACCAAAAAATTTAACTCCTTATCCCGTGAAAATGAATCTATAGTAAAAGACCTCTTAAGCAATTACCGGCATTGCAGTTTGATCGGTGCCCTCAGATTTCAATTCCGAGCAACGGTTCAAAAGATAGAAAAACCCGCATGTTCGTTCACTGAACGTACCTGAGATAAACTTCGGAAATTGATTCCGGCACACCGGGCCTCGAAATCAGGTGCCGTCAGAAACTGTGTACTCATAAAATCCCAACGAATTTAAGAAAAAAAATTCTTTGAAATTTACGGATCTTTACATTACTCCCACCATAGGGATTTACGTCTCTGAAAAGACACATCATAAACTAGGGAAAAAAATGAGGGTACTATGCACACATCTGAACCTCCTGCTCCCATGTGCTCTCTTAGAGGTTCTCGTGCTACCACCTAATGCGCACTAGAGGAATCGACTATCCACGTAGGATCCGATCCTTTCGATCCTCAACCTCCACCAGAACCTCCGCAAATGTCACCCCATCATTGATGAAAAACTCCTTGTGATCAATGATATGCATCGGGTCGTGCATGTATCTCCTCAAATGAGATACGTGGAAGACATCGTGCACCCGGTGCAACTAAGGTGGAAGGGCCAGGTGATAAGCAACCTCGCCTATTCTGCTGAGAACCTGGAATGGCCCATTGAACCTTGGAGATAACTTGCCTCCTCGGCCACATCTCCGTAGACCTCGTCTAGGGGGGACCCATAGGAAAATGTGGTCACCATCCTCTTACTCCAGTGGTCTCCATGTCCTATCAACATAGGATTTTTGCTTGCTCTATGAAGTCTTCATCCACTCTTGGATGATTTACACCTTCTCCGGTAGCCTCAAAATTAGCGCACTGGTAAACCTCTACCTCAGCTCCTGAAAAGCTCTGTTGGCATATCCATGACTAGACGATGGGTTTTCCCCTTCTTCGCCAATGCTAAAAGTGGTGAAACAACTCTGGAGAAGTCTGGCTCAAATCTAAGTATGGCCGACTCATGAGTGATCGACTGTACCCACTTATGCATGATTCCATCCTGTGCTTCCTGGGGTTTCATTTTTTCCGACCAAGGAAAAACTCATCCCAACATTGTAGGTAAACCACATCCTTTTTGCCTAATACAGTCAATCTGTGTATGAACTGTGGTTGCCCAGTCTATACCCCTACTAATGTCGTAAGGCCTCGACACTGCCACCAAGAGGTTCCGACCGAAACTCTCACCTCAAGGGTCAGATCACACCATCGGCGTAAGCATGATTATCGAGTCTCCTCCCAAAGGTATCTCCAGACATGAGGGTCAAGTCAACGGCTTAACCGGAAACACTAGGTCAGGGATAAGAATCATGGAAGGAATGAATGATTCGTATGAATATCTATTGTTTTGGAACCTAGTAGTAGACACAGAACGTACCTAGAATCATACCCAGAGCCCTTGGGTCACACTCCTTGACCGCATGCAACTACTCTCTTCCCCTGCCCTCCTGCTCCATGAACCTACCGGGGACTACAAAGGCGGGTGGTTGTAACATGTTGAAATGTACACCGCCTCATGATGCGCTCCTATCTCTACTTCCACGTCTGCTGCTCTGTAGATTCATCTATCCTTAACACTTTCTCTTCTTGAAACATTTTACATGCCAAAGTCTCTGAGACTAGCTCCAGTTCCATTCTCTTCCACTGCTAACATTCTCTTGCTGTATTCGATCATCCAAAGAACATTCAACCACAAAGGTTCTTTCTATCATCCTAACATAGGTCGGAATTCATAAAGGATAAGGTGCTGTCTCAGATATCCTTAAACACACCATGCTCAAGGGTCCGAGCTCTATACCACTGATCGAATCATATTCATCGAGTTCCCGGAATGATCGGTAGGCCTCGATGAATACTCAGCTACCGACATGTCATTTTTTCGTAGCTGTACAAGCTTTAGAAAACTCTCGGCCATCTCCTCAAGCTAGTCCTCAACCGCCAGTGTGTCGGGCTCACCTTGGAACTTGAGGGTATCTGATGCTGAAACATGTGTAAGGCAGTAAGCCTACATGTGTCACCTACTGGTACCTCCGGTTGTAACTGTTGACCAACAAGTAGTGATATATAGCTGACATAGTACCCGAATATACTATCTCTGGCATCGGTTCACATACCGAAGCCACATCACTATGCAGACCAACCTCATGGTCATGCACTGGGAAAACACCGGTAGCCAAGATCACCATCTGCTCTAATAGTGTCTATACTAGGTGTAGAACTCTAGCAATCACCTCCGTCCAGTCCACTGCTTCCTGGGAATCTGCCTCGCCTCATAACATCGGAGCCCTCTGCTATAATGGGGCCCTACAACGAGGCCTCATTGCTTGGTGGGATGCCATCTCGCACGTAACTCCGAACCATAGCGGGATGCCTACATGGGGCCATCCTAAGAAGACACAGGTGCGCCATGGTTAGTACAATATACCTGGTGAGCTGACGTAAAGAGACCACAAAGGGAACTATTGAAACACACACGTAATCAGTGGTTTTGTGCACTGAGTCGGAATTCAGAGGTCAAGGTCCTTGTGTTTGGATACGTCGGCCACCGCACCAACACTGGACTACTTTGACTGAGAACCACACTCAATACTCTTTACACTATTTATTCACAGAAAAGAATGATCAGAGTCCTGAGTTCCGTGGTAGAACTGACTCCTCTGATACCAATTTGTCAAGACCCATCCTCAGGGCCCGTGCCATGACTACCCCAAGCCCTCCTTCCATAGGCCAGGGGCTGGTGACTAACACCAAAGGCATAAATCTCAATATCTGGTAAGGCATTGCCTTTATAAAACATAAACATATCCAACCAAAGTACAAGAAGATGTAATACACTAAATACAAAAGAAAGTGCTGAAAAGTAAATGGGCTAGAATACAAACCCAACTGAGAAGTAAAACTACAACTGAACGGAAGTACAACAGAAAAGACAAATAGCTAGAAGATAGAAGCAACTCCTGGGTCTTCTACCTTGGATCCTACCTGAAGGGTAGGTATAGATATCCTCCTCAACGCTCTCGTCCGCCAACATCCTCTGAGTACAGTCTCATCGTGAATTGCACCTTAGGGTATTGAGTCGTCGTGAGGTCCACCTCCGGGTACTGACTCATCGTGAGGTACACCTCTGGGTACCGTCCAATCCTTTTACAGTCGATCTCTGTCAGCACTATCCGTCGTCTGCATCCAACACAACGAGGTGCAGGCATAGCCCGTGCAAGGGTGAGTATAACGTTACTCAGTAGGGATCCCGAGACCCTCAAGGTCTCACTAAATCCAACAAGGATAACCATGAAGAAAATATAAAAACATGAAGTATCAACCAACTCTACATAGGTATATTCCCATACATATACCTAAGTCATCATTTCTAGTTCGTCTCCAACTCACGAGCCCAAGAACAACCTAGTCCACACAGGAAATCCCAACCAGTCCACACAGGAATTCACAACCCAATCCACATAGGAAATCACAACCCGTCCACATAGGAAAACACAACCTAGTCCACACAGGAAAACACAACTAGTCCACAAAGGAAAACACAACCTAGTCCACATAGGAAAATCAAGTCAATGACTTCGATGATAAAGATTGAAAGTCAAGACTCAGCTCACACAGGTATACTATTCACGAAGTGGGGTGGAGATGATTAGCTGTATCCTCTAAATCATCTCCTCTTCTGAACCCACGTAGGATCCATGTATAGAAGTCGTCACTGCTAAACCCACGTAGGATTCAAGTACAATAACCATCACTGCCGAACCCACGTAGGATCCAAGTACAGTCGTCATCGCTGCCGAACCCACGGAGGATCCAAGTACAGTCATCCTCACTGTTGAACCCACGTAGGATCCAAGTACAATCATCATCACTGTAGAACCCACAGAGGATCCAAGTACAGTCGTCCTCACTGCTGAACCCACATAGGATCCAAGTACAGTCGTCATCGCCTTCGCAGTCGTAGCCAACTCTGGGGTTCCCGCATACAGCACGCTCGATTCCAGGAGGGTCTGATCCACAATCCAAGAGGGTCAATACATAAAATTTCATAAAGTCCATAGTTGATGTATCCCAACATTCCGACTCATCAATAGGAACTCAACGCGTTAGACAACACGTCAATCAGACGCCCGGTCCGAGATTTAAAGGATTTTCCATTACAGGGGCCCGGTTAGAAATACGCTCATTTCTAACTCAGACTATATCCATAGTCATCCAAAACTCACTTAGTGTATCGAAAAAGAACTGTCTCATCGAAAGGATCTCAACGCAATAGACGGCGTGTCAATCGGACCCCCGGTCTGTGAGTGATTAGCCTTTTAGTCCTGGGGGCCCGGTTGGTTTCGTGTATGAACCAACCCGACTGTATCTCAACTGTACCCTGAACTCTCATGGAGTATACTCAAAGGAATCGTTTCTCAACGTGATTACCAATAATGCTGATAGTTCTTCAAACAAACATTTGGTCTGAGAGTTATTAGCTTTTCCGTTCCCGTGGCCCGGTTGGATTTCGGGTACAATGCAGCCTGACCATACTCCAACTGCGTCCAAACCTCAGGTGAAGTATACCAAAAGAACCTTCTGACCAAGATAAATCCAAAAAAGTCTATGGCACATCAATCGGACGTCCGGAGCTCAAGTTATAAGCGTTTCTGCTCTGAGGGCCCGGTTGGTTTTGGGTTCGAACCAACCCGGCCATATCCAAAGTTCCCCGAAACCTTGAGTGTAATATCCCGAAACGACCATCTCAATCCAAGGATCCCTTCACAAATGACCGTGCGTCGATCAGAGGTCTGTATCCCAAGATTTGGGTTTTTTAAACGAACCTGGTCTGGAAATAGGGGGTCTGGGCCCGGTCCGACCCGACCCAATACCCCCTGGGTCGGCCCGAACCGGGTCGACCCGACCCGGGTCCAGGTCCGGCCCGGCTAGCGCAGCTTGGCCCAGCCCGTGCAGCCTGCGGCATGGCTCGGAAGACGGCCGCATCTTGGCGCTGACCGAGTGGGGCGCAAAGGGGGTTCCACCCCTGTTTGCGGAAATGGTGGACCCTGTGGGGTTCGACCTAAAAATCTGTCAGGGGGGGGGGGGGCGTTACGCCCCCCCCCCATTTCATTCGAAATGGTCGGCCGTGATGGCCGGCCCTGTATAATCGTGGGACCCCCTCTGGTCCCACCTCCATGTGGCGTCGGCAGCCGGCATAGCCGGCATCCCCTTGGGTGTCCGCTGCGGCCTTAGGCTACGACTCTTGTCCGATCGGCACGACATGACGGCGCCGTGCACCACCGCTCCAGCCTGCTTCGGTTGCGGTCCCTTTGGCCTCACTGAGGCGGCGCGTCGGCACCGCGCACCACCACCGCGGTCCTCTTCGTCCCCGCGCAGTGCAATGACACCGCACTACTTTTGCCTCAAATGTCAACAATGGTCAACAAGAAAAAGGGGAGGAGAATCAACCGTGTTTGTGTGGTCCGATCTCCTCCCATTACGACGATAACATTCATCCAAAGTAAATGAGATTCTCGACAAAAAAACAAGAACAATTTTAATTCATTAAAACTGAACTTAACCCCTACCTCGACAACCGATGTCGTTCGCCGGGCGTCGCGGAAGACGACGTCGCAGGTTTAGGTTTTTAAGACGACGTTGGCATGCGTCCAAGGAGGAAATGGAGTCTCCACACTAGTTGCGGAGAGAAGAAGGAAAGGCACGTCGTCTCTCTTTGTGGTGACGAAATTCTTCATTGAAGAGGAGACGTTCTTCATGGAAGGATGATGTTCTTCAAATAAAGATAAAGTTCTCCCAAATCTTCTCACACAATAATACTAATCCAAAATAAAATAAGGCTTCCTATTATTTTATTTTATTTTTACAAGAATTAAAAATTACAAAATTCAAATTCCAATTCACTTAATTAATTAAACCATGAGTTGTATAATTAATTTGGTGAAAGGTTGGAAACTTTTAATGAGGGAGAGAGAGGATAGGAAAAATCACTTCAATAAATACAAGGGGGTAGTGAACATTAAAATAAAGGAGTTTAATGGGATGTTTAAGGGGTTTAGGGAATGTGAATGGTTGGGGCTCGTGTGGGCCCCACCTCACAATTATCCTCACATGGGTAGTTAGGAGTTTTTTGGTCTCATCCTAACTACCCCATGTAGAATATAACTACTTAAGATAAAGAATAAAAATTGTTCCACAATTTTTTATTCACATATTATTTAAACCACAAAATTTAACTCCTCCTCCCGTGAAAACACATCTATAGTAAAAGTACTCTTAAGAAATTACCGGCGCTGCAGTTTCATCGGTGCCCTTGGATATCAATTCCAAGAACCAGTTCAAAAGATAGGAAAACCCACCCATTCGTTCACTAAACGTACCCAAGCTAAACTTCAGAAATTGATTCCGGGCACACTGGGCCTCGGAATCAGGTGCCGTCAGAAACTCGTACCCGTAAAATCCCAAAGAATTTAAGAAAAACATTTCCTTGAAATTTAAATGTCTTTACAATATTAATATTACTAAATAAAATCGGTTGGATATGTATCAATAAAGTATTCACACCTATCATATGACAAGAGAGTATGAGGATGGGCTAAAATAGTTCATCATGTTTGAAAATAATCACGCATATGATTCTTATTGAATCCATTGTCCATGTGCACATGCTGGTATTTAAAAATAATTAATACAAAGGAGTTGTAAGACCATTTAATCTATAAATGAATATCTTAAAGTTATAAATGTTAGTCTATACATGAGAAAGAACATAATATAGATGGTGACTGGGATTACACTGTGTTTTTTGGATCATATGATATTATTACAAGTATGAATGTAGATGATGTTCAAAATGATGAAATTAATGTAATAGTAAAATATAGACTTCTAGATTGTATGAATATATCTCATATGTTAAAGAGATGTGCATTGATACCATTGTATTCTAGTTGTAGTAAATATACAATATTTCCAACCATAACAACGCTATGTAAATCAATAATTGGAAATAGATGGAGTGACACTATCTTTACTAAACTACTAGATCTCTTGAATGAAATGATACAAAAATATATTGGTCATCATTTCTGAACATATGATTCTAGATGAATTCAACGTTCAATGGGTATGATTTCTGACAGAATACATGACTATCTAAATGATTATATATTTTTTCTTAAAGACCATGAATCACTTATAAAATTCTCAATTTTTTTTGTCTATTGATAAAATAAAGATGAATCAAGTACTTACAAAATTTTATGGTACTTTATCATCATTACAAGGTTTATATAACTCTATAGAAGTGAGGAGTATAACATCCCACCTTTTTATTATATAAAATTTCATTACATTTTACAAACAGAGGATCTTTAAAGTATAGTGTCTTGAAATAAGGTACAGAATACATGAAGACATATAAAATTATTTCAATACACCTGAAAATATTATTGAAAAGTTCATGCTATGTTCAATTACAACTTCATATAACCTGGGGACATACATAAAAGGAAAGGGTGAGCATAAGTCCATTTAAGGGAAAACAGGGAAAGCAGTTCACATGTGAACTTAAGAGAATAGAACAAGAACGTAAGGAAATATATTAAAGGAATGATAAAGAGTCATATAATAATAATAATAATTAGAAACATAACTTGAAAATGTGGTTAAAATATTTAATTTATACATTTATAATCATATCACCAAGTTCTATCCCCATGGTGTCTTAAAATTTACAAAGCTTATTAACCAAGGAATCATAAAACTTTTCATCTCTAGAGATTAATTTATTTACCCAATGCATTGGAGTGATATCAAGGAACAACCTTAAAATGTAGTTATTTTCATGTGATCCACTTATATCATAATTAAACATTTCATAAATAACCCATAGAGAATTAAATAAATGGGTTTTATATCAAAATCATGGAATTTTAAAAAGTGCTTAAAAACATGATCATTATGTCATTTATAACCCACAAAAGGGAATGATGGATTTATATATAAAAATTATAGAATCAGATAAATAATTTTTATGTCACAATAAATACCCCGGGAAATAGAAGAGGTTTGGGTATTAATATAAGTAAATTTTAAAAAAAATTTACAAAAAGAGAGTGATTCAGAGATGAGATTTCTGTAGCATAACAACAATGCAACATGGTTTTAGAAAACATTAAAAAGATATGGGACAGAGGTCAACCATTCATATGATAGTCATAATATTTTATAAGGATATAATAAAATATATATAAGATCATCGTATGGAAAATTTTAAGACATACCACACAAAAGAATTTTTGAAAGAAAAAAGGAAAGTTACGAATTCCCTTACGAAAATTCGGTAGCCTAGTGGAATCATTTAAAAATTCAAAAAATCAATTTATGAGAGAGAAAATGGTCTCTAATATTTTGGAAATAAAATCTATATAAATAAGGATACTTAATAACATACCCCAGCATAAGAAAATGTAAATTTAAAGACATACTATAAAAGAAGACTTTGACTAAAAGAGATGGGTGAAAGGTTCCCTTACATTGAAGAGTAACTTCAAAAACTTTATAGTTGGGACCTTGGGGGGTTGAGGGAACCTTGGGAGGACTCATTGGTTGGTAAAAATACCAGAACATCATTTAGGATGAATTTGGAATGAAAGGAATTAAGTAAAGGGTTGGTATATATAGAAAATGTGAGGGAATATTTTATTAATTTCCAAGGGAAACCTCATTTGTGGTATTTGCAAAACTATTGGATTGACCATGGTATTTTCCCTTGGTTTTGCCACCAGGGACACCTCATATAATATTTTAATCCAATTGAGTCCACCAGAATTTTAAATTACATATAATATCATTATGATGTCATAAACTAGATCTAAAACCTAAAAATAGTATTTTTACTATTCACTAAAAAAATCATAAATTCACCATAAACTAATATGAATGTTCTTAATTCATGAATGAATTACATTTTATGAAAATAATTTTCTACATATTAGATATTTAATTTTTGTGTAAAATAACTATTTACCCAAAAAAATACTAATACTTAACTAATAAATTCTAAAAAAGTTGTTTACATATGTTATTATATCATATTAAAATTTAAGATTCCTAAATAATATTTATACCTACTTAAGTGATGTTACTATTCCAATGGTAATATTACTATTCATAAGGGTAATATTTCTATTCATAATTTACTATTCACCAAAAATTAATTTGATCTTATAGGACTCAAAATTTCATACTGATGAGAACTATATATGTCCATTTTTTTAAAATATTTTCACATTATCAATTATTTAATTTATAAATAATATTTTAAAATAACATTTTTTTCAATATTCATCAATAAAATGAAACGTCTTAGAAAAAACTAAGAATTCATCCTATATTTATTTTTACATTTGAAATTAAAAAAAAGATGTTTATTTTACCATAATAAGAAATAACAATATTATTTATCAAAAAGGATTACACAAAGTATCTAAGGCCTCATTACATAGCCCCTTATAACACCTACATAGGACATAAGAGTAAGGTGTGCAACGGTGGTATAATCTAGGAGTGACTCGGAAAACATCGGTCGAGTGGTCATTTATATCAGCTTGAAATTCTCTCGTAGGAAATTTTTTTAAAGCTTAACATGATGAAACTCAGCTTGGGCTTGGTCCAGTGAAAAGCCTAGTGATGCTACCTCTTTCCCAAACTCTGATATATGGGATTCGTATGACCTGATTTTACTGGATGAGGCCATTAACCCTTCTTTTTTTTGTATTAATTAACCATGATCATTTGAATTTATAAACAGTAATCATTATATTAAGAGTCTATTTTCCAATGGTCATATGGACCAATGGTCATAATTAACCAATGGTTATATAACGGTAAAAACCTAAAGGACTCATTTCAATTATACTCACTTCAATAATAAAAGGATTTAGTTTTGTTGAGTACAAAATAAAATAACTCACAAATTTAGGAAGCAAAATATTATTCAAAAGTTTGGGTCGTTACATTCTTCCCCCCATACAAATTTCATCCCTGAAATTTCAACTCGTACCCACGGAGAGAAATGGTGTGGGTACTTCTACCTCATAGACACCTCTGGTTCCCACATGCCTTCTTCAAATTTTTGTTCCTCCACAACACTTTAACAAGGTGGGTAGCCATGTTGCATAGAACCTTGTCTCTATGATCAAAGATCTCCACCGACTAATCCTCATAAGAGAGGTCATGTTCCAGTTGTTCCACCTCTGGATTTAGTACATGTGAAGGGTCAGGTATGTACTTAATCAAGAGGGATAGATGGAAGACATCATGAGCTTGTGGCAGATTTAGAGGAAGTGAAAGATGATAGAACACTACTCCTATGTGATAGAAGATTTCATAGGGGACCATGTACCTATGGATGAGCTTCCCTTTCACCCCAAACCTCATTACTCTCTTCCAAGGTGAAATTTGAAGAAATAATTTTTCACTAATATCAAACTTCATGTCCCTTCGACGGATGTCAGCATAACTCTTTTTCTGACTCTGAGAAGCCTTAGTGTGTTGTTGGATGGAATGAATCCTTTATGTCATTTCTTGAACAAGATCATGCCCTATATGCTTTCTCTTACCCACTTCGTCCCAACATGTAGGAGTTCTAAATCACTTCCCATATAGAGCTTCATAGAGGTCCATTTGAAAGCTCAAATGGAATATCTTACTGTAATAGAACTGAACTAATCTAAGGTATTGTTACCATGAAAATTTAAATTCCATTGAGTTTTTCTTCAGCATGTCCTTGAGTGTTTGAATAGTCATTTCATATTGGACATCAGTTTGTGGATGATAGGCCATAATAAAATTCAATTCAGTTATCAATTCATGTTGAAGACTTTTATAGAAATTTTATGTGAACCACTTATCAAGATCAGATATTATAGAGAGTGGTACCCCAAGCATCCTTACCACTTCCCTTATGTAAACCCTGAAAGTCAATTGAGAGATAAATCTTCTAGGATAGTGATAAAATGGGTACACTTGGTGATATGGTCTACTATAACCCATATCACATTGTTTCCTCTTGAATGTTTTGGGAGACCAGTGAAAAATTCCATAGTGATATTGTCCCACTTCCATTATGGTATGGGTACTGGTTGTAATACACCTTTAGGAATTTTTCACTCTACCTTAACTTGCTAACACACCAGGCACCTTATAGTGTATTTAACAATATCCCTTTTCATGTTATCCCACCAAAAAAATGATCATTAATGTCTCTATACATTTTTGTGCTTCCAGGATGTATAGAGAAAGTAGATCTATGAGATTCATCCATTAGCTCCTTATTTATTTTCAGAATATATGTAACAAATTGTCTCGTGTGAAATTTCAGTACACCTTCTTGATCAATATTGAACATATGAAACTTTCCATCCTTCACATCCTCAATATTCTTCTATAACAAAGGGTATTCTTTCTGAGATTTCTTGATCTTCACTAGTAATGAGGGTTGAGAAATCATTTGGGTTAGGTTTGATGGTTTCCATTACCTTATAATTCCCATGTCCATTTCAATAGTTCTTGGATCAAGGGATCTAATTTAATGATCATCATTTCTATAACAACATGGTCCTTCATGCTTAATGCATAATCCACTTTGTTTTCTCTTCCAGGATGATAATTAATTGAACAATCATAGTCTTTAAGAAGTTCCAACCATCTCCTCTATTTCATGTTCAATTCCTTTTATGTGAAAATATACTTCAAACTTTGATGGTTTGTGTATATATCACATTTCTCCCCATAAAGATAGTGCCTCCATATATTCAGAGAAAAAACAACTATATCTAGCTCATGATCATGTATAAGATAGTTCTTCTCAGTAATTTTCAAAAGTTGGGACATATAATCAATAACCTTGTCATTTTCCATGAGGATTCACCCAAGAACTTTCAGAGCTCCATCGCTAAAAAAAATGAATCCTTTTCCACTTGAGAGAAGAGTTAACACAGGTGAAATAACGAATCTCTTGTTCAGCTATTAGAAACATTCCTCACACTCTTTTATATAGATTAACTTGACCCCTTTTCAAGTTAAATTGGTTAATGTGTTAGAAATTCATCGAAAACGTTTTCACATACCTCCTAAAGTATTTTGAAAATTATGGGAAACTATGAATCTTAGTTATTTTTTGTAGGATGAGGCCACCCCTCTGCAACTTTGTCTTTACAGGTCCAACTGTTATTCCTTCATTGGTTATAATGTGCCCCAAGAAATCAACTTTTTGTAACCAAAATTCACAATTTCTGAACTTTACAAAAATCCTATCCTTCAATAGAGTTTGAAAAATAACCCATAGATGATACTCATGCTTGTCACGACATTTGGAATATATCATAAAATCATCATTAAAAACTATCACAAAGTTATCAAGGTAGTCCTTAAAGACTCTATTAATAAAATCCATAAAAAATCAGGAGCATTAGTCAAGATAAAGGTCATAACAACGAACTCATAATGACCATATTTTGATCAAAAGGATGTATTTAGAATATTTTCTTTCTTGAAACCCAATTGATGATTACCAGATCAAAGATGAATCTTAGAGAAGAATTTATCCCCATGATTTTTTGTCTAATAATTAATCAATTATTGGAAGAGGTTATCTTTTCTTCACTATGATCTTTTGCAATTCTCTATATTCAATGCATAGCTGCATTGATCCATCCATATTTTTCACAAAGAGAATAGGTGCTCCCCAAGGAGACACACATGGTCAGATAAAACCCTTATTCAAAAGATCTTGGAGTTGTTTATTTAATTCGTCCAACTCCATATTTTCCATCCTATATAGGGTCTTTGATATCGGGAAAAATCAAGGTACGGGTTCAATAGAGAACTCTACCTCTCTTTCTGGAGGAGGTCTCAGTAACTCTTTAGGAAATACGCCAATGTGCTCTCAGAAAATGGGGACATTTTCTATCCTTATATTCTTATTTACTTCTTTTTATTAACTGATCAACTTCATAAATATGGATATATGAGGTACTTCTAGATGATGATCAGGTTGAGTGTCAGGACCTATGTTTTTTTGGCCTGCATTTTGAGCATAAATTTGAATTTTTGCTGTCAGATGCTTGTAAAAGAGAAAAATTCTCTTTTCCCCCTATCAGATGATCTTGTAATTTTTTTTGAACATTCCATTGGTCCCGAAATAGTGTGTTTACCCTAGTATAAGAGTTTGGTGGAAATATAAGATGTTTGAATTTTAGAAGAATAATTAATAATTAATATTATTTATTTATATGTTCATTTATTTGGGTAGTTTTTTTGGAAATAAATTTTTAATGGAGAACTAGATTGATATTTTTCCTCCGTTGTTGAGTCTGTAATGGGTAGTTTAGCCTAAGTAAGGCCTAAACATGAGTCAGGCACCGGTACCGGCTCGAGCCCCTTTTTAGGCTTTTCTTTTCATTCCTTTTCTTCCATTTCTCTTATTTCATCTAACTTGCACATGCCTACTTGTGATGCTCTTCATTTACATGACCTAAGTGAGAATTTAGTGAGGTGGAATGAGTAAGAGAGGAAAGGGAAGAGTGGTACCATTGTGAATCCCTCGATGTGAAGATTTGGCGTATGGCGATCATGGATGGTGACATCAAATAAAGATTCAGTGGTTTCTGTCCAAAGGTAGGAACATTTATGATTTCACCATAGATCCCATTTAAATTGGTTTTTGCATGTTTTTATATGCATATATTGCTTACTTGGGGCCTCTTGAGGCCTGATCTACTGTTTTTGAGGGAAAATTGGTGTTTTTTGCGATTTGAGGGTTTTCTCGTCAGGAAACCTAGGCTATATGATGTGTTTTATAGGGGAGAATACCATGAGTTATTTCCATTAGGGTAAGATGATTTTTTATTAGGTACACTCCATGTAATCTAAGTACACTCCATGTAGTGGTACATGGTCGTGTGTCCGGTCATGTGAAAAAGAACACAGGTTGTTTTGTCTTTAGACAGTACACACTATGTACTTTGAAGTACACATCATTTAAATTTACATAAGCATACCCTATGTTGTTCTAGCCATGTATAAGTACACAACCAAGGGTAGGGATAAGAGTACATTCCATATATTCTAAAGTACATGCCATGTACTTTTTCTAGCTTAAAGGTTTGGGGTATTTTGTACCCTGGAAGTCTAAATTGGCCATGTGGGTAGTCCATTATGAGCAATTTTCCACATAGGTCACAATGGAGGAATAATTTTGGCATTTAGAGTACATATAAATGGTGTTTTTGAGTTTTATATCTATATAGATATCTTCTTCCTCCAATTATACAGTTTAGTTGTCTCTTGAGGGGGAGAGTTGGTGTGGATGATAGGTTGGGTGTTCAGATAAACCTAATTGGGAGCTTTGATATAAGATGAGCTATACGGTATGTCTCATGACCTATGATTTTGAGTATGTTCCCCTCATGAGACATACCCTTTCGACCTATGTGGTGGTGAGATTATATGCGTCCAAGGATCCCCTGAGGGATGCCTTTACTTATGTGTTGACCAGGGAGTCCCTTGTATGATCTCTCTTCTATTTTACCTTAAGAGGATCCATGTTATAGGATTCATATTTTTTTCTTCATTCAAGGATTCTGTGTATAATTCCTACCTATATTTTCTATAAGGATCATGTTTCCGACGCTTTCGCCGGGGCGCACGTGCATCCGTCACGCAGAGGACGTGCTGTTATTACCCCGCATTCCTCCTTTCCAAAGGCAGGCGACATCCATTCCTTATTCAAGGACGTCTACTCCTTGATCGAAACGGGATGATGAGATGTCAGTTCTTCCTTCCGTGGATTCCTCCTCGGAGCTCTTCACCTAGTCCGGGTCTCCCTCATATAATTAAAACGTAATTCGTGAAGCTCTTCCCAAAGCCATATCTAAATGGACACTAGTTAATTACACCACTTCTGTCAAGACCTTCCAAGGGGTCCGGTCATGGAAGCATCCTTCGGTTAGGAGAGTAGTTGCATTGGGGCATCACTGGCGTGTCTTGACACTATGTATTGGAATGTCTATCCTCTGTCCCTTATTATAGGGCTTCTCGAGGGCATGGAATACTGAGGCATCCGACATCGAACACGGGGAATTTTATGGAATAGGCATGTATCTAAGGTTTTCCTCATCTTCCCATGTTTAACACAGGGTATGTCGCAAGTTTAACGTCCAGTGAAGATGGATTGGACTGATCGAAACACTAGCTAGAGTGGATCAGATTAAAGAACCCCCTAGAGGGAATACCGATGTTGGGGCCATCACGTGGGTGGATTCCTAAATGCTGTGGAGGGGAATAGAGAATGAAATGGCATGATCCCACCAGGATGTGGTGGCCTGGGTAAGAATCAGGATGGACGGTGGTTTTGGGCTTGGTTCTCAAAGAGAATTCCTACGTATCCCCGTTGTAGAGAATCAAAGTCTGCGTAGTTCTATGATATGATGGGACACCTGAAGAGGCAACCAATGAGAATGAAAGCGTGGATGGGACCCAGAGGAAGTAGAACCTTCGAGTTAGGGAATGAGCTTCCCGAGACACGTGGGATCGAGGGAGAGATCAGGATGAGACATGAGTGATGGTCTTGAGCCTTGTGGAGGCCTCCTACGTATCCCCGTGGTGGGGAATCAAAGTCCATGTAGTTCGGGATGGAATGCAGTTTAACATCATGAGGGATGAGGGAATTTAGGGCTTACGCTCTGAGGCAGCCCAAGGTTGTGGTGTTAGTGAACCGACGTGAAGAGGGACCTGGGTTCCAGATGGATTGGGTCTTATGCTCTGAGGCGGCCCAAGGCGGTGGGGCTTGAACATCATGGAGGATTCCTACGTACCTTGCCATAGCACATATCAAAGTCTCCGTAGTTCGGATTGGATGGGGATTACGCTCTGAGGTTTCCCAAGGTGGTGGGGATTGAACCTCATGGAGGCTTCCTATGTACCATGCCTTAGCACAAATCAAAGTCCCCGTAGTTTGGGTTTAATGGGGATTACGCTCTAAAGCGACCCAAGGTGGTGGGGCTTGAACCTCCTAGAGGCTTCCTATGTACCATGCCTTAGCATGGATCAAAGTCCCCGTATTTTGGGTTGGATGGGGCTTACGCTCTGAGGCGACCCAAGGTGGTGGGGCATGAACCTCATGGAGGCTTCCTACGTATCATGTCGTAGCATGGATCAATGTCCCTGTAGTTCAGGTTGGATGGGGCTTACACTCTGAGGCAGTCCAAGGTGGTGGGCCTTGAACCTCATGAAGTCTTCCTACGTACCATGCCTTAGCACGGATCAAAGTCCCCATAGTTTGGGTTGGATGGGGCTTACGCTCTGAGGAGGCCCATGGTAGTGGGGCTTGAACATCGTGGAGGCTTCCTTCGTACCATGCCTTAGCACGGATAAAATTCCCCATAGTTCGGGTTGGATGGGGCTTACGCTCTGAGGCGGCCCATGGTGTGTCATGATCAGTTCTCACTCTAAGCTCACGAGATTCATGCTCGGTGTGAGAAACGAGAGGTAGCAGAGACCTAATGATCACGTCGTAAAGGGTGTGTCCGTGGGAAGTGAAAAGGGGCTTACGCGTTGAGTGGACCATGGTGACGGGATTTACTCCAGGATGGAGGCCCAAGGGTGACAAAACGCAGTGGGACAGGGATTTGGAACCTAGGAAGAGAGGAAGGTCCCTGTTCCCTATCATGTACTCCGCTAGCCTTGGGGACCAAATATGAATGGATGGAGCACCGTTCCCCATCACGTCCTTGGCTGGATCTGGTGCCGAGGAAGTGAGGAGGAACCGAGGAGCTGCCTCCTGCAAGAAAGGTTAGGGGCTTACACTAAGGTGGCTGCCCTCCCCCACGGACAAACGCCACTCTGATAAAGATGATATCATCCCCTATGTGGAGTGATCACATCCCCATGGAGACGAATGGGCGTGAATAAGGTCCGAGGCGGGGGGACCCTATGTGAGAGGCATGAGTCCAGGTCATAGTTTAACGTCATGTGTTGAGGATGAGGCACTTGGCGGTTTAACGTCCTGTAGCTCGGATGTGGAGGGTTGGCTCCACACCCCTAGGAATTACATAACTGGTACCCTCTACTCCTTGTGGGAGGGAAGGCATCGGCAAGGCCATACTAAGGGGATGTCACGGAGTGAACCATCGAGGGGTCCACATTAGCGTGGCTATGTGAAGAAGCAATAGCCATTAGCGTGCCTATGTGAAGAAGCAAGAGGCGAAGCAATGCAATGGGGAGGATTGTCCAAGGGACTCTGAAGTTACTTCTTACGTACCTAGAGGGTCACACGGGAAAACCATAAATGATTCTGATGCCCGGGGAGCACGAGACACCTACGAATGGCACCCAGAATGAGGGAATCATGTGTTCGCACAAGAGGGTGCCTGTGGAGCATCGAGGTGAAGGGCCCCGGGGATTGCATGTAACCCTTGAGGTTAGTAAAAAATACAGGGGTCCGACGTGAAAAGCCCCAAGTTAGTGCGAAATTAGTGTTTCTTGGGAGAAATAGGGGGATATGAGGATTTGCGAGCGACTTGAAGGGATTGTGCATAAAGGAAGGGATTTCATGCCAAAGAAGGATTGCGTGCAGCGGAAGGGGTGTGCGTGCAAAGGAAGGATTGCACATAGCTTGGCCGACTTTTGCACTCGAAAAGGGATTGCACACAAGGGGAAGACCCCGAAGGGGGTTGGAGTTTAGTCTAAGCTAGGGGGATCTCACATGAAGGCGGATTCCGAGGCGACTTGGCGTGAAAAAAGAACCATACCTAAAGTCCATATTACGTGTGCACGGAATGCTAGTTATGCGCACGAGAGGTGGTTCGAATTCTTTAGCCCCGAAAAGGAAAGGGGTCACCTCCTATTTATCGGCATCCAACGACACTAAATTCATGGATATGTGAAATAATTTCACAACGGAGGCGGCGACGCGAAAGGCCAACCACGTGGGGCGTGGGTGTGAAATTATTTCACGCTGGCACTGGGAATCTTCGCGAATCCCGATACTTTCCGTGCATGACAGCTTTTTTCACGTGCTTCACCTTTTTTTCCACACAACACCTTTTGGCCCTCTGGACCGGGTCTCTGGGTCCGAATATGACTTTTCTTTTTCGCTTCGGAACATTCTCCAGCACTTGCACACTTTTCAGCGTCTACAAATGCCCCCCGGAATGGGATCAGTGAGTGGTTACAACGATCAGATTCTGAGGGAAACATAGAAATGAAAGGCTTTATAGGCCCCCTGTGCACAAAAATTTTGAGCAGCGTGCAAAACACAGCCAGGCGTAGAATCTACTTTTCGTGCAGGCACAAAACCCATTGTTAGCCTATAAAAGCGGCCACGAGTCCCATGCTCCATATGCCATTTCTCGTGCGATAAGCTCTAAGCTCTCATGCGCGAAATTGCTTCTGCTCCTGTGCGAAAAACTGCTCTGCAACACTTAATTACACAGAGATTTGGTGAGTTTTTACGCACAAACCCAAGACTTTTCACGCCACAGCCTAAACTTTTGTGCAGCCCGCTGATTTTCCACGCTGAACTCTCAAATATCAAGCCAAACTCCCAGATTTCGCGCAACACTCCCGAACTTAGTTGGAAGAAGATGGCCGCAAACCGGGCTAATGAGGGGGAGGCCACTGCTCACAGAGTTGAGATGGTTGCGAACTCGGAGTTTAATGGTGCAAAGAGGGTCATATCCAATAACCACACCCTCATTAACATGCTAACCCCCACCCAGAAAGAGTATGCCCTGTCTGACAATCTGTCGCTGTGGGACTTCAGAATTCTAGAGGAGGTTCCCCTGTCGGGTTTCGAGGTTGATACACCATGGTCATGGGTGACCCACGAAGATGACCTTCCTCGATACAACATCATGAAAAATGGTCATCCTTCCAGAGAAACCATGCATATGGACGTCTATGTTCTGAATCCAAGGACCAGGACCGTTGCTGGGGGTGATCCTGTTGTTGAGAGATCATCAGCCCTCTACGCAAGCACTTTTCGTTAGAGAATCATTGATGAGACCAAGGTTTGGAAACAAGACTTGGATATGTGGTCTGGAGGAAACTTCACCAGTGAGTGGGCCTGGGCATACTGGGTTCGCCACACATGCGACCAATTTGGGGCTGAGCTGCGGCACATTGGTCTGTTCGTAGCGGTGTGGACATTGCAGTTCCACTTCAAACGGTAGCCTAGGCTCAGGCCGGAGCTGTACACCCTGTGGTCCCCTAATACCAACAAATTCCATATTCACCATGGGGAAGTCGACATCAGTCTCTAGGACATCCACTGCATCAGAGGAATCCATTTGGAGGGCCATCAATACGATGAGTTCCTCCCACTGATGAACATATGGGGTAACAGGTCTCAAACCCCCATACTGACATGGAACCTGCTGGATTTGGCCAAGGAGAAGATGAAGGTCAAGGAATTATTGAAGCACATAGCCTACAAAGACTGGTTCAGTCTATTCCTAGAGAAGGATCCGAAAGTCAAGATGCCTGGGCGGGGAAAACGGTGTCCAACCGCTGTTTAGATAAGCATGAGCGGATCCTACTGGAGGATCCTAGAGGCGAGGAAATAACAATCATGGGGCTACAAAATCAATGAGGCCAAGGACCCTAATTTTCAGTACGCCGGATTCAACTCCACATTCCTGAACGGGTGGCTCTTGCCGGTGCGAGATGCAAGGATGGACGTCCGTCCTGTGACTCTGATGATGGCGGGCATCATGGCTGCCAACAAAAGGTTCAACCTAGGAGTCTCCATGCTGGATCAGTTGTACACCATCTTAGGATGAATCTCAATATGGGGATAAACTAGGAGAGTATGTGGCCCCATCTAGATCTTCCATGGCTGGGTGGCGGCTCACTGCGGCGACTATACCTTCCAAAATTCCATCCGTCCTCCGGGAAATGGCCTGCGACCCTATCTGCTGAATATTGCTGGGGTCATGCCAATGGCACTCAATGAGGATGGAGTACGGATCATGATTGGTAACTATGCAAACTTCACCTTCAGCCCATTCCCCACCCCAACTGGTCACCTGATAGATGATGGGAAAGGCTCATTGGAGTATAAGGAGTACTTCCAGAGAATCAGAGGCGGGGTGCTCGTGGCCCGGATTGATGTGATGATTTTCTTCGAGCCTTATGTGACATCCAGGTTCTCTAGGAAGTTTGGATGCCTCCAGTGAATGCCGAAGAGAGTATACAAAGATGTCCTGGAGGAGAGGCATCCCTGTGTTCTTCGTCAGCTGTGGCTGATGTTCACAACCAACGGCTCTGGTGACATCATCACTTTCCCTCCTACCAGAGTCAATTCTGGCCTCTCGAATGAGTTTTATGAACATTGGACCATAGAATACCCTGAGGGGATTCTGCGGAAGCAAGTCTGGAAGCTCAAATTTGCCAGTGCGGAACCCCGGTGGTGAGAGAGTTGGTAGGGTGCCGCTACAGGAGGAGGACCAGAAGCGCCTCAGGAAACAGTGCCTACATAGGTCGGGACCTCAGCAGTGGGGGCGTCGCATGGTGTGGCTACACCCTCGTTTCATGGAAGAGGAGGGTCCCATGGACCAGCCCGATAACTTCCGGGGAAACAAATAAGATACTTGCTTCAATCTTCTGAGGATGCCAACTTCCTAGTGCTATGGTCAGCTTGGATAACCCTGCAGTAGTCAATGAGTACTTAATACCTCTGGTAGAAAATAGTACGAGATGAGATCCAGCTACCGGAAGCCAGGCTTGTCCAGGTCGCTGATAGAGTGAGGTTCCATCGACATCATGCATACCTGATGGCCATGGACACATACGCATGTCAACGGGGTCTGCGTGTGGAGCCACCTCTCTTGGTGAAGGTGCTGCTCGGCCAGGAGCATGATCTAGAAAGGATGTCACCAGGGGAAGATGACATCGACAATGAGTCAGCGAGTAGCCAGGAAGGAGAGGTGGTAGAAGGAGAAGGGGGTGAAGGGTAATGTTAAGGAGAAGGAGAAGGATAAGGAGAGTTTGAAGGTTAAGGGTCGCAGGGGGAGTCCCAGCAAGGGAGTCTCTGAGAGAGCGGTGAGATCGTCAGATCTGAAATAGATGTAACCGAAATACTCGAGGTATGATTCGAGCCTTGTCTATCCTTCTCCTCTTGTTCGATTTCCTTACAAAATTTAATCCACTTCCTTATCTTGTGCAGGATCACACTGGTGCTGGGAAAGATAAGGAGTCCCCAATCAGAGGTGGAGGAGCTCCAATGGAACCAGGCGGGGCACCATCACTTGTTATTGAGCTGACAATTGCTGAGGGATCCCCCGCCGTGACAGCTCTCATAGCGGCTAGAGCACTAGAAGCAGATACCTTGGGTTCCTGTAGGTTCCTTGCTTCGATACCGATACTCACTCTCGGGGGACCCAACTAATCAGGGTGCTCCTTGTCTGTACAGTGATCGTGGAACTCGAGGCTCATCAGGCTACTGAGCCCAGAACATCCATGAGTGTGTCGATTTTGAATGTATCGCCCCATCCAGAACACGCCTCCCAAACTGAGTTGGCTCCATAAATTGGTGAATAGGGAGTGACGAACATCGGTGGTGATGTCGTCAGGGTGGGGCTAGAAATCTACGAGGGTGCCACCAGGATCGAAGGGAGAGAGGAAGGTCAACCAAATGATGAGGAGCCTATTCTAGTGGGAGAAATCTCTGAGAAGGACCCTACTACTACCTTGTTGGCTGTCTTTCCTGTCTATCAACCTATTGATCCTGAATAAATTGAAGATTCAGATTCAGAAGCGGCCGAGGAGAGTCGGATGTCGTGACGCAAGGGATGGAAGTGCATCCGGCATTTCCTCAATCAGCCCCCGACGAAATGGCTGAAGCGGATGGGGTAACTACACACCTGGCTACGCTTCCTATGTGTTGGAGGGGAGGATGCTCAACTTCTTCACCTGGCGATCCATGAATAAATGGACAAGAAGATGCATGAGAGCAGGTACCGCGCTGATGTCATCCGGTGCCAGGAGGAGTCGGGGAGTACCCGAGCATTTCTGAGGGTGGAGCAAGAGGTCCACCACCTCAAGGAATAAGAGAAAGAGCAGGAGGTATTCATATCAAACTGATTTGAGCTCATGGAGAAGCTGAGGGCCCATCTTGCGGATGCTTAAGATCAACTCATAAAAGTGAGTCGCCAGATAATCGAGCTCCAAGATGAATAGGCGCAGGCACGGTCCAGGGTTAGAGATTTTCACTCCATGGCCACCAATAAAGAAAGGGTCCTCAGGGGATATGAGGCAGTCCTAGGGGCCAACAGTGAAAAGGTGGCGGGATTTGAGAGATTCATCCAAGAATCTGACCATTAGGGGCCCTGTTTTGGCTATACCCATACACTTGTCCCACTTTTATCGCCTCTTGTTCTTTTGAACTGTATGTATAGACAAATTTACTTACTTGCCCTATCATTTAACATACTTTTCCCTTTGGTTTAACATGCTCAACCATAATCCAGAAATAAATATCAATCCATCACTAAGCGCACGTGGGTCGTGAGAAGAAAAGGAGGCTCATACTATCACTTCGTTTGATCGTGGTAGCATCAACCATGCTTCGGGCATTCGAAATTCGAACCCGGATTTCTGAGGAGAAGAGGGAGGCCCATCCAAAGGAAGAGAACCTCAGACCAATCGATGTATCATCTTTTCAATGTGCTCTAGAACACGAATGGGGAAATTCCAGGGGCATTGGAATCAGTACGAACATAGGGGAATGGAAAATGTGAATCACATTACCCAAATTCGGAACACTTTGGGAGGGGCGTGGTAATGAAGGATGACTGTTGACCATGTTCGAAACATAGAATCCTTATTTCATTAGCCTGAAATGGGGACAAAAAATGAGGGCTGAACGCTAACCATGTTTGCAACACAGGGCGTATCTCAAATATCATCGACCAGTCTTCCAGAAAATTGGCCCAGGATAGCAGGAGGACCATAGATCGAGCTTCTATACTATTAGGGGGTCCCTTCAAATGTGATCAGTCTTCCATAACATTGGCCCAGGACAGCAGGTAGACAATAGGTTGAGCATCCGTACTGTTAGGGGGTCCCTTCAAACATGAAAGAGGATGGGGATCCAAATAAAGGGGCACACAAAGAATGGAATGTGAAGTGGTGGTTGGTTCGTATAGAATCCAACACTCCCAAGATTACGCCACTGTGGTGGAATCACATTAGGTGGACACATCAATCTGATCAAGGATCATCCCTAATTTTAGATAGGACTTCACTAGTGAGGGAACTGTCACATCCCAATGTCATTATGGGGCATCCCGAACTTGTTCAGGGAAAATGCTGCAGTTAGACAACTCCCAATGAAGTCAGGCCAAGGGGTCGATAGTGAGGAGGGATGGGATTTGGTGATCCCTAGGGTTAGACCCAAGACAAAATGTCTGGGCGTTCCAACGTATCCCATAAGGATGTGAATCAAGCCTCACATAGTTCTAGAAAGGGTCTTAGTTTATGGTCTTAGAACATGGACCATGGGCTAGTAAGGAAGGTAGAAGACACATGGTAAAATGATTATGAAGCCCGACGTGAATGGGGACATGAGTCCTACTCACCATGAATTCCCTGGGGAAGTGTTCCGGTCAAGGGACAGAACCTGGAAGTTAGGCTAGGTGCACGTGGAAGTGCCCGGGCACTCCTACGTATCTCATGAAGATGAGAATCAAGCCATACGTAGTTCTTGGGGGAGGGGGGGTGGCATGGCCCAGTAAGGTGATAGTGGAAAGGATGAAAGGGGTGTGTGGGTCTAGCCCTCACACCAAAAGAAGCGGCATTTGATGTATCTTGTTTGTCCTTTAAGGTGAATGGTTTTTCTTTTGTGGAGTGACCGACGTAGGGTAGAAATTTCTGGCATCACCACAATGATCAAGTCATGTACGAGAATTGAAAAATGGTATGGTAAATGACCGATACCCAATGTGATGTCGTCTATGATGAGGTTATCACATGGCAGTGCAATTTTTTGTCGTGCGGTCGGGACGATATCATCACAGTTTATGGTCATGTGGCAGGACCAAACAACAAATTTTAAAGTCATATGGCTTGGACCTAGGGGAATGCACATGACGCGGTAAAATATACCAAACGTGAATGTGGATGATGTTCAGATCACCGCGCTCACCTCTGGGAGAGGAGCCTCAGGCCAAGAGGCTGACGAGGGTTAGAGGATAAGGGGCAGGAGATGCTAGTTTCCAGTTGAGCTGGACCTGAAATGCAATGTTCGGGTGACTCCACGTATCCCATGCGGATGCGGGTCAAGTTTCACATATCCCCTAATGAAGATCCTTGTTTATGGTCTTAGATCTTGGACCGTGGGAGCCTCAAAGGACGCCATATTGCAGCTTCGTCTGTCTGAAGTGTGGAGGTGAACTAAGGGATAGTGAAAAGAGTGTCGAGATTCCACTTGGACATGATGGGGGTGGAACATAATGTGAATCATGAAACCAACATTCAAGCCCCGAAGGGGATGGAATCACGATGAAGGATTACTGTTGACCATGTTCGCAAAACATCATCCTGTCACGTTATCCTAAAATGGGGACAAATGAATGAGCATCGACCACTAACCATGTTCGCAATGTGGGATTTGTATCAATTTGTTGTCCGAGACCCTCGAGGGTGTTGTCCTGTAACGGTAGAGGAGCCCTCAGGCGTGGTATCCATGCCATTCTTGGGGGTCCCTTCAGGTGTGAGAGATAACGAGGGCCCAAATTAAGGGGAACACGAATCTTGACAAGTTGAAGGAACTTGCCTAAGTTGAATATGACACTCCTGGTGCTAGACCAGAGTACTCTGAACACATTGGCGAACCACTGCAATGGGTAAATGGACTCAATTCGAGAGAGGACAAGAGATAGTGGATTCCCAGGAGAAGGGGGGGGGGCATGGTGCCAAAAACCCTATACCACACCTATATATCCCCCTCGTGGAGAGGGACAACCCGAGAGGCCTAGGTGACCGGGAGATTGTGGGATGTCTACGAGATGGGGATGGACCTGAAATCTAAATGTTCAGGTGGTCCTACGTATCCCATAAGGATGAGAATCAAGCCACACGTAGTTCTTGAAGATATAGTTTAATGCCATGCCGGACGACATACAATTTAACATCATACGGGACGAGCAGTTTAAGATCATGCGGGACCATATATGGCATCCCGCCTTTTTATAACATAACTTTTCATTACATTTTACAAAACCGAGGATCGTTAAGGTTTAGTGTCTTGGAAACTAGGAACTTAATACATGAAACAAAAAAACGTTCTTCTTAAACACTTGAAATTCTTCTCCTTATGTTCATCCTAGGTTCATTACTGCATCTTGTAACCTGGGTACATACATCAAAAGAAAGGGTGAGTAGAAGGCCCAGTAAGGGAAACAAGGGAAACATTTACATGTGAACTTGAGATACATCAATAAAGTCATGAAAAGAACATTAAGGTATGAGAATGAAATCATGAGGCATATCATAATAAAAATAATGTTTTTCATAACATGAAGATGTGGCTATAATATTTAACAAAGACAATCATTTTCGTTTCACCAAGGTCCATCCCCAAGGTGTCAATAAAAATTACCAAGGTTATTCACCAAGGTATCAGTCAAAATGGTCATCTCTAGAGATTAAGTCTTTACTCAATGAATTGGAGCGCTATCAAGGTGCACCCTTGATATGTATTTATTATCATGTGAGCCACATATATCATCATCAATCATTTCATAAACAACCCATACATCATAATAGAAATGGGTTTCATTTCATAATCATAACGTTTTAAAAACTGCTTTAAAGACATGTTCTTTGTGTCACTTTAAAACCCACAGAAAAGGAAGGTGGGCCTCATGTATGTAAATCCCAGAATTCAAAATAGAACATTTTGGTATATATGTGAATAACCCTATAGAAGAAAGATCTTTGAGTATTCACTTAATAAAATAAAAGAACTTTAGAAAAAGAGAGAGACATTTTGAGACGGAAATTCTGCAGCAGAACGACTATGTTTCGGGGTTTTAGAAAACATTGAAAAGAGAGGGGACATGGGTAAAAAATTCATAAATGACCCATAAAATAGTAGAGGGATAGAATATTAAGGATATATGAACATGGTAATGAAATTTTAAAGATATACCATATGAAATGAAGAACATGAAAGGAAGACAAAAATAAGATTTCTCTTAAGAAAATTCGGCAGCCTAACGACGTCACTTAAACTTAAAAAAATGAATTGACGTGATCAAAAAGGGTATCTCATCATATTAACATAAAAGATCAGTATGATAGATTTAGAGATCATACCCCAACATAATAAAAAGAACTTGAAAGACTTGACATGAAAGTAGAACTTTGAAAAATGAGATCGGTGAAAGAATCCCTAAAAAATTCGGCAACCTAATGATGCCACTTAAACTTAAAAAAAAATAATTGACGAGATCAAATAGGGTCTCTGATCATATGAAAATAAAATATCAGTATGATAGATACAGATATCATACCCCAACATAATAAAAAGGAACTTGAAAGACTTGACATGAAAGTAGAACTTTTGAAAAATGAGAAAGGTGAATGAATCCCTTAAAAATTCGGCAACCTAACGGCGCCACTTAAACTTCAACAAAAAAACGAATTGACGAGATCAAATAGGGTCTCTCATAATATGAAAATAAAAGTACAGTATGATAGATATAGATATCATACCCCAACATAATAAAAATTAACTTGAAAGACTTGACATGAAAGTAGAACTTTTGAAAAATAAGAAAGGTGAACGAATCCCTTAAAAATTCATCAGCCTAATGGCGCCAC
This sequence comes from Viscum album, assembly GCA_963277665.1. Classification (NCBI taxonomy): domain Eukaryota; kingdom Viridiplantae; phylum Streptophyta; class Magnoliopsida; order Santalales; family Viscaceae; genus Viscum; species Viscum album. The sequence continues at coordinate 1,179,267,448 of OY728134.1, read as the reverse complement.
TTAAACTTCAACAAAAAAACGAATTGACGAGATAAAATAGGGTCTCTAATCATAAAAACATAAAAAATCAGTATGATATATATAGAGATCATACCCCAACATAATAAAAAGGAACTTGAAATACTTGACATGAAAGTAGAACTTTTGAAAAATGAGAAAGGTGAAAGAATCCCTTAAAAATTCAACAGCCTAACAATGACACTTAAACATCAACAGAAAAACGAATTGACGAGATAAAATCGGGTCTCTCGTCATATTAACATAAAAGATCAGTATGATAGATATATATACCATACCCCAACATAATAAAAACGAACGTGAATGACTTGACATGATAGTAGAACTTTAGAAAAATGAGAAAGGTGAACGAATCCCTTAAAAATTCGGCAGCCTAAAGGCGCCACTTAAAACATAAAAATACTGAATTAAAGAGATAAAATAGGTTCTATCATCATATGAACATAAAATATCTGTATGATAGATATAGATATCATACCCCCAACATAGTAAAAAGGAACTTGAAAGACTTGACAAGAAAATAGAACTTGAAAATGAGAATGGTGATTTTTTTTAAACAAATTCGGTAGCCTAACGACGCCACTTAAACATTATTAAAATGAATCGATGAGAGAAAGTGGGGGTCTTTCATCATATGAACATGAAAATAGCAGTAAGGGTGATATAAAAGAACATCCTCCAACATATGAACATGGAGCATAAAAGAAATTACTTAAAAGAGATTACTTGAAAAGAAAGAGGGAGGTAAGATCCCTTAACTTAAAAAGTACCTCTTAAAACTCAAAGGTTGGGACCTTGAGGGCTTGGGGGAACCTTGGGAGGACTCCTTGGGAGGTAATGAGACCATAGCTTCGTTGGGGGAGTGTTGGGAGTCGAATGGATGAGTGGATGGCTTGGTATTTATAGGGAATGTGAGGGGACAAGGCATTAATGGCCAAGGGACACCTCATTGGTGGTTTTGGCAAAACCATGGGCTTGCCCATGGTATTTGCCCATGGTATTGTCCACATGGGTCCCTCCATACAATAATTCATCACTTTTGGTCGTCCAACCCTTAAAATATCTCATGAAATCATCATGACACAGTTATGATGTCATTAAACATACCGAAACCCTAAAACTATATTTTTACTAATCACTGAAAATTCAACATTCTCAGAAAAATCCCAAAATTTCACCTTAACCAAATATCGATGCTCTGATATCAAAAATTAACACCATTTTATAAAAATAATTTTCTAAATATTTTTAATTTAATTTTTAATTAAAAAACACTATTCACCCGCAAAAACTAATACTTGACTAATAATTTATGAAACCATTATTTAACCATTTTATTGAATCAAATTACTTAATCAAGGTTCCTAGATTATATTAACACTTTATTTAAGTGAGATTACTAATCCATTTGTTCACATTACTAATCCTAACCATAAAATCACTATTCATAATTTGCTATTCATCAAAAATTAAGTTGATCTTATTAGACTCTAAATTTCATACTGAACATAATTGTAGAAGACCATTTTTTTAAAATAATTACACATTTTTAATTATTTAGGGTTTAAATAAACATTTTTAAAATATCATTTCTCTAAAATTCATAAATAATATGCATACTATATTTATCCGGACATTTGAAAATTCATAAACTTCATCATAAGAAGAAATCAATTTTTTTTAAAAACAAAGGATTACACAAGGCAGTTACGGTCTCCTTACATATCCCCTTATCACACCAGCATAGGACCTAAGTGTAAGGTGTGCTAAGGTGAGAGAATCCGAGGGAGGCTCAGATAACATTGCACGAGTAGTAATTTCTACCACTTTGAACTTCTCGCGAAGGTGATTCCGTTCTAGCTTCACACGATGATGTTCGGCTTGGGTTTGGTCTAGAGAAAAGCCCAGTGGTTCTACCTCCTTCCCAAGTTCCATTAGATGGGCTTCAATTGGCCCGAGACTACTGGATGAGTCCATCAAATCGTCTTTCTATATTAATTAACCGAGGTCACTTGTGTTTAGAGACAAAAGTCGCAACATTCAGTTTTCAACGGTCATACTGACTAACAGTCATATAATAGTCAAAACCCAATAGTATCATTTTCATTATACTCATGTTATCAAACGAAACCGTTTTGTTGAGTATGAAAAATAAAATAACACAAAAAATTAGGAAACAAGATTTAGTCAAAATTTCGGGTCGTTACAATCTTCCCCCCTTAAGAAATTGCATCCTCGCAATATTTAAAATTGGGTTTGAAAATTTCATTGAAAGTACCACATCAGAAAACTATTCAGTAACACTATTACTTTAAAAGAAATAAAAGGAAGTACAAAGGCCACTAGACTTTACCCATACTAGGATTCCATGTAGGAAAACATGGATATGGAAGAAAAAACAAAGGGTCAAGTTCTGAGGGAGAGTGATAGAAAACATGATTAGGAGAAAGTTAACCACAAGAAAATCACAAACATATGATGTGTGTAAATGGTATTTGATTACCCAGTAGGAAACTTAAACCAATAAATTTTTTGTTTTACATTCCTTTTAATAATTTTGAGGAATTCATTTACTACATAGAATAAAAACATAAGGAAATATACCTACCTTCCAATAGAGTTTCATCCTTTAATAAGTTTCTACCAAAACTAATCTTTTCTCCAAATGATGAGCATTCAAAACTACTTGGTCACATCAATGAACAAGAATCATCTTATAGAGAATCACATAATCCACCAAAGATTAACTATCTATTTCTTCTATCTTTAAACATTATCCAAAAAAACAGAAAGGGTAAGATAAAACAACTCTTCCAAAATAAAGAACCCTAGAGGAAGGGAAACTAATTTAAATCTTCAAAGATCCACGGTACTACCCAAAGTTCATCATAGACCATTCCCTAAATAACTGTCCTTAAAATTCCTCAAAATAAACCAAACTAATATTGAAACCCAAATATAAGAAGGATTTGATAACATAGTCTTCGAAGATAAATTTTATCGCTCATCTCCAAACCAACATCAACCACTCATAACATCTTATAACAAAAGTATCTAACCTAAACAGATTTTACCCAAGATAGGTTAATCATTTCCATATGTAACCTAAATTACTATAATTCCACCTTAAATTCATCTATTCTTCAAAATATAAGTCAACCTTTACTCTTTATAGGAAATACCGTAGTAATCTATTTACCTCGATCAAATAGGGTTCCCAAAATAGTGAATGTCTTCCAATATAATAATCATCTTTTAATCCCCTAATCATCTCTGGCATATTAATACGGAAATCATCACATTTCCTATCACATTGGTTGTTGAGACATGTTCTTCCATTTCCCACCATTAACTAAGAAAAGAAAGTACAATTAGGGGCTTAAATACTTAGACAATAATCATGAAAAGGAACCTAAATCATAGAAGGATAACTTGTAGAAGAAAACAATACCCTAACTTGTGATCCCCTATATTCCAATATAGGTTATCCATGATCATATATTCTTATGTGAATCTTTATTTTATTTTAGCTTTGTTCCTTTAATAATGGTTCATACTAAGCTTATGAATTTACCAAAGCATATCCCTCGGGAGTGTCATAACCAAGAGTGCAGCAAGGCCCGTTGTTGTGTACCAGTTCCCATTCGAGTCTAGCTCAAAGCGGTGTTTTCGGGTTTTACCCCTATGTACATCTGTGCCAGAGCTACCTCTACCTGCTCGTATCCAAATAGGGATGTATTTTCTTGGAAACCCCTTACTCAATACTCACCAAAATACCAGGAAGATTTATTTTATTTAAAGTTTTCTATAGGGTTATTCATAAAGTTTTCATATACTAATTTCCACAAATAACTAAACCATCCTTTCATACCAACTATGGCATCTGACCTTTTTATAACATAATTTTTCATTACATTTTACAAAACCAAGGATCGTTAAGGTTTAGTGTCTTGGAAACCGGGAACTTAACACATGAAACAAAGAAACCAATATTCTTAAACACTTGAAATGCTTTTCCTTATGTTAATCCTAGGTTCATTATTGCATCTCATAACCTGAGTACATACATCAAAATAAAGGGTGAGCAGAAGGCCCAGTAAGGGAAACAAGGGAAATATTTTACATGTGAACTTGAGATACATCAATAATGTCATGAAAAGAACATTAAGGTATGAAAATGAAATCATGAGGCATATCATAATAAAAATAATGTTTTTCATAACTTGAAGATGTGGCTACAACATTTAACAAATACAATCATTTCCGTTTCACCAAGGTCCATCCCAAAGGTGTCAATAAAAATTATCAAGGTTATTCACCAAGGTATCAGTCATAATGGTCATCTCTAGAGATTAAGTCGTTACCCAATGCATTGGAGCGCTATCGGGGCGCACCATTGACATGTCTTTATTATCATGTGAGACACATATATCATCATCAATAATTTTAGAAACAACCCATACAACATAAAAGAAATGGGTTTCATTTCATAATCATAACGTTTTAAAAACCGTTTTAAAGACATGATCTTTGGGTCACTTTAAAACCCACAGAAAATTAAGGTGGGTATCATGTATGTAAATCCCAGAATTTAAAATAGAACATTTTGGTATATATGTGAATACAATTATAGAAGAGAGAGCTTTGAGTAGTCACTTAATAAAATAAAAAAACTTTAGAAAAATAGAGAGACATTTTGAGACGGAAATTCTGCAGCATAACGACTATGTTTCGGGGTTTTAGAAAACATTGAAAAGAGAGGGGACATGGGTCAAACATTCATAAATGACCCATAAAACAGTAGAGGGATGGAATATGAAGGATATATGAACATGGTAATGAAATTTGAAAGATATACCATATGAAATGAAGAACATGAAAGGAAGACAAAAATAAGATTTCTCTTAAGAAAATTCGGCAGCCTAACGACGTCACTTAAACTTAAAAAAAATGAATTGATGAGATAAAAAAGGGTCTCTCATCATATGAACATAAAATATCAGTATGATATATTTATATATCATACCACAACATAATAAAAAAAACTTGGAAGACTTGACATGAAAGTAGAACTTTGAAAAATGAGAAAGGTGAAAGAATCCCTAAAAAATTCGACAGCCTAACGGCGCCACTTAAACTTCAACAAAAAAACGAATTGACGAGATCAAATAGGGTCTATAATCATATGAACATAAAAGATTAGTATGATAGATACAGATATCATACCCCAACATAATAAAAACGAACTTGAAATAATTGACATGAAAGTAGATCTTTTGAAAAATGAGAAAGGTGAAAGAATCCCTTAAAAATTTGGCAGCCTAACGGCGCCACTTAAACTTCAACAAAAAAACGAATTGAAGAGATCAAATAGGGTCTCTCATCATATGAACATAAAATATCAGTATGATAGATATATAGATCATACCCTAACATAATAAAAAGGAATTTGAAAGACATGACACGAAAGTAGAACTTTTGAAAAATGAGAAAGGTGAACGAATCCCTTAAAAATTCAGCAGCCTAATGGCGCCACTTAAACTTCAACAAAAAAAATGAATTGAAGAGATCAAATAGGGTCTATAATAATATGAACATAAAATATCAGTATGATAGATATAGAGATCATACCCCAAAATAATAAAAATGAATTTGAAAGACTTGACATGAAAGTAGAACTTTTGAAAAATGAGAAAGGTGAAAGAATCCCTTAAAAATCCGGTAGCCTAACAGCGCCACTTAAACAAAAAAAAAACGAATTGATGAGATTAAATAGGGTATCTCATAATATGAACATAAAATATCAGTATGATAGATATATAGATCATACCCCAACATAATAAAAAGGAACTTGAAAGAATTGACATGAAAGTAGAACTTTTGAAAAATGAGAAAGGTGAACGAATCTTTTAAAAATTCGGCAGCCTAACGGCGCCACTTAAAACAATAAAATACTGAATTGAAGAGATCAAATAGGGTCTCTCATAATATGAAAATAAAATATTTTTATGATAGATATATAGATCATATCCAAACATAATAAAAAGGAACGTGAAAGACTTGACAAGAAAATAGAACTTGAAAACAAGAATGGTGAAAGATTCTCTTAAAAATTCGACAGCCTAACGACGCCACTTAAACATTCTTAAAATGAATCAATGAGAGAAAGAGGGGGTCTCTATAATATGAACATGTCAAGAGAAGTAAGAGGAATATAAAAGAAAATCCTTCAACATAAGAACATGGAGAGTAAAAGAAATGACTTAAAAGAGATTACTTGAAAAGAAAGAGGGAGGTAGGATCCCTTACCTTAAAACGTAACTCTTAAAACTCAAAGGTTGGGACCTTAAGGGATTGGGGGGCACCTTGGGAGGACTCCTTGGGAGTTAATGAGACCATATATTCATTGGGGGAGAGTTTGGATTCGAATGGATGAGAGGATGGCTTGGTATTTATAGGGAATGTGAGGGGACAAGGCATTAATAACCAAGGGGCACCTCAATGGTGGTTTTGGAAAAACCATGGGCTTGCCCATGGTATTGGCCACATGGGTCCCCCCATACAATAATTCATCACCATTGGTCGGTCAACCCTTAAAATATCTCATGAAATCTTCATGACACAGTTATGATGTCATTAAACATATCGAAACCCTAAAACTGTTTTTTTACTATTCACTAAAAATTCTACTTTCTCAGAAAAATCCCAAAATTTCACATTAACCAAATATCGATGGTCCGATTTCAAAAATGAAATCCATTTTATAAAAACAATTTCTAAATAATTTTAATTTAATTTTTAATTAAAAAACACTATTCACCCGAAAAAACTAATACTTGACTAATAATTTATGAAACCGTTATTTAACCATTTTATTGAATCACATTATTTAATAAAGGTGTCTAGATTATATTAATAATTTATTTAAGTGAGATTACTAATCCATTTGGTCACATTACTAATCCTAAGCATAAAATCACTATTCATAATTTACTATTCATCAAAAATTAAGTTGATCTTATTGGACTCTAAATTTCATACTGAACATAATTGTAGAAGACCAATTTTTGAAAATCATTACAAATTGTTAATTATTTAGGGTTTACATAAACATTTTTAAAATATCCTTTCTCTAAAATTCATAAAAAATATGCATACTATATTTATCCGGACATTTGAAAATTCATAAACTTAATCATAAGAAGAAATAAAATTTTTTATTCAAAACAAAGGATTACACAAGGTAGTTAAGGTCTCCTTACATATCCCCTTATCACACCAGCATAGGACCTAAGTGTAAGGTGTGTTAAGGTGAGAGAATCCGATGGAGGCTCAGATAACATTGCACGAGTAGTAATTTCTATCACTTTTAACTTCTCGCGAAGGCGATTCCGTTCTAGCTTCACACGATGCAGTTCGACTTGGGTTTGGTCTAGAGAAAAGCCCATTGGTGATACCTCCTTCCCAAGTTCCGTTAGATGGGCTTCGATTGGCCCGAGACTACTGTATGAGTCCATCGAATCTCCTTTCTATATTAATTAACCAAGGTCACTTTTATTTAGGGACAAAAGTCGCAACATTCAGTTTTCAATGGTCATACTACCTAACGGTCATATAATAGTCAAAACCCAACAGTATCATTTTTATTATACTCATGTTATCAAACGAAACAGTTTTGTTGAGTATGAAAAATAAAATAACACACAAAATTAGGAAACAAGATATATTCAAAATTTCGGGTCGTTACACCATAGGCCAGTTTAAGGTCATGGAGGACCATCATCTAGTTTAGGGTCATGCAGGACCATCATGTAGTTTAGGGTCATGCATGACAGTCCAGTTTAAGGTCATGTAGGACCATCATGTAGTTTAGGGTCATGCAGGACCGTCCTGCTTAGGCAAAGTATTGCATGAGTAATTTGGAATTGGTGGGAGGAGTTATACGCTCACCATCCATGGTCACCAGGGAGTACGTTCCATTGGGATAAACCTTATGAAAAATGAATGGTCCTTCCCACATGGGATCCAATTTGGCTGGTTTCCTGCCGGGGATCATTGGTGCCCTGAGAGCTAATACCAAATCTCCTTGCAGGAAAGAGCGGAGGCAAACCTTCTTGTTGAAAGCTCAAGCCATCCTGCTCTGATGCCTTTCTAGGTTGTGCAGGGCATGCAGCCTATTCTCGCACATTGCTCCCAATTTAGCTATACAGATTTCAACCACTCTATCCAGCACCTGCTGGTCATAAACCACTATTCTCAATGAGGTCAATTGAATCTCGATTGGTAGGAAAACCTCCATTCGGTACACCAGGGAATATGGGGTCACCTGGGTGGAATTACGAGTCATCATCCGATAATCCCGGAGGGCATTGGGGATCTTATCTGGACAACTCTTCTTGTTCTTACCAACCATTTTCTGCAGAATGTTAGAGAGGGTTTTATTGAATGCCTCAATCTATCCATTTTCTTGCATGTGATAGTGGGAGGTATGGTTGGAGCGAATGTTGTACTTGGCATACAATTTCATCAGCTCAGCTCCCTAAAAGTTGGTGCCGTAATCAGTGAGGATAGCATGAGGTACCCCAAATCGATAGATGATATTGGAACTCACGAAGTCGGCGATAGAACAGGCCTTGACTTCCTTGAGTTGAATCGCCTCTGCCCACTTGGAAAAGAAATCCGTAGCTGTCAGAATGAATCGCCATTGGCGAGCCATTGCTGGTGGGTACATTCCTATGACATCTGTCCCCCAGAATGCAAATGGCCAAGAGTACCTGGTTGTGTGGAGAGGCTCCGGTGGCCGATGCACAAAGTTAGCATGAACTTGGCATGCATGGAACCTCTTGGAAAACTCGATGTAGTTGTGGAACATTGAGGACAAAAAATACCATAGTCTGAGAATCTGGTGAGACAGTTTTGGCCCATCCTGATTGGCACCATAGGAACCAGCATGAACCACTTTCATGACTTGTGGAATCACTACTCCTTGGATTAAAAGGAGGAGAACACCATAAAATCCGCATTTATAGAGGATCCAATCAAGGCTAGGACCACTTTGAAGAGTAAACTGCAGCACGCGATGTCAGATTCGCTCGCGCTCAGCCCGGTCTGACGGGAGATTACCGTGTTGGAGGTATTCAACCAAGGGTTTCCTCCAATCGGAAATTACATCGATCACCACATCTGGACTACCCGGGGGCCCTAACATAGAGGCACCAGTGGTAAGATGGTTTACCTGTGGGCCGTCGTCATCTTATAGAGTGACGGGATCAATGACTCTCCAGTGCACCCCGTGGATAATTAGATCATCCTGTTCGGGCTCTACAAGTGATGTGGCCAGGCTAGCCAAATCATCTTCTCGACCGTTCTTTGACCAAGGGACATGGATAACCTTTGGCAGAGAAGGGAACTAGGTCATTAGCTGGAGAGTGCATTCTAACAATGGTACGAGCTCTGTCTTCCTGAAAATATATTATTCATTGAAATGTTTGATGACTAGCTCGGAATCCCATTTCACATGAAAATGGGGAACGTCGATCTCAAGGGCTGGCTCAAGACTAGTGATGAGGGACTGATACTCTGCCTCATTGTTGGTGCAGCCTTCTGACAACATGAATGAGTACGGAAGAACGGATTTCGCCGGGGTGATGAAGAAAATACCCAGACCCATTCTATTGAGCATAGGACTATTGAGCCTCCTACCGGTGGGGCTCCGAGAGGCGTTGTTGAAGTGCATTTTCCAACATGGGATGACATGGTCTACTGAGAGAATTTCTTCATCCAGAAAATCCAGGTCTAGGGACTGGTCCGCAGAGGTTGGATGGGCAACTAGGCGGTCTGACAATACCTACCCCTTGATAACCTTATAGGGCACAAACCTGATGTCAAACTGTTGGAGGATCACCGCCCACCACACTAGTCGGCCAGTCAACATGGGATGGCTCAGAATGTACTTCAGTGGGTCTACCCGAGAGACCAGCTGTACCTCATGGTGCTGCAGGTAATGCCGCAGATTTTGCATAGAAAATAGTAACGCATAGAATCTTTTCTCGATGGGGGATTATTTGGTCTCTGTATCAAGGATCATGCATCTGAGGTAGTAGAGGCTGTTCTCCATCCCCTCATTGTTCTTCTGGACGAGAAGGGCACCAAGGGATTGTTCCATGGTGGTGACATAGAGAATCTATGGCTTCTCAGAGACGGGTGGAATCAAGACCGGAGGCTGGAGAAAATATTGCTTGATTTCCTCAAAGGCGGTATGGAACTCTCCATTCAACTCATAAGCAGTGCCCTTCTTCATGATCCGAGAAAAAAGCTTACACTTGCCAGCCAAATTTGCAATGAATCTTCTTATGTAGGCTAAGTGGACTTGGAGACCTTGAAACTCCTGAATATTTCTCAGGGGAGGCATCTGGCTGATGGCCTTGATCTTATCTGGGTTAATCTCAATGCCTCGGTATCTGACAACAAAGACAATGAATCTTCTAGAGGTGACCCCAAAGGCACACTTCAACGGGTTCATATTCAGGTGGCGGGAACGGAGGAAACCGAACACTTTCTCAAGGTCCTTGAGATGGTTCTAGCGCTGGAAAGATTTGAACACTGGGTCATCCACATAGAATTCTACAAATGTTCTCAGGATTGGCTTGAATATGCGATGTATGGCCCGCTGATAGGTGGAAACTGCATTCTTCAGGCCGAAGGGCAGAACCTGGTAATAGAATGTACCTTTAGGTGCCCCAAAAGCGGTAGTCTCCTCATCCTTGGGGGCCATTCAGATCTGATTATACCCAAAGTAACCATCCATGAAAGAGAGGGCTTGAAAATCAGCTGTAGCGTTAATCAACAATTCTATCACTAGAATAGGAAAATCATATTTTAGACAGTGATGGTTGATATTGTGGAAGTCGATATAGACTCGGATCTGTCTGTTCTTCTTTCTGACTGGCACGATGTTGTCTAACCACTTGGTGTACTGGACCTCCTTGATAAAGTTTTCTCTGATGAGCTTGTCAACTTTGGCCCTGACCATGGCACCATGAGATTGATGCATCTTTCTGGGAGGCTTCTTGAACCCAAGATGGTTTGCTGGGAGACCTTGGCGGTGGATGGCTACCTGAGGATCTAGTCCTGGAATCTCATCATAACTCCATGAAAATACATCACGGTGCTGTTTGAGGAATTACTTGTACCACTGCTGCTCCTCAGGGTACATAGCAACGCTGATCAATGTGGGTCTTGGATCTGCCTCGCTACTGAGGTTCACCTGTACCAACTCGTCGATTGTGGCTGAGACACCATCCTCAAAGGTAGGGGGAGCGTCCTCTATATATTCTTCTCCAATTATGGAGCGATCTTCCATGGGGGAAGCTTCTTCTGAGCTACCAAACACTGATGGGAGGATGCTACCAACTCGTGCGGCCGTGGTCATTACATCGGGGCACTCCAGCGCTACTGAGACCATGGCTATGAAGGATGTCGACCCGATCCCATCTAGTCTCCAGCCCAAGAGGCCACGCTTGATAATATCAAACCGTAATTGCATGTCGGACAGAGCCGACTTATTCCAACCTGGTGAAACAAAAAAGAATTACGTACTTCCATTTCCATGAGTCAGACGTCTCAATATCTGACGGGGGTGGGAGGCTCCGGGATCACTGGAGCCTGGTTCGTTTAAGAATACGAAGTGATCTTCTAGCACCTCCTGGATTTGGGAGCATGATTCCCCATTGTCCTGGAAATGAAAAAACACTGCCCCATATCTGGGGTTGTGGCCTATAACCGATGGATCGGGAAGACGTAGGCATCATTCAGGTCTGCCCAAGGGTCGCTCATAGAGGCAACGGGCACAACTTCGCTTGCCTGGACTTGCTTATCCTTGCTATGGTAATAATAATCATCCAACTAGAGGGCTTTGCAAGAGGAGAAAAGAGATGCATCACCTTGGATTACGCCTAATCAACCATTATGGGATTACTTAATGGAATTGGTGATACGATGAGGGGACCACCGCATGCAGGTGGATCCATGGTCGACCCATCAATGCATTGTACACAGTGTCCTGGGAGACAACGTTGAACTCGATGCTGAATATTAGGCCACCGAACTGGGTCATCAAATGGATCTTTTCGACCGGTTTCTACTCCTTCCTATCATATCCATGGATCCTTAAATCAGAGGGAGTCAGGTTATCTTCAGATAACCCTAGCTTCCATAGTTTCCGCGTTGGGATAAGGTTCATCCTGGAGCCAGTGTCAACGAGATAGCGGTGGACCTCCACACCGTTAAATTGGCCAATGATGTAAAACGAGAGGATTTTCCCCTATTTGGGGGAGCCTTAATCCTGTCCCGAGAATGAGATGATGGCCAGTCATTCGGCATCCTCAACTGCTTCAGCATGGAAGGCCTCTGCAGCTGCTATCTCTATCTCAAACTGGAGGGGGATCTTTAAAGCCTCAGTGAGTCCTTCGGGCATATCTGGCGACAGAAGAAGGGCTTCATGGATGGAGAGCCTCACTGGGATGATGACGAGGTGCTTCAGAATATCATACTTCCACACCAGGCGCAAAATTCTTCTTACGGGAGGCTACTCGACGATTGGAGGCATGGAGGACCCTACCGGCTGGACCGACGACTGACTGGTACTGGGGACATCCCGATGCTCGTTAGTCAAAGATCGGAAGGTCACTGTCGGATGAGGGTTGGGCGATTGAGATCAGCCTGTAGTGGGGCGAATCTGGTCACGATATGGCCGAAGTGTCTCTGCCTGATCTGGTAGCACACTCGGTGGTGGAGGCGGACCTGTCGACACTGGATGAATAGGCTGCGCGTGCTGAGTTCTGTGCTGGGCCTGCTGTCTGGTCTCAACAGCCTGCACGACCTAGCTTGAGGTGTTAACTGACATGCCCCGGTGACTCATATGGCCGCGATTCCACCGACATTGGCGTAAGTTGGGGACATTGGGGAGGTTCGCCTAGTGCTCCCCCTCCCCGGGAGTCACATAGACATTTACCAACTCAACGATGTTAACCGAAGCATACCCCTGACTGTCACTTGATGAATCATCCACCACTGGGTAGATTCTAGGAGGGATTCCCATCTCCAGGGGTATGAATTCACCGAGAGTGCGGGACGACAACGACCTTGGAGGGGTGCATTGCTTCTTCTTGCTCCGCCGATGCTTGCTCTTCTGGGAAGCAGCCGACTTAGATGATGATACAGAAGTGGTGGCCGCCACTTCTGAAGGCTCTGACTGATTCAGGCATGCCCGAATAATTCTATTGGTGCGAGAGACCGTCCTGCGATCCATCCAGTCATTATAATTCTGGGACCCGCGGTCAGTAACCTGCTGCCACTCGCGTTCGCCGTTGATACTGATATCTGATCTCACAAAGACACCCGTCACTTGTGTCGGGGATGGGCCCAACCTGACTATGTTTTTGTCAATCTGTTCTTGGATCCAGTCCTTGAAAATATAAAATTGCTTTATGTTGTGCCCCAGGATCCTATGATAAGGGAAGTAGTTGGGGTGATAAGTGAGACGCACCTCTCCTGGCTTCCGACACTCAGGCAGTCGCACAATTCCTTACTCTAAGGCGCTGCGGAAGTAGTCTGGGACCTGAGCCTTGTCAAATGAGTAGTTCTGATTCCTTCTGTCTGGAATGGGGGATCTAGGAGCATGACCCTAATGGGGGGGGGGGGGAGTATCCTTTCAAGGAGGCGAAACCTGATTACCTCGCCTAGGCGGTGGTGACACGTTATGCGGGGGTGCCTTCCGATTTTGAGGATGCTGCTGGGCTGGAAGATGTGACTGTGGTGGAGGGCCTCTGCGAGGCTATGGGGATGGTGCTACGGGTAGCAACATGAGCTGCCTGGGGGACTCTACCTGGGCCATGGTGGTAGGCTCGGCTCTGGAAGCTCTCTTTGCTGGAATTGCAGGTGGCAGAAGGCATGCCTGACTGGCATATTGAAGAGATTCCTCGTGGCGCTGGGACTTATCCGAGAAGTTACGGAAGCCTTCGGGATAATTCTGAGTGATTAGGGAGGGAACCAGTTCCATCTTGACATTCCCCATGCACATCGTCAGTAATTTTTTCTGAGTTAGTGGAATGTTAAGGGATTATGTGAGCCCCTTCCATAGGGAGATGAAGTCCGCAACTCGCTCATCGGGCCTCTGCTTGCACGTGAAGAGGTCTGCGATGTTCTTTTTCCGGGTGGTAGAGCTGAATAGGTAAAGGAACTGCCCGTGATGGTCTTCTCATTTAGTCATGGATCCCACATGGAGCTAGCTATACCAAACGAATGTCGACCCCTGTAGTGTCTGAACAAAGCAATAGAGTTTGGCGGCCTCCTGCTGCACTGGGGTCCCTAACATAGGTCCAAACCTTGAGTTAAAGTGGGCTAGGTGCTGTCGTGGGTCCCCGGTCCCGTTAAAGGTGGAGAAAGTGGGATTCCCAAATCCTGGCGGTGCCGGCATGTCATCCACCCATGTCGGGTATGGTTTTCTATCAGGTGGGATAGCCACCTGTCGTGTTTCCAAAGCCTCGAGGCGGGCGATGAGCGCCTCCATCGGATCGTCTGGATGCAGCTCCCTGTCCTGATGAGGATCCCTAACCATGATCACATTACAGGGATATTTAATGCGGTAGACAACTTAGCGGCTCGTGGAGCGGTTGGTGGAGCGACCCTTGGGCGGCCGGAGGAGCCAGAGCGGGGTTTGTTGGATTGTCATGCCGCTCGGGAGGGTTCGGCGAGACATAGCGTGCCCTCTTTCTGTGAGATCTAGATTCTGCCCTGTCAGTGAATGCGGCATGATCAGGGTTTCCTGGGAGAATCTCACTGAGGGGTAGTTCTTCCTGCCCCTATTGCCCCAAACTTGGATCACCGTAGTTGGGTCGCCGCTCTGCAATGCGTTCAGCCAGAAGTTCATCGACTAACTTCTTCTGCTCAACAATCTATTGGTGCAACGTCGCCTTCTTAGGGCCCTCTTCCGTCTTCTACACTGAGGTTGATGGGTCGGAGTGCTTGACAGCTCCAACATGATCTTTTCCATTACTGACATTCCCGCTCAGTACCAATGCTTCGGTGGGTGGAGGGAGACGTAGGAGGTTCTTCTGCTAGCGAGTAATCATCCCTGATGGGTCTAGTGGTAGCACGTCCTCAGGGGGGACACCCCCATTGAGAATTTCTAGCTCATTCGACTCTCCTATCAGATCGGTCATGTTGACTACCACTCTTCATGGGGGCATGTCCTCATAATCTCCAAGTGAGTCAAGCTACCGGAAAAGTGTACTAAAGAGAAGGGTAGCGTACTTCCCCTAGCCATGGAATTGCACGTGGGGGGGGGGGGGGTCGCCTCCTTGATAACTTTGTAGAGTACTTGAAAATTCTGAACGCACTGTTGTTGTAGGGCCTTGTGGTGGCTAGGTGAATCATGGTGTCGAACCACAGGTAGTGTGGCTTGGTCAACCAAACGACATTGTTCACCGATTTCGTTGAGGTGATCTTGTCTCCCGGGATAAGTCACCCACTAGGGGTGAAGATGGAGGTGAGTCACCCATAGGGTCTGGTAGAAACATTCAAACTCCTCTGGGGTGAGCGATTCTGGTGTATCAAAATTCGACCCCATGACCAGCCAAAACTTCTCAGGGAAGTGGCCCGCTGAAAGGATGGTCCATAAGCTCCTCAGATTAGATCCATAGTCTGGCCTTTGATTTCCCCACTCGTCTACTGAGGTTGGATGAGGAACTGGCAGTGGAACTAAGGCAGGCCGATGGGCTAGCGGGCTAGCCGGCGGAGAATACAGTGAGCAAGCTGATTGGCCGTCGAATCATGGGTTGTCCTCTAAAGGTGGCATCGACCTAGCCGCCATATCGCGATAGGATGAACCAGAGATCAGGGATCCTTACGCAATATCAACGGCTTCTGAGGGTGAGTCATGCCATGGTTCTCCTGCCATTAACCCCCAAAATAATTCTCCGTAGTCTCTAGCCAAGATAGAGGGAGCCTCCAAAGATGACGATGGGGACTGTGTGGTCGGTCCCGGGGGACACACCAGGTTCTAGTACTCCTAGATATATCATCAGAGGGAGGCAAGGATCATATGGATCTCACATTCCGGGAGCACAAGGCTGATGTGACTTGTTCTTGCCCCAGCCCTTGACTCAGGGGACTAAGGGGAGGGCTCCTGCGCTGAATCGTACTCCACCTCAGATTCTGAGAAGCGGACATTCATGATTCTTGTTCGGCCTTCCCCATGATTCCTCTTGCGGCGGCGGCGACCTGCTCTCTTGCCCCTGGATGGTTCTTCTAGACAGGGATTATTTCCAACATGGGGTCCTCCACCTGCACTAGTGCTGGGGCGGAGAGGGTTTCCACCTGAGGAAACTGGGGTGCGAGGAGTATCGGGACAGATGTCGAAAGGAACAGGGGGAGGACCTCCGTGCTGGGAATTGGTGAAGTGGGGTTGGCTTCCACATCTATGATTTTTGGGGTGAGGAGGACCTTCACCGATGGGCACAGGGACATGGGGAGGAACTCAATGTTGGTGAGTGACCGGACATGCAATGACTCCATGCTCGCGGTCCGCGGCAGGGGGAGTGACCCCGTACCAAGTGTGGTGAGCATAGGAGAGACCCACACATTGAGTGTTTCTGTCATGGGGAAGACACTCACCTAGGTTGAATTTGGCACATCGCAGACCTTCAAGACGAGGTTGGAAGTAGGGAGGGACCACCCCTTCCATAGTGGTGGTGCAGAGTGAGCCCCTGCACTGAGCGACACTACTGTGAATTGGTCTGCAGCGGCCATTGCCTGTGCCGACGATTCGGAGGGTCAACCAAACCTGCCCTTGGGGCGGTTGGGGCCTCGATCTGGGTCGAGCATATAGATGCCCTTGCTGAATGTATGCATGGATTTGGGGATATGAGTGAATGATGGATCATGAAAAACTAGTCGCTGATGTTGACGCCCCACAGAAAGCGTCTTCTTCCGCTCATGCCTGACACTGGCGTCGGGTCAGGTGGACTGGAGCTGGTGGTGCAGGAGTGTAACTTTCTTTCTCCTTTGATTGGGGAACTGAGCGGTGGTGATGACGTGGCATGGTGGGGGCCCTCGTTGGGACCCCTTGAAATGGGACTCCGATTGGGCCAACCCAGATATCCTCTACTTCGTCGGTGTGGGGGAGGGAGTTTTCAAGGTGCTCCAGGGACAAATTCCCGAAGTGATTGAATGTTGGGGTGGGGAGCGGTGGCTCCCTGCATAGCCCTCAGGGGCAGCCTGGATGGTGAGGCGCAGCTGCCTCAAGATCTAGGCGGGTCATATCTCTGGTGGGGATGACCCCCTACTCCTCGTATCTGCGTACAATGTCATCGATTGCCCTTCGCTGTATGATATCTGATGGGGAGAGGGGGCATGGGCACTCAACAGTTGCGGCAGTCGCGACATTCGTGGAAGAGGAAAAACCACGCAAGGAAGCCGCGTTGATATTGCCCCTTCCCCTACATCGGTGGGCAGGTGATTGAGCTCCGGATGCAACAACTTGATTCTTGAAAGCAGGGTGATGAACTCATTAACACTGGTTGAAAAAGGAATCAACAACTAGTGCCCCAGCATCATTCCTTCTCCTGTGGACAGCAAGAGGGATCCATGCTGACAACATTGAAAATGGAATGCTTGATGTCCTGACTGTCCCAATTTCAGGTGAGTTTCATGTTTGGCCTATTTGGTGGGACCTGGTACCATATGATGAGGTCAGATGACATGCTTATCCACTAATGTCCCGAAAGCTACAAGAATCCAAGATAAGGTGAGGGGCTTCACTCGGGTTCACCATTTTTTGTTTCAGACGCTTTTGCCGGGGCATGCGCGAATCCTTCAAGAAGAATATGTGCTGCTATTATCCCGCATTCCCGCTTTCCAAATACGGGCGACATCCATTCCTTATTGAGGGATGTATGCTCCTTGATCTAAACAGGATGATGTTTTGTAGGTTCTTTCTTCTGTATATTACTCCTCAGAGCTTTTCACCTAGTCTAGGTCTCCCTTATAGATTTAAAATGTAATTCGTGAAGCTCTTCCTGATGACATATCTTCATGGACACCAGTTAATTATGCCACATCTGTCAGGACCTTCCAAGGGGTCCGATAAGGGTATAATCCTTCGGTTAGGAGAGCAGTCACATCGGGGAATCACTGGCGTGTCTTGACGTTGGGGATTGGCATGTCGGTCCTCTATCCCTTATTATAGGGCTTTTTGAGGGCACGAAAGACCGAGGAATCCCACATCAAATGCGAAGAATAGTATTCCATAGGCATGTATCTGAGGTTTTCCTCATCTTCCCATGTTTAACACAGGGTATGCCGCAATTTTAACGTCCAATAGAGACAGATCTGACTGATTGAAACACTAGCTAGACTGGATTATATTAAAGAACCCCTAGAAGGGAACACCGATGTTGGGGCCAACACGTGGGTGGATTCTTGAATGCTATGGAGGGGAATGGAGAATGAAATGGCATGATTCCACCGGGATGTGGTGGCTCGGGTAAGAATCAAGATTGATGGTGGCTTTGGACTTGGGTATTGAAGATTCTTCCTACGTATCCCAATGTAAGGGAATCAAAGTCTGCGTAGTTCAATGATACGGTGGGACACCTGAAGAGGTGACCCGTGAGAATGAACGTGTGGATGGGACCCATAGGAAGTATAGCCTCTGTGTTAGGGCATGAGCTTCCCGAGACACATGGGCTCAAGGGAGAGATCGGGATGAGACATGAGTGATGGTCTTGAGCCTTGTGGAGGCCTCCTACATAT
Source organism: Viscum album (assembly GCA_963277665.1). Classification (NCBI taxonomy): domain Eukaryota; kingdom Viridiplantae; phylum Streptophyta; class Magnoliopsida; order Santalales; family Viscaceae; genus Viscum; species Viscum album. The sequence goes on along the minus strand of OY728134.1, from coordinate 1,179,248,617 downwards.
CCCTCTGGAGTGGAATCGAAGTCCACGTAGTTTGGGATGGAATTTAGTTTAACGTCATGCGGGACATGGGCATTTGGGGATTACGCTTTGAGGTGGCCCAAGCTTGTGGGGTCAGTGAACCGACATGAAGAGGGACCTGGGGTCCAGATGGATTGGGGATTACGCTCTGAGGTGTCCTAAGGTGGTGGGGCTTGAACCTTGTGGATACTTCCTACGTACCATACCTTAACACGGATCAAAGACCCTGTAGTTCGAGTTGGATGGGGCTTACGCTCTGAGGCTGCCCAAGGTAGTGGGGCTTGAACCTCGTGGAGGCTTCCTACGTACCATGCCTTAGCACAGTTCAAAGTCCCTGTAGTTCGGGTTGGATGGGGCTTACACTCTGAGGCGGCCCCAGGTGGTGGGGCTTGAACCTCATGGAGGCTTCATACGTACCATGCCTTAGCACAGATCAAATTCCCTGTAGTTTGGGTTGGATGGAGCTTATACTCTGAGGAGGCCCAAGGTGGTGGGGCTTGAACCTCATGGAGGCTTCCTACGTACCAAGCCTTAGCATGGATCAAAGTCCCAATAGTTAGGTTTGGATGGGGATTAGGCTCTGAGGTGGCCCAATGTTGTGGGGCTTGAACCTTGTAGAGGCTTCCTACATACCATGCCATAACATGGATCAAGGTCCCCGCAGTTCAGGTTGGATGGGGCTTACACTCTAAGGCGGCCCATGGTGGTGGGGCTTGAACCTCGTGGATGCTTCCTACGTACCATGCCTTAGCATGGATCAAAGTCCCCATAGTTCGGGTTGGTTGGGGCTTACGCTCTGAGGCGGCCCATGGTGTGTCATGGTCGGTGCTCACTCTACGCTCATGGGGGTCATTCTCGGTGTGAGAAACAAGAGTTATAAGTGACCTGATGATCACGTCACGAAGGGTGCATCCGTGGGAAGTGAAAAGGGGCTTATGCATTGAGCGGCCCATGGTGCTGGGAGTTACTCCATGATGGTGGCCCAAGGGTGACAAAACGCAGCGGGAGAGGTATTTGGCACCTAGGAAGAGAGGAGAGGCCTCATTCCCTATCACGTCCTCCGCTGGCCTTTGGAACCGAAGATGAAAGGAGGGAGAACCATTCCCCACCATGTCCTAGGCTGGCTTTGGCGCCGAGGAAGTGAGGAGGAACATGGGCGCTGCCTCCTACAAGAAGGGTTAGGGGCTTACACCAAGGTGGATGCCTTCCCCTGCAGTCAAAAACCACTCCGATAAGGAGGATATCATCCCATGTGATGGGTGATCCCATCCCCGTGGAGACGAGTGGGCGTGGAGAATGTCCAAGGTGGGGGGACCCTGCGTTCGAGGCATGGGGCCAGGTCACAGTTTAACATCAAGTGTTGAGGATGAGGCGCTTGGCAGTTTAACGTCTTGTAGCTTGGATGAGGTGGGTTGGCTCCACACCCCTAAGACATACATAATTGGTACTCTCTGATCCTTGTGTGAGGGAAGGCATCGACAAGGCCATACTAAGGGGATGTCGCGGAGTGAACCATCAAGGGGTCCACATTAGTGTGGCTATGCGAAGAAGCAATAACCATTAGCGTGCCTATGTGAAGAAGCATGAGGCGACACAACACAACAAGAAGGATTGTCCAAGGGACTTTGAAGTTACATCGTAGGAGTGTAAAGTGTCGCACGAGAAAACCATGTATGATGAGGATGCCCTGGGTGCACGAGACACCTATGAATGACACCCAGAAGGATGGCATTGGGCGTTTGCACAAGAGGGCGCCCGAGGAGCACCTAGGTGAAGGGCCCCAGAGATTGTGCACAAACCCTGAGGTTTGTGAGAAATAAAGGGGTCTAGCATAAAAAGCCCAGGGTTGGCGCGAAAACCGTGTTTCTTGAGCGAAATAGGGGGGATGAGGCTTTGCGTGCGACTTGATGGGATTTCATGCAAAGGAAGGGATTGCGCGCAAAGGAAGGATTGCGTGAAGCGGAAGGGGTGTCCACGCAAAGGAAGGATTGCGTGCTGCTTGGATGGCTTGCGCACCCCGGAAGGGATTGAGCGCGTGGCAGACCCCGAAGGGGCTTGGAGTTTAGCCTAAGCCTGGGGGATCTTGCGTGAAGGCGGATCCCGGGGTGACATGGTGTAAAAAATAACCATACCTGAAGGCCATATTAAGCGCGCACGGAATTCCAGTTACGCGCATGAGAGGCGGTTCTAATTATTCAGCTTCAAATAGGAAGGGGGACATCTTCTATTTATAGGCATTCAGTGGCGTAGAATTTAGGGATGCACAAAATAATTGTGTGATGGAGGCGGCGGTGCGATAGGCCAACCGTGCGGGGCGCGGGCGTGAAATTATTTTTCACTGGGGCCGAGACTCTTCCCGAACCCCGGTACTTTCCTTGTGGTGCAACTTTTTTTCACGTGATTCACATTTTTTTCTGCGCAACACCTTCAGTCCCTCCGGACCGGGTCTCCGGTTCCGAATATGACTTCAATTTTTTTCTTCAGAACTTTCTCCAGCACTTATGCACTTCTCAGTGTCTACAGATCTCTTGTTGGATTCCTTCACTCGTGTTTACCTGAAGGATCCCGAGTAGGATGCCTCCTCATCGTTTGACTTAAGGGAACCAGCAGGTGCCCGTGGTTTGACCGACCCTGAGCTGTTACATTGGGTTTGGGTAGATATGGTGTTCACGTGTCACCTAGAACCTTTTCAAAACTTGTAATCCCATGGGACTGTGGATGCATAGTTGGTTTGGGCATTCGTGCCACCCTCACTTGTTATTTTTATATCTAACTTGTTTTTTCTGATGTAGTAGTGTTTACCAGTGGTGCTTCTTGGTTGGGGGCTATTGAGCCTGATCTGAGGAATCTTTCTTTATTTTGGGAAGCCTGGATGTTCTTTATGGGATCTGTATCTCTTATTTGGATGTCCATACATTCTTTATTGGGATCTATATTCTAAGCCATGTTATTTTTGATTTTTACTCTATTCGTAGAGGTACTACCTAGGAGTTGGTTGTTGATCCAGATTTTATATATTGTAATAAATATATTTTATTGGGATGACTAGAAGTGTTTTCAAGTATCTGGTAGTTGTAATTTACATGATGATATATAATGGGGATGATAACACTCTCCGTAACCTTTTTAACAGAATGATTCTACTTTTCTGGATCAGTTATGAGACTCTAGGGGTGTAACATTATGGATCACCGGAGAGTTATCACTTTATGTAGGCATGATGACCCATGAATTGTGGTAAATTACCCAATCCCAAGTGGCAGGGATGATTACGATATCCTTAGCATTTTATCGAAATTATTCTTCTCTTATGATCAGTTATGAGACTCCAGGGGTGTAGCATGGTGGCTCACCAGAGAGTTCTCTCTTTATAGAATGATTAAGGGTATTCCCTCTGGGGATCATCCAACTTCCAAATATCACGATTGCCTACAGACCAAGGCCTAGGTTTCAGACATTGGACTAGATTCATAGGCCTAAGAAGCATGGAGATTGAATCAGAAACCTTTAACAAGATTTCAGATGTGCTTCCATGAATCCTTCTTTATAGGTGGGGATGATTAAGCCCTCCTCATCTTTTGATCAAAATGATTACACTCTTTCAGATCTATCAAGATTGATCGTTGGTATATGGTATCCTTCCTTACAGGATTGACCATCAGTATACGGTATCCTTTCTTTTAGGATTGACCATCAGTATATGTTATCCTTCATTATAGTATTGATAGGTGGTATATGTTATCCTTGTTTAGTGATTAGAGGGGATTAAGAATGAACCCAGTTGTAGGATGAGCACCCCCTATGGAGATGTAGCTTTCTCAAGAATATAATTATAGCATTAGCTGAATCATGTACATGTCGATGGGATTATGGAACCATAGATAAAATTAATGATACAAGGCTTCATCGGAACAATTTCCAACTAAATTCCCTTTCAAAGTATCTCATGGAGATCAGAATTACGAACCCATGGATCGATTACTGAGGCGTTTTCTTGTTTTTTGATTAATGTACTCATGAATATTCATATTTATGTATATATGTATTGGTATGGGAATATACATGTATACGTATATAGATATGAACATCCATGGTTTCACTTTCCCAATTGATAGGGATTACATACCCTGGGTTTGACTGTGGTTGCACATTTGGGTTACATCCTTTTGTTGTGTTCTAGCTAGGCTGAGCATGTTGATGTTGCATGCACTTTTAGCAGCACAGTTATAGGTTTCTTGTCCGGGTATCCTATTGAGATTATTTTTCACCCCTTTACATGCACCTCGGTGTACGTGTAGACAGTATGTATGCTTTTCAGGATGATCATGAGTTTTATTGTGGATAGGGATGAGGCACAATGTTTCATGATCGAGCGGAGCTTCTCAAGTGGTTCTTCTGATCAGGCTGGTATAGTTCGACAATATCTAGAGATCAGGTGCGTGGGTTATCTCGGAGTTAGTATTAGATACATGTACTTTTATATTATGTTTCTCTGTACTTGTATCTATATGTTCGGCCTAGTGGGTGACCAGTGTTGTATTGTATTTCATAGATGGTCAGGTTTTACAACATTTTACTATTGCATCTTGTTCTATTTCAGTTTTTTATCATTTCAGCAATCTGTTTACTTTACTCTATGTATGATACATAATTATTTTCTATGTTTTCGTACTCTGATATGGGGTCATAGTCTCTCAACTATAACCTCCTATGAACTTCCTTATAATCAGTAACCTCTGGTATACATGGAGGCATGCTCGAGGCCTAGTGACCTACCAGCTAGGAGCACCAGTTTAGTGGCTTCCAAGTTGTGAAATTACAATGTGGTATCAGAGGAGATAATTTTCCTAGTCTTTACTATTTGGTATATTCTAGACATGAGTATTAGGAATGTATTGGAAACTATGATTGATATCGGACTGGTGTGTTGGGAATACTTATTACGGCAGGAGGCCCTTGTTTCCACGGTTTGTGATTGTTGTCCTGATATGTAATGTTACATTTTTATATTATTTTTACCTTGAGAGATGAAAATTTTATATGTGGGTGTTTTTATTTTTTTATGAATCTCTGGATCATTTCCATTATCGAGTTTCTAGGGAAGAATTTTTACTCTTGGCTGGAGAGTGCACGAGGTGTCTCATGCATCATATTAGGCATATAGGACTCATAGCATATAGACCATGTAGTCAGTAATTTTACTAATAACGGAGGCCTTTGGGACATGTTACTCATACTTTTTATTTGATGAAATGTTATGTGGATATTCATTAAGGCATTTTTTGTGTGTATGATGACTCATTCCTCAGGCACCTCCAATGTAGTCACATATTTGGTTGATATGGCACATGATGCCTATTTATTGAACCAATTATTGGATGTTGTTTCTTAGGTATGTGGTTATCTAGTCAGATCGTTAAGTATGATGTCAATAGTTACCAAGACCTTTCTTTTGAACTGGACCTCCAGGGGGTATTTCCATATACTGATACCTTATGAGTGTCAGTTTTGTTTCTCTTCTGTGTTGGTTGTGACCTCCAGGGAGCAGTTCCTTAGAAGGATTCTTGGAGAGGATGAGGGCCCTCATAGTCCCTGTTTTCAAGGTTTGACCCTTGTGGCTTGTTGTTATCTTACCTTCTTTTCAGTGGTTTGGATATTTTGGGCTAAGTGGTTAGAACTTGTGACCAAATTGTGAGTGTTTTTCTGTAGGGATAGGTGGAAGACCTAAAGACCCCTGGTTTTGACTCAAACCCTTGTAGGTCAATGTCTATTTTTTATAGGGAAACCTATGTGATTGAGGTTGGCCCATGTTTTATAATTCCTTTTTGGCAGGGATATTTGTTTTATGCTTGTTTTTTGATTGAGTCATGATAGGTGCTCAGGTTTGAGTAATAGGCATGTTAATGCCATTATCTTTTGACGAAGAATATTGGGTGATAGCTTTTCAAGACTAGATTCAACGGGAAGTACTGTTCAGGTTCCTGGAATGGTCGAACAATGTTCCCGTTGTGGCTAATGATGTTATAGTGGAGGTAGATGCTCGTAAATGGGACAATGCCGTGTGATGGGTGGTCAGGTAATAAATCATGGAACATGCGAGGTTCTTGATTTTGAAGAGGATATACAAGGGTGCTTCTGGCTTGTGAAACAAATGTTCTGTGTAGCACGCTCATCTTAGCCTTGTGGTGGATGACTCGTAAGAGTACGTGTCGGGTGGTAAAGATACATGCTAGTTTCATGTGGTGTCATTTGAATATATATTGGTTAGAGGATGGGTGCGAGTTGAGGACTGATGTATTAAGACTTATCATGGGTTTGGACCTCAGAAGTGTGCTGGAATGTCCCTCTGTGGTAGAGGTGACATCATGGACTAAATCGGGTACTGTAAGAAGGATGACCAATGGTTGAATCCTAGTCAGGTTTAGAAAAGATGTGACCATGGCTTAGAGAGAATTTTATGTGACTTTTTGTAGAATCTCGATGTACTCCTATTAGTTACGATCATGCAATATTCGAATTCACATTAAATATGTTGAGAAAGCGTTGACCCTATGCCGATCTCTTTTTTCATTATGTTTAAATGTTCTTCCCTATTTTGGAAGAGGGAACCTATTGAGGTTGCACTCAAGGAGCAGTGTAAGGTAATCCATATAGTGGGGAGTACACTATTGGCTATTTGAGGGTGGTGACCCTCATTTTATATTGAACATTGGTGTTTTTAGTGGACTTTTGAGCTTCAAGTTTGCTTTTGAGATGATGATAAGGGTATTCCAATGGTGGGTAGTACCATATCTGTCATAGTTTAATGTCTTCCATGTAAGAGGTGGTTGATAACACTATATGACTGGTCATTTGATAGTCTGGACATCTTGGTTTTATAGATGTTCTAGGTGGGAGCTTGTCTGCTGGTCCTTTCACCAAGATTCTGGGGGATGAGATGTTTTATGGTGGGGATTTTGTAAGGATCTGTGTTTTTCTGGACTATAGTTTCGAGCATAAATTTGATTTTTTGCTGTCAGATGCTTATAAAGGGGTATCATAGCATTTTTCCACTAGCAGATGATCTTGTATATTTTTTCTGACCACTCTGTTGGTCTCGTAATAGGGCGTTTACCCTAGGAAAGAAGTTTGGTGGAAATATAAGCTGTTTGAAGTTTAGCCGAATAATTAAAAATTAATATTATTAAATTAAATATTAATTTATTCTTGCAATTTCATTCAGAAATAGTTTTTGAATGGAGTGTCAGAATCAGATTTTTTTCTCCACTATTGAGTCCAGAATGAGGAGTTTATCCTAGGCATGGCCTAAACTTGTGTCGGTCACTAGGGTAGGCTTGATGCCCTTTTTCTTCTTTTCTTTTCTTTCCATTTCTTCCTTTTCTATTCTTTCCTCATCATTCCACACAACCTACTTGTGCTGCTCTGACTTCTCTATGACCTAATTGATAATCGAGGGAGACAGAAACAATAAAGGAGGGAAGGGAAGTGGGGTACTATTATGAATTCTTCAATGCACTGATTCGGTGTATGGGGATTGTGGATGGGGAAATAAAACGAATCTTCAACGATTTCTACCCAAAGGTAGTACCATTTAGGTATTAGACTTATATCCCCTTTAAATTTTGTTTTCTCATGTTTTTATCTTAATATATTTCTTGTATTATGCCTATTGAGTCCCGATATATTTTTCCAGGGGGGGACAGGTGTTTCCGGTGATCCGAAGGTTTTACCATTGGGAAACCTAGGTTACACGACATGTGTTCTAGGATATAAGACCATGTGTTCCTCCTATTCGAGGAAGAAGGAGTTTTCTTAAGTACACGTCGTGTACTCTGTAACACCCGAGACTTTTATGAGATATATATTGTTTTTATGTTATATAAATCATCAAAGGAATCTTTCACTACACAGAACACTAGCTTGGCTTGCTTTACACGCAATCATGACCTTCCTCGATAGCTTGCATTGCACGCAATATCGAGTTTCACTAGACAACGATATGCTATTAAAATATTATTAAAACTAGCCATTATGAATAGTAATACCCTCTTTTTGAAATTTTTTAAATTTCATCTTTCAAAATGGACTTCATTTTTGGATTCGGAATATCAAAATTAGTCTAGGGTGAACTTTTGGTATTTTTCTGAAAAGTTTCAATTTTTGATGAAAAGTGAAAACACTGGATTACTATTTAAAAACCAAATTTTTATTTAAATAATTATTTATTTTATTTAAATTTATTTTAGTTCAAAATTTATACATAATACCTTTATAAGTTCAAAGTAATTTATTGGAGTCATTTTATAAGAATTTTAGATATATAAAGATTTTATTGAACTTTTCACCGTCTTTTACCCACCTCCTAGGAGAATTTGCAAATTTACATAAAACATAATTTTACTGCTTCTGTGAGTTGAATTTCGAAAATCCGAGAGACACGGTTAATATCAAGGACTAAAAAGTGGTTCAATGAGATGAAAATAACTTTTGTTGAATAGTAACTTTTTACTTTTTTTACCATGGTTAAAAGTAAATAGGTTAATTAAGGGTATAAATGTTATTATTATTACCCTAACACATGTCCTAATTCTATTGGATAAGTGTAATTCGATCAAAACAACCTTAGGAATAAAATAGGACCATTTAGGCCCACTTGGATTAGATTAGGACATTTATTATTAATTTATTTGAAGAAGGGTTAAAATAGTTAAAATCAATGTTTAATAACTAAATCATTTTTAATATAGGGTTATACATAAGATAAATTCGACTATAAATATTAATTAGAAATCTAAAAATATTTCCTATATAATGGTATTTTATTTGTAATTTTTAGACATTAAATAATTTAATTTATTAATGACACAATGATGATGCAGTAATTATCTTATTAATAAGATATTGACATAATTGATGTTATAAATACCAAAATAAATGTAATTTGAGACTTTTTATGAATTAAAATAATTTTCTACGTTAATATGACATGTTATTATTGATTTAATTAACTTTTTTAGAACTAATCTTTCTGTTATGATTTTCAGAAAAATCAATTACCAAATAGTGTCAAAATTGACATAAAATAGTTTTTAAAAAACATATTATATTATTAATTGTTATTTTATTCCTAAAAATCTAAGTTTCGGCCAAATGACTTATATAAGGTTATATATATTGATAATAAACAACTTGGGGTTCGTTTGGCTTGTTATAGTAAGTTTATTAACCTTATAGTGTAAGAAAACAAGAAGACACAGTAAAAGTTAAATTATTTAACATAAAGTTAAATCTAAATGATAGGGTTAAAATAGATACCTAAACTTGTCTAAATTCTATTTGATTAGAGTATTTAGACCCATCCCCACCTTAGCTTCTAAATAAATCAATTTGGAGCTATTAAAAACTGAATATGTCTTTGTAATAAAATAATTTGTTTAGTTTTTCCAAAGGTGCCCCTCTCCTCCCTTATAAAAGGGCACCTCCTTCCTCTCCTCCTCACACCACATTGAGCCTTAAAGCTCGGCCAAACCCCACCAATTTCTCTTATCCACTTCCCTAGAAACATCCTAGAGGTCTTGGTCTTCTTCAAATACCAATTTTAGTACCCTAAGGGGAGGTCTCAAAGAGGCGCTTCAAAGAAGAGGTAATGACCATTACCGATTCATTCAACTTTATTTCTTATTCCACTTATTCTTATTTAGTTGTTTCATTATGAAGTAATAACATCAGTATCGCTCATATACTGATATTTTATTATAAGTATGAAACAACCATATTTCACCATCTATCCATCCTACGGAAAACGAAATCACCGTGCGTGCGTACGTACGGAATACTGTCTCCACGCCGTGGTGTAATCTATTTTCCACCACCACCTTACTTGGATGAGTATAATGGTGTAAATAATGACTATATATGACTATTTTAAATTGTTATTTATTCTAAAATATTATAAATACACTCCAATACAATTCCATGATCATGGGGATGATATCATCGCTCGTGCGTACGTATGGAATACCGTCTCCACGATGTGATGAGACTCATTCTACATGATCTTCATTGCATATTTATTATATAAATGAATTGAATGAATGTATATGATATGTATTAAAATAATACCATTTTGTAAATGGGTTATCTATAACCTAAAAAGAATGATAAGAATTTATTCGACAAATCACTCATAAGAACAAAAAGTAATAAACACCAGAATAACAAGTAGTAATGAAATACTACTAATAAGAAGATAAGAATATGACCATATATGATATCATAACAGTGAGTATGATTCTGGAATAAGTCAATAACATTATTTAAATCATTATACAGGAGGTTCAGACACTTACGAAGTAAATCAGACCTAAGGTAAGGGAAAATTTCACAATCTCATTTTTATCCGAGATTATTTATACTTTGGTATTTACTGGGGAATATTTATCATCCACATCCATGTTTCCTCAATATGTAATATTATTTCCATCCTCCTATAATTGTTTAAATCTAATTTTACACTTCAGTGAGTTTTTAGTAAAAGATATGAAAGGATTCTTTTTTCATTTTTCGTACGAGGTACTTTTTGACTTTTCCGGCCAAAGTACGTGAAGAATGTTCTTTTTAACTTATACGAAATGAATGGATTTTTTAAACATTATTTACATGAAGCTTTCTTTACAAGTTTTCATGTTTATTTTTAATCAACTTCTTTTATTTTAATATTATATGACTTTTTAATAAAGGAAAATGTTTTTGAAGTAGAAAGGATATTTTCATCAAGAATGGAGTTCAAGTGTTTTATCAAAATTATTTTCCATCTAAGATAATATAGGGTTCTGTCTCTATCCCTATTTTTACATTGTTTTGATTATGTTATCATGGAATTATTTTTATGATGCCCTTTTATCTTATATGGATTATGTTATGATGGAATGATGATTAAGAATCCCATTTTTTTATTACATGGGTTATGCTATGATGTATGAATTATGATTTTGTGGCACACATAAGAATGGTTTCATTATGAGATGGGTGGGACCTATATCTCCATCCAATGAATTGGGTAAAGATTTATATCTCATGAGATAGACATGGCTGGAACGGTAGGTTAAACCGGTTCAGTGAAATAGAAATGAAACGACGAGTGAACTCGGTTCAGAAATGGACTTTGTCCGCTAAGATAGTCTTGGATATGAGTCTTGACTACTAAGAAATGATTATCTATGATTATGTGTGTATGCCACAAAGTTTCATGTTTTAAGTTAGGATTATTGGGATTATACTTCACTACTATGATTTATCCCATGTTATGAAATTATGATCTCTTTTGCAGGTTAAGATTTCCAAAATGTTATGTTCTTATGAATATGATGTGATTGATATTTCTTTTGTTTACCTTTACTGAGAATTTGAGCTCACCCTTTTGTATGTTTTCTTTCCCCAGGTCAGGAAGAAGGTTATTAAGTAGTATATTCCAAAAAGGGACTCTAGATATGATGAAATAAATGAGAGCCAACATATATGATTTTATGAACCAGTTGCTTATGATTCCTAGTTTCTAAAGACAGTATACCTATACGGTCCTTTCATGGTCTTGTTATATGTTGTAATAAGCGTACTTCAATTTTGAAGTATTAACAATGTATGTAAAGTATGGGTCGTTATAGTTGGTATCAGAGGAAAGGTATAGTCAACCTTTGGATACTAGGATGTGAAAGCCTTAGTAAGAACCCTAAGGACAAGTCTAAGGATAGAACACAATCTTAGTGTTTTATAAATTTCCATGAATAACCTATGATAAGACCTTAAGTGTAAAATTTTATTCTTGATTATGTGGTTTTACTATTATAATTAGTGTTCCTCACACTATTCTTCTTGGTTTTAGTCAATGGCTGGAACCCAAAGGAACCGTGTTAATGCGGAATGGGACGGGAAATGAAATGATTGTCCCCCTGAGAAACCAAACATTATGGGAGTTGGAATGAAAAATCTTGTAGCCATGCTGTAGACGCCGGAAAAGTCCGTTGTTCCCAAACGAAGCTCCGGATGTGGAAAGCGAAGTGATATTTGGAGTCAGAGGCACGTTACAGAGGGCCCGGAGGAGTTGCGCGAAATTTCAGAGGCCCGCGCGCAAAGTTGAGTCGCGGCGCGCAATCCTCTCGGGATGCGCGCAATGCGCTGGGCCGGCGCGCTATTTTTCGCGCCCGTGGCCTGCGCGGCTCCCTTGCGCGCTGGGTCCTGATTCCGCGCCCGCGAAGGGAATTCCGCGCCCGATACCGGATTCCGCGCCCGGGGTTGCCTATAAATATAAGGCGACCCCCGACGTTTTGAAGGTTGCCAGAATCCGAAGCGTCGCTCGTTCGCGCAATCCAACCCCTTCCGTGCGCAATGCCGATCTTCAGGTAACCTCCTTTCTTTCGCGCAATAGAGCCTTGGGGTTCGCCTTCGCGCGCAATCCCCTTGGCTCCTTTCCTTTGAATAATCCTTAACCCGAAGGCCTTTGCGCGCAAAAGAAGCCTCTTGTGCGCAATTGCCCCCGGGTGCGCGCAATCCAGCCCGATTGCGCGCACCCCCCATTTTCAAAGTGGCCATTTGTTAGAGAATGAGCCGTTGCCCCCACGTGCTACCCGAAGCCCGGTGCGCGCAATCTCAATCATCCGCGCGCAAAGGGCTGGCCCGATTGCGCGCCAGCCCGCCATTTTGCGCGCCGCCCTGCTGTTTTGCGCGCAAAGCTCCTCTTTTGCGCGCAATCCGCCGGGGTCGCCCCCCTTGACCCCCTGAGGGTACCTGCCCGCGTGGCGCCCGATGATCTTCATCCTGGGTGCCCGCACCGTGCGTTGTCTTTCCGTGCGGCCCTCCAGGCTTGCGCGAAGTGACACAGACCCATCGGCGGCAACCAACGTCCAGCATGACGTTAAACTGCACATTTGTCCAGCATGACGTTAAACTGCACATTCGTCCCGCATGACGCTAAACTGCATCCGTCCAACATGACGTTAAACTGTACTACGTCCAAGCTGCATGACGCTAAACTGCCTAGCCCCTATCGTCCGTGCTGCAAGACGTTAAACTGCCAAGCGCCTTCGTCCTCAGCACACGACGTTAAACTGTACTTCGTCCGGAAAGACGTTAAACCGTCCGCTTCGTCCTCAGCACACGACGTTAAACTGTACTTCGTCCGGCAAGATGTTAAACCGTCCGCATCACCCGATCCCGTGCCTCGCACGCAGGGTCCCCCCCCGGTTTGGATGTGGCCCCCACCCGCTCGTCTCTGCAGGGATGTCGGGATTGCCCCTCTTTAGGGACGATTTAATGGGAGTGGCTTTTCGCCCACGGGGGTAGGGCATTACAAACCCCTAGTTCCTTGTGGAGGACTGCACATGTGTATCTCCATTGTGCTTCCCCACTGCCGAAGCCAGTAGAGGGCATGACAGGGATCGAGGTCTCTCGCCTTCGGCCCAAGTCCCTCTCCAACTGAGTTTTGCCGCATCCGGGCTGCCTCAGTGCGTAAGTCCTGACAGAACGAACTACGTGGACTTTGATCCCTGTCTTCTAAACAAGGTACGTAGGAAGCCTCTCCGAGGTTCAAGCCCGCCACCTGGTCGTCCCGGTCGTATTTACGTCGGTTCGTCCATCAGTGAACCCCTCCCGGGTTCACACTTGCGTTGATTAACCTATGAATCCGCCTCTGTGGGGGACTGCACGTGTGTATCTCCATTGTGCTTCACCACCGCCTCGATCTCTTCGTGAGTCGGCTTGCTAACGTCCAGCATGACGTAAAACTGTGATCCACCCGGCCGTTCCATCCCCCTCTGTGCGAGGTGGTTCGGTTCAATCCTCCGCCCGGCGACCTCGATCTCTTTGTGAGTCGGCTTGCCGACGTCCATCATGACGTTAAACTGTATACCCGAACTACGCTGACTTTGATCTGTGCTAACGCACGGTACGTAGGAAGCCCCTACGGGGTCCAAGCTCTTCACTCCATCATCCACCCTGATCCTTACCCGGGCCGCCACATCCCGGTGGGGTCATGCCATTTCACTCCACTCTACTTCACTCGGGAAGCCGCCCATGTGCTGGCCCCAGCGTCGGAGGTTCCCCGCAAGGGGTTCTGTCATCTGATCCACTCTCCGTGTTGATCAGTCCGATGTCGTCCCCGCTGGACATTAAACTCGCGGCGTACCCCGTGTTAAACATGGGAAGCTGAGGAAAACCTCAGGTGACACAGTTCCCCGCACCCAGCGCGGGATGCCTCAGGTCATCATGCCTTCGAGAAGCCCTATTAGGGACGGAAGACAGACGTGCAGAGCCGCAGTGTTACGACATGCCCCCAGCACCCAGAGCCACCCGGCCTCCTCACCGCAGGTTGCTGCCCCGACCAGACTCCTTGGAGCGTCTGGGCGGAAGCAGCGTAATTAACCGGTGTCCATGAAGATATGGCGCCGGGAACGAGATTCACGAACATTCTTAAATCTATGAGGGAGACCCGGATTAGGCGACGAGTTCCGAGGAGACGTCCAAGGAAGGAGGAGTCGACATCCCATCATCCCGGTTTCGATCAAGGAGTAGACACCCCTGAATAAGGGACGGATGCCGCCCGCCTTTGGAAAGCGGGACTGCGGGACCACAAGCCGCGCGCCCATCCCCTCGGGTTGACGGGTGCACGCGCGAATGCGTCCTGGCGGAACAGCGTAACCCGACGCACATCCGCACCGAAACAGAAAAAATGGTGAACCCGACGTGAATCTCTTCTCCTCGATACGAGGACCGATGGCTTTCAGAGGTGTTGGAAGACCGGCATGTTGCCCGGCCAAGCATTCAGTCTTACCCGCCAGGGGCTGGGGAAGGGACATCGGGCACTCCGTCTCGCAACGTCGAGGGCCTGGGTTCCCCCCACGGAAGGCGTCGTGGCGCTAATGGTTGGTTGTCGATTCCTTTTTCCTGTCAGTGTTAATGGGTTCTTCCCCCTGCTTTCAGAAATCAGGTCGCCTGATCCAGTGCCCGATCGCCACCCGCCCACTGGCGCAGGGGTAGGGGAAACACCGACGTGGCTACTCCACGCGGTCCCGCCCGTTCCACAGCC
The DNA here is from genome assembly GCA_963277665.1 of Viscum album. Classification (NCBI taxonomy): domain Eukaryota; kingdom Viridiplantae; phylum Streptophyta; class Magnoliopsida; order Santalales; family Viscaceae; genus Viscum; species Viscum album. Next base: position 1,179,233,520 of record OY728134.1, on the reverse strand, counting down.
GTCCCAGCAGCCGCAACTGCTGGACAACCACGCCCTCTCTCCCCCTCGGAGGTCATCCAGAGAAGGGTGATCAACACCCTGGTGCGGAGATATGAGGAAGAGGGAGTCATCCCCACTAGGGACATGGCTCGCCTAGACCTTGAGAAGGCTGCACCTCGCCACCACCGCCGCCCCCGAGGGCCGCGCAGGGAGGCACCGCTGCCTACCTCAACGTCCAACCGCTTCTGGAGATTATCCCCGGAGCGCTCTGACAGTTCCCTTCCCTATGCGGATGAGGTGGAAGATGCCCGGGATCACCCTATCCGGGATTCGCTCCAGGGATCTACGGTAAGGACTCCCGCCAGGCCACGACGACACCGCCGCCAGGCCTCTCAAGTCGAAGAGCGGGCTCTCCACCTGCCCGCGCCGCTCATCCCGACTCGTCTGTCCCGACGCCAACGTCGGGCACGAGCGGAAGAGGATGCCCACCTTGGGGACCTAGCAACAGCGGCCGCATTGGCCCGAGCCACTGTTGGCTCCAGTCGCCAGGCCCCTGCGCATCCTGAGCAGGGGAACTTCTATGCCCGACCTGGATCGAGGCCTCGACCGCCCCAAAGGCAGGTTGGGTCGACTCTCCCGGTTGCTGGTGCAGGCAGTAGCCACCGCGGACCACCTCGCGGTAGCGCTATTCACCAGCGGGATCTACTCCGTGTGGCCGATCCAGGAGGCATGGGTCATCCCACCTTCCGATTCCGGCCCGGAGGCCTGCCCGGAATCATCTCTCCCCGCGTCCCCTTTGATATTTGTCCCGGTGCCCCTCGCACCTTGGTTTCCAGTCCTCTTGGCCCCAGCACCAGTGCGGCCGGAGGACGCCAGGACAGAGATCAGCCCTGCCCCGAAGAACCACCTAGGGGCAGGAAGGCAAGGCGTCGACGCCGAGGGAAGAATGTTACGGAATTCCGGATAGAGATCCGACCGGTTCGCTTCTCTGATTCAGAGGCGGAGTACGATTCGGCGACAGAGCCCTTTCCCCAATCCCGCCAGTCAAGGGCAGGGGTAGGAATGCGGCACGTCAGCCTCGTGCTCCCCGAGAGCGAGATCGATGTGATCCCCGCTTCTCTCCGAAGGTATATCCGGAGTAACGAGGGCCTGGTAGACCCCCAAGGATCAAGCTTGCGGTTGGTACCGGCCCCTCCGGAAGTGCCTTCCGTCTCGATCGGAGAAGCCGAAGACTTTTTCTGGGGACCGACGGTCGAACCACGATCTGGTGCACCCTCGGCAAGCACCGATGCTACGACAGGATGTTCACTCGCCGGCCTGTCCTATCGTGATGTGGTAGCCAGGGCACCGCCACCCTCAGAGGGCGGCCCGGGATATGGAGGCCAATCGGCCTGTTCGCCGTATTCACCGCCGGCCAGCCCGTCAGCCCGGCGGCCCGCCTCGGCACCACTGCCGGTTCCCCGTCCGTTCCCAGCCATTGAAGAGGACCAAGGAGATCTGGGTCCCGAGTTTGAGTCGTGGAGCTTCTGGACCGTCCTTGCAGAGGGCCACTTCCCTGAGAAGTTTTGGCCAGTCGCAGGACCGGGCTTTGATGCACCCGAATCGCTCACCCCGGATGAGTTGGAATGCTTCCGCCGAACTCTCCGGGAGACTCGCTCCTGTCTTCACCGCCTACAAATGCCATACCCCGGGAGTCAAGTGCACCTGGAGGATATTGGTGAGCAGTGCCGTCAAATTGACCTGGCCATGCTCCCCGCGGTTCGGCACCCCGGGTCATTTGAGCACCACTAGGCCCTCCAACAACGATGCGTTGAGTGTTTTCAAGTACTCCGCAAAGTTATCGGGGAAGCCACTCCCCACGTGTATATCCGTGGATGTGGGCAGTACGCTGCCCTATGCTTCAGTGTGATTCGCCGACAGCCCGATTCGCTGGGTGGCCCTGAGGGTATATCCCCAGGGACACAAACGGTCAATATGGCTGACCTGTCGGGAGAGGGGAACGACTTGGAACTTCTCAACGGGGGCTTCCCCCCCGAAGACAAGCCGTCGTCAGAGCCATCGGTGAGAGTCACTCATCATCAGAGGAACCTCCTGGGGCTCCCCGCACCCACTGAAGCACTGACGTTGAGCCGAAACTTCAGCAAAGGAAAAGAGCACAGCGAGGCTATAAAGCCCGCCGACCCATCTGCCTCCATGCAGAGGGCAGAGGAGGATCCCGAGAAGGCTACGCTACGTCAGCAGCTTGCCGAACAGAAGAAGCTGGTTGACCAGCTCCTCGCCGAGCGCGCTGCAGAACGGCGGCCTGACTACGGTGATCCTAGGCCAGGACAGCAGGGACCGGAACAACCGCTCCTCGACGAGACTCTTCCGGGAAACCGTGATTATGCCGTGTTCGCCGACAGGAGAGAGGCCATTGCCTACGGCAAGAGGGCGCGGTATGTTTCACCACAACCTCCCGAGCGGCGTAACTACCTGTGGGACCCCGCTCGGATTCCTCCCGCTGCCCCAAGGGCCGCTCCGCCCGCCATCCCACGAGCTGCCGAGTTCGACGACCCGGTCGACGACCCGATTGAAGGGCCATGCAATGCGCTCGTGGTTAGAGATCCTCGCCAGGACTGGAACCCATGTCCGGACGATCCGATGGTGGCACTCATTGCCCGCTTGGAGGCCTTGGAGACTCGGCAGGTGGCGATCCCACCAGACGGCAAGCCCTACCCAGCATGGGTGGATGACATGCCGGCACCTCCGGGATTCGGGAACCCTACTTTCGCTCCCTTCAACGGGACTGGATATCCGCCACAGCATTTAGCCCACTTCAACTCGAGGTGCGGGCCTATGTTGGGGACTCCGGCGCAGCAAGAGGCCGCTAAGCTTCGCTGCTTTGTTCAGACACTGGAAGGGCCAGCATTTGTCTGGTACAGCCAGCTCCCCGTCGGGTCGGTAACCAGCTGGGAGGACCTCCGTAGACAGTTCCTCTACCAGTTCAGTTCCACAACCCGGATGACAAGTATCGCAGACCTCTTCAAGTGCAAGCAAAGGCCTGATGAGCGAGTCGCGGACTTCGTCGCCCGATGGAAGGGTCTCACGTATTCCCTTGACATGCCATTGACTCAGAAGCAGTTGCTGACAATGTGCGTCGGGAACGTCAAGACCGAGCTGGTCCCTTCCCTGATAACTCAAAATTACCCCGGAGGGTTCAGGGACTTCTCAGACAAAGCTCAACGTCTTGAGGAAGCCCTGCAACAGGCCAGCCAGGCACACCCGCTGCCTCCAATGATTCCTGCAAGGAGAGTCAGCAGGGCTGAGCCCGCTGCTGTCGCCCAGATAGAGGCCCCAGGGCCATTGGAGCTGCTGCCGGCGAGGCCAGCTCCACAGCCTCACAGGAATCCGCCTCCACGGGCTCAGTTCCCGGCCCAGCAGCGGCAGCCTCAGAACCGGCCGGCCCCTCCGCGTAATGTACCGCCGCAACCCAGGCGAGATAATCAGGGTCCACCTCCTCGGCCGGCCCCTCCAGCCCCTCGTCAAGACCACGCTCCCAGGGGCCCGCGACACCTGACTTACTCATTCCACGAGGATCAGGTCCCCGGTTATTTCCGGAGCGCCCTGGAGCAGAGGATTGTGCGACTGCCTGAGTGTTGGAGGCCAGAGGAGGCACATCTTACGAATAACCCCTGCTACTGCCCCTACCATCGGGCCCTGGGGCACACCATCCAGCGGTGCTATGTGTTTAAGGATTGGCTCCAAGACCAGATCAACAACAATGTAATCAGGTTGGGCCCAGCTCCAGCACAAGTGGCAGGCGTGTTCGTGGGATCAGATGACGATAGTGGCAACGAGGACGAATGGCAGCTGGTCTCCGACCGCGGATCCCAGAAGTATAATAACTGGATGGCCCGCAAGACGACCATTCGCGCCCATGGAATCATCCGTGCGCGCTTGAATCAGCCTGAGCCCCCAGAATCTGCGGGTGCTGCTTCGACATCGTCGTCCCAGCCTGCCTCTTCCAAGAGGAGCAAACGGCGGCAGCGTAAGAAGGAAGAGCGCGCCCCGCCGGTTCCGCCACTATCCCGCACTCTCGGCGATTTCATGCCCCCGGAGATGGGGGTCCCTCCTCGGATCCGCCCGGTGATGGATGATTTGTCCGATGACGGTGTTGGGTACGCTTCGGTTAACACCGTCGAGCTGGTAAATCCCTTTTCGGTTCCCGACGTTGAAGAACACCAGGTGGACCTCCCTAGTGTCCCCGGTCGTCGCCACCGTCGGAAGAACCGCAGCAGCAGGAGTCGCCGGGGCACAGCCGTTGGTACCTCCAGCCAGGCCGTGCACGCCACTGAGACTAGGCAGCAGGCTCAAAACCGAGCACAACGTGCGCCGCCCCCCCCATTCGGGGATGACGGATTCGCCTCCGCCGCTGTTTGTGGTGTGGGACCAGGCAGAACCGCCTCAGCCGCGTCACGACCAGCTCCGCCCGGCCACGGGTCCATCCCGGCCTCCTGACCCCAGTACGGTGACCATTTCCCGGACTGCAACCAGTGAACAGCGAGATGCGCCAAGTACCAGTCAGCCGTCGATCCAACCGGCAAGGCCCGTCATGCCGCCAACCGCAGATGGTCTCGACGACCCGCGAGTCTCCTGATGAGATGACCGCGACCGCCCGCGCCAGCACCAGTGGCCCAGCAGGATCTGGTAGCCCCAATGCAGTTTCCAACGCAGTCTCTCCCGTGGACGATCCCTCCCCGAGTGGAGAGGACGTGGAAGATGCACCCCCAGCCTTTGAGGAGGGCGTCCCCGCCACGGTCGATGAGTTAATACAGGTGAACCTTGGAACCGAGGCCGATCCAAGACCCACATTGGTCAGTGCCACCATGCCCTCAGAGGAGCGGCAGCAGTACGTGGACTTTCTCAGGCAGCACCGTGATGTGTTTGCTTGGGGCTATGACGAGATGCCGGGGCTAGATCCTCAGGTAGCCGTCCACCGCCTTGGTCTCCCGGCGAACCATCGCGGGTTCAAGCAGCCTCCCAGGAAGATGCACCCACTCCACGGTGCCATGGTTGAGGCCGAAGTTGACAAGCTTATCAAAGCCAACTTCGTGAGGGAAGTTCAGTACCCCAAATGGCTGGCCAACATTGTGCCGGTCAGGAAGAAGAACGGGCAGATTAGAGTCTGCATCGACTTCCGCGATCTCAACCGCCACTGTCCGAAGGATGATTTTCCCCTTCCAGTGACAGAGCTGTTGATTGACGCCACGGCAGGGTTCCAAGCCCTCTCCTTCATGGATGGATACTCCGGATACAACCAAATTCGGATGGCCCCTGAGGATGAGGAGTTCACTGCCTTCAGGGCCCCCCAAGGTACCTTTTGCTACCGGGTCATGCCCTTCGGCCTGAAGAATGCAGGTGCCACCTATCAACGGGCGATGCACCGCATATTCAAGACAATCCTCGGCACACTGGTGGAATGCTACGTCGACGACTTGGTTGTCAAATCGCGCCAGCGTCAGGACCATCTCAAAGATCTTGAGAAAGTGTTCGGCTTCCTCCGGTCTCGCTGCCTGAAGATGAACCCGTTGAAGTGTGCCTTTGGGGTCACCTCCGGAAAGTTCCTTGGATTTGTGGTAAGATACCGGGGTATTGAGATCGACCCAGAGAAAATCAGGGCGATTAGCCAAATGCCTCCCCCAGGTACCATCCGGGAACTGCAAGGGTTCCAAGGCCACTTAGCCTATATACGCCGATTCATCGCGAATCTGGCCGGCAAGTGTAAGCCCTTTTCTCGGCTCATGAAGAAAGGTGCCACCTTTGTATGGGATAAAGAGTGTCAGACCGCTTTCGAGGAAATCAAGCAGTACCTGCTTCAACCTCCGGTTCTGATGCCGCCTGTATCCGGGAAGCCGCTGGTCCTCTATGTGACCGCCCCGGAACGGTCCCTGGGTGCCCTTCTCGCCCAGAGGAACAACGAGGGAACGGAGAATAGCCTCTATTACCTCAGTCGCATGCTCCTCGATGCGGAAGTTAGGTATTCCCCCATCGAGAAGAGCTCCCTGGCGCTCGTATTTGCCGTACAGAAATTACGACACTACTTGCAGAACCATGAGGTACAGTTGGTTTCTCGGGTAGACCCGTTGAAATATATCCTGAGCCGGCCTATGTTGACTGGCCGTCTAGCACAGTGGGCTGTGATTCTCCAGCAGTTCGACATCAGGTATGTGTCTCAGAAGGCCATCAAAGGGCAAGCATTGGCAGACTTTCTGGCAGCTCACCCGACCTCCGCGGATCAGCCGCTGGATCTAGGCTTTCCTGATGAGACCATTCTCTCGGTTGATCGAACCGATCCATGCTGGCGGATGCACTTTGACGGTGCCTCCCGGAGCCCCACTGGTAGAAGACTCGATAATCCTAAGCTCAACAGAGTGGGCTTGGGCATCGTCTTCATTACCCCGGAGCGAGCCGTGCTGCCATACTCTTTCCTGTTGTCAGAGGGCTGTACCAACAATGAGGCGGAATACCATGCCCTCATCACCAGCCTCGAGTTGGCTCTCGAGATCGATGTGCCCCGTCTGTGCGTGAAAGGGGACTCCGAGCTGGTCGTTAAGCAGATCAATGGCGACTATGTTGTCAGGAAGCCGGAACTTGTGCCATTGCTGGAGTGCACCCTCCTTCTGATGGCCCAGTTCCCTTCTCGGCCAGAAATTGTCCACATTCCCCGGTCGCAGAACGGTCGAGCAGATGCTTTGGCCAGCCTTGCTGCGTCACTTGCGGAGCCTGAACAGGACAACCTGATCGTCCGCGTGACGCGCCGCAGGCTCATCGCTCCCGTTATCCCAGAAGAAGATCGCGGCCTGTTGGTAAGTAATCTCACCACGGTTGCCCCTATGCCCGGAGCCCCGAGTACCCCAGATATGACAGTCGGATCAGCCCCTGATTGGAGGACGCCTTTGGTTGAGTACCTCCAACATGGCATTCTTCCATTGGATCGGGCCGAGCGCGAGCGAGTTCGACGCCGCGCATCGCAGTTTGTCCTCCAGAGCAGCCCCGGCCTAGAGCAGATCCTCTACAAACGCGGATTTGATGGTGTTCTTCTCCGTTGCCTTCAGGGAGTTGAGATCCCACGAGTCATGCAAGAGGTTCATGCCGGTTCATGCGGTGCCCACCAGACTGGGCCGAAGCTGTCCCACCAGATTCGGAGGTTGGGATACTTCTGGCCCTCCATGATCCATGACTGCATCGAGTATGCCAGGAGGTGCCATGCGTGCCAGGTTCATGCGAACTTTGTGCATCGGCCGCCGGAGCCTCTCCATACCACCAGGTATTCCTGGCCCTTTGCGGTCTGGGGTCTGGACGTTGTGGGACGTTACCCACCGGCGACAGCTCGCCAGTGCCGGTTCATTCTGACCGCCACGGACTTCTTCTCCAAATGGGCAGAGGCGATTCCGCTCAGAGAGGTCAAATCCTGTTCGATCGCTGACTTCGTGACCTCCAACATCATCTATCAATTTGGAGTGCCTCACGCTATCCTCACGGATAACAGAACCAATTTCCAAGCAGCCGAGTTGAAGAAGTTGTACGCCAAGTATAACATTCGCTCGAACCATACATCTCGCTATCATGCGCAGGAGAATGGACAGATCGAGGCATTTAACAAAACCCTCTCTAACATTCTGCAAAAGATGGTTGGTCAGAACAAGAAGGGTTGGCCGGACAAGCTCCCCAACGCCCTCTGGGCTTATCGGGCGACGACTCGCAATTCCACCCAGATGACCCCTTATGCCCTGGTGTATGGAGCTGAGGCCGTCCTGCCCATCGAGATCCAGTTACCGTCCTTGCGCACTGCGGTCTACGACCAGCAAGCGCCGGACAGAGTTGCTGAAGCCCGTCTAGTCGAGTTGGAAGCACTGGATGAGAATAGACTTCGTGCTTTGCACAACTTGGAGAGGCATCAAAGCAGAATGGCTCGAGCTTTCAATAAGAAGGTTCGCCTCCGCTCCTTCCTGCAGGGTGATCTAGTGCTAGCCCTAAGAGCACCGATGATCCCCGGCAGGAAGCCGCCCAAGTTGGAGCCCAAGTGGGAGGGACCTTTTGTTGTCCACAAGGTCTATCCCAATGGCGCGTACTCCATGGAGACTATGGATGGTGAGCGTGTCACTCCTCCCACCAACGCTAGGTTCCTCAAGCAGTACTTTGTCTGAGTGTGCCCACGTCCTGCACGACGTTAAACTGCATACGTCCAAGCTGCACGACGTTAAACTGCCTAGCATATCGTCCGCGCTGCAAGACGTTAAACTGCCAAGTGTTACGTCCTGCACGACGTTAAACTGCATTCGTCCAGGCTACAAGACGTTAAACTGTTCAGCATTCGTCCACGCTGCAAGACGTTAAACTGCCAAGCGCCTCGTCCTGCATGACGCTAAACTGCACCACGTCCAAGCTGCACGACGTTAAACTGCCCAGCGTATCGTCCTGCATGACGTTAAACTGCCCCTCAAGAACTACGTGCGGCTTGATTCCCATCCTTATGGGATACGTAGGACCGTCTGGACATTCATGTTTCAGGACCAGCACCATCCTTTGGGAATTTCCATCCCATCTCGGGCCCTTGGCCCAGTTGCCTCCGGGTGTGCGGCGTATGGTGTGAACGCGGGGCTATGCCCTCATTCACGTCGGTTTGCTCGCCACGCTGTGCGCCCCCCACGTTTGGGGATGCCTTCTGCTCCCCCCTTCTTTTCTCGTCCTGCATGACGTTAAACTGCACTTCAAGAACTACGTGCGGCTTGATTCCCATCCTTATGGGATACGTAGGACCGCCTGAACATTCATGTTTCAGGCCCAGCCCCATTTCCCGGGAATCTCTATCCCGCGTTGGGCCTCTGGCCCAAGTTCCCCTCCTTTTTGTGCGAGGCGTATCGCGTGAGCGGGGGATTATGTCCTCATTCGCGTTGGTCTACTGGCCGCGCCGTACGCCTCCCCCCGTGTGTGGGACCACCTCGCACCTCTCATCGTCCTGCATGACGTTAAACTGCCTCTCAAGAACTACGTGCGGCTTGATTCCCATCCTTATGGGATACGTAGGACCGCCTGGATGCTTGTGTTTCAGGTCCAGCCCCGTCTCTTGGTTGATCACGGGGATCTGCCCTCTTTTGGTTGCTCTCAGGGTGAGTTCTCCGACCCTTTTCGGTGATCTGTTAACATGTTTTTGGGTACTTCGGTCTATGACTCGTAGTGTCAGATTCAATCCCGACAAGTCCTGTGTTGCTTGTCAGGCCTCACGCTTCCTCTTGTTCGAGCCTTCACTCAAAGGGATCCTCGTTAGCGGTTTGGGTACGGTGCCTCAGTGCTCTCCTACCGCTCCGGGTCGATTTACCGGCGGGTCTTGGGCCACAAATCGATATGAATCCTGCGATTGAGCGGTTGATGCTCGTTTTCTTGCCCCGTCTTAGGCTGACGCGATCGGATGTTGTGTTGCGAATATGGTCAGCAACGTCCTTGGTCGCCATGTCGGCTCTTTCAGGCTCTGAACATTGGTTGCGCAGTCCTCATCACACTCCGCCTTTGTGCGTTGTAGTGGAATCTCGACACTCTTTTCATACTGACCTTCAGTACACCTCTACACGTTAGGCAGACCAACCAGGGTAATGGTGTCGTTCAAGGCTCCCATGATCTGAGCACCAAGGATATATGCGGATGTCCTCCCTAAGGGCCATGCGTAGCTGGACCCTCGTCCCCATAAGGAGGAAGGAGTCGCCCGAACAATCGCGTTCTGGGACCAGTATATCTGGAGGCTAGCATCTCTGCCCCTCGGGTGATGGACATACGCAGACCCCTATCCCAAGACTCTTCTCCTAGGAATCGTGCGTGACCGCAGGGCTGGGTATGTTCCCACCTCCGCCGTGTCCGCCGTACCGCGATAAGCGGATTCCTCCATGGTCCGAACCACACGACCTTAAACTGTGTTGTCTGGTCCTACCACATGACCGTAAACTGTGATCGTCTTGGCCGCCCGACGAGAAACGGCACTGCATCGTGATGTTCTCCTCAGGGGACACTCATGTTGGGCGCTGGTTAATAACCACGCCATTTATCAATGCCTTCCGTGGATTGATTATTGTGGCGACGCCATAGATTTCTCAATCACAGGCATGTCGCCGCACAAAGAAAAACCATTCATCTTTAAGGACAAACAAGAAATATCAAATGCTGCTCCTTTTGTGTGCGAGGGTCAGACCCGCACTCTTCCCCGCGCTGGTGCCCGATTGTGTTGCGCCTCCCTTCAAGAACTACGTGTGGCTTGATTCCCATCCTTATGGGATACGTAGGAACGCCCGGATGTTTGAAACTTCGGGTCCAGCCCCCCACCTCTTAGAGATTCCCCCTTCTCTGGGGAATCCGCCGCCTTCAGGTCACCCTCAAGGCGTGTTCCCCGACCCCTTGCAGTGGTCCACCAGTGTCAAGAGTACTCTGGTTTATTGCCAGGAGGGTCAGGATCCGCTTGGTCAGGTTTCCTCCACTTTTCAGGCTTCGTGCTCCCTTTCATTCGGACCCATCGTCTACGCCCTGGGTGGAGCCCCCATGAACGGTTCGGACACAATGCCTCAGTGCTCTCCCACCGACTCGGGCTGGTGCCCCCAATGGCCTCGGGCAGCAAATCGATATGAATCCTGCGATTGAGCGGTCGATGCTCGTTTGCTACCTCATTTCATCAACGGTTAGTGCGATATTGATGCTGCTTTTCCGCCATGGTCGGCAGTACTCCCATATCGTTACTCCGGTGCCCCCAGTCCTTGAGTGAATGGCCGCATGATTCACATTTTCCACCTCCCATTCTGACCAGGCGAGACCTCGACACTCTTGACACTATCCCTCAGTGCATCTTCGCATACCCAGGGGATAGGACCACGATGTGGCGTACTTTGAGGTTCTTATGGTCCGAGCTCTAAGACCTTAAACTAAGATCTCTCCTTATGGTCCGAGCTCTAAGACCTTAAACTAAGATCTCCCCTTATGGTCCGAGCTCTAAGACCTTAAACTAAGATCTCCCCTTATGGTCCGAGCTCTAAGACCTTAAACTAAGATCTCCCCTTATGGTCCGAGCTCTAAGACCTTAAACTAAGATCTCCCCTTATGGTCCGAGCTCTAAGACCTTAAACTAAGATCTCCCCTTATGGTCCGAGCTCTAAGACCTTAAACTAAGATCTCCCCTTATGGTCCGAGCTCTAAGACCTTAAACTAAGATCTCTCCTTATGGTTCGAGCTCTAAGACCTTAAACTAAGATCTCCCCTTATGGTCCGAGCTCTAAGACCTTAAACTAAGATCTACCCCTATGGTCCGAGCTCTACGACCCTAAACTAAGATCTCCCCTAAACGGGATTCTACGTCCTGCATGACGTTAAACTGCACTCTCAGAACTACGTGTGGCTTGATCTCCAGCCTGATGGAGTACGTAGGAATGCCCGGGCATCTCAACTCGGGTCCAGCCTCAGGGATCGTTAAGTCCCGCCCCTCCTCGTCACCGGCCGTCTGGCCTGGCTTCTGGTAGAGTGGTGCAGTTGTGATATTCTCCCCGATTCAGCTCGGGATGCCCCACTGCAATGGTGGGAAGCGACAGTTTCCTCGTCAAAGAGGTGCTGTCTGAGAAATTGGGGTGACTCACGGCCAGATTAGTGCATCCGCCTAATACGCTTTCCCCACGGTGGCGCAATTTTGAGAGCGTTGGATTCTGTCCGAACAAATCGTCACTTCGCCCCACGCTTCGCATGCCCTGTTGATCTGGATTTCCACCCTTGTGTCTGAAGGAACCCCCAAAGCGGTATTCATGATGACATGTGGTCCGCCTCCTGCAATATGAATGATGACCTTCGGTCCGTCTATTGCAGTTGTTATGGTCGATCCACTGTCCGCCTACCGTCTTGGGCATTTCCTGGAAGGCCGACCGTTGTGGATGTCTGGATTCGGGACACGCGATTCACCCTTTCTCATTTCCCTATGTTCGGATAAAATCTCAACGCCCCTAGCATTGCCCCGCTCGTGTGTTGGAACAAGTTGGGGGGATGATACATTGATTAGGCTTGAGGTCTCCTTTCCTAGGAATGACCTCCCTCTTTTCTCCAGCAATCCAGGCCCAATTATGGATGCCTGATGCTTGGTTAACACTCCCGCAAGACAACGAATTGTGGTTGAGCATGTTAAGCCAAAAGATGCAGATAAATATATTGATTCATACAAATGGATCAAAGTAGCGGAAGCAAATGTTTTGGGAACGGTAAAACAAAGCCCTTAGGGATTAGCGTGCTGAATGAGTCTTTCTAATGCCGCTACCCTTTGGATGGTGGCCTCCAGAGCTGCTTCTCGCTCTCTGCGTGCCCTCTCTTCGTCGGCGGTCGCAGCACGCAGTTCGTCGATTCTGGCCTGTGCACGCTCCCGCTCGACCTGAATTGTGACCATCTGTTGGCCCGCCTCCGTCAGCTGTACCTGGGCGTCAACCAGTTGGGCTGCTAGTTGCTCCACAAGCTCGGTACATGTTGCGACGAAGGCCTCCTTCTCTGCCGCCTGCCCTTCGAGGCGCCGGACTTCCTGCTCCGCCGCGAGGAGCGCCCGCGTGCTCTCCGACATGTCCCGACTTTGTGTGACGTCGGCAGCTCTCGCGCATCTTTTCGGCCATGAAATCACGGACCGTCAGATGGAGGCGTTGGGCATCAGCTCCCCCGGCACACAGGAAGCGCAGCCAGGTTTGAAGTGATCCCATGCGACCCAGCCACTCCGACGGGTCTCGCTTGAGGAAGCGCTGGATGCACTTCCACCCCCTACGGCGCGTTATCCGGCTCTCCTCGACCGCCTCTGCGTCCGAGTCGTCCATCTCCTCGGGGTCGGCAGGCCGGTAGGCAGGGAAGGCAGCCAGCAGGTCTGCTGCAGGGTCCGCCCCTGGGAGGTCCTCATGAGGGATAGGTTCCCCAACATCTGGGTGACCTTCTTCTCTCTCCCCAGCGGCGCTGACACCCTCGTCAGCCCCCGACCTCTCTCCGATGTCAGCACCGCCGGTGTCCGCAGCCCCCTGATCAGCAGTTGGTGGGGCCGGCTCGGTGTGGGAAGTCTGTTCCGGAGCAGGCGTCATGTCCACCACTGGTCCACTCGTAGATGGCCCGGGTTCGGCAACCCGAAGAGCCTCCAGTGTTGAGATCACTGCGCGGGGCATGCCATGGTTAGTCACGGATCGTCAATGGAAAGCACCAGCAGTAAAGCAGGGAGACTTACGGGAGTTCAGAACGTCATCTTCCGCTATCCCGGCCGCCGCAGGAACAGTTGCAGCAGGGAGCCCTTCCGCGCTTGTCAACTCGATAATGGGTGCCTGGCCCCCGCCTTGTCCTGCTGGCGCCCCTCCTACTCCCGCTGAGGACGCCTGACCAACATCCGTGCGCTCCTGAGAAAGATGGAGAAATGGGTTAGAAGCTGCATAAGAGAATGGATGAAGCAGGTTGAGTAGGGATAGAAGCGGACCTCGAGGAGCTCAGTGACATCAACATTGTCAGAGCCGACCACCTCGCCGCTCTCCCGCAGACTCCCCTGATGGGATCTTCCCTCGGAGGCTTCATCCTCCCCCATCTCCTCCTCTTCCTTGGAGTCGTTGCTACTGTCGTCTTCTTCCGGCGGCATCTGTTCTGGAGCGGGCTCTAAACCGAGCATCACCTTCACCAGAAGGGATGGCTCCGCACGCTGACCACGTTGGCGCGCGTAATCGTCCATGGCCGTCAGATACGCATACTGCCGGTTGAAGTCCACCCTGTCGGCAATATGGAGGCGCCCGACCTCTGGCAGATGGATTCCTTCTCTGAGAATCTTTCGCCAGATGGCGTCGGTCCCCAGTGACTGCCGCAGGGTCATCCAGGCCGACCACAGCGCCGGGAAGACTGCATCGTGGGAGGGTTCGAGCAGGCGTCTCACCTGCTTCCCGGGCCGCTCTTCGACCACCGCGCGTGCCCCCTCTCTGGGCGCCGAGGTCGTAGCGGCAGCCTGCGATGTGCCCGCCGCCGAAGTCCCTGCTCGCGCCGGCTCCGCTGCTTGCCGCGCCTCCGTTCTCCCACGTGTGGCGGCGCCTCGCCTCCTCCCTTGACGCCCGGTCTCCGCACGGGTGACCTCGAGCCGCCGAACTGGCTTCCGTAGAAGCCCCTCGGGGTACGCGATGGCCCAGTGTTCGGCGTACTCGGTTGCCAAGCCTGCGTCAACCCCGGTAGGAGGGAGAGTGATGACGTCGCCAGAGCCGAAAGCGGCAAACATCAGCCACATCTGGCGAAGGATTCCAAGGTTCGTCTCCTCCCGGACAGCAGTGAACACCCTCTTCGGCATCCGTTGAAGGCACCCGAACTGCCTGGCGAACCGGGTTGGCATGTAGGGCTCGCAGATCACCTTCCCGTCGATCCGAGCCACGAGCACCCCGCCCCGCATGTTCAGGAAGTATTCATGCTGCTCCAGCGGACCCTGCCCGTTGTCGATCATCTGGCCAACGGGAGTGGGGAACGTACTGAAGTTGAAATTGGCATGATTTCCAATCCGAATCCTCACGCCCTCCTCACTTAGGGTCATCGGAGCGACCCCCGCGATGTTCAGCAGGGAGGGTCGCAGGCCGTTGCCCGGAGGAACGATGGCGTTCGGAAACGTGTACCCACCGAGGTGAGCAGCCACCCAGCCGTGGAAGAACTGAAAGGGCCCACAGATCCTTCGTGGCGACCCCCCTCGTGAGATGCGTCCCAGGATGGCATACAGCCTCGCCAGCACTGGGACCCCGAGGTTGTATCTTTTGTTGGCGGCCATAGCGCCCGCCACCGCCAGTGTCGCCGGGCGAACGCCCATTCTCGCGTCCCGCATTGGCAGGAGCCACCCACTCAGAAAGGCGGCCAGGAACGCCGCGTACCGGACATTTGGGTCCCGGGCCTCGATGACGCGGTACCCCCATGAGCGGTAGTCGCCTGTCTCCAGGACCCGCCAGTACGACCCGTTCCGGCTCCTCTGAGCCGCGGTCGGGCACCGCTTCCCCCTGCCTGGAATCTTGACCGCTGGGTCATGCTCCAAGAACTGGCCGAACCACTCCTTGTAGGCTATGTCCTTCTGGAAGTCCTTGACCCCGAGCCGCTCTGTAGCCAGGTCCAGCAGATGCCACGTCAGGATGGGAGTCCGTGACCTGTCACCCCAGGTGTTCCTCGGAGGCAGGAACTCATCATACTGGTAGCCCTCCAGCGGGATACCTCCGATGCAGTGGATGTCCCAGAGGCCGATGCCGACCTCCCCATGGTGAAGATGGAAGGTGTTGGTATCCGGAGACCAGCGGGTGAACAGCTCCGGCCCGAGCTCGGACTGCTGGTAGAAGTGAAACTGCGACGTCCACACCGCCTCAAATAGGCCGATGTACCGCAGCTCCTCTGCGAAGTGATCGCAGGTGTGGCGTACCCAGAACGCCCAGGCCCACTCGCTGGTGAAATTGCCCCCATACCGCAAGTCCCAGTCCTTCAGCCAGCCCTTGGTGTCGTCAGTGACACTCTGGCGATATGTGCTCGAGTAGAGGGCTGGAGAATTCTCCGCAGTAGGCTCACCCCCGTCAATGGTTCGCGTCCTCGGGTTCAGGACATAGACGTCCAAGTGCCTGGTCTCCCTGGCAGGATGCCCATTGTTGGTGATGTTATAGCGGGGAAGCTCGTCCTCCCGAGTCACCCAGGTCCGTGGCGCATCAACCTCGAACCCTGGCACCGGAACCTCATCTAGGATGCCGAAGTTCCAGAGCGGCAGGTTGTCCGACAGTGGATATGTCTTCTGGGCCGGCGTCAGTAAGTCGAACAGGGATTGATTGTTGGAAACAATATCCTTGGCTCCGTAAACCTCCTCGTTCGCCGCCATCTCTGCTCTGCGAATGGAGGCATCCCCCTCATTTCCTTGATGCGCGGCCATCTCAGAAGTTTCGGGAGTCGTGCGGGTTAAGGGATGAAGCGTGCGGGATCGGACGAGGCTGGTAGAGAAGTTTGAAGGTTGGCGCGCAATCCAAGTGGACGGCGCGCAATTGGGAAGAATGTCGCGCAAAGTTCCGGGTTTTCGCGCAAAGACAGGCGAATTCCGAATGGTTTTGCGCGCCGATCGGGCGAATTTCGCGACCGGGAAAGGCAATTTCGCGCACGAGAGCGTTGAAGCTTATCGCGCGGAAGGCCTGTGTACGGAACGCGGAACCCTGGACCCCTATTTATAGATGAGTCCGGGATTCCGCGCCGCGCGGAACGCTCGATTGCGCGACCGCAGCGGCGAATTGCGCGCCCGTCGCCCCTTTTTGCGCGCCTAAGTCCCGCGCGGCCCCGGACTTCGACATTCCGGCGTCTCCCTCGGAACCCGATCGTTGCGATCTCTCGCCGATCAGATTCCGAGGGGGGGCTTTTGTAGACGCCGGAAAAGTCCGTTGTTCCCAAACGAAGCTCCGGATGCGGAAAGCGAAGTGATATTTGGAGTCAGAGGCACGTTCCGGAGGGCCCGGAGGAGTTGCGCGAAATTTCAGAGGACCGCGCGCAAAGTTGAGTCGCGGCGCGCAATCCTCCCGGGATGCGCGCAATGCGCTGGGCCGGCGCGCTATTTTTCGCGCCCGTGGCCTGCGCGGCTCCCTTGCGCACTGGGTCCTGATTACGCGCCCGCGAAGGGAATTCCACGCCCGATACCGGATTCCGCGCCCGGGGTTGCCTATAAATATAAGGCGACCCCCGACGTTTTGAAGGTTGCCAGAATCCGAAGCGTCGCTCGTTCGCGCAATCCAACCCCTTCCGCGCGCAATGCCGATCTTCAGGTAACCTCCTTTCTTTCGCGCAATAGAGCCTTGGGGTTCGCCTTCGCGCGCAATCCCCTTGGCTCCTTTCCTTTGAATAATCCTTAACCCGAAGGCCTTTGCGCGCAAAAGAAGCCTCTTGTGCGCAATTTCCCCCGGGTGCGCGCAATCCAGCCCGATTGCGCGCACCCCCCATTTTCAAAGTGGCCATTCGTTAGAGAATGAGCCGTTGCCCCCGCGTGCTACCCGAAGCCCGGTGCGCGCAATCTCAATCATCCGCGCGCAAAGGGCTGGCCCGATTGCGCGCCAGCCCGCCATTTTGGGCGCCGCCCTGCTATTTTGCGCGCAAAGCTCCTCTTTTGCGCGCAATCCGCCGGGGTCGCCCCCCTTGACCCCCTGAGGGTACCTGCCCGCGTGGCGCCCGATGATCTTCATCCTGGGTGCCCGCACCGTGCGTTGTCTTTCCGTGCGGTCCTCCAGGCTTGCGCGAAGTGACACGGACCCATCGGCGGCAACCAACGTCCAGCATGACGTTAAACTGCACATTTTTCCAGCATGACGTTAAACTGCACATTCGTCCCGCATGACGCTAAACTGCATCCGTCCAACATGACGTTAAACTGTACTACGTCCAAGCTGCATGACGCTAAACTGCCTAGCCCCTATCGTCCGTGCTGCAAGACGTTAAACTGCCAAGCGCCTTCGTCCTCAGCACACGACGTTAAACTGTACTTCGTCCGGCAAGACGTTAAACCGTCCGCTTCGTCCTCAGCACACGACGTTAAACTGTATTTCGTCCGGCAAGACGTTAAACCGTCCGCATCACCCGATCCCGTGCCTCGCACGCAGGGTCCCCCCCGGTTTGGATGTGGCCCCCACCCGCTCGTCTCTGCAGGGATGTCGGGATTGCCCCTCTTTAGGGACGATTTAATGGGAGCGGCTTTTCGCCCACGGGGGTAGGGCATTACAAACCCCTAGTTCCTTGTGGGGGACTTCACATGTGTATCTCCATTGTGCTTCCCCACTGCCGAAGCCAGTAGAGGGCGTGAAAGGGATCGAGGTCTCTCGCCTTCGGCCCAAGTCCCTCTCCAACTGAGTTTTGCCGCATCCGGGCTGCCTCAGTGCGTAAGTCCTGACAGAACGAACTACGTGGACTTTGATCCCTATCTTCTAAACAGGGTACGTAGGAAGCCTCTCCGAGGTTCAAGCCCGCCACCTGGTCGTCCCGGTCGTATTTACGTCGGTTCGTCCATCAGTGAACCCCTCCCGGGTTCACACTTGCGTTGATTAACCTATGAATCCGCCTCTGTGGGGGACTGCACGTGTGTATCTCCATTGTGCTTCCCCACCGCCTCGATCTCTTCGTGAGTCGGCTTGCTAACATCCAGCATGACGTAAAACTGTGATCCACCTGGCCGTTCCATCCCCCTCTGTGCGAGGTGGTTCGGTTCAATCCTCCGCCCGGCGGCCTCGATCTCTTTGTGAGTCGGCTTGCCGACGTCCATCATGACGTTAAACTGTATACCCGAACTACACTGACTTTGATCCGCGCTAACGCACGGTACGTAGGAAGCCCCTACGGGGTCCAAGCTCTTCACTCCATCATCCACCCTGATCCTTACCCGGGCCGCCACATCCCGGTGGGGTCATGCCATTTCACTCCACTCCACTTCACTCGGGAAGCCGCCCATGTGCTGGCCCCAGCGTCGGAGGTTCCCCGCAAGGGGTTCTGTCATCTGATCCACTCTCCGTGTTGATCAGTCCGATGCCGTCCCCGCTGGACGTTAAACTCGCGGCGTACCCCGTGTTAAACATGGGAAGCTGAGGAAAACCTCAGGTGACACAGTTCCCCACACCCAGCGCGGGATGCCTCAGGTCATCATGCCTTCGAGAAGCCCTATTAGGGACGGAAGACAGACGTGCAGAGCCGCAGTGTTACGACACGCCCCCAGCACCCAGAGCCACCCGGCCTCCTCACCGCAGGTTGCTGCCCCGACCAGACTCCTTGGAGCATCCGGGCGGAAGCAGCGTAATTAACCGGTGTCCATGAAGATATGGCGCCGAGAACGAGATTCACGAACATTCTTAAATCTATGAGGGAGACCCGGATTAGGCGACAAGTTCCGAGGAGACGTCCAAGGAAGGAGGAGCCGACATCCCATCATCCCGGTTTCGATCAAGGAGCAGACGCCCCTGAATAAGGGACGGATGCCGCCCGCCTTTGGAAAGCGGGACTGTGGGACCACAAGCCGCGCGCCCATCCCCTCGGGTAGACGGGTGCATGCGCGAACGCGTCCTGGCGGAACAGCGTAACCCGACGCACATCTGCACCGAAACACATGCTCACACAACTTTCTCAAGATATTAATCATGCAGGACTTCCAAACGTGCAAAAGAAGGAGAAAAATTCTATTGAATCCTTCATGAGGCAGCGTCCACCTTCATTCAACGGGTCTACTGATCCATTAGTTGCTGAACAATGGATTAGTACTACTGAAAATATATTTTCAGTTCTTCAATGTTCTGAACATGATAAAGTCATCTTAGCAGTGTATCGTTTGGAAGGAGATGGTGATCAATGGTGGAATCTTATCAAGAATATGAGGCAAAGAGATGAAATTGAGTCCATGGAATGGGAAAAGTTCAAGAACTTATTTTTCAATAAGTACTTCCCTCGTATTCTTTGAACAAAGATGGAGAAGGAGTTTCTTGAACTGAAGCAAAAGGATAATGAATCTTTTGGTACCTATGAAGCAAATTTTACAAGACTTGCAATGTACGCTTCTGGTTTTAATATCCAACATGAGAGTAAGATCGATCTATTCTTTAGTGGCTTAAAACCAAATCTTCGAAGGGCGTTAGCCAAAAGGGACTTCAATAGTTACAAGGAAATCGTTCGATGTGCTCTCAAGGATGAGATGGTGATTGGAGTAACCCATCAGTCATATGGGTTTGATAAGAAGAGGAAAATGGAATTCAAAAGAAAATCTAAAGAGCACACTGAAAAGTATATGAGTTTTCCCTTATGCTAAAGTGTGGAAAGAAACATAGAGGGAGTTGTCTTAAAGGGATAAGTAAATGTTTCAAATGTGGAAAGGAAGGTCATCGGGCATTTGAATGCCGTAATGATGGGAATAAGATGTATAGTGATGTGAACAAAGAAAAGGCTACACAGAGTGCACCTCCTACACTTCAATGTTACAAGTGCAAGGAAATGTGCCATTATGCCAATCAATTCCCTAATTCAAGGGTTTTTGATGGTGACCGACTTCAACAAACTCTTAAGGCTAAAGACAAAGGAATGTCAAATGCAATTTCTATCAGCGATGTGGAGTACGATAACGAAGTGGTGAAAGGTACACTTACCATCCAATCTAAAGTAGAAAATGTTTTATTTGATTCTGGATCCACCCACTCTTTTATTTCTAAAGAATTTTCTAAGGGTATCACCATATTACCTCAACAATTAGATGTTGAGTTAGCTGTGACAACCCCTAATGGCACAACAGTCACATCAAAAGTTTATAATTCTTCTCCGATTGAAGTTTGTGGGAAAGTGATTCCTGAAAATCTTGTGATCCTTACTATAGTGGAATTTTATGTTATTCTTGGCATGGATTGGATTTCTTTATATGGAGCTCATATCAATTGCCAAAGAAGGGAAGTCACATTTCATATTCCAGATCAATCTATGATCGTCTATCAATGCAAGGATGAAAAAAACCTTCCAGTGGAAATTTCTTCCATCTTATGGGTATTGATTCCACTAAATGAAGGTTATTTATCTCAAATGGTTGGTGACAAACTCACGATTAAGAATATCCCCATTGTACGGGAGTTTGACGATGTCTTTCCAGAGGAATTTCCGGGTCATCCACCAAATCGTGAAGTCGAGTTTTCAAGAGAACTCGTACCGGGTGCTTTGCCTGTTTCAAAGACACATTATAGAATGGCCCCAATTGAGTTGTAGAAATTGAAGAAGCAACTCCAAGAGAATATTGATAAGGGATTCATATGCCCTAGTGCGTCACCCTGGGGAGCACATATTCTGTTTTTTAAGAAGAAAGATGGATCAATGAGACTCTGCATTGATTATTGAGAACTTAACAAGATCACTATCAAGAACAAATATCCTCTCCCACGCATTGATGAATTATTTGACCAACTATGCGGAGCTCAATACTTTTCCAAGATTGATATTTATTCAGGGTATCATCAATTAAGGGTCAAAATGGAGGATATACCAAAGACAACTTTCCGTACAAGGTATGGACACTATGAATTTATAGTGATGCCTTTTGGTACTACTAATGCCCCTGCTATCTTCATGCATCTGATGAATAGAGTCTTTAGAGACTATCTTGATCAGTTCGTGGTAGTTTTATAGACGATATTCTTGTTTATTCAAAGAGAAAGGAAGAACATGAAGATTACTTAAGAATTATAGTGAAGACCTTGAGAAAGGAGAATATTTATGCCAAATTTACCAAGTGTGAATTTTGGCTTAAAAAAGTTGCATTTTTGGGTCACATAATCTCAAAAGAGGGGATATTTGTGGATCCAGCCAAAATAGAGGTTATTGAAAGATGGTCGAGACCAACAACAGTAACTGAGATCCTATGTTTTCTTGGTTTGGCTGGATATTATCGACGTTTAGTGAAAGATTTTTCACGATTATCTAATCCACTCACAAGGTTGACTCGGAAAGGAGTTAAGTTTGTTTGGATAGAGGAATGTGAAGAGAATTTAAGGAGTTGAAAAGAAGGTTATCCAGTGCACCTGTACTCAAAATTCCTTGTAGTGGAGAAAGGTTTGTGATCTATAGTGATGCATCCAGGATGGGGCTGGGGTGTGTTCTTATGCAAAATGATATGGTGATAGCTTATGCCTCACGACAGTTGAAAATCCATGAGCAAAATTACCCAACTCATGATTTGGAGTTAGCTATGGTAATCTTTGCATTAAAGATTTGGAGGCATTATCTTTATGGAGAAAGGTGTGATATTTATACTCACCATAAAATGTTAAAGTATATTTTCACACAAAAGGAGATGAATATGATCCAAAGAAGATGGTTGGAGCTGATTAAGGATTACAACTTCTCAATTCATTACCACCCTGGGAAAGCAAACAAGGTGGCAGATGCATTAAGTCAACAAGACCATGCTAGATTATCCATGATGAGGATCACAAAAGATCCAATATTTATGGATTTACAAGGGATGGATCTTGGAATTATAATGGAAGGGGAAAAATCTTATCTTTCTCAAATGAATTTTCAACCATCTATACATGTGAAGATTAAAGAGACACAAAGAGAAGATGTAGAGCTACAAAAGAAGGTGAGAAATGTTCCTGAATTCAACCATGATTGTGATGGGATAATAAAGTTTAGGAATCAGGTTTGTGTTCCTCTCATCCCCGAATTAAAGAAGGAGTTGCTGGATGAGGCTCATAGTTCTTCATTCTCTATTCATCTTGGAAGCACGAAGATGTATAGGGACCTGAAAGAGTACTTCTGGTGGGATTTCATGAAAAGAGATGTTGCTGAATATCTCTCTCGATGCTTGGTTTGACAGCAAGTTAAAGCTGAGAGACAGAAGTCTAAGGGGATGTTACAACCATTACCCATACCTGAATGGAAATGGGAAAACATCACTATGGACTTTGTCACTGGACTTCCTAAAACATCCAAAGGAAATAATTCTATCTGGGTCATAGTTTATCGTCTTACAAAGTATGCACACTTCATTGCTATTAGAGAAGATTTCTCTTTGGATCAGCTTTCCAGGATATATGTAAATGAAGTGGTAAGATTGCATGGAGTACCACTTTCCATTATATCTGATCGAGATCTGAGGTTTACCTCAAAGTTTTGGAGAAGTCTTCAGTATACTCTGGATACAGAGTTGAGTTTCAGCACTGCTTATCATTCTCAGACAGACGGTCATTCTGAGAGGACAATTATAACTCTAGAAGATATGTTGAGAGCTTGCTCTATGGATTTCCAAGGTGGTTGGGATCAACACCTACCTTTGGTGGAATTTTCTTATAATAACAACTTTTACTCCAGTATTCAGATGGATCCTTATGAAGATCTTTATGGAAAGAAATGCAGGACTCCAACTTTCTGGGATGAAGTTGGGGAAAGAAAGCTATTAGGACCTGATCTTGTTGATGAGATGGGAGAAAAGGTCAGATATCTTCAACAACATATAAGAGTAGCTTAGAGTCGACAAAAAAATGTTATTACGATAACTGAATAAAAGACCTAGAGTTTGAATTGGGTGATAAAGTGTTCTTACGAATATCTCCTTGTACGAGAGTAATGAGATTTGGAAAGAAGGGAAAGCTGAGCCCTAGGTATATCAGTCCTTTCGAAATACCGGATCGTGTTGGGAAGGTAGCTTACCGATTGGAGCTTCCACCAAATCTCTCCCAAGTTCACGATGTGTTCCATGTATCTCTCATGAGAAAGTACGTACCTGATCCTTCACATGTACTCATCTCATAAGTTGTACAGCTGGAGCAAGACCATTCTTATGAAGAAAAGCCGATAGAGATTTTGGATCGTAGAGAAAAATTCCTACTGAAAAAGACCAATCGCTTGGTGAAAGTTTTATGGAGGAACCACCAATTAGAAGAAGCTACATGGGATCTTGAGGATTTGATGAGGGAGAGGTATCCTCATCTGTTTGTTACAAAGTGACGAATTTCGAGGGAGAAATTCATTTTAAGGGGGGTAGAATGTAACACCCGAGACTTTTATGAGAAATATTTTGTTTTTATGTTATATAAACCATCAAAGGAATCTTTCACTACACACAACACTATATTGTCTTTCTTTACACGCAATCACGACCTTCCTCGATAGCTTGCATCGTACGCAATACCGAGTTTTACTAAACAACGATATGCTATAAAAATATTATTAAAACTAGCCGTTATGAATAGTAATACCAACTTTTTGAAATTTTATAAATTTCATCTTTCAAAATGGACTTCATTTTTGGATTCGGAATATTGAAATTATCCTAGGGTGAAATTTTTGTATTTTTCTGAAAACTTTCAATTTTTGATGAATAGTGAAAACACTGGGTTACTATTTAAAAACTGACTTTTTATTTAAATAATTATTTATTTTATTTAAATTTAATTTTGGTCAAAATTTATACATAATACCTTTATATGTTCAAAGTAATTCATTGGAGTCATTTTATAATAATTTTAGATATATAAAGATTTTATTGAACTTTTCACCGTCTTTTACCCACCTCCTAGGAGAATATGAAAATTTACATAAAACTTAATTTTACCACATCTGTGAGTGGAATTTTGAAAATCTGAGAGACACTGTTAATATCAAGGACTAAAATTTGGTTCAGTGAGATGAAAATAATTTTTTGTGAATATTAACTTTTTACTTTTTTTACCACAGTTAAAAGTAAATAGGGTAATTAAGGGTAAAAATGTTATTATTATTACCCTAAAACATGTCCTAATTCTATTGGATAAGTGTAATTCGACCCAAAACAACCTTAGGAGTAAAATATGACCATTTATCCCCACTTGGATTAGATTTGGACATTTATTATTAATTTAATTAAAGAAGGGATAAAATAGTTAAAATCAAAGATTAATAACTAAATAATTTTTAATATAGGGTTATACATAAGATAAATTAGACTATAAATATTCATTAGAAAGATAAAAAGATTTAATACATAATGGGGTTTTATTTGTAATTTTTAGACACTAAAGAATTTAATTTATTTATGACACAATGATGATGAAATAATTATCTTATTAACAAAATATTGACATAATTGATGTTATAAATACCCAAACAAATGTAATTTGAGACTTTTTATGAATTAAAATAATTTTATATGTTAATATGACATGTTAGTATTGATTTAATTAACTTTTTTCTAACTAATCTTTCAGTTATGATTTTCACAAAAATCAATTACCAAATAGTGTCAAAATTGACATTAAATAGTTTTTTAAAAAAAATATTATATTATTAATTGTTATTTTATTCCTAAAAATATAAGGTTTGGAAAAATGACTTAGATAAGGTTATATATATTAATAATAAACAACTTGGGGTTCGTTTGGCTTGTTATAGTAAGTTTATTAACCATATAGTGTAAGAAAACAAGAAGACACGGTAAAAGTTAAAGTATTTAAATTAAAGTTAAATCTAAATGATAAGGTTAAAATAGACACCTAAACATGTATAAATTCTATTTTATGAGAGGATGTTCACCCATAATCACCTTATATTTGAAATAAATCAATTTTGAGCTATTAAAAACCGAATATGGCTTTATAATAAAATAATATTTTTAGTTTTTCCAAAGGTGCCCCTCTCCTTCCTTATAAAAGGGCACCTCCTTCCTCTCCTACTCACACCACTTTCGGCCTTCAAGCTCGGCCAACCCCCGCCAATTTCTCCTCTCCACTTACCTAGAAACATATTAGAGGTCCTGGTCTTCTTCAAAGACCAATTTTAGTTCCCTAAGAGGAGGTCTCAAAGAGGCGCTTCAAATAGGAGGTAATGTCCGTTACCGATTCTTTCAACCTTATTTATTCTTCCACTTCTTCTTCTTTAGTTGTTTAATTTTGAAGTAATTACATCAGTATCACTCATATACTGATATGTTTTTATAAGTATGAAACAACACTATTTCCCCATCTATCCATCCCACGGAAAATGAAACCACCGCGCGTGCGTACCTACGGAATACCGTCACCACGCCGTGGTGTAATCGATTTTCCACCACAACCTTACTTGGATGAGTATAATGGTTTAAATAATGACTATATATTATTATTTTAAATTGATATTGATTATGAAATAGTATAAATACACTCCAATACAATTCCACAATCATGGGAACAATATCATCGCTCGTCCGTACGTACGGAATACTGTCTCCAAGATGTGATGCGACTCGTTCTACATGATCTTCATTGCATAATGATTATATTAATGAATTTAATGAATTAATATGAAATATATTACACTAATACAATTCTGTAAATGAGTTATCTATAACCTAAAAAGAATAATAAGAGTTTATTCGACAAAACACGCATAAGAACAAAAAGTAATAAACACCCGAATAACAAGTAGTAATGAAATATTACTAATAAGAAGCTAAGAATATGACCATATATGATATCATAACAATTATTATGATTCTGGAATAAGTCAATGAAATTATTTAAATCATTATACAGGAGGTTCGGAAACTTACAAAGAAAATCGGACCTAAGGTAAGGGAAAATCTCACAATCTCATTTTTATCCGAGATTGTTTATACTTTGGTATTTACTGGGGAATATTTTTCATCCAAATCCATTTTTCCTCAATATGTAATGTTATTTCCATTCTCCTACAATTTTTTAAATCCAATTTTACGCTTTGGTGAGTTTTTAGTAAAAGATATGAAAGGAATCTTTTGTTGTTTTTCGTACGAGGTACTTTTTGACTTTTTTCGGACAAAGTACGAGAAGAATGTTTTTTTAAATTATACTACATGAATGGATTTTAGAACATTATTTACCTGAAGATTTCTTTACAAGTTTTCAAGTTTATTTTTAATCAAAATCTTTCAGTTTAAAATTATATTACTTTTTAATAAAGGAAAATGTTTCTGAAGTAGAAAGGGTATTTTCCTCAAGAATGGAGTTCAAGTGTTTTATCAAAATTATTTTTCCATCTAAGATAATATAGGGTTCTGAATTTATCCCTATTTTTACATTGTTTTGATTATGTTATCATGGAATTATTGTTATGTTGTCCTTCTAACTTATATGGATTCTGTTATGATGGCATGATGATTAAGAATCCTATTTTTTATTACATGGGTTATGCTATGATGTATGATTTATGATTTTGTGGAACACATAAGAATGGTTTCATTATGAGATGGGTGGAACCTATATCTCCCTCAAAATAATTGGGTAAAAATTTATATCTCATGAGATAGACATGGCTAGAACGGCAGGTTAAACTGGTTCAGTGAAACAGGACTGAAACGAGGAGTGAACTCGGTTCAGAAATGGACTTTGTCTGCTAAGATAGTCTTGTCTATGAGTCTTGACTACTAAGAAATGATTCTATATGATTATGTGTGTATGCCACAATGTCTCGTGTTTTATGTTATGATTATTGGGATTACATTTCACTACTATGATTTATCCCATGTTATGAAATTATGATCTCTTTTGCAGGTTAAGATTTCCAAAATTTTATGTTCTTATGAATATGATGTGTTTGATATTTCTTTTTTTACCCTTACCGAGAATTTGAGCTCACCCTTTTGTATGTTTTCATTCCCAAGGTCAGGATGAAGGTTATTAAGTAGGATATCCCAAAAAGGGACTCTAGATATGATGAAATAAATGGGAGACAACATAGATGATTTTATGAACCAGTTGTTTATGTATCCCAGTTTCTAAAGACACTATACCTATATGGTCCTTTCATGGTCTTGTAATATGTTTTAATAAGTGTACATCAATTTTTAAGTATTAACAATGTAGGTAAAGTATGGGTTGTTATATACTCTAAGTATACGCCATGTGGCGGTACATAGCCATGTGTCCGGCCGTGTGAAAAAGAACACAGGTTTTTGGTCTTTAGATTGTACACGACGTTTACGTTGAAGTATATGTCATTTAAATTTACATAGGAATACCACATGTTTTTCTAGACATGTATAGGGGAGGGATAATGTTACTTTTCATGTACTCTAAAGTACATTCCAAGTGCTTTTTCTAGCTTAGAGGTTTGTGGTATTTTGTGCACTGAAAGTCGGAATTAGGCATGTGAGTAGTCCATTCTGATCATTTTTCCACATAGATCACAATGGTGGAATGATTTTGGAATTTAGAGGAAATATAAATGGTGTTTTTGGTTTTTCTATCTAAATATATAGGTTCTTCCTCTATTTATCCAGTTCAGTTGTCACCTGAGAGTTAGACTTGGTGTGGATGATCGGTTGGGTGTTCAGAACCAACCTATTTAAGATCTTTGATCTAAGATGAGCTATGAGATATCTCCCGTGACCTATTCTTTTGAGTATGTTCCCCTTGTGAGACTTTCCCTTCTGACCTATTAGGTTGTGAGACTGGATTCTTTCAAGGATCCTCTGAGGGACACCTTTTCTTAGGTGCTGTCCTAGGGAGTCCCTTACAGGATCTCTCTCATGTTTTCCTTTGAGAGGATCCACATTATATGATGCCTCTATTATTATTCATTTGAGGATACTGTATAGGATTCATCCCTTTATTTTCTCTTAGGATCCCATGTAGGATTCCTTTTCTCATGTTTATTTGGAGGATCTCGAGTAGGATACCTCCTCAGTGTTTGACTTGAGGGACCCAACGGGTACCTGTGGTTTGACTGACCCTAAGCTATTACGTCGGGTTTGGGTAGATATGGTATTCATGTGTCACCTATAACCCCTAAAAAACTTTTAATCCCATGGGGATGGTGATATAGTATTGGTTTGGTTGTTTGGGCAAACCATACTTGTGTTTTTCTCTAAAATGGTTTTTTGATGAAGTAGTGTTTACAAGGGGTGCTTCCTGGTTGGTGCATTTTGAGCCTGATGTGAGGCATCTTTCTTCCTTATGAGATGCCAAGAAATTATTTCTAGGATTCGTATTTCTTATTGCGATGTCCAAAAAATCTTTCTTGGGATCTTGCTGCTAAGTCATGTTATTTATAATATTTAATGTATACCTATAGGTACTACCTAGGAGATAGCTAGTGAGCCTAATTTTGTATATTATGATATATATATTTTCTTGGGATGACCAGAAGGTTTTCCTAGTATCCAGCTGTTTATATTTACTTGATGATACCTGATGGGGATGATTACACTCTCCTCTTCCTTTGAACAGAATGATTCATCTCTTCTAGATCAGTTATGAGACTCAACGGGTGTTGTATTATATCTCACCAGAGAGTTATGTCTTTATAATGGAATGGAGACCCAAGACTCATGGTATATTACACACTCCTGAGTGGCGGGGGTGATTATTCTCTCTTTGGACTTTGATTGAAATGATTCAACTCTTCTGATCAGTTATGAGAATCCAGGGGTGGAGCATGGAGGCTCACTGGAGAGTTCTCCCTATATAGATTGCCTAAGGGTATTCCCCTTTGGGATGATCCGGGTTCCAAGTGTCAAGAACACCTATGTAATGATACCTAGGGCTCATACATTGGAATGGATTCATAGGCCTGAGCAGGATGGAGACTAACTTAGTAACCTTTTACAAGATGTCTGAACGTGCTTCCTAAAATCATTATTTATATATGGGGATGATAACACTCCCCTCAACCGATAATCAAAATGATTATACTATTCTAGATCTATTAGGACTGACCATCTCTATAAGGTATCCTTCCCTATAGGATTGAAAATGTTTATACAATATCCTTTCTTACAGGATTGACCATTAGTATACAGTATCCTTGTTTACAGGATTGACCTTTTGTATATGGTATCCTTGTTCATTGATTGGAGGCGAGTATGAGTGAACCTAGGTGTAGGAATAGAATACCATGGTGGTTATATAGCTTTCTCAATGATATAATTCTGGAATTGGCCAAATAAATCCCACATCAATGGGATTATAGACCAAGAGATCGACTTAATGATATACGTCTTGAGTGGAACGACGTCCAACTCAATGCCCTTGTATAGGATATTCATGTGATTGGAATTACGGACCCATGGGTCGATTATTGATGTGGTTTATAATTTGTTGATTCGTATACTCATGAATATTCATATTTATATATATATGTATAGGTATGGGACTATACATGTATACGTATATAGATATGCACATTCATTTTGGCACATGCCCAGTTGATAGGGATTACCAACCCTAGTTTCGACTATGGTTTCACATTTTGTTTACTTTCTTTTCTTGTGTTCTCACTAGTATGAGCACATTGTTGTTTCATACAATTTTAGCTTCAAATTATAGGTTTCTTGTTGGGTGTATTACTAATATTATTTCTCACCATTTTACGTGAACCTCGGTGTATGTGTAGACCTTATATTTTCATTCTAGGTTGAGCGTAAGTTGCGTGGTGTCTAGGGATGAGGCCAAGTGTTTCATTATCGAGTGGATAAGCTCAAGGGTTTCTTCTGATTGGGATGACAAAAGTACAACAGTGTTTGGAGATTGGGTACATGGGTTAGCTCGGAGTTAGTAGTAGAGCCCCGTTCTTTTACATTCGATTTATTTATAATTGTATCTGTTTGGTCGGCCCAACGGGTGACCAGTGTTGTATTATTTACATAACCATTCATGATTTTTAAATCATTTTACTATAGAATGTTATTCTATTTAGATTGTTTAACAGTTCCACACACTTTTTTACATTCCTCTATTTATGAGACTTAGTTATTTCCACTATTTTATTACTAGGATATGGGGGCATAGTCTTCCAACTATGACATCCTAGGTCCTCACTACTAGTCGAAAGCCTCTAGCATATGGGGAGGAACGATTGAGTCCTAGTGGTCCATTGGCTAGAGCACCAATTTAGTGGCTTCCAGGTTGGGATGTTACTATGTGTAATATCTCCTTGGAATATAACTGTAGGTATCCCATTCAAGACTACTGATATTTCCATGATTCTTCATTTGATCTTAGGATTATACTTTGAGAGCTAGTCCATACCTAGTATAATGTCGAATTCCAATATGGGAATGACTAATAGATTTGAGATAAGATTGTGGTCACTAAATAAATACAAGAGTTTCAAAATACTATTGATGCTTGGATAATCCTGCAAGGAGTCTTGACTGATAACTCTACTTTTAGAAATTTAGGGGTTGATTCTGAATTCTTTGCAAACATGAAATAAATAAAAGAATGCGTAGAACCATAATAAAAAAATTACTTGTAAGCTTTAAGAGAACAAAAATAGTACCTACCACCACATAATTTGGAGATTCAACATCAACTCTCATGATAGTGAAAGCACGAAATTTCTCCCTTAGCCTTTGCTGAGGTTGATGGTGATTCCCTTTCAGTTTCCTCATATTTGAACAGTGATTGGAAATGTTCCTAAGTTGTCCACACTTGAAACATCATACTTAAAGTAGGGCCGACACCATCTTCCCTTTTTCATTAGTATTGGGAAGTTGAGTCTTCACCTCACAATGAAAATTCATTGTTATATGGCTATCTCTTCCACACTTGTATAACTTTCTGTTTCAAAGAAGGAAATTCCATGAATGATTCTTCCCACATTTATTACACATGGGATATCAAACTTAACTTCCTCATCTTCCCTGATGGAAGCTACTCCCTAAGATTGGATCAATTGATCTCTTCTTATCATTGGATTTATGAGACCACTCCATATCACTGAACTATAGTTTGACTTTCATATCACTTCACATGATCTCTTCATAGATATCATATTCTCAGTTGGATAGATTCTTCTGCAGATGAGGTATTAGTCCACCAATGAATCTATCATCCTTCTCATTAGGATCCTTGAAAAATATTGATGTGTAATGGGAAAGTATTATGAAATTCATCTTCTAGATTCCAAAAAATTAATTCTCATTCTTCTTCATCTCAAGAAACACATCCATTTTTTTCACATCGAACAAAGGAAATACTTGTTGAATAAGATACCTCTTAACTATTACCACTCCAATGATTCAACCTCCAATCTTGGACTCATGTTTTTAATCAGTTCCTATAATTGATCCGCTTCTCTATATAAGCGGTAAACATCCAAGGTCACCTTTTCTTATTCTGAATAGCGGAGCACAGAAAAGATCTTCTTGATAGAGCTGATCCCCAGTTCAACAATCAATGGGTTGGTAGATCCACTAAAGGTTAGTGGTCATTGATGTATAAAGGAAACAACACAAATTTGTTCCCTTCATGATGAAATTTTCCTCTCAACTTGACCCATGTTATTTCCCACAACATGAGTCAGTTGGTTCATCATTCTCATGAAAGCTTTCAGTTCGACTTTCATCAGAGGGCCATCAACGCATGCTCCATTACAGTCACCATTTTCACAGTTCCCCATATCTCTTTATATTTTATATGAGAATAAAACCTTAGTGTGATGCCTATTTAATTTATAATGCTTTTAACTAGAAATTATCTTTATGTATTAACACTTCATGTATAAACATATTATTCTTTAACAACAATTACATTTCTCTATAAATACTTCATAATGATTCAAAAAATGTTATGATGAAGTAAACATATCCCCCGTGAGTGACAAACCAGGAGTGCAACAAGGATCATTATCGTGCACCAATTCCCATTTGAGTCTAGATGAAAGTGGAGTTTTTGGGTTTTACCACTACAAACATCTCTTCTAGAGCCACATCCACTTATTTGTATCCAGACATGGATTTACCTATTCAGAAACAACTTAATATTTCAAAAAAATAACATGAAGTTCTCCTATATTTAATTTTTTTTATAGAATTCATCCTAATGTTTTCATATCCCAATTTAAACAAATAACTAAACTATCATTTGATACCAATTATAACATCCCACCTTTTTATTACAGAACTTTTCATTATATTTTACAAACAGAGGATCTTTAAATTATAGTGTCTTGGAGATAAGGTACATAATACATAAAGACATAAAAATTTAATTTAATCCTATTTAAAGGATTCATGAAAATTTAATCCTAATTTCAATTACCACATATCATAACCTGGGGATATATATCAAAGGAATGGGTGAGCATAAGGCCCAATAAGTGAAAACATAGAAAATGGTTTACATGAGAACATGAGAGAATACAATAAGAACATGAGGAAATATCATAAAGGCATGATAAAGTGGCATATCATAATAAAAATAACATGAAAAATAAATTTAAAATTTGGCTAAAACATTTAATTTATACATTAATAAGCATATCACCATGGTCCATCCCCATGGTGTCATAAACATTACCAGGGTTATACATGAAGGTATTATAAAACTTGTCATCTCTAGAGATTAATTTAATTATAAAAATCATTATAGAGATATCAAGGAAAAACCTTAATATGTATTTATTTTCATGTGATACACATATATCATAATCAAACATTTCATAAATGACCCATAGAGATTAAAAGAAATTGTTTTTATATCAAAATCATGGTATTTTAAAAAGTTCTTAAAAACATGACCATTAAGTCATTTATAACACACATAAAGGGAACGAGGGATTTATGTAAGAAAATTATAGAATAATATAAATAATTTTTATCTCATGATTAATACCATTGGAAATGAAAGAGGTTTGGGTATTCATATAATGAAAATAAAGGACCTTTGATAAAAAAAGAGAGATTTTGAGATGAAATTTCTCTAGAATAACGGCTATGCAAAATGGTTTTAAAAAACATTAAAAAGAGAGGGGAAAAGGAATCCCATTTATATGAGATTAATAATACAGTGTAAGTCCAAAATAACATGGATATACGAACATGGTATGGAAATTTTCATTATATACTACATAACAGATAATTTCAAAGAAAAACAGAGACGTTGTGAATTCCGTTACTAAACTTCTACAGCCTAACAATGTCTCTTAAAAATTCAAAAAATCAGTTGATGAGAAAGAAAATGGTCTATCATCATTTGGGAATATAATGGACTAAAATAAGGATACATAAGAACATACCCCAACAAAATAAAATGGAAATTAAAAGAAATAACATAAAATAAGTCTTTGACTAAACGATAAGGGTGAAAGGTTCTCTCACCATGAAGAGCAGCATAAAAAACTATAAGGTTATGACCTTGGGGGATTTAGGGAACCTTGGAAGGACTCCTTTGGAGGTAAAAATACCATATCATTGTTGATGTGGAATTTAAAATGAAAGGAATGATATAATGGGTTGGTATTTATAGCAAAAGTGAGGGAATATTTTATTAGTTTCCAAGGGACACCTCATTAGTGGTATTTGCAAAACCATGGGCCTTCCCATGGTATTTTCCTATGGTTTCGGCCACTTGGGAAACCTCATATAATATTCTAATCCAATTGAGTCGACCAAAATTTTAAATTACATATTCCATCATTATGATGTTATAAAACACACCAAAAACTTTAAAACTATATTTTTTCTATTCACTAAAAATAAAAACATTTTATAAAAATCTCATAAATTAACTCTAGCCTAATATCAATGTTCTGAATTCAAAAATGAAATTCATTTTATGAAAATAATATTTTATATATAAGATATTTTATTTTTATGTAAATCACTATTTAGCCAAAAAAATACTATTACATAACTAATAATTTCTGAAATAGTTATTTACTTATGCAATTATATCATATTAACATTAAAGTTGCCTAAATTATATTAATATTTTATTAAGTGATGTTACTATTCCATTGGTCATATTACTAATAATATGGTTAATATTACTATTCAAAATTTACTATTCACCAAAAATTAAGTTAATCTTATCAGACTCAAAATTTCATACTCATCACAACAGTATATGTCCTTTTTATGAAAATAATTTCACATTATTAATTATATAAAGTATAAAAATATTTTAAAATACTATTTTTTTTTCAGTTTTCATCAATAATAGAAAACTTATGTAACACCCCAGGTAAATAAAAAATATGACATTTTTATATTTATCCATATTTGTGAATAAAATATTAATATTACTTTAAAGGGGATGCTATGCTCGATGGCGTACCCAATACGCAACAACGAGTTTTTGGGAATCTTACGTTGCACTCTAATAATAAATTAATATTATTTTAAATTGTAGTTAATGCCTAGCCATTATAATGGCGGGAATGAACAGAAGAAACTAAAAAATGATTATATATGTTGGTCAAATATTTTTACTCTTTACAATAAATGATAGAGGATTAAAAATGCGAATGAATCCAATTTTAAGCGTAGACAGTCTAATATTCTTTAAAAGGTCGATTAACCGCCTTTTGATGGCGAACCTCTTTTAAATCCATTTTTTGAAAATTTTATGTGATATATTCGACAAAATAAAATTATTCTTTATAATCGGGACATCAAAATTTACTTTGTGTAAATTTTTGATATTTTTCCGAAAAAGTTCAATTTTTAATGAATAGTGAAAAATGTTGTATTTTAATTCAAAACCACTTTTTAATCTAATTTATTTATATGATTAGATTATCTTTTTAATTGGTTTTAAAGTGTAAATAGAATATATTTTTACCATTTAATCGAATGGTGGTCATTGTAATTAATATCACATTAAGATTGGACATAAACCAGTGTCAATCTTTTGAAAGATATAGTTTCATAAAAACACGCTAATTGTTTTAACAGCGGGATTTAATTATAAAATTAATTAATGCAACTTCTATTTTATGAATTTTTTAAAATAGACATCATTTTTGAATTTGGAATATCAAATATAGCTTAGGGTGAATTTTTGGTATTTTTCTGAAAAACATCAATTTTTGATGAATAGTGAAACCACAAAGTGGTGGTTACAAAATTTGATTTTTCGTTTAAATGGGACTTTACCACTTCTGTGATTTGAATTTCAAAAATCCAATTTGAATTATTTTAATCGTTAAGTAAAATGTGGTTCAATGGGATGAAAATAATTTTTTATGAAAAGTAACTTTTAAGTTTTATTAATTGCGATTAAAAGTAATTAGTGTGATTGAAGGTAAAAATGATATTATAATAAAATGAAAATATCTTGACACTTGTCCTAACCCTATTGGATGGGTTATGGCCGACCAAGACAACCCATGGGTTGATTTTTGGTACCCCATGGAGACACTTGGGTTTGATAATGACATTTATGCCTTTTATTTAAAGTTAAAATAAAAATATCACAAACATGATTTGTTTTACTAAAACAATTTTAACATGTGGTTATACAAGTTAGAATTTTGACTATAAATAGTAATCGGAAAGATAAAAAGATTCCCTACATCATAGTATTTTTCTTATAATTTTTAGACATTAAATAAATTAAATTCTTTATGACATCATGATGATGCAGCGATGACCTCATTATTTAACGATTTAAATAAAATGGAAAGATAATGAAAAATCTAGGACCTACTGTAACACCTGAGACTTTTATGTTATAAAAATCATCAAAGGAATCTTTTTCTACACACAACACTTTCTTGGCTTCCTTTACACGAAATCTCAACCTTCCTCGATAGCTTGCGTCGTACGCAATACCGAGTTTCACTAAATAATGATATACTAATAAAATATTATTAAAACTAGCCGTTATGAATAGTAATAACCACTTTTTAAAATTTTATAAATTTTATTTTTCAAAATGGACTTCATTTTTGGATTCGGAATATCGAAATTAGCCTAGGGTAAAATTTTGGTATTTTTCTGAAAACTTTCAATTTTTGATGAATAGTGAAACCACTAAGTGGTAGTTAAAAAAACTGAATTTTTCATAAAACATAATTTTACCGCTTCTGTGAGTGAAATTTTGAAAATCCGAGAGACACGGTTAATATCAATGACTAAAATGTTGTTCAATGAGATGAAAATAATTTTTTGTGAATAGTAACTTTTTACTTTTTTTTACCATGGTTAAAAGTAAATAGGGTAATTAAGGGTAAAAATGATATTATTATTACCTTAAAACATGTCCTAATTCTATTGGACAAGTGTAATTCGAACAAAAACAACCTTAGGAATAAAATATGACCATTTAGGCCCACA
This sequence comes from Viscum album, assembly GCA_963277665.1. Lineage (NCBI taxonomy): Eukaryota > Viridiplantae > Streptophyta > Magnoliopsida > Santalales > Viscaceae > Viscum > Viscum album. Next base: position 1,179,197,006 of record OY728134.1, on the reverse strand, counting down.
TGGATTAGATTAGGACATTTATTATTAATTTATTTAAAGAAGGGTTAAAATAGTTAAAATCAAAGTTTAATAAGTAAATCATTTTTAATATGGGGTTATACATACGATAAATTCGGCTATAAATATTAATTAGAAATATAAAATGATTTCCTACATAAGGATATTTTATTATTAATTTTTAGATTTTAAATAATTTAATTAATTTATGACACAAAGATGATGCAGTAATTATCTTTTTAATAAAATATTGACATAATTTATTTTATAAATACCCAAATAAATATAATTTGAGACTTTTTATGAATTACACTAATTTTCTAGGTTAATATGACATGTTAGTATTGATTTAATTAACGTTTTTAGAACTTATCATTTTGTTATGATTTTCACAAAAATGAATTACTAAATAGTGTCAAAATTGACATAAAATAGTTTTTAAAACAAATATTATATTAGTAATTGTTATTTTATTCCTAAAAATCTAAGGATCGACCAAATGACTTAGATAGGGTTATATATATTAATAATAAACAACTTGGGGTTTGTTTGGCTGCTTATAGTATGTTTATTAACCTTATAGTATAAGAACACAAGAAGACACGGTAAAAGTAAAATTATTTAACTTAATGTTAAATCTAAATGATAAGGTTAAAATAGGTACCTAAACTTGTCTAAATTCTATTGGATGAGAGGATTTCGACCCATCCCCACCTTAGCCTCGAAATAAGTAAATTTGGAGCTATTTAAAACAGAACTTGACTATATAATAAAATAATTTTTTTAGTTTTTCCAAATGAGCCCCTCTCCTCCCTTATAAAAGGGCACCACCTCCCCCTCTTCCTCAAACCACATTGAGCCTTCAAGCTCGGCCAACCCCTGCCAAGTTCTCCTCTCCACTTACCTAGAGACATCCTAGAGGTCCTGGTTTTTTTCAAAGACCAATTTTAGTTCCCTAAAAGGAGGTCTCAAAGAAGCACTTCAAAGAAGAGGTAATGTCCGTTACCGATTCTTTCATCTTTATTTCTTCTTCCACTTCTTCTTCTTTAGTTGTTTCATCATGAAGTAATAACATAAGTATCACTCATATACTGAAATTTTATTATAAGTATGAAACAATCCGATTTCACCATCTATCCATCCTATGGAAAATGAAATCACCGCGCGTGCGTACGTATGGAATACCATCTCCACGCAGTGGTGTAATCTATTTTCCACCACCACCTTAATTGGATGGGTATAATGTTGTAAATAATGAATATATATGATTATTGTAAAGTTATATTTATTCTGAAATAGTATAAATACACTCCAATTCAATTCCACGATCATGGGAATGATATCATCGCTCGTGCATACGTACGGAATACCGTCTCCATGATGTGATGTGATTTGTTCTATATGATCTTCATTGCATAATGATTATATAAATGAATTGAATGAATAAATATGATATATAGTACATTAATACCATTCTGTAAATGATGTATCTATAACCTAAAGAGAAGAATAAGAATTTATTCTACAAAACATGCATAAGAACAAAAAGTTATAAACACCCGAATAACAAGTAGCAATGAAATATTTCTACCAAGAAGCTAAGAATATGACCATATATGATATAATAACAATAATTATGATTCGGTAATAAGTCAATAACATTATTTAAATCATTATACAGGAGTTTCGGACACTTACGAGGCAAATCAGATCTAAGGTAAGGGAAATATCACAATCTCATTTTTATCCGAGATTGTTTATACTTTGGTATTTACTGGGGTGTATTTTATCATCCACATACATGTTTCCTCAATATGTAATATTATTTCCTTCCACCTAATTTTTTTTAAATCCAATTTTACCCTTCGGTGAGTTTTTAGTAAAAGATATGAAAGGAATCTTTTGTCGTTTTTCATACGAGGTACTTTTTGACTTTTTCGACAAAAGGACGAGAAGAATGTTTTTTTAACTTATTCGGCATGAATGTATTTTTAAAACATTATTTGCAAGAAGCTTCCCTTACAAGTTTTCAAGTTTATTTTTAATCAACTTCTTTTAGTTTAGAATTGTATGACATGTGAAGAAATGAAAAGTGTTTTTGAAGTAGAAAGGATATTTCCCTCAAGAATAGAGTTCAAGCGTTTTATCAAAATTATTTTACATCTAAGATAATAAAGGGTCTGTTTCTATACCAATTATTACATTGATTTGATTATGTTGTGATGGAATTATTTTTATGAATTCCTTTATCTTATATGAATTGTTTTATGATGTCACGATGTTTAAGATTCCCATTTTTGTTACATGGGTTATGCTATGATGTATGGTTTATGATTTTGTGGCACACATAAGAATGGTATCACTATGAGATGGGTGGGACCTATATCTCCTTCCAATGCATTGGGTAAAGATTTTATATCTCATGAGATAGACATGGCTGGAACGGTAGGTTATACCGGTTCAGTGAAATAGGACTGAAACGAGGAGTGAACTCGGTTCAGAAATGGACTTTGTCCACTAAGATAGTCTTGGCAATGAGTCTTGACTAATAAGAAATGATTCTCTATGATTATGTGTGTATAACAAAAAGTTTGATGTTTGAAGTTATGATTATTGGGATTACATTTTACTACTAAGATTTATCCCATGTTATGAAATTATAATCTCTTTTGTAGGTTAAGATTTCCAAAAGTTATGTGCTTATGTATATTATGTGCTTGATATTTCTTTTGTTTACCCTTACTGAGCATTTGAGCTCACCCTTTGGTATGTTTTATTTCCCCAGGTCAGGAAGAAGGTTATTAAGTAGAATATGCCAAAAAGGGACTCTAGATATGATGAAATAAATGGGAGGCAAAGTAGATGCTTTATGAACCAGTTGTTTATGTTTCCCAGTTTCTAAAGACACTATACCTATACGGTCCTTTCCTGGTTTTGTTATATGTTGTAATAAGTGTGCTTCAATTCTGAAGTAATAACAATGTATGTAAAGTATGGGTCGTTATAGTTGGTATCAGAGGAAAGGTATAGTCAACCTTTGGAAACTAGGATTTGAAAGCCTTAGTAAGAACCCTAAGGATAAGTCTAAGCATAGAACTCAATCTTAGTGTTTTATAAATGACCATGAATAACCTAGGATAAGACCTTAAGTGTGAAATTTTATTCTTGATTATGTGGTTTTCCTATTATAATTAGTGTTACTCACACTATTATTCTTGGTTTTAGTCAATGGCTGGAACCCGAAGGATCCGTGTTAATGAGGAATGTGATGGGAAATGCAATGATTGTCCCCCTGAGCAACCAAACGTTATGGGAACTGTAATGAAAAATCTTGTTTCCATGCTCACACAACTTTCTCAAGCTATGAATCATGCAGGACTTCCAAACGAGCAACAGAAGGAGAAACATTCTGTTGAATCCTTCATGAGACAGAGTCCACCTTCATTCAGCGGGTCTACTGATCCATTAGTTGCTGAACAATGTATTAGTACTACTGAAAAGATATTTTCAGTTCCTCAATGTTCAGAACATGATAAAGTCATCTTAGCAGTGTATCATTTGGAAGGTGATGCTGATCAATGGTGGAATCTTATTAAGAATACGAGGCAAAGGGATGAAATTGAGTCCATGGAATGGGATGAGTTCAAGAACTTATTTTTCAATAAGTACTTCCCTCGTATTCTCCGAACAATGATGGAGAAAGAGTTTCTTGAATTGAAGAAAAAGGATGATGAATCTATTGGTACCTATGAAGAAAATTTCACAAGACTTGCAAGGTACGCTTCTGGTATTATTATCCAACCTGAGAGTAAGATCGATCGATTCTTTAGTCACTTAAAACCAAGTCTTCGAAGGGCCTTATCCATAAGGGACTTCAATAGCTACGAGGAAAACGTTCGATGTGCTCTCAAAGTTGAGATGGAGATTGGAGTAACCCATCAGTCATATGGGTTTGATAAGAAGAGGAAAATGGAATTCAATGGAAAATCTAAAGAGCACACTGAAAAGAAGATGAGCTTTTCCTTATTCTCAATGTGTGGAAAGAAACATGGAGGGATTTGTCTTAAAGTGACAAGTAAATGTTTCAAATGTGGAAAGGAAGGTCATCGGGTATTTGAATGCCGTAATGATGGGAAGAAGATGTCTAATGATGAAAACAAAGGAAGGGATGCACAGAATGAACCTACTACACTTCAATGTTTCAAGTGCAAGGATATGGGGCATTATACCAATCAATGCCCAAATCCAAGGGTTGATGATGATGGTCGACGTCAACAAACTCTTAAGGCTAAAGACAAAGGAAATTCACATGCAATTTCTATCAGCGATGTGGAGTACGATAACGATGTGGTGAAAGGTACACTTACCATCCACTCTAAAGTAGAAAATGTTTTTTTTGATTCTGGATCCACCCACTCCTTTATTTCTAAAGAATTTTCTAAAGTTATCACCATATTACCTCAAAAATTAGATGTTGAGTTCGCTGTGACAACACCTAATGGAACAACAGTCGCATCAAAAGTTTATAATTCTTCTCCGATTGAAGTTTGTGGGAAATAGCTTCCTGTAAATCTTGTGATCCTTCCTATAGTGAAATTTGATGTGATTCTTGGCATGGATTGGATTTCTCTACATGGAGCTCATATCAATTTCCAAAGAAGGGAAGTCACATTTAATATTCCAGATCAATCTATGATCGTCTATCGATGCAAGGATGAACATAACCTTCCAGTGGAAATTTATTCCATTTTATTGGTATTGATTCCACTAAATGAAGGTTATGGTTGGTGAGAAACTCATGATTAAGAATATTCCCATTGTACGGGAGTTTAATGATGTCTTTCCAGAGGAATTACCGGGTCTTCCACCGAATCGTGAAGTTGAGTTTTCAATAGAACTCGTACCGGGTGCTTTGCCTATTTCAAAGACACCTTATAGAATGGCCCCAATTGAGTTGCATGAATTGAAGAAGCAACTCCAAGAGAATCTTGATAAGGGGTTCATACACCCTAGTGCGTCACCTTGGGGAGCACCTGTTCTGTTTGTTAAGAAGAAAGATGGATCAATGAGACTCTGCATTGATTATCGAGAACTTAACAAGATCACTATCAAGAACAAATATCCTCTCCCGTGCATTGATGACCTATTTGACCAACTATGCGGAGCTCAATACTTTTCCAAGATTGATCTTCGTTCAGGGTATCATCAATTAAGGGTCAAAAGGGAGGATATACCAAAGACGGCTTTACATACAAGGTATGGACACTATGAATTTATAGTGATGCCATTTGGTCTTACTAATGCCCCTGCTATCTTCATGGATCTAATGAATAGAGTCTTTAGAGACTATCTTGATCAGTTTTTGGTAGTCTTTATAGATGATATTCTTGTCTATTAAAAGAGCAAGGAAGAACATGAAGATCAATTGAGAATTATATTAAAGACCCTGAGAAAGGAGACGCTTTATGCCAAATTTACCAAGTGGGATTTTGGCTTCAAAAAGTTGCATTTTTGGGTCACATAATCTCAAAAGAGGGGATATATGTGGACCCAACAAAAACAGAGGTTATCAAAAGATGGTCGAGACCAACAACAATAACTGAGATCCGATGTTTTCTTTGTTTGGCTGGATATTATCGACATTTTGTGGATGATTTTTCACGATTATCTAATCCACTCACCAAGTTGACTCGGAAAGGAGTTAAGTTTGTTTAGACGAAGGAATGTGAAGAGAATTTCAAGGAGTTGAAAAGAAGGTTATCCAGTGCACCTGTGCTCACACTACCTTGTAGTGGAGAAAGGTTTGTGATCTACAGTGATGCATCCAAGAAGGGATTGGGGTGTGTTCTTATGCAAAATGATATGGTGACAGCTTATGCATCACGACAGTTGAAAATGCATGAGCAAAATTACCCAACTCATGATTTGGAGTTAGCTGCGGTAATCTTTGCATTAAAGATTTGGAGGCATTACCTTTATGGTGAAAGGTGTGATATTTATACGGATCATAAAAGTTTAAAGTATATTTTCACACAAAAGGAGTTGAATATACGCCAAAGAAGATGGTTGGAGCTGATTAAGGATTACGACTGCTCAATCCATTACCACCCTGGGAAAGCAAACAAGGTGGCAGATGCATTAAGTCGACAAGACCATGCTAGTTTATCTACGGTGAGGATCACAAAAGATCCAATATTTATGGATTTAAAAAGGATGGATCTTGGAATTATAATGAAAGGGGAAAAATCCTATCTTTCTAAAATGATTGTTCAACCATCTATACATGTGAAGATTAAAGAGGCACAGAAAGAAGATGTCGAGTTACGAAAGAAGGTGATAAATGATCCTGAATTCAACCTTGATTGTGATGGGATAATAAAGTTCAGGAATCAGGTTTGTGTTCCTCCCATCCCCGAATTAAAGAAGGAGCTGTTGGATGAGGCTCATAGTTCTTCATTCTCTATTCATCATGGAAGCACGAAGATGTATAGGAACCTGAAAGAGTACTTCTGGTGGGATGGCATGAAAAGAGATGTTGCTGAATATGTCTCTCGATGCTTGGTTTGTCAACAAGTTAAAGCTGAGAGACATAAGTCTAAGGTGATGTAACAACCATTACCCATACCCAAATGGAAATGGGAAAACATCACTATAGACTTTGTCACAGGACTTCCTAAAACATCCAAAGGCAATAATGCTATCTAGGTCATAGTTGATCATCTTATAAAATCTGCACACTTCATTGCTATTAGAGAGGATTTCTCTCTGGATCAGCTTGACATGATATATGTAAAGGAAGTGATAAGATTGCATGGAGTACCACATTATATTATATCTAATTGGGATCCGAGATTTACCTCGAAGTTCTGGAGAAGTCTTCAACATACTCTGTATACAGAGTTGAGTTTCAGCACTGCTTATCATCCTCAGACAGACGGTCAGTCTGAGAGAAAAATTCAAACTCTAGAAGATATGTTGAGAGCTTTCTCTATGGATTTCAAAGGTGGTTGGGATCAACACCTACCTTTGGTGGAATTTTCTTATAATAATATATTTCACTCCAGTATTAAGATGGCTCCTTATGAAGCTCTCTGTGGAAGGGAATGCAGGACTCCAACTTGATGGGATGACGTTGGGGAAAGAAAGCTATTAGGACCCGATCTCGTTGATGAAATGGCAGAAAATGTCAGATCTATTCAAGAACACATAAGAGCAGCTCAGAGTCAACAGAAAAGTTATCCCGACAACCGAAGAAAAGACCTAGAGTTTGAAGTGGGTGATAAAGTGTTCTTACGAATATCTCCCTGGTAGAGGGTTAAGAGATTTGGAAAGAAGGGGAAGTTGAGCCCTAGATATATCGGTCCTTTCAAAATACTGGATCGTGTTGGGAAGGTATCTTACAGATTGGTGCTTCCACCGAATCTCTCTCAAGTTCACGATGTGTTCCATGTGTCTCTCCTGAGAAAGTACATACCTGATCCTTCACATGTACTCAGCTCAGAAGTTGTACCACTGGAGCAAGATCTTTTGTATGAAGAAAAACCGATAGAGATTCTTGATCGTAGCGAAAAAGTCCTACGAAACAAGACCACTCGATTGGTGAAAGTTTTATGGAGGAACTACCAATTAGAAGAAGCTACATGGGAGCTTGAGGATATTATGAGGGAGAGGTATCCTCATCTATTTGTTACAAAGTGACGAATTTCGAGGGCGAAATTAATTTTAAGGGGGGTAGAATGTAACACCCGAGACTTTTATGTTATAAAAATCATCAAAGGAATATTTTTCTACACACAACACTTTCTTGTCTTTCTTTACACGAAATCACAACCTTCCTCGATAGCTTGCATCGTACGCAATACCGAGTTTCACTAAACAATGATATACTAATAAAATATTATTAAAACTAGCCGTTATGAATAGTAATAACTACTTTTTGAAATTTTATAAATTTTATTTCTCAAAATGGACTTCATTTTTGGATTCGGAATATCGAAATTAGCCTAGGGTGAAATTTTGGTATTTTTCTGAAAACTTTCAATTTTTGTTGAATAGTGAAACCAGTAAGTGGTAGTTAAAAAAACTGAATTTTTCATAAAACTTAATTTTACCGCTTCTGTGAGTGGAATTTCAAAAATCCGAGAGACACGGTTAATATCAAGGACTAAAATGTGGTTCAATGAGATGAAAATATTTTTTGGTGAATAGTAATTTTTTACTTTTTTTTACCACGGTTGAAAGTAAATAGGGTAAATAAGGGTAAAAATGATATTATTATTACCCTAACACATGTCCTAATTCTATTAGACAAGTGTAATTCGAACAAAAACAACCTTAGGAATAAAATATGACCATTTTGGCCCACTTGGATTAGATTAGGACATTTATTATTAATTTATTTTAAGAAGGGTTAAAATAGTTAAAATCAAAGTTTAATAAGTAAATCATTTTTAATATGGGGTTATACATAAGATAAACTCGTATATAAATAATTATTAGAAAGCTAAAAATAGTTCCTACATAATTATAGTTTATTTGTAATTTTTAGACTTTAAATAATTTAATTTATTTATGACACAAAGATGATGCAGTAATTATTTTCTTAATAAAATATTGACATAATTGATGTTATAAATACCAAAATAAATATAATTTTAGACTTTTTATGAATTCCACTAATTTTCTAGGTTAATATTACATGTTAGTATTTATTTAATTAACTTTTTTATAACTTATAATTCTGTTATGATTTTCACAAAAATCAATTACTTAATAGTGTCAAAATTGACATAAAATAGTTTTTAAAACAAATATTATATTAGTAATTGTTATTTTATTCCTAAAAATCTAAGGATCGGCCAAATCACTTAGATAAGGTTATATATATTAATAATAAACAACTTGGGGTTCGTTTGACTACTTATAGTATGTTTATTAACCTTATAGTATAAGAACACAAGAAGACACTATAAAAGTAAAATTATTTAACTTAATGTTAAATCTAGATGATAAGGTTAAAATAGGAACCTAAACTTGTCTAAATTCTGTTGGATGAGAGTATTGCGACCCATACCCACCTTATCCTCGAAATAAATCAATTTGGAGCTATTTAAAACCGAACTTGACTATATAATAAAATAATATTTTTAGTTTTTTCAAAGAAGCCCCTCTCGTCCCTTATAAAAGGGAACCTCCTCCCCCTCTTCCTCACACCACTTTGAGCCTTCATGCTTGGCCAACCCCTTCAACTTTCTCCTCTCCACTTCCCTAGAGACATCCTAGAGGTCCTGGTCTTCTTCAAAGACCAATTTTAGTGCCCTAAAAGGAGGTATCAAAGAAGCACTTCAAAGAAGAGGTAATGTCCGTTACCGATTCTTTCATCTTTATTTCTTCTTCCACTTCTTCTTCTTTAGTTGTTTCATAATTCAGTAATAACATCAGTATCACTCATACACTGATATGTTATTATAAGTATAAAACAATCCTATTTCACCATCTATCCATCCTACGGAAAATGAAATCACCGCGCGTGCGTACGTACGGAATACCGTCTCCACGCCGTGGTGTAATCTATTTTCCACCACCACCTTACTTGGATGGGTATAATGGTGTAAATATTGACTATATATGATTATTGTAAATTGATATTGATTCTTAAATAGTATACATACACTCCAATACAATTCCACGATCATGGGAATGATATCATAGCTCGTGCGTACGTACGGAATACCATCTCCACGATGTGATGCGATTCGTTCTACATGATCTTCATTGCATAATGATTATATAAATGAATTAAATGAATAAATATGATATAAAGTACATTAATACCATTCTGGAAATGATGTATCTATAACCTAAAGAGAATAATAAGAATTTATTCAACAAAACACGCATAAGAACAAAAAGTTATAAACACCCGAATAACAAGTAGCAATGAAATATTACTACCAAGAAGCTAATAATATGACCATATATGATATCATAACAATAATTATGATTCTTTAATAAGTCAATAACATTATTTAAATCATTATACAGGAGTTTCAGACACTTACAAGGCAAATCAGACCTAAGCTAAGGGAAATATCACAATCTCATTTTTATCCGAGACTGTTTATACTTTGGTATTTACTGGGGTGTATTTTATCATCCACATCCATGTTTCCTCAATATGTAATATTATTTCTTTCCACCTAAATTTTTTTAAATCCAATTTTACTCTTCAGTGAGTTTTTAGTAAAAGATATGAAAGGAATCTTTTGTCGTTTTTCATACGAGGTACTTTTTGACTTTTCCAAAAAAAGGACGAGATGAATGTTTTTTTAACTTATACGGCATGAATGGATTTTTTAAACATTATTTCCAAGAAGCTTCCCTTACAAGTTTTCAAGTTTATTTTTAATCAACTTATTTTAGTTTAGAATTGTATGACATGTTATGAAATGAAAAGTGTTTTTGAAATAGAATGGATATTTCCCTCAAGAATGGAGTTCAAGCATTTTATCAAAATTATTTCCCATATAAGATAATAAAGGGTTCTGTTTCTATCCCTATTATTACATTGATCTTATTATGTTGTGATGGAATTATTTTTATGAATTCCTTTATCTTATATGAATTGTTTTATGATGTCACGATGTTTAAGATTTCAATTTTTGTTACATGGGTTATGCTATGATGTATGGTTTATGATTTTGTGGCACACATAAGAATGGTATAATTATGAGATGGGTGGGACCTATATCTCCCTCCAATGCATTGGGTAAAGATTTTATATCTCATGAGATAGACATGGCTGGAACGGTAGGTTATACCGGTTCAGTAAAACAGGACTGAAACGAGGAGTGAACTCGGTTCAGAAGTGGACTTTGTCCACTAAGATAGTCTTGGAAATGAGTCTTGACTAATAAGAAATGATTCTCTATGATTATGTGTGTATGCCATAAAGTTTAATGTTTTAAGTTATGATTATTGGGATTAAATTTCACTACTAAGATTTATCCCATGTTATGAAATTATAATCTCTTTTGGAGGTTAAGATTTCCAAAAGTTATGTGCTTATGTATATGATGTGATTGATATTTTATTTGTTTACCCTTACTGAGCATTTGAGCTCACCCTTTTGTATGTTTTATTTCCCCAGGTCAGGAAGAAGGATATTAAGTAGAATATGCCAAAAAGGGACTCTAGATATGATGAAATAAATGGGAGGCAAAGTAGATGCTTTATGAACCAGTTGTTTATGTTTCCCAGTTTCTAAAGACAGTATACCTATACGGTCCTTTCCTGGTTTTGTTATATGTTGTAATAAGTGTGCTTCAATTCTGAAGTAATAACAATGTATGTAAAGTATGGGTCGTTATACCTAAACTTTTCAAAATTATATTGGACGGGTGGATTTAGATCCCTTATCACCTTATACTTGAAACAAATCAATGTGGGACCATTAAAATCCGAAAACCATTAGAAAATAAAGTAACATTTTGTACTTTTCCAAGAGTGCCCCTCCTCTCCTCTTATAATAGTCCCCCACCTCTACCACCTTACCCACACCTCTCAAGCCTCTGGTTCGGCCAATCTCTGATCATTTTGTCTCTATACATCCCTCTCCTCATCCTAGAAGCCTTAACTTAGGCAGGAAGCTCTTCAAGAAACCCTTTTGGTTCAAACCAAAGGGAGTTACCCTATTTTAAGGTAACGTCTTCACTTGTGATCTTTTGTTTTATTTTCCTTCTCCAACCCCCTAAAATCTTTTTATTAATTTATTTTGTAACAACTCCAGTATATTTAATATACTAGGATGTTGTTATAATAAGGATTCGAGCTACACTTACACACACCTTCATCTAATGGTTAAAGAATATACTGTTTCTGTGGATGGCGAATTTCTGCCTCACGAAACGATGATTGTTCAACACTCATATAACACCTTAAAAGGTGGCCATTAAGATGTCACTATGTTTATATATGATATATAATATTTTTATGATTTACTTAAGCTTATGTATTTTTCATTTGTGGCATACCTTTATGGCTTCCATTATGGTTATACGTGATATCTTTATTTTAGGAAGTGCGGACTACCGCCCCCTCAAAGTGATTTGATTTGTTAATGCCATATGTAGGATGTATAAAAGATGGATTTAAAGTTATTATATATGATGTTATACTGGAATTGTAATATAACTTTATATATTTATTGTTTTCATTCCATTAAAGTATGATATAGAAATGAAAGTAGCATTCATGCGTACGTAGGACTTACCGTCTCCATGAACGGTACATTTCATTTTTTATCCTCAAATGTAATGTACTATTATAAGTACATATAATGGATATATATGATGTATGATACATATAAAGTATGGATATAATTCTGGAATTAAAAATATACACATCTCTCATTTTGTTTTAATTCCATTAATATGACATAGAAATGAAAGTAGCATTCATGCGTACGTACAACTTACCATCTCCATGAACGATGCATTTCATTTCTTACCTCTAAATGATTATGTAATATTATAAATACATGTATATTATGGATATATATGATATATATGATATCCAAATCATGAATATCATTATTGAGATAATGGATATTTGACTACGTGAACAACTTGTAAATATAAGAAGGTCACTTTTGACTTAAGTACCAAATAACAACAAAACAACCGTTATTAACTTAAATGATTAAATAATGTTCATGACATGGTAATAAGTGATATAAAAGGAATAATGAACTATGAAAAGGTTCTTAAGGAAGTAGAAATTAACTAAAGATGATTATTCAGGAGATTAAAGTACGATCAAGTCAAGTCGGACCCGAGGTAAGGGATCCAACCTCTCTCTTTCTTTTTAAGTACTCTCTTTTATGTCATTTCTTTTAAGCCCATATTTATTGTGTTTGGGGATGTTATTTTATATTCCTCATACTTTAAATTTTATGTTCATATTATGAGAGACCCTATTTGATCTCATAAATCCAATTTTGGAAGTTTTAAGTGGCGTCGTTAGGCTGCCGAGTTTTCGTAAGGGATTTTTCATCTCACTTTTATTCCCGTAACATTTATGCTACGTTTGCCACTATTTACATTGAGTGGTGTTTTACTGCCCATTACTATACACTTTTTGTAGTATAATTTCATTTATGGGTATTTTCATCTTCATTTTATGACCCTTCTTCCATGGGGTGTACTTTTCGAAAGTTACCCAACTCGGTAAGGGGACCTTTCACCCTCCTTTTTTTAAAAGACTTCTTTTGTTATGTCTTTTAATTCACATACTATTATGTTGGGATATATTCTTCTATATCCTTATGTAAATTTTCTGTCCAAGTGATGATATCCCCTTTATCTCTCTCATCAACCCTTTTTGTAAAATTTTATGTGACGTCGTTAGGCTGTCGAATTTTACCAAGGGAACTTCTTAACCCAATTTCGATTTCTTTGGGTTCAACATGTAGTTATTGAATATGTCATCCTTTGAATATGTGTGAATGAACTTTGATTGTTTTACACTTAATATCCACTTATATTGGTTGTATTTATATTTTTCACACATAATTATGAGATTGATTTATCCTTAATTCAAGGATACCTTCTTTATAATGGATTTCATCTCATTTTACATTTCTTTTGAGACTTCATTGTTGTTATGCACCAATCCACTCTTATATGGTGTGTATACTGTCCTTTGACATATTATATCATGAATACATTTATTCTCATGATATTATAAAGTTCAGATTAAATGTTATTCCGCAATTATTTGTATTCAAGAGTCTCTCATTTTGTTAAAAACTCTTTAACAAAAATATCGTTTTAAATGTTTTAGAGATTCATTATTATAAATATTTATCTATAATGCCCATGCTTTCAAAATGGTTTTAAGTATTAATTTATATGGACATTAATGTTTTAAAATTATAATTCTATTAAAAGCTTCAAAGTGGTATGGGACAGTTTGATTCAAAAATATATTTTAAATGGTTTTTGAAAATGGATTGATAAAATCAATATCTTGGAATTAATTATTGAGATTGAAAATGAAATGTTGTTATTGAAATGTTTATATTTTCAATATTTTATGTGTAATGATGGTACTTGGACATTTTACGGGTGGTTACGTGATAAACCATATGACGGGTGGTGCCGTGAATACCAGGACGGGTGGTTACGTCATAACCTCCAATGCATTGGGTATGTAAGTCGGCCGTATGGCTATTCCATTAAGTATGTATGGAAGTTGGCCAAATGGCTATTCCATTAAGTGATATGTGTGGAAGTCGACCTTATGGTTATTCTACTTAAGTATGTTTATGTCCCCAGTTACCTTTATATGTTATGTGATATTTATATGGGATTTATGGTAATATTTTGGTTACAGAAGGGTAAGTAATGAACTTTTATTCAGTGAAGAGTTTTTAGTACTTCGAAAAGGTGAAAAGTATTACTTTGATAAAGTATACATGGTTTACTTGTTGTTTTGAAAAACTAACAGTTTTCATTCTTTGTGTATCCATTACTGAGAATTTTATGCTCATCCCAAGTTTTTGAAATGTTTTTTACAGGACTTAACGTGGAATAGGGTCAAGGATGGGATCAAGGGAAAGTCATGCAACCTAAAACATGGAACTGGACATGTTTCTTTTTAAGAGTTTTTATTTTATGGAAACTTAGTAAAAGTTTCTACTTTGTAATCTTTTGAGATGTAATAGTTATGTCCTAATTCTCTAAAACTCTAAACCTGAAAAGATCCTCAATGTGAATTATTCATTTAATTAAATATTAAGTAAGGTTTAAGGCCAGGGCCTTATAGTTGGTATCAAAGGTCGGTTTAGATAACTTTAGAGGTTATGGTATTCTTTAAGCATAAGTGGCATTACCATAATGGATAGGATTTCAGAAAGAGTCCTAGTTTTAGATATAGTGAATGAGTAAGTATATCTTAGTGTTTATCTTCCTCAATAGTACATGAAGGTTTTGTTGATATACTCACACTGACCTTTTTGGTTTTAGTAAATGGCTGGATCTAGCAGGCACCAAAGTAACAGTTGATGTGAAGGAAACTGTGACAGTTTTCTAAGTGAGAAACTGAATGATATGGGAGCTACAATGATAACTCTTGTGTATATCCTCAACCAACTATTTGGAGTCATTATTTACCCCCTAATCCTTGGTAATTTCTATAAGGCATCATATATGCGAGAAAAAAATCCTTACGGAACTGCAGGTAATAATCATAAAGGTAAGTGTGTTCAAAAACCTATGTGTCAAGGATGTGGAATGAAACACCTAGGAAAATGTTTCAAAGGGACAGAAATATGCTATAGATGTGGAAATGAAGGTCATAAATCAAGAACCTACCATGGAAAAAGGAAGCATCCAGTTGACTCAAGGAAAGGGAAATAAGTTCTTTCTGAGGGATCAATTGAATGTTTTAAATGTGGTGTGCATGGTCATTATGAAAACACATGTCCTATGAAGAAGTTTCGGGAATGGGATCACCAAGATCGTACAAATATTCGTTTACCAATACCTAATGCCATTCCGATTGAGGATGAAGAAACTGAAAATGACCAATCAAAGGTATGTATTATTTCTTAACATTTGTTTTCCTATTTTGGAATATTAGGATATGATTCATGATTTTGTTTTTAGGAAAGAAGTATTTCAGAATAAGTTGGAAAGGAATAGTTAATAGATCATGAAGAATGTTGAATGAGTAAGAAGTCAACATATAAGGGCTTCAAGAGTTATGGTGAAATTATTAAGAGTATTAAGTCTCTTTTGTTGATGGGGTACATTAGAAGACTTTTTCGAGTATTTGTAACACTGATGTTTGATATATGAAAATTTTATTCAAAGAATAGTAATCTGTTCTTTTGTGGACATAGTTATAAAGAACCATTTGGGTTTATATGATCCTTACTTTTGAGGTAATTATGAGTTACAATATGTAATAATGGAAAGTGAAAGTGATGAGATAAAATTGAGGTTAAATAACATTATGGTTATTTTTGAAGATTTTATCTAGTTATTGGGGAATGTTTTAAGAATTATGTAGTTTTGGAAAAAGGAAAACATGCAGACCATGTGACAACCCGTCGCGTCGGAAAAAGCTACGGGAATCGAACCCACAACCAAAGTGCAATGGGTATTTATCGCCTAACACTGGACTACGTGAAGTCCCTGGTTAGTATGACTTATTATTTTTAGTTAGGTGACTTTATTAATTAAGATTAAGTTGATTTGGGGTTTTTATGAAAATGATTAACTTATCATGGAGGATATGTGATTCGGTTAATTACTTTTCAATGCGGGACTTTAGGAGCAACTGATGTTTTTTTGGAGATAAATGTTACGACTTAACTTGGAAGACTATGTGACTAAATCCTTCAAATATTTGGTATTCAATCTTAGTTTGGCTTACTTTGAAGAATTTTATGGACAAATTGTTTATCGAATGGTCCTCGTTGAACTTTGGGTTCTGTTGGGAAAATTTTGGAGATTAAGAATAGATTTTATATTTATAAAGGGTTATCCTCTTCTGGATTATCTGATCTTGTACTAACCTTTTTGGTTTTGGTTTTGGTTAGAGTCTAAAGACATGGGAAGTATATAGTTCTCTTTTTTGGATTAGGTGATTCTCTAGAAATTGATTATAGTACAATTAATGCAAACAAGTCTTCCTAAATACTCGTCTTTTGGAGAAAATATGAGTTTGATTAAGGAATCTAGTAAAAGTTGAAAGTATACATGACAAGTAAGTATGTTTCATTATGATTTAGTTAAGCTCAAAAATAAATTCCTCAATGAAAAGTAACATAAAATAAAAATGTTGTCTGTTAACTTTTCCTATTGGGGAATCGAATACCGTTTAACCCATCACAAGTTTGTGATTTTCTTATGGTTAACTTTCTCCTAGACATGTTTACTATCACTCTCCATCAGAACATGAACCTTTGTTTTTTCCTCCATGTCCATATTTTCATACTTGGAATCCTAGTATGGGTTAACCCGGGTGACCTCTGTACTTATATTTCTTTATTTTAAAGTGATTGTTTTACCGACTCTTGTTCCGATGTGGGACTTTCAAGGATGTTTCCAAGCTCAATTTTGAAATTGCGAGGACACAATTCCCAAAAGGGGGGAAGGATGTAACACCCTAGGTAAATAAAGAATATGACATTTTTATGTTTATCCATATTTGTGAATAACATATTAATATTACTTTAAAGGGGATACTATGCTTGATGGCGTACCCAATACACAACAACGAGTTTCTTGGGAATCTTACGTTGCACTCTAATAATAAAATAATATTATTTTAAATGGTAGTTAATGCCTAGCCATTGTAATGGCGGGAATGGACAGAACTAACTACAAAATGATTATATATGTTTGTCAAATATTTTTACTCTTTACAATAAATGATAGAGGATTAAAAATGCGAATGAATCCAATTTTAAGCGTAGACAGTCTAATATTCTTTAAAAGGTCGATTAACCGCCTTTTAATGGTGAACCTCTTTTAAATACACTTTTTGACAATTTTATGTGTTATATTTGACAAAATAAAATTCTTCTTTATAATCGGGACATCAAAATTTACTTTGTGTAAATTTTTGGTATTTTTCTAAAAAAGTTCAATTGTTAATGAATAGTGAAAAATGTTGTATTTTAATTCAAAACCCCTTTTTAGTATAATTTATTTATATGATTATATTATCTTTTTAATTGGTTTTAAAGTGTAAATTGAATATATTTTTACCATTTAATCGAATGGTGGTCATTGTAATTAATATCACTTTAAGATTGGACATAAACGAGTGTCAATCTTTTAAAAGATATTATTTCATAAAAACACGCTATTTGTTTTAACAGCGGGGTTTAATTATAAAATTAATTAATGCAACTTCTATGTTATGAATTTGGTAAAATAGACATCATTTTTGAATTCAGAATATAAAATATAGATTTGGGTGAATTTTTTGTATTTTTCTGAAAAACATCAATTTTTGATGAATAGTGAAACCACAAAGTGGTAGTTACAAAATTTGATTTTTCGGTTAAATGGGACTTTACCACTTCTGTGATTTGAATTTAAAAAATCAAATTTAAATGATTTTAATTTTTAAGTAAAACGTGGTTTAATGGGATGAATATAATTTTTTATGAAAAGTAACTTTTAAGTTTTATTAATTGCAATTAAAGGTAATTAGTGTGATTTAAGGTAAAAATGATATTATAATAAAATGAAAATATCTTGAAACTTGTCCTAACCCGATTGGATGAGTTATGGCCAACCGAGACAACCCATGGGTCTATTTATGGTACCCCATGGAGCCACTTGGGTTTGATAATGACATTTATGCCTTTTATTTAATGTTAAAATACACTAGTAGAATACTAACCTATACCAACGGTTTGTAACCATTGGTATAGGCCTCCAAACCGTTGAGAAGTAAGCCGTTGGGATAGGTCTATACCAACGGTTTTCCCAAAACCGTTGGTATAGACCTATCCCAACGGTTTTCAAAACCGTTGGTATAAGTAATATGAAAATCTATTCCAACGGTTATAAAACCGTTGGTATATGTATTTCAAAAAATAACATGTGGTTGGATTTGATCCCACAACCCCCCGTTTATAATTAAACGCCTTAACCACTAACCTAACATAACTTTTATAAACATAACTTCATAAATATTTATATGTATTATCATAATTATTTAAAATTTATATTTATATAATGTTCTCGGGTAGTAGACCTGGAAGAAATCAAAGAATCCATCCCAATGGTTTTCAAAACTGTTGGGATAGGTCTATCCCAATGGTTTTCAAAACCGTTGGGATAGGTGATAATTTCCAGGGGTGAATGTTGGATTTTGGGCTGAGTTTTCCCAACGGTTCTCCCAAACCGTTGGGAAAGGGGGGGTCTTTCCCAACGGTTCTCCCAAACCGTTGGGAAAGACCCCCCCTTTCCCAACAGTTTGGGAGAACCATTGGGAAAGGGTGTATATAAGTGTTGGGAAAGATCCGATTTCCAGTAGTGATAAAAATGTCACAAACATGATTTGTTTTACTAAAACAATTTTTACATGTGGTTATACAAGTCATAATTTTGACTATAAATAGTCATTGGAAAGATAAAAAGATTTCATACATCATAGTAGTTTTTTTATAATTTTTAGACATTAAATAAATAAAATTCTTTATGACATCATGATGATGCAACAATGACCTCATTATTTAACGATTTAAATAAAATAGAAAGATAATGAAAAATCTAGGACCTAAACATGTCAAAAACCTATTGTATGGGTGGATTTCGACCCCTATCACCTTATACTCGAAACAAATCAATGTGGGACCATTAAAATATGAAAACCATTTGAAAATAAAGTAACATTTTATACTTTTCCAAGAGTGCCCCTCCTCTCCTCTTATAAAAGGCCCCACCTCTACCACCTTACCTACACCTCTCAAGCCTTTGGTTTGGCCAAGCTCTGATCATTTTGTCTCTCCACATCCCTCTCCTCATCATAGAAGCCTTAACATAGGCTGGAAGCTCTTCAAGAAACCTTTTTGGTTCAAACTAAAGGGAGTTACCCTATTTTAAGGTAACGTCTTCACTTGTGCTCTTTTGTATTATTTTTCTTCTCCAACCCCCTAAAATCTTTTTATTCATTTCTTTTGTAACAACTTCAGTATCTTAAATATACTAGTATGTTGTTATAAAAATTATTAGAGCTACACTTACACACACCTTTATCTAATGGTTAAAGAACATACTGTTTCTGTGGATGGAGAATTTCCGCCTCACAAAACGATGATTGTTCAACACTCATATAACACCTTAAAAGGTGGAAATTAAGATGTCACTATCTTTACATATGATATATAATATTTTTATGTTTTACTTAAGCTTATGTATTTTTCATTTGTGGCATACCTTTATGGCTTCCATTATGGGTATACGCGATATCTTCATTTTAGGAAGTGCGGACTACCGCCCCCTCAACGTGATTTGATTCGTTAATGCCATATGTCGGATGTATAAAGGATGGATTTAAAGTTATTATATATGATGTTATACTTGAATTATAATATAACTTTATATCATTATTTTTTTCCTTCCATTAAAGTATGAGATAGAAATGAAAGTAGCGTTCATGCGTACGTACGACTTACCATCTCCATGAACAATGCATTTCATTTCTTATCCTCAAATGTGATGTACTATTATAAGTACATATAATGGATATATATGATGTATGATAAATCTAAATGTTGAATATAATTCTGGAATTAAAAATATACAAATCTCTCATTTAGTTTTAATTCCATTAATATGACATAGAAATGAAAGTAGCGTTCATGCGTACGTACGGCTTACCGTCTCCATGAACGGTGCATTTCATTTCTTACCTCTAAATGACTATGTAATATTATAAATACATGTATATTCTGGATATATATGATATATATGATATCCAAATCATGAATATCATTATTTAGATAATGTATATTTGACTACGTGAACAACTTGTAAATATAAGAAGTTCACTGTTGACTTAAGAACCAAATAACGAAAAAACAACCGTTATTAACTTAAATGATTACATAATGTTCATGACATGGTAATAAGTGATATAAAAGGAATAATGAACTAAAAAAGGTTCTTAAGGAAGTATAAATTAACTAATGTTTATTATTCAGGAGATTAAAGAACAATCGAGTCAAGTCGGACCCGAGGTAAGGGATCCAACCTCTCTCTTTCTTTTTAAGTACTCTCTTTTATGTCATTTCTTTTAAGCCCATCTTTCTTATGTTTGGGTATGTTATTTTATATTCCTCATACTTTAAATTTTATGTTAATATTATGAGAGACCCTATTTTATCTCATAAATCCAATTTTGGATGTTTTAAGTGGCGCCGTTAGGATGCCGAGTTTTCATATGGGATTTTTCATCTCACTTTTATTCCCGTAACATTTATGCTATATTTGCCATTATTTCCATTGAGTGGTGTTTGTACTGCCCATTACAATACACTTTGTGTAGTATAATTTCATTTATGGGTATTTTCATCTTCATTTTATGACCCTTCTTCCATGGGGTGTACTTTTCGAAAGTTACCCAACTCGGTAAGGGGACCTTTCACCCTCCTTTTTTTAAAAGTCTTCTTTTGTTATGTCTTTTAATTCACATACTATTATGTTGGGTTATATTCTTCTATATCCTTATGTAAATTTTATGTCCAAGTGATGATATCCCCTTTATCTCTCTCATCAACCCTTTTTGTAAAATTTTATGTGATGCTGTTAGGCTGTCGAATTTTACCAAGGGAACTTCTTAACCCAATTTCGATTTCTTTGGGTTCAACATGTAGTTATTGAATATGTCATCCTTTGAATATGTGTGAATGAAATTTTATTTTTTTACACTTAATATCCACTTATATTGGCTGTATTTATATTTTTCACACATAATTATGAGATTGATTTATCCTTAATTTAAGGATACCTTCTTTATAATGGATTTCATCTAATTTTACATTTCTTTTGAGACTTCATTGTTGTTATGCACCAATCCACTATTATATGGTGTGCATACTGTCCTTTGACATATTATATCATGAATCCATTTATTCTCATGATATTATAAAGTTCATATTAAATGTTATTCCACAATTATTTGTATTCAAGAGTCTCTCATTTTGTTTAAAACTCTTTAGCAAAAATATCGTTTTAAATGTTTTAAAGATTCATTATTATAAAGCTTTATCTTTAATGTCCATTCTTTCAAAATGGTTTTCATTATTAATTTATATGGACATTAATGTTTTAAAATTATAATTCCATTAAAAGCTTCAAAGTGGTCTGGGACAGTTTGATTCAAAAATATCTTTTAAATGGTTTTTGAAAATGGATTGATAAAATCAATATCTTGGAATTACGTATTGTGATTGCAAATGAAATGTTGTTATTGAAATGTTTTTATTTTCAATATTTTATTTGTAATGATGGTACTTGGACATTTTACGGGTGGTTATGTGCTAAACCATATGACGGGTGGTGTCGTGAATACCAGGACGGGTGGTTACCTTATAACCTCCAATGAATCGGGTATGGAAGTCGGCCGTATGGCTATTCCATTAAGTATGTATGGATGTTGGCCGAATGGCTATTCCATTAAGTGATATGTGTGGAAGTCGACCTTATGGTTATTACACTTAAGTATGTTTATGTCCCAAGTTACCTTTATATGTTATGTGATATTTATATGGGTTTTATGGTAATCTTTTGGTTACAGAAGGGTAAGTAATGAACTTTTATTGAGTGAAGAGTTTTTACTACTTAAAAAAGGTGAAAAGTATTACTTTGATAAAGTATACATGGTTTACTTGTTGTTTTAAAAAACGAACAGTTTTCATTCTTTGTGTATCCCTTACTGAGCTTTTTATGCTCATCCCAAGTTTTTGAAATATTTTTCACTGGACTTAACGTGGAATACAGTCAGGGATGGGATCAAGGTAAAGTCATGCAACCTAAAACATGGAACTGGACATGTTTATTTTTAAGAGTTTTTATTTTATGGAAACTTAGTAAAATTTTCTACATTGTAATCTTTTGAGATGTAATAGTTATGTCCTAATTCTCTAAAACTCTAAACCTGAAAAGATCCTCAATGTGAATTATTCATTTAATTCAATATTAAGTAAGGTTTAAGGCCGGGGCCTTATAACTTATTAGTAAAGACTAAAAATTATTCTTATATTTATTTTGAAATTTGAGATTAAAAATGGTTATTTTACCATAAAAAAATAACAATTTTATTTATATTAAAGGATTACACAAAGTAACTAAGGACTCGTTACATACACCCTTATGACAACTGCATTTGAAACAAGAGTATGGTTTGTAATGGTGATATAATCTTGGGGCGACTCATAAAACATTACCCCAGTGGTGATTTCTATCAGCTTGAACTTCTCCCGTAGGTGATTATGTTCAAGCTTAAATGTTAAAGCACGTCTTGGGCTTGGTCCAAAGAAAATATTAGTGACCCTACCTCCTTCCCTAGCTCTGAGAGATAGGCTTTGTATGGCCTGAGCCTTCTAGATGAGGCAATCAACTCTTCTTTCTATATTAATTAACCATGATCATTTGTATTTATAAATAATAATCATAGCTTTAAGAGTTTAGATTCCAATGGTCATATAGACCAATGGTCAGAATTATCCAATGGTTTTATAAAGGTCAAAACCCAAAGGTATCATTTTAATTATAATCACTTCATTAATAAAAGGATTTAGTTTTCTTGAGTACAAAATAAAATATCACACAAATTTAGGAAAAAAAATATTTTTCAATCGAGTCATTACAAGTGTGCTTCAAAGAAATTGACATTTAATAAAGATACTAGAAATCAATATGGGAAAATTCATCACCCAAAAGAGAAACATTAGAGGAAAACAATTGATGATAAGAATCCTAAATTTGGAAAAGATATTAGAAACCATTTCCTTTCACTTTATATACATATAGTGAAACATTTTGGTGTATAAAGTGTCACTCAAAGAATATGACCAATTACGTTGGTTATTTATAACCTGCCACTCTAGTTATCCATGAAGTGAAAATAAATTATGTTGTCTCTTAATATATTAGGACAAGAACAACTAGTTAATAATATTGATGTTTATTTTAATCCATGGTTGAAGATTTGTAATTAATGTGGGATTGTAATGTTAGGTTGTATGCTTGTTATAAAAATAATGATTTAACATTGAGAGACATGTTGTATGGGATGATAAATGAATTAACTACATATTAGAATTTTTTAGGATATATAATTAATAAATGTAAATTAAGTCCCATTGTTGACCAAGTCACACAATCTGTTATGTTTAAATATTCCATTAAGACTATGTTTCTAGGATATCACAAATTTCTACCCTGATGGAATAAATATAGATATTGGATGAAATCATTCAAAGGGAATTCAGAATAAGTTACAACACCATCCACAATAATAGGTGATAAATTATTTCATATTATAAAGGATATGGTCACATCCTTTGGTAATTGTTTTTTGAAACCCCTAATAAAACTGGTTGAAAAAAGGGATCATTTTTTTGAATTACCATAATGGAATTTTTTGTACATTAGAAATTTTTGTGAGTTAATGCATGCAGGAAACAATATATATGAAATTTTCATTGTAAGGTTAATAAATAAACCCAAAAAAAAGATTTTAATTAAGTATATGTTTTATATAATTGTAAGGGGGATATGAAAAGAGTTGTTGGAAGTGAACAGTGAAAGGCATAATTTTCATATTCTGTTTACACTCTTTCCAAGTAAGTGAGATATCAGGTTTTCTTTTTTATTTATTAATGTAATGGTTTTAAATTGTTATTCATAAAATATCAATATTTTCATTTCAATGTATGATTAAAAGTTGAAGGGCCCAAAATTATATGATTTTCATGTTTTTATGGAAGATTTAATCCATGTAGCTTTATGGATCATTTTTTCTAAAAATTTTCATCATACATTAATAATGATTTTTTATTTAAATGATATATGTTGTAAATCTATAGACCAAAAAAATTTAAAATAATTGAAAAGGAAATTGAAGTCATATTTTAGGAATTTGATATATTCATCCATCCATAATTCTTTGATATGATGGTTCACTTAATGATTCAGTTTTTTAGAGAGATCTCACAATGTGGACCTATAAAATATTGAAGGATATAACCAATCGAATGTTATATGGTGATTTTGAAAGGGTATATCAAAAATAGATTTTGGAAAAAATGTTTTACTTTAGAGTGATATATTTTTGAGGAAATCATTGAATTTTGTACTAACTACAAGACCGATGTAGAGATTATTGGTCTACTAAAATTTCATCATATTGGGTGACTTTTGGGTGAAGGATTTCTATAATAGATATTGCCCCAAATTCCATTATAGAGTAGCTAAAATATCACTAATTAATTTTAAATAACAATATATTTTTTTCACCATAATTTTAAACCAAAAATGTAATTTTTAGGCATTTGAATCCATCAAGGGATAAAATGTGGATATCCATTACACATAATTGATAATTTATAGGATGGATTTGAGGCTATATGTTTATGTTTTCAACTTAAAATCCAAAATTAATTTCATAAAAAATTTGATGGATAGGCAGAGAACCCAGTGTTCATGTATTATGTAATAATGATTATAAAATTAATGGCTATAAATTTTTTATAAATGAGCATGATGAATACAATACCCTAAAAAATAATAGAGTTTCTCTTATAGAAGAAGTGATACATGTATCTAGAATAAAGGTTTGAAATCTAATTTATAAAAATATATAATAAATTTCCATTATTGAAAAAAAACTATAGATGGATTATAAAAAATTAAATGTTATTATTTTTCAATGTAAGTGGATTGATAAGAGGAGTTTAGTTAAAATTGATGTATTGGGATTTGTGAAAGTGAATTTTAGTAAGAAGTGTATATGGAAAAACCATTCACTATTCCATCACAGTAAGTACAATTATTTTATTTCCTAAATCCAATAAACAGAACATGGGAAATTATATTTTAATTGACTAAAATCACAAGAGGTTTAGTTGTAAATTCAACTAAGGAAGACCCGTTATTAGGGCATCACAGTTATTTCATGGTGGTCCCATCTAATATAGAGTATTTTATATCAGATGAGAAAAAATCAAGGGGATTTTTATACACAATAGATGGGTCGAATCCCTTAAAAATTTAATGAATAGAAAGTGTAATCAATAATCAATTTATTTTTTTTAATATAAGTTATGTTTCATTATAGTATTATGCGTTAAAAAATTTATTTATGTTATGTAAATTAAATGTTCAACCACTTTTGTAGATAATGGACTCTCCACAAGACGATTCTCCCAATAATGTGAAAAATAGGGTTTTTGACATGTTTATGGTCCCAATATGGAGGAAAACTGGATTATGAATATGATAATGTTAACAATCATTTGTTACAACATATTGATAATTTCTAAATTGAGGAAATGGTAGATGATGGACATAAAATGTCTATGAAAAGATTAAATAATAATAGTATGAATGTCTTAAATGAAATTATTAAGTTGTAAATAAGAGGTATAAAATTATAGATTGTATAGAATGAAAAGGAATAACCTATCATCCCTAACAAGTCTATTTTCATTAGTTACATTGGTATCACCACTCAAATTCATATTACAATAATGTTGATACATGTAACAATGTTATGATCATGATGAAGGGACTAATTTGGGAAGAGAATATAATAAAATTATGATATAATTTCTCTATTTTAATAAAAAATAAAATAATGAAACATCGATTTACACTTCATTATCCCTTATAAAATGCATCTCTACGCGATTATTTTGGAGTAAAATTTGTGTTAATGGTCACTGGAAAGGATCATAGAACCTTTTTGAAAATTATTATGAAGCATCATCTTAGAGATTATATTGGGAAAGTAAAGGCACACAAACAATTGATATACAGACACATGATAAACCATGAAATATGGAATGTTTAAATTTTCCATCTTGAGGAGGCATAATTCTGGTACATTGTGACTAGTAACACATTACAAGAAAATACATTTACTAATCACTTTGATTAAGAATTACTATTTTTTAAAACAATATATGAGTGAAAAAAATTAGTAGTGTTCATCAGTTATGACATAATTCCATCCAAATCAAGGAAGGGGTATTTTAAAGTCCAATATTATATTTTTATTTCCTTTTAAATACACACGAGGTATTTGATATCTCTCTTTACACGCAACCTCGAGTCTAAATGAACTGTGGCATAATAATGATTTATAAAGTTACCATTAAATTAGAAGGTATGAATAGTAATAAAAACATTATCAATGTACTTAAAAATATATAAAATAAATCGTATTTATTTATTAATTCAAAACAAAATATTAATCACTTTTTAGTAATGTAATTTTATGCTTCAAAATTGTTTTTCCTTCAAAATTGATTTTTATTTCCTTTTGCATAGGAATATTATAATAAGTATTTCTTAAATTTTTAGAAATTATTTTTTACTGAATGAATTTAATTTTCTAAATCTCTATGTTAATATCATTTTAGGGCGAATGTTTAATATTTTTTTAAAACAGTTATTTTTCAGTGAATAGCGGAAAATATAGATTTTTTTTAAAAAGTATTATTTATTTTAAATTTGTAATACTATCATGTTTTAACATAATATTAAAGTAAAATAATTATCAATTAATTTAAAATAATCTAATTAATTACATTTTAATCATAATTATGCTTTAATTTAATATAAGTTTATTTATGGGCATAAAAAGACATTTTTCAAAAAACTAATTTTATGTGGGTAATGTGTTTTAATCGTAAATAATTAAATTAATATAAATTTAAAAATTATTTTAAATAGATATTTAGATTATATATTCAATAATATAGTATAATACTCATTTTATGGTTTTTACAAGGAATTTAATGGACATATATTTAGTATTATGCTTAGAAATGTATTTTTTATAAAAACGAGTTTTCATTTGCACACTTATTTTAAATTAAATTATACCCTCATAGAAAATTAATCTTGGAAAATGGATTTAATATTCTTAATTTTTATAATTAATATAATCTAATATGTTTATATTATTTTTTGGTCATAATTAATAGTAAAAATATTAAAATTTTCATACTATAGTTTTGGTGAAAATGGGGTTTCCATGGGGGGGACCAATAGAGAGGGGTAGTAATTCAACAAAAAAAAGTATATTTTTTTATTTCAATATATTTAACCCTTATCTTATTCTAAATTTTAATCCATATGTATTTGGATCCACTTTATCCTCAATGTGACCTTTTAATATTGAAATATTTTAAGAAATTGTACTTGTGCCCTACCCCTCACCTATAAAAGGGAACATATTCTCCCGCATTATTCAAAAATTTTAAGAATTATATAAATTAAATTCAATAATTTCAAATATTTATAAATTCTGTCCCTTAATCCTTGATCTTAATTTCATATCCTAGTTTCAATCATTCAAGGATTAAGGTTTATTTTAAAGGTGGTATCTCAAAGAAGAGGAATAATTCTTAACCGATGTCATTCAATTTTGTTTTTTTAGTAAATCCTATAAAAATATTGTATAAATAATAAAATTATTAATATAGTATAATTATTATACCTATATGTGATTATGATTATGTTAAATGAATTTCTCATCTCTTCTCCATTAAACGAGAGATGGAAGAATTGCTTATGCGTTCGTGTGGACTACCACCTCTACACAGTGATATGATTAAATTTTAATCACCATTTTTATTTGTTGGATATTATAATATATTTATAAAATATATATATATATGATATATATTATTTAGTAATTATTATTTATAATTGAATTACTATTTACCTTTCTTTCATTTCATCCATCCAAAAAATGGAAACATCACTCGTGCGTACGTACAGACTACAATCTCCACATAGTGATGTAATTCCTATTTTATAACCACATTATTTAAATGTCTATAAATATTTAAATAATCAATATATATTATATTTATATCATGATAAATATTTTTTAGATAAAGGAACCCTGACGCTGTGGAGGGACCATAACATCAGAACTAAACATAAATGAGAAATGAAGTAGTTAACACCCGAAATGATGATGATAATGAATGATTGTTCATGAATGGGTGATAATATGTTATAAGTAACCCATTTTGGGTATTATAGGTAATAATACGGTTTATTATAGAATTATAATAATTAAAATATATTATACACGATGTTAGAGTTTTAACTAAGTAAGACAAATTTGAGGGATGTGTTTAATGTTACAATAAAATTTTTATCGATATTGTTTATGATTACATTTAAAATGTTGAAATTATA
Organism: Viscum album; assembly: GCA_963277665.1. Classification (NCBI taxonomy): domain Eukaryota; kingdom Viridiplantae; phylum Streptophyta; class Magnoliopsida; order Santalales; family Viscaceae; genus Viscum; species Viscum album. The sequence continues at coordinate 1,179,168,039 of OY728134.1, read as the reverse complement.
TTTTCTGTATCTCTAAAAAAATTTACATTATATACTCATATGTTTATTTTTTGATATTACATGTTTTCTTTTCATTATCCCCTATTTATGTATTAAAGACTAAAAATATGTTTTTAAGGAAAAAACATTATTTCTCTCTTCAGGTAGAGATAGATTTTTTAAATAATGATATTTTAATTAAAATGTTTTGACAAAAATTTATAATATTCTCCAAATATTTATTAAATTCAATTTTACCCATGTTTTACGTTTTATAACTTTTTAATGGAATATTATTAAATGAGGTATTTTTTGAATTTTTACTAAGAATGTAAAAAGAGTTTTGGTTTTATCATACACCGCATGAATAGATTTTTATGCCTTCTTAAATTATATTTTATTTGAATAATCCTATACATTTTTTCATGGTTCTTCTCAAAGAAAAAACTTTCTTGAATATTATTTATTTATTATTTGACATAAGTGAGTTCTAAGTGAAACGAGTAATTTACTAACGAAAGTTTCTCAGTGATCTACTAAATGTATACTCAATTATAATATCATATGTTGATGATTCCTATTATTTATTTGGGATATGATACAATGTTACCATCATTATTATTTCTCTGTATGGTTTATAATTATGATAATGAAATGATCATGAAACCTATTTTTTCCATTATTACTCTATAATGAAATGATTAAAGTTGTATGATTATGTGGGACTAACAAGTATATATTATTTATATGTTGGGTAAGACCTACATATCTCATGTTACTAGTTGGGTTCATTATATACCTCAAATTCATTGGGTAATTATGATTTAGTTAGGAAAATATTGAGAGATAATGGAATAAATAAAATATTAATATATTATATATTTATTCGGATTGAAGATACTCTTATGAGAGTTTTTGAAATGTCTAGGTAGGAATTTCCAATATGAAAATTGTCCAAAAGTGATATTATTTTGAGTGAATGTTAACTAAGGATGTTATTTGATATAGTTATGTGAATTCCAATAACTTATGTATTATGCTCATGATATGTTCTGAGGACACATGATTTATTATTTATGGTTCTAAAATCTTATGTATTATGTATTTTTATTGACAAAACTTTATTCCATGATTCATTATTTTGATCTATGAATTAATTGGTATGATTTTCTGATGTTGAGATCATGTAATCTTATACTTATGATTATCTTATGTGAACTTATGATAGTTTATTGATATATTTTATGTTTACCCTTACTGATAATCTAATATAAAAAATTCTTATGTTCCCTTTCCTTGGGTTATAAATATTTATTTTAACAATGATATGTTTAAGAAGGGTACAAGTTGTGATGAACCTAATCGGAAATTTTGTAGATCATTTTTGTATTTGTGTTTTATATATCCATTTTTCAAAGAGATTAAACCTTTATGGTTCTATTGTGGATTTTAATGATATATAATGAAAATTAAACTAATAATATACAATTATTATTTAATAAATGTTTGGGTCTCAATAGGGCATGATTCAGTTGAAAACAATTGTTTGTATTCAAGATCTATAGTAAAACTTTTCTGTGGAATGAAAAAACTACATAATTATATTCCTATGTTTATATACATATTGATGAATCAAAATATAAATCCACATCTATCCCACATAATATGCTATAGAAGGAGACTCTTTTCAATTAAGATAGAATACTATTATATGGAAAATAAAAAATTTATTCAAATCATGTTTAATTATGAAATAATAATTTTTTTCAACATAAATTAGTATTACATAACAATGAATTATTATTTTCCTATATTTATTATCTGATTTAGACATAAGAATCATTATCAACTGTACCCAATAAACGACTATATTCAGTGGGCTTGAAGCATATAAAAAATATAGATTCATATGTGGTGTTTGTTTTGGATATTCAACTCATATATATTTTAAAAATATAAGTGAAAAGGGGGAGAAATATGAGAAAATTGATGTGATATAGGGAAATTAAATATTCTACAATAAAAAAATAATGGTATATCTATATTTATATACAAAGTTATGAGATGAAATTTAAGATAATAAATAATTCAAAAAAAAAACTACCCAATGAAGACCCCCCTGCATTGAGACTAGAAGTTCCCCTCAAAAGAATTTCTTACCAAAGGTAATCAATTTTTTCATAACTTTTTCTATGAAATGTGAAATACTTTACACTGATAACTTTCATATACTAATATTATAAAAGGTGAATTTATTTTTATTTGAATATTTCATCACCATCCCATCACCTTATTGTGAGGGACACAACATAAAATATCCAAGGAGGTGTTATAAATTATAAAAAACGTTCAAAATATCATGTTAGAGTAAGGATTCATGTAACTCATGATCTGAGTGGTGATCTACCTATTTCCCTTTATGATATGGAAATTTATATGGTCAAACTTTCTCTTTAAACTTTTATATAATAACCATTTATTCTTTTAAAAAAACATGATGAAAATAAGGAATTTCATTTCCAATTAATTTTTTATGAAAACACTATAAAAATTAATAAATGTTTCTTGAACATAATATATAAATTATAAATGAAGAAATAGGATGGGAAACATAAGGTTAAATAAAAATAATCTAAAGGATTAACCATTCAATCAAAAAGTAATTTGAAGTCTACCAAAACCCTACCAGTTATACAATCACAATTACTAATATTAAAAGTTCACTCAGAATTAAGGTTCAATGATGGTAAACCAATCATCATTTATTTTAAAGAACAAATGTATGGATTGGCCATCAAAAAATATCTTATTCATGAGTATGTAGATGAAATTCTTAGTCATAGATGTTTAAAAGTCTCAGTTATAAATGTATACATGAGGTGCATCTTCATAATATGGTTTTTTGATAACTTATATACTATGTTAATTATAATTAAATATTGTTCTTATTTTTTTAGGCATATATATAAATATTATTTGATTGGAAAACACCATGATTTTGTTTTTGACTCATTAGTTCTCACATAACTTCTACACAAAAAAGGACATTAGAAGAAAATGAATATTTTAATATCATTGACCGATTGGAAGAAATGATTAAAAATAAAGTTACAGATGACATAATGTTCTTAATTCCAATGATATGAGAATAAAAATATGCAATTTAATCATATTAACAATTTTTTAATTTCATTAAATTGTAATTTCATTTTGAATTTTATGGACCATTGGTTTCTCATTGCAATGAACTTGGATACTTAAAAGAATTTATTTTACGATTAAAAGCTTGGATTACTAAAAAATAAACCTTAAATGAGGATGTTTATATTTTAATTTACTAAATTAAAATTTTTACAAATAAACTTACCTTCATAAAATTTATATTATGTTTTAATGAGTATTTTTTATTTTAGGATAGTGTTTAAATATCACGAAAATAGTTGTATGAGGATTATCCATGAGAATAATAATCCTATTTAATTCTATAACTGAATATTTATTATGGTGTAATTAATAATATTTCACTATCAGAACATACATAGAAAAAATTACTATTTTTATCAATATTTATACAGTGTTTTAAATAAAATGCTTGAAACAATTATAGGTATTGAGTTTTTAAGTTTATAGAGTATTTCATATTGCATCAAAAATATTGTATCTACTAAAACTCACAATTAAAAATAAACCAGTTTTGTGTTTAGATTTTTTGTTTTCCATTTACATTGGCTGAGTAATATTGAGAAGGAATTGGGAGGATACCTATAATGGAGAAGTTGTATATTTGTTGTAATTTTTAGCATAAAACCCTCAGTTTTTATACTATAATGCGGATTTAAACACTGTGTAATTTGGTTACCAGACATATAATCACCACATGGAAGATTCCATAAAATGGGTAAACAACATGAAATGTTACATTCCCTGTACAACTTTCACATTGTGTAAATATTTAAAAATGGATTTTTAATAACATGCTATTGGATTCTTGGTGTATCTGATAATTTTGGAATACATGAAATTTAAAAGGGTTACATGCCATGTAATAGTCATTACTCTGAATTTTAGGGTTCTGTGAGGAAATTTAATTCATTCATTCATTTTCATCTTCCATTTTCTCCACCTAAAAAGATCTCTAAGTGATTTTGGGTGTCTCATTTCCATTTAAGTTTCTTTTTTCAGGGATTTGTCACCATTGGGGTTCGATTTATTCTCTATGAGTGTGTAATACCATTGGTTTTTATTAGTTTTTTTATTTTAGATATGGTTTATCTCATGTTGTTTTGACCAGATAGTGTTTTCTAATGATCCTTATCAATTTCATTTCGTGTCTTGTATTGCAGAGGCCGTTCTCTTTGTTTCTGACCATCATTATCGAAATCAGCTAGGTCTCTACCATGTTGATGTAGTTACTACTATACAATGGGTTAAATTTATGAATTGAATTTTGTTGTTTACATATTAATTTAGGTTGTTCATTTATTTGAAGTGATAAATGGTTTAAAATGATTTATTTGAATAGTAAATGTTTTTAAAATGGGGTTTTTATATGAAATGGATTTTCATGATTTTGAAATGCGGTCTTAAAATCTAAAGAGGATTATATTGAATTTTAGATTGTTTTTAATGAAAAGTTTGTCATGGTTTGGAAAATTTATTGGAAAATTTTACATTTGGGACCTTAGCTATATCGTGATATAGAAATAGGAAGCCGTAGTGTGGGTCACACTACAATGAGGAAACTATTTCTATAATTACTAGTATGAATCGATATATTTTGTATCCAATGTATTCATGTTTATAATTTTTGGTGTCTAGTACGTAGTTTCCTATATGTGTGATCCCAATATGTGAGGTGATGTTACATTATTTTTCATTTATTTTTATTTATCATATTACTATTTTGATATCATGGATTTCTACTCACAAATTTTTGTATGAGGTTGTATCACATAGCTTCACATGGGAGGTAGTTTCAAGGATATGTGTTTAACTATATATATCTTGATACATGGATATGATTTCCTATTTTTTATCACTTCTTCTAGTCATATTTCTAGTTAAATAATATTAATGTATTTATGAAATCCAATAATAGAAAAAGGTAAATTGATTTATCAGTAGTTTATATTTATGAAATTTCTTTTCAAATTTGTTTTGTTTTAAAATCTTGAATTGTTTTATTCATGATATTATACCATTTATAGAAGCTATTTTGTATTCCAACTGGCCTTTGGCTCACACGCTACATTTTTCTTTGGGTGTTTTTAGATGTTTTATTTTAGGATTTATGTAACAGGGAGAATCTTGTATCATGCAGACTTCTCTTGTTGTTATTTCTTTCTATTCTAGATAGTCTAGAGGTTACCGTTGGTACCATGGGTTTATGAATTAGTATATGGTTCATCCTATATGTATTGTACTCTATGTTATTGTGGAATCATTTATGTTTTCTATTCATACTCTTGTTTTAGGTATTTATTTTCATATATTCATGATTAGTTTTTATTATCCCCTTGTTCCTATATTACTTTATGGGATAGTTCAGTTGTCTAGTTTAGTTGACTCAGGTTGGTTCATTAAAATTTAGTATCAAATGGAACTCCCATCTTGATTTGTGTTATTACTTCCTATTTTTGGTTCGATGTCTTGGGTAGACCAAAGTTAGTACCATCATAATTCCGATAGTAGGTGTAGAAAAGGGGCATGGACAACTCACTTTTGTGACTGAAACAAAGATACCATGGGTGGTTAGATACTTTTACCATGTTTGAGACATAGATTTTGAGGTCATTCGAATTAAATTTATTGGATTTTTATTTTAATTGATGCTTTTATTTTTTATGTAAGGTTTCAGATGGTTACATTCTATTCACAATGTTTTACTGCTTTGATATCAATGCATGAAGTTGTTACTTTTTTTAGAATTATCTCATGATTGATTTGTTTTTTTTTATTTTTTCAAGAATTACTCTGAGAATAGATCTTCCAAATTAGAGAGAGGAATCTCCAAGACAGGTTCTATGAGAGAGGCCTCCAGTGGAACCCACATTGGTAGAATAAGTTCTCTACACTGTTGAGATATTGGGACAAGTGAGTGTTGAGAACCTTGTGTCACGACCCGCCCTCGGGGCCCGTGCCGTGACTACCCCAAGCCTGCCTTCCATAGGCCAGGGGCTGACGACTAGCACCAAGGCGTAAATCCCGGTAAAAAGGGAAGGAATTGCCTTTGTAAAGTAAACAAGCACCACAGAGTAAGCAAGCGGAAAAGTAAACACTAAGTAAGAACAGAGTACAATTGAAAGTGCGGAAAAGTAAATGGGCCAGTATACAAACCGAAACTGAAAGTAAAGTACAACTCGAAAGGGAAAACAGCAACTGTAAAGTAAAAGCCGCTACACCGAGCTGTCCACTGGAAGTCCCACCTGAAGGGTGGGTACAGATAGCTCCACTGCTCCTCGGGTCCCGCCGTCCGCTCCGGGCACGTCCCGCCCAGTGGTCCACCTCCAGGTACCGTTCTGCTCTGGAAGCCTCAGCCACAATCAACACTGTCCGTCGTCTGCAACCAACACAACGTAGTGCGGGCATAGCCCGTACAGGGGTGAGTATAAGCTACTCAGTAGGGACCCCGAGACCCCTGAAGGTCTCCCAAATCCACAAAGGATAAACCACAAAGGAAGATACAATCACGAATTAACAACCGACACTGCTTAGGTATATGCCCATACATATACCTAAGTCATCAATTCCAATACGGTCCAACCTCCGAGCCCAAGAACAACTCAGTACACATAGGAAAGTATACATATTCCACACAGGAAAGCAAAACAAAATCCAAAAAGGATAGCACAACACAATCCACACAGGAAAGAAACATGATTCAACTCACACAGGTATACTTCTTCGGATGACGATAAAGATGATCACTGATCCATCTAAGTCGTCGGACCCACGAAGGATTGATAGGTAACTAACCCCCGCAATGACCCACACAGGATCGGGCCCACACATGACCTGTAGGTGCTGGTTCACACAGGACCGCTGAGCACAGACCCACACAGGATCGGACCCACACAGGATCGGGCCCACACAGGACCTGTAGCACTGATCCACGTAGGATCGCTGAGTGTTGTAGTCGTCGTCGTCGAATCCACTAAGGATATCTGTACTGTCGTCGTCGCAGTCACAGTAGCAGTAGCAGTAGCAGTCAGCTCTAGGGTTCCCGCACACAGCAAGCTCGTTCGGGAGGGTCCGCTCCACGAGCCGAGAGGCTGATACATCAACTGTCAAAAAGTCCAGAGTTGATGTATCCAAAAGTTCCGTATCGTCAACAGGAACTCAACATCGCAGACGGCGCGTCAATCGGACGCCCGGTCTGAGAGTTATTGGCTTTATCATCCCAGGGGCCCGGTTGGTTTTTAAGGAAAAACCAACCCAACCGTACTCCACCTGCGTCCAAACCTCGGGAGAAGTATGCCAAAGGATCCGTCTCACTAAGAGGAACACAGAAAAGCTGACGACACGTCTATCGGACGTCCGTAGCTCAAGATATGAGCGTTTCCGCTTTGAGGGCCCGGTTGGTTTCGTGTATGAACCAACCCGGTCGAACTCAAAGTATTCCTAAACATTGAGTGCGATATACCGAAACGACCATCTCGATCCAAGGATCGCATCGCCGCTGACGGCGCGTCGTTTGGAGATCCGTAGCCCAAGTTATGGGCATTTGAATCCAAACCGCTCGGTAACGGGGGTTTCGGGCCCGGGCCGTCCCGGCCCGAGACCCCCCGGATGGCCCGAACCGGGTCGACCCGCCCCGGACAGGGTCGACCCGCCCCGGCATGGCCCGGCCCGCCCCGGCCTGGCGAACCGGTCAGGCGCGCCGGTTCGGCGCAAGGCAGCGCGCTGGGCGCGCTGCCAGCTCGGCCAAAGGCCGAGCTGATTGGAAACACGGGGGGCCGCCTGCCCCCCCTTTGTAAAACCGGCCGCCCACATTATGGGGGGCCAATTAACCACCCGAGGGAATTAAATTCCCCCGATTTCCACCATCCCGGCCGGCCCGACCTGGCCGGCCGGCTTCTTCTCAACAGGACCGGCAAGGGCCGGTCCTCTTCCGTCTTTCGGCACTGGTGACCCAGCTGGCCGTCAGTCATCACGTTCCGCCGCGGCCTTCGTCGTCCGGCGCGGTGCGACGGCACCGCGCCCCTCCGCCGCGGCCCCGCTCCAGCTGCGGCGCCTTCAGTTTCCTTCGACGCGGCGCGACGGCGTCGCGTTCATGATAATTCTTTCCACGGCGGGGCGCGACGACGCCGCGCAATAACTGCCGTGTGATTCCCGCGTGGTGCGACGGCACCACGCCATCTCGTTTCATCCGCAATAAACATTCAAGAAGAAAGGAGGGGGGTTCGACCGTGTTTGTGCGATCCAACCCCCCTCTCGTTAGACGATAACACTTAATCATTTAACCTCAAAGATCGTCATGCTAGAACCAAGAACGAGATTAAATAAATTAAACAACAACAAACCCCTACCTCAGTTTCAAGAACGATGTTCGTCAACGACCTGCGGAAGACGAGCGTCGCGGTGGTCGGCGTCGCGGAAAAAGGACGTCGATGTCATGAAGTGAGGATTCTAAGATCTTTGACGGAGATTTCGTCACGGGAAACCGTCGTGGAAGAGATGACGCGGAAGGAGACATCGTCGGTGTCGCGGGTATGGCGTCGCGGAAGATGGTTCCTGAGAACGTGGTGTTCTTCGTCGATGTCCGAATGTTCTTCGCGTTCTTCGTCAAAGTTTGAATAAGATGGAGAGAATTCTTCAAAACCTCTCAAGATGGCTAAGGAGACCAACCAAAATAAAATAAGCTAAGGATTATTTTATTCACACAATTATCAACTTGAATTTCAAAGGTTTGAAATTCAAACAACTCAACTCAATTAATTAACCAAGTTGTCAAGTTAATTAAAGAGGAGTTATAGGGAGTTTAAAAAGAGAAGATGAAGTGTTAGGGTTAGTGTGGGCCCCACCACACATAATCCTCTCAAGGGAGGTTAAGTGGATGTTGGTCCCACCCCTAACTCCCTTTGGGAGAAGTTAACCAACAAGTTAAAAATAAAATGTGTTTCCACATTTTATTTAACTTCTTTTAATTTTTCCCAAAACTAACTTTCATTCCACATAAAACGCAACCTCGGAAAAGGTCTCCTTAAGCGAATATCGGCGCTGCGAGTTCATCGGTGTCCTCGGATTTCAATTCCGAGCACCGGATCAAAAGTTAGAAATTCCTGCTCGTTCGTTCACTGAACGTACCCGAGCCAAACTTCGGAAATTTATTCTGGGCACACCAGGCCTCGGAATCAGGTGCCGTCAGAAACCGCGTTCTTGTAAAATTCCAAAGAAAATTAAGAAAACATTTCCCTTGAATTTTACGGGTCATTACACCTTGGATGCTTAGTGGATCGTGGTTCAGAATTTACCAAGAAGAATCCACCCATATTTCATAGTGATAAAGGAAACCATGAATCTGAAGAGTGGATTAAGTGGATAGAAAGGATCTTAAACTTCTTAAAGACTCTAAAATACTCTATGGTGGGGTTTTCCAAGTCTAAAGTTGATGGAGCAGGAAGAATATGGGAGAATATATTGTATATGTTCAGCTTTTGGAAGATCTTATAGGGGATTCCATTAAGAAAATAATTAATCGGTTGTCCAATCATGAGACATTGCGAGTGGATATGACCCAAGAGTTTCTGACCATAGATTAGGGGGAGTATACCATTTTAGATTATTCTACCTGTTTTTTTTAGTTAGTGAATCTGGAACTAGACCTTTTCAATAATGAGATCCTGATGGCTCGAAGGTTTGAGTTAGGGATGAGACCTGATATTTGATTAATTTTGATAATCTTTTCATTTTTTCCTTTTTGAAGGTAGTTTACTATTTTTCGTTATATGAGGCTGACATTTATGGGAAGACAAGTTTGGGTGGCGATTTAGTTGGTATTTTGGTTGTACAACATGTATCTTCTAGCTAGAAAAGGATGTCTACGAATGGAAAATATTTCCTCAGGTTCTATCTTAGGGGAGATGATAGGGAATGCACTATTTTTGTAATATCATTTTATAAGGATAGGTCAAAACAATCCAAACTATGTAGAGGATACTAAAGCTATTTATCTTTATAAGCAATTTGGCCAACTACAATGATTTTGTGAAAAGTAATCTCAGGGAAGTTAGGTTGGTTTCAATCTCATAATGGTTTCTTAGGTTCAAGTAGATGCATCTAAGGGTGTTATTCCTAATCCCCAGTTCAAGAGATATGTTCATGTGGCTATGACTGAATATCATTGTGCCATGGAGTGTGCACTAGAGAAATCTGAATAAGTGACAATGACTATGAGAGGCACGCTGTTTATCTAGTCCTCTATAGTGTAAGATTTTCTTGATATGGGTGATACGTATTATTTTAGATTGTCACTATTAGTTGATGATTTGGGGTTGCATTCCTAATTTATTCCACTATTTTTAGCTCATTCTATTCCTTTGGGAAACTATTTCGAATAATGTTTTACATGTCCTGCCTATCAGGTGATGATTGCCAACTTTGAGGTGGAGTAAGAATTAGTGCTTGATCTTTACATCTTGGAATTGATTATCGATATGAATTGGATGGTTATTTTGAAGGATCAAATAGAATTCTATAATCGTAAAGTTCATTTCTTATCTTCTGAATGAGTAACTCATGTTTTCAAGTGTTCTTAGGACACTGGATCTTGAGGGATTGAGGCATTTTTTCTTTTTTTGATGAAACCTCATGTAAGTTGTTAAAGATTATTTATAATGTATTTGACCCTTTATTGGGTGGTTTAATTTCTATAGGTGTGTTTGACTACCCTCAGGTGTTTCTGGATGATTTTTCTTATTTACCTACACTAAGATAGGTCAAGCTTACTAATGACCTACTCCCTAGTATGATGCCACAATTTTATTATGTCTTACTGTTTGGAACCTACTGAGTTTATGGAACTTATATTCCATCTTGAGGATTTAGAGGATGAAGGGTCTATTAATCTTAGCATGTCACCATGGGATTTACCTGTATTCTTTTCTAAGAATGGTGAAAAGAGATTAATTCTTTTTATTGATTACCAAAAGTTAAATGTAGTGATTGTTAAGAAACAATATCATTTTTCTGGATTAATGATCTCTTTGATTATCTTATAGGGGCTCATTGGGTTTCAAAGATTTACCTATAACAATTGTATCAACGGAAGAAGGTTTTAAGTGAGGATATACATAAAACCACATTTATGAGTCGATATGGGAATTTTGAGTTTTTGGTTATGCCATTTAGTCTTACAAGTTCTCCCATGGTGTTTTTAGATTTGATGAAGTATATGTTTCATCGGTTATTAGATTATTTTGTTTTTGTGTTCATGGTTGATATTTTGGTGTACATCTAGATAGAGGGGGAGAAGATGGACTATTTGGATATCATTTTTCAAACCCTAAATTAACATCATCTTTATGGTATGATTTCCAAGTTTATGTTTTTGATTTGATAGGTGAAGTTTTTGGAGAATGTGATATTTTAGAGGGTCATATTAGTATATCTATAAAATTAAAATGAATTTTTGTCTTGATAGAAGATGAAATAAGTTTTTAAGATACATATATTCTTGGGTTTAGCAGATTATTATAAATGGTTTTTAGAATATCTCTAAGATTTATTCTTTGATGATATCTATTAATCGTAATGGTGTAACTTTTTAACGGAACAAAATGTGTTTAGAGATATTTTGAGGCACTATAGATGATGTTGAATTCAACATCATTCTTGATTCTTATGGAAATGGGGTTATGTTATGTTTTTTTCTACAATGATTTTGGTACAGATTTTGGATGTGTCTTAATGTAAGGGAAACATTTTGTGGATTATGGCTCAATACAGTTACTCCATCATGAGAATAACTCCACTACCGATGATATTGAGTTGGAAGTTGTTATAAATGCACTCAAAATGTGGTGTCACTATCTCTTTGGGGAGAAGCTTATAATATATTCTTTCCATAAGAGATTGAAGTATATGTTTTACCTATAATGATATAAATTTGTGACTGATAACCTTGATAGATTATCTTCATATTTTTTTGATACTGCTTATATCCATCGAAAAGAGAATATGGTTTCTGAGGCATTTAATAAAATTTACCGACAAAAGTTGTGAAGGATTCAATTGAGCAGTGTTCTCTCATGTATTTGTTTGTTGTGATGAGATTGGGAGTGGAAAAGGTTGGTGGATAAGATTTCTTATATAAAATGAAATCTGAAACATATTTTGATGGGTGATTTTAGCATGATAAGGTGTTAGACACCAAATTCCAACACTATAGTTAAAGAATTTATGGTGGGGAGACCTCGGGTGACTGGTCTTGATACCCTAGTGGATATTTCTGCTTCTATAGTGGTTTGGTTGTTCTGTTTTCCAGTATACAATATTTGTTGGATAGTGGAAACCCTTCATGTTTTTCAATCCACCATGGGGTTACCAAGATATATTAGGATTTCGAGAATTAGTATTGGTGTCAAGGGATGAGATGGTCGATAGAAGATTATGTTTCACGGTTACTTACCTATTAGGGAACTAATATAGAGCACCAGAGACCTGAATGGTTGATGAAACTATAAAACACCAACCTGTATACCTTGGTATCTTGAAAATTATCCTATCCTAACATATCCAGAAGGGAGTTCCTGATCCCCACATGTTGGTCACTAGTACCAAAAATCATGAAAGATAAAACTAGGAATACTTTTTTAACATAAACCGTGGAATAAATAGCTACAAGTCAGTCTTCTAAAGAAAACTCCTTGGGGATAATAATACTATAAAGAAAATATGTATAAGAATACAAATTACAACAAAAAAGTTCCAAAAAATGAAAAGATAATAACCCATGTATACATGAAAATATATCTCCAAGCCTTAAGGATCAACAACAAAATAACCTTTATGTGGGGCTTTAACCTTTCCTGAACCAGGAAGAAGATAATACAAAAACACCCAAAGTTACATGAAATGTGTGAACTAAAATCCCAGTAGGATCTCAACAAGGATTCCATAAACATATTCCAATTTAGATAAGAAAATAAATATTTCAATTTTAAATAAATAGACATGTCATTTCAAAGGCATATTTAAAACAAACCATGCTTTATATTTTTAATGTTGGAAATATTTAAAACAATATATTAACAAAATTTTTATATGAAACAGGTTAAATAAATTAAAAAACAACTATTTACAAACCATGGAATATATATCAAGAATAAAAAATGAGAAACATGGTCATCTTTCTAGAGGTATCATAGGTCCAGTTTGTGAGATTCTGACACACTCAAAGGTGAACCATGACAATATATATATACACACATCCCTTCAAAACTACTCACAGAGGACTCATCACCATCCCATTTCGGATGTTACCTACTACACTATTTTTTTAGTTTTAAAGAATGAATAGTGTTATTCAGATAATTAATTAAATAACTAGGCATTCATGTGCACTAACAAAAACAATAACGGTAATTTTTTTCCAAAATTATTCAAAATTCAAAGGCCCCATTTTTCCATAACAGTATGACAATTTCACTTTCAAAACTAACTAATGAGTGATTAATCAAATCATTCGTTTTTCCAAGATAAAACCATAGGATTTATATCAAAACCCTTTAAATCCCTATTCACCAATACCAATTTCAAATCAATTATTTTATAATATATTTCACAATTCCATAAATTTAATCAAATATAAATCAAAATTTAATTCCATAATTAAATTTGACAAATTTCCATAAAATCCAAAATAATACCTGAATTCACGAAAATTGGGGGTCTTCCAAAATTTTTATGCCAAATCAAATTTAAACACCAATTCACTGGATTTGGTTTTTCTCACAAATTCTTTTTTCAATAATAAAATTAAAAAGTCGTATTGCAATAAATTTAATTTAAATCATTCATTTTAGGGGTAAATTAATTATCAAATCATAACTGATATCATATACCGAAACAAGGATATCACATCTCACAACAATCACTATATGTTACTCCAACGAAGAAGGCCAGCAATGGGTATTTGAGAATCCAACCTAGATTCCAGATCTAAAATAGTGGATAATATATCATCTAAAAACATGAAGATCAAACAATCCCAAATTAAGATCTAAATTGATTCTCAAAGATTCGTTTCACTTTTGGAGGGGAATTGAGGGGCCAAAATCACTTCTTGGGAGCCTACAAGGATTTAGAAAATGTATCAGGGTCATATTGGACCATTGAGAACTTAAACTGAGGTTTTCAGAACTATAAAATTATTTTTTTGATTAATTAAATCCTGTAAACATAGTTAGTTAAGTAGGGACGATTGATTAGAAATACTATGAACCCAATCTTTTTGGGTTAGCATAGTTTCCACTGAGATGGCTCATGGTTTGGTCAAACCATGCACCATCCTTGGACAACCCATAAAACCTTCAAAATTTCCTACTTCTTCCCTAATACAACCATAGATGAAGACCAAAAAAATCTTGTTCAAATGAAGGGTTGAGAAGTACCATACATGAGTAATAGGATGTTACAATATCCCCACCATAAAAACTTTATGTGCCAATAAATCCTATTTAGAGGATTCCTTATAAAAAATATGGGGCCACTACTATCTCATTAGTTACTCTCTCTCCCAAGACTCATTAGTGTTAGAACCATTCTACCATAGCACTCAAACCAAAGGTATCACACTCCTTTTATGTACCTTGGTTTTGGAATCAACTATCCTGGCTACATGCATAGTCATAGATTAATTAGGCTCTACATAATGATCCCTACAACTCAGAAACAAAGATGGATCAAAAAGATATTTCTGTATCTGGTATAAATGGAAGTAATTATGTATCAATGTCATCTATAGTGGAGGTTATAAATGATAAGATAACTTACTCACTTACTCAATAAGATTAGAAGGTCCCCCAAAATAAGGATAAAACATCCCTTCCCTCCCTATATTTTGATGACCCAATTGAGGTGAAACTCTCAAGAACATGTGATCAGCAACTAAAATATTCAAACACTCTTTTTTATGATCTACATAACATTTATATCAACTCTATGTCATCAAAATTCTTAGATTACTCAAATGAATTTCTGTTTTCATCTCTTGAACCATGCTTGGTCCAACCAATTATCTTTCCTTGAGCTCAAACTAAAACAACGAATATTTACGAGGATGGCCATACAAGCCCTCAAAAGGATCTATTCTAGTCACAGACTGATAAATATTTTCATAAGCATACTCAACCTCCCCTAGATAGTGATCCCAAGTCCCACCAGAATCATCACCACATGTCATAGAACATCATCATGATTTTTAGTTGTACTCCCCATTGATAACTATGAGAATCCCAAAACAGATATTTCCTTATTACTAAATTCACTACAATGTGATTTTTCAAACAAAGAATACCCTCCATAAAGAATGACTTCTATGAAATGAAATCCTCACCATAAAGACAGTCTCCAATTCTATAGAATTAATCAACATTCTATTATTCCAGAATAATAATCTCGAGAAGATCATATTAAAATTGAATATTTTCCAAGGAAACCTCAACCCATAATTTCTATATTACTATATGAATCTAGGAAGAAAGATCCATAGAGTTCCACTCTTCCAATGATTCTTTCACAACCTGATTTGGAAGATTCTATCTCAAAGAATCTTCAATGAAATTCCCTTCCTTACGGGATAGGCAATGTCGAAATCAAAATACATTATTTATTCCACCTAATGCCTCTAGTGGATATTCTTATCATTTTGAGAGAATATATAACTCATGGTTTTATGGTTAGAAACCGTGGTGAACCTTTATTTGAAAAGGTATTGATGCCTACTTTTAAGAGAATACATCACAACTAAAAGGCCAAGCTCTTTAGTCGGAAAATTCATATCATGTGTCCTATGATAACTATATCGATAAACAATGACATGATCATCGATCAAAAGAACACAGAATAAACCCGAACCTGATTCATCACCAAAGACCACATATCCCTGTTCGGCCTCTAGAAGAGTCAACATTTGAAAAGTTATCCAAATGCATTTTAGCACAACGGAAGAACTTATAAATTTTTCATCCCATAGAGAATTTACTCACTTCCTAGTAAAATAATTCATTGGTGAGGACATCCTTTAGAAGTCATTTATGAATCAGAGATAATACCCAACTAAATCCAAGAAGCTCTGAATCTCAGAAACATTTCATGGTTGGTCTCATGTCACAATAGACTTCACCATATTAGGATCAACTCACAGAGAAGTTTTGGACACCACTTTTCCCAAGATATTAACATCCCCAATCTAGAAATCACATATTGAAAACATCACATAATGTTGGTTATTTCTCAACAATTCAAGAACAGATGTAAAAGTACACACATGACCCTCCTTGGACATATTTTAAACAACGATGTAATCCAAAAATACCACCATGACTGTTTCATGATACTAATGAAATATTCTTTTCATTAAATCCATAAATACTAAAACATCATTGGTTATATCAAATTACATGACAAGGTACTCAAAATGGCCATACCTTCTCTTAATGGTGGTTTTATGAATATGGTATTCTTTTTTTAAACTTATGGTAACTAGAATAAAGATGAATCTCCCTTTTTAGCTGGTCAAATAGATCATCAATACATTGAAATAAATTCTTGTCTTTTACCATAACTTGATTGAGTTTTTATTAATAAACACAAAGTTGGAGTGACCCATCAACTTTATTAGCAAAGAGAAAAGACACTCCCAAGGTGACATACATGTGAATGTAAAGACTTTGTATAAAAGATCATCCAAATGAGTCCTTAGCTATTCTATTTTATCAGGTTACATTCAGTAAGAAGGAATAGATATTGGCTGAGTACCATACACTAAATCAATAGAAAATTATACCTCCCTTAACTGTGGGAAACAAGATAATTCAAAAGAGAAAACATCGGGAAACTCAACGAAAAATGGTGGGAGACCATCAATCAAATATTCTTTCTCCAAGTGAAAAGAAAAAACTAATATCGCTTTCCCCAAATCAGGATAAGAAATTCAGACTCTACTTGACTTTAGGTCCCATTCTCCCTAAAATTCATGGCAAACCCCATCAAGTATAGTAATGGAGACCAGTCGAATATAACAGTCAATTTAAGAACTATTAGTAATTATCCAATCCATCTAAAAAATGATATTAACATGTTTTAGGCTAAGAACCATAAAATCCAAAGATATCTTAACATCTTATAATATTTAAAATAAGAGGGACTATAGAGACACAACTCTCTCCTCATTCTGAGGGGTGCAACAATATCCATCATATATGAAAAAATCTCACTATAATGATTTCAAAGATTTATAATATGAGTCAAAATAAATGAATGAGATGCACCAGTATCAAATAAGGAAGTCACTAATGATGAATCTAGAGTAATGGTACCTCTTACAGGTGTTGGACCCATATCTTCTACCCCTAGAGACTCTTCCACTATGTGAAGATTCTTCATTTAGGATGCCTATGGATGGAGCCAATTTTCTAACGAGGTATGTTATAGAACTATAGTTTTAGTATGTTTTGGAGATCCTATGCCACTATTTGGAGAATAAAAGACATGGATGTACTTCTACAAATGGCATGATCATCTACAATTAACCATATATTTTGGGTTCCACAGTGAAAACCCGGTCAAAATGCCCATGATTTCCACACCGGTAAAAAATAAAAGGGCCTATACCATGAACTATAAGTGGTCTAGACAACACTATACTATCAAGAAATGGCATAACAATCATTATGATTCCTCTTCCATTTATAGTAAATGAAAAACTGACATTGAGAGAAAAAGGAACTCCCAAAAAACCTAAATCACCATCCAGGATCATTTAAACCATTAAAGATCTATCAAGTACATCAATATAATAAGGAATAGTTTACAAGAAAACATGAGAACAAATATCAGATCGAAGTCCCATATAAAACCGTCGAGTATTTATCTTCTCATTTGAAACAATCTTAGGTGAAAACTATGCAAGTTCAAAAAAGGGATTTACAAACTCTATCATGGTCCTGTCAGCCGAATCATTTTTGAAAAACACAATATCCTTTGCCAACATGATTGAATCTAGATAAAACTATTTGGTCAAAAGAACATTAATTTCTATCCACTATAATACCTCACAATTCTTTGTCATCACCACTAGGTCTGACCATCTCCTACTAGATCCATCATGTATAAATGTGGAAAATTTCACCATGATTTCATGAGGTGTCTCTAAGAACTCGAAAAATGATCATTTTTTCTCAACCAATACTCCCCCTCTTTAGGATTAGTGGAGGCTATGAACACTGGTTGAATTTTGTGAAGGAACTCTTATTCATGATTTCAGAAAACATCCATCAAAGGTTCTATTGTTGGAGCATGAATAGAAACTAGAGCTGGTTCATGTCTCAGATCTTGGATAATACAAATAGTCACCACAACCAGGTTCAGGTCCACTAGGGGATTTTCTCACCATGGTTCATCAACAACATCCTCCTAGATCCTATTCACATGTCTTCTCAGAGTCATGATTCAACGAAACATCAACAGAAAAATTTAAAGACATCATATTGACACTCAAATAGAGAAACAAGGGAAATGATTCCCATATATAAGAATAAAATATTTGGATTTCATCCTATAAAAATCAAAAGTTGGGAAAATACCAGAAATAAACCTATAAAAGGATTTCCTAAACCACCCTTGATGACTTAAGGATCATTTCAGTGACATATGGACAAGCACTCAATCAAAACTACCTCTTAAGTCCCGAAAATATTACTCAATTGCATTCTGACAGAAATAAAACACGATTACCCTCCTTTAATAACATTTTTCATGAAACAGCATGGATACCTTAGTATCCTTATAACCCTTTTGTTCGTAACATATCCTAAAGGGAGTTCTCAATCCCCATGGGTTGATGACTAGCCCCATGCATCATAAAAGAAAATACTGGGAATGATTTCACCCCCAAAAAAGTGGATAAAACAAATACAAGTCAGTACGATCGAAATAAAATATCCATTGGGATAAGAGTATGTGAATAAAAATAGGAATAATAACCCTAATGTACAAAAAAACTACAAGAAATTTAAAGATAACAACCCAAGTCCCAATGGACACATCTCTCTAAGACTCAAGGATCAACAAAAAGAATAACCTCCCAGTGGTTGTTTATCCATGCTCAAACATGGAAGAATATAATATAAAAAAATCTGAAGGCACAAGTAGAGTGTGGTAAAAAATCCAAATTGGGAATCACTATGGATTACCTAAAAATATTTCAAAATAATTAACCAAAAAATATTTCAATTTTAAATAAATAGGCATGAAAATTTATAGGAATATTAAAAACAATTAGGATTTAATTTTCAAATTCTTGAAATATTTCAATTAATAGCTTAAAAACAATTTATATAAAAAAATTTATATAAATTCACAATGAATTTTTAAAATAGTTTATAAACAATTTCATATATATCAAGAATCAACAATGAAAAACAAGGTCATCCGTAAATGGGTATGGTAGTACCAGAATAGGGGACCTTACACACTCTAAGGTTAATCATGAAAATATGTATATTCACATGTCCCTAAAAAACAAGTAAAAATGGACTCATCACCATCCCATTAGGGATTTTACCTTTTACTATAGGTTTTGTTTTAGTTTTAAAGCATCAAAAGAGTGTTATCCTAATAACTCACTAACAACCTAGGCTAACATGTGCTATAAAAACAAAAAATAATGGGGAAATTATTCCAAAACTATTAGAAATAAAATTTCCCCATTTTTCCATATCAATAAGCCAATTTTTCTTCAAAAACCAACACATGGGTAGTTAATCAAGTCATTATTTTTTCCATGCTAAATCAACTAGGTTTATATCAAAACCATTTTAATCCATATTTTCAAATACCAATATCAAATCAATTCTTTCCAAAAAAATTTAAAAATTACATCAATTTCATCAAATACAAATCATAATTTAATTCCATAATTAAAATATTCAATTTTCCATCAAATCCCAAATCACACCCCAATTCACCAGAATTGGGGGTTTTCCACAATATTCCTGCTAAGGCATATTTTAACCCCAATTCACTAGAATTTGTTTTTTTTTCAGAAATTATATTTCACAAGAATCAAATTACATAATCTAATTGAAATAAATTTAAGATAAATTACGCAAATTAGGATTAAATTAGTTGGACAATCAAAAACAGAATCACCTATCAAGAGAAGGATATCACCTCTCATAACACTCACAACAGGTTTCTCAAATGAAGAACATCATAAATGGATATCTGAGAATGAAACCAAGATTTAAGATATAAAATATTGGATATTAGAACCTACAATAACAAAGATATCTAAAAAACCATAAATAGAAAATATGTTAAGAGTAGGAGACATAGAATGTGAGAATAATCCTTACTAGTAAGTGATCGAATGTTATTTTCCTAGATTTGATTCCCTTCTTGAGGGGGTGTAGAGGGGCCAAAATTACCACTTTGGAGCCTAGAAGGAATACTAAATTGTATTAGGGCTGAACAGGACATTCAGGAACAAACATGGGTGTTTCATAATTTTAAAATTAATTTTCATATTAATTAGATCATGTACACATGGTTAGAAGGGCATGGCTACCTAGTATGAAAAACATAAATCATAGTAGTGTGCCTTTTTTTCAAGGTGTATGTTTTGTCAAAACGTGATCTAATTGTGAAATCCCCCACTATTTGTGTTTTCATGGTTTTTACTAAGAGGGTGCACAGTTAGGTCAAACCATGTGCCAACTATGCATAGTTAGATAACCTTTAAAATTTACAACTTCTTTCTCAAAACAACTCAAGATTAACCCCAACTAAATATTGGTCAAAATAGACATTTAGAATTACCTGAAATTAGTATCAGTATGTTACAGAACCATTAACCACTCTTTTATGAATGTGGGATGGTATTTACATTGATTTAATCATTGGTTGGCCATATAATCCTAGTATGAAGGATGATATTTGGGAGGACATGGGTCAAATCACAAAATCAGTTTATTTAATTCCACTTTAAGATGAAAAAATGTTATGAAACATGGGAAAATGTATTTTGGAGATATTTTGTGTCCTTAAAAGGGTTCCCTATGTAGTTTCATCTAACTAGGATATGAGGTTCATGTCTTGGGTTTGGAAATGTTTTCCAGAGGTTATGGGTTTCTAGATTAAATTTATCATAACCTATCATCCATAAATGTAAAGGCAGATAGATATAGATGTCCAAGTAAAGATGATATGCTCTGGGATTGTTTTCTTCATTTCATAGGATCTTGGGAAAATCATTTTCTATTGGTTAATTTTTACTATAATAGTAGTTATCGAGCATTGATAGAGATGGTTCCCTTGGATTCTTTTTATGGGAGGCCATGTAGATCTCTCTTGAGTTGGGTAGAGTAAAGAGAGAAGTCCTTGGTTGGTCCATGTGTTGATCTGGAGATGAAAGAGATAGGTTAGTTGATCCAGAGGAATTCGGTCCTGGAATTGAGTGGATAAATATCCCATGCAGACTGTCGGTATCAGACCCTGGATTTTAAAGTTGGTATTAGATCTTTTTTAGAGCTTTACATCACATGGGATGTCACTGGTTGGGTAAGTAGTGTATGTTGTTTCTGAGGGTTTTGGGCCTCCTTTTAGATAATTGGATGATTGGGGAGGGTGGAATACTAGTTTAAATTTCCATCTAGTTTGGCAGTTATCCACAACATGTTTTAAGTTTCCCAGATGAGGAGGTTTATACCAAATCCTTCCCAAATGATTATATGGGAGGTTGTTGATCTTGAACCCAATACCACTTAGGTTGAGAAGATAATTCATATTACGGATCTCTAGGATATTATAATCAATGGAAAAATTATCTCCCAGTCCCGGTGCTATTGTAGGGTTGATAGGATAGTTATGAGATGTGGGAGCAGGATTCATTGATGAGGAATCAATGGCCTTCTATTTTTGAAAATTGAGGATCTCGATGGATTTATACGGAAGAACACATTTATGTTGGGGAGATTGTAACACCCCATTACAATTTAGATGGGTATGTTTTACATTTGTTTTGGTTTTCTTCTATTGTTTTCTAATTAAATCCAAGAAGGAAGTGAGAGGATACCTATAATGGAGATGTCATGAATTTGATGTAATCTTTAGTATGAAACCTTCCATTTTGTGCATTCTACTATGGATTTACACACATTGAAATCGTGTTACACAATTGTTAATCATCAACTGTAAGATTCTATGAAATAGGTACATAACTTGAAATGTTACACACCGTGTATAGATTTCATTCCATGTAAATATTAAAAGTTATATTTTTCTTAAAAAGGTTATATGCTTATCAGTGTATCTTTACATCATGGAATACATGACATGTAAATTGTTTTTCATGACATGTAATAGTCACAAGTCATGATTATTTGGTGCATTGTGGATGTTTAATTTATTCATTCATTTAAAACATACCTTTACCCAACATATATATCTCCTTAGGAAATTATGGGTGTTTACATTCCATATGGACAACTTTATTCAATGATTCATCACTGATGGGATTGGATTTATTCACTTAGTGTATTTATTCCTCCTAGTTCTTCTTAGTTTTTAGTTTTAGATATGGTTTTTCTGTGGTCTCATGACTGGATAGTTTTTTCTATTGATCAATTTCAGTTTCGTGGCCTTCCTTTTCCTATAGAGGCCACTCTCTTGGTTTCAAGTCACCATTACTGAAAAATGTTGGGAATCTACTATGTTGAGGTTATTGCTTCTATAAAATGGATTAATATTATGAATTTCATGTTGTTCTTGAAAAATTCATTTGGTTTTTTCATTTACTTGAAGTGATAAATGGTTTGAAATGTTTTCATTGAAATTAAAATGTTTTCAAAAATGTGTTTTTGATTTGAAAAAGATTTTCATTATTGGGAAATTTGTTTAAAAACTCCAAAGGGGATAATATTTGATTTGAAAATGTAATAATGAAAATTTGGGAAAAAAATTTGAAAATTTATTTGAAAATTGAACATTTAGAACATTGGGTGCATTGGGAGAGAGACATAGGTAGTCTTAGTGTGTGTTTCACAACTTGGATATAACTTTTTTGATTCCAACTGGTAAGAATATATAACTTTTGGACAAAATGTATGACTTTTTAGGATTTTAAGTGTCCAGTACATAGTGTCCCATAGGCTTGGTCCCAATATGAGATGTTCTTTGTCATTATTTTTAATTTATTATTATTTATCACCAAATTATTTTGATATCATGTATTTCTGCTCAACTATTTTTTTATGATGTTGTATCCCATAGGTTTTCATGATAGGTTGTTTCATGGGTATATACTTACCTATATACTAATTGATGAGTGGATATGCTTTATTATTTTTTATCACTTGTACTTGTCATATTTTTAGTTTTAAAATATGAAAGGATTTAATAAAACCAAATAAAGAAAAATGGGAAATGATTTATAAATATTTATGGTTTATGAAAATTAGTTTTTTTAAAAAAATTGCTTTAAAAGATTGAATTTTCTCATTTCTGATAGAAAACCCTGTATAGAAATTGTCGTGGTATCCTACTGGGATTTATATCACACCCTACTTGTGCATTGGTAATTTGTTTATGTTTTATTATGGGATTCATGAAAATGGAATAGCATCATGTAGCATTATGGCTTCTCTTCTTATTGTTCGTCTCATTCTGGGTTGGTATGGAGGTGATTGTTGGTCACATTGGGGTTGTGTATTTCTTTCTGATATAGCCTATTTGTCTTGGATTGTATGTTTTTATGACACCTTTTCTATTTCCACTTCGTACCCTAGTTTTATGTATTTATTTTTGTATATTCAAACCAAATTTTCATTATCTTGTTTTACCTATATTATGTGACTAGCTGATTTGAGTGTCTTGTATAGTTGTCCGGGGTTGTTTTATTACATCTATTAAGATGATTTTTTTTATTATAATTACAATTTCATTTGAAATGTTCATTAATAATTTACTTATTAATATTTTTACATAACTTTTAGGACTATTGATAGCCAACATATTCAAAATAAGGAATATATATGTTTAGAAATGAGTAGTCATAATACATAGTGTCAGAATATATATAATCATCATCCTGATGCGATATTATACTACATGTTTATTCAATTTTTTCTTCATTTTATCTAATTATTTTTTAGATAGTTTAATTATTATATTTCTCTACCACTTATTTAGATAATTTTCATTGATATCATAAATATGTGATTTCATAAAGATTTGATTTTCCTCTAACCATTTTGTAGAAAAAATGGTTGGAGGACAATCAATTCCCAATAAAGGAAGATATAATATAGTAATATTTATTCCATTAAAAGATATATATTCTTTTTTTATCTTTTTATGTTTAGTAGTATGGGTTTTTGGTAAATTAATAAATCATGGTGCATTTTTTAGTTTAGAAACGAAATTTTATTAAACAAATTAAATCACTCATTTAAGTACAATATCCAAATCTCATATTATCTTGATATATTTGGGAAATTACCCATAAATCATTATTGATGTGTAGGAATCAACCACATATTGATCCGTTATATAGTGTACCTAATATGACTCAATGTGTATGTTTTCATTTTAAAGGTATCATTCTTGTTAAAAAAACAATTCCCTCACTAACCACCATGAAAAAACACTAAAAGTATCCAGTTATATTATTAAAATAATCTATAAGTCATTATTTACATGTATGAATAAGTCATATGTCAATATGACACAATGTGTGGCTGGTATGACTGATAGCATTCGTTTTTATTTGAATGTTTAATTTTAGTTCTAAACATACATCACTCACTAAAAACTAGGAAAACATGCTCATACTATCATGATACTATAGAAAATGATCCATAAGTTATTTTTGACATATATGGATTAGAAAAACACTAATTCAAAACACAATGTGAATGGTATGATTGAAAGTGTCTATTTTTATTTAATAGGTGACATTTTAGACCAAGAAACATATCACTCAATGAATACCAAGTAAATATACTCTTATTATATTGATAAATTTAGAAAACAATCAATAATAATTTTTGATATGAAGGAATCATCCTCATGTTAATCTAATACATGGTGTGTCTGATATAACTCAAAGCATGTATTTTCAATTTAAAAGTGAAATTTTATTTCAAAACATGTGTTACTCACATAAAATCAACCAAACACACTCAAATGATCTTTATACATAATTAAATTGATCCATACTTAATTTTTACATATAGGAATTAACCACATGTCAATATGAAACATGGTGTTCCCATTATTACCTGAAGTGTTTGTTTTAATTTTAGAAATGACATTTTATTTCAAAATGTGTGTAACTCACTAAAAATAGAGAGAAAAGAATAATATTTTATTGATATCTTAGTAAAATTATCAATAGTAAACTTTTAGATGTACAAATTGACTACATGTTATCCCAACACCTGGTGTACCCAATATAACCCAAAGTGTGTGTTTTGCGATTAAAACGACCATTTATTTTAAAACATGCATCACATTCTAAAAAATATGGAAACATGTTTTTAATGTCTTGATTATTTTTTAAAATGTTATAGAAATCATTTTTGATGTATAGGAATCAAGAGAACATATATTTGATACATTGTTCACCTCTTATGTTTGAAAGTGATTGTTTTGATTAAAAATCTATATTTTAATTCAAAACAAGTTTCCCTTACTCAAAATGGAGAATACATGCTTGGATTCCCTTTATATTTTAGGAAAATGATCTTTGAATAATTTTTGAACTATAAGAATCATCCTCACAATAATATGACACATGGTGTGCTAGGTATTAGTCAAATTGAATATTTTTAGTTAAAAATTATCATTTTAGATAAAAACACACATCAATATTGAAATCCAAGAAAAACACTATTATTTTTTAGTAATTATAGAAAAATATCCATACGGAATTTGTGACGTATAATAATCATCCATACATTATTCTGACACATGGTATGGATGGTATGACTGAAAGTGTGTGTATTTTCTTTATATTCATAATTTCAGTACAAATCACACTTCACATACTTAAAAATAAGAAAACACGCCCATATTATCTTAATACCTTAGTAAAATGATCCATAAGTAATTTATGATTTGTAGAAATCAACTACATAATAATCTGACACATGGTGTGCTTAGTATGACCCAAAGTGCATGTTTTCATTTCAAATGTAACATTTTAGTTGAACACAAACATCAATTATTGAAAACAATGAAAATAAAATCATATTGTGTTGATAATTTATGAAAATGGTACAAAATTCATTTGTGAGGTATTGGGATCTTCGGAACATAAATGTAACTCATGGAATGGATGATACGACAGAACATACATGTTTTTATTTAAAATCAACATTTTTGTACAAAATACACTTCACATACTCAAAATAGAAGAAACATATTATTATTGACTTGATAATTTTATAAAATTATCCATAATTCTTTTTCAACTTGTAGAAATTAGGTTCAAAATAATTTGAAACACAATATGATGGGTATGAATCAAATTGTGTGTTTTTAGTTTAAAATTAACATTTTATTTAAAAAGACACAAGACATGCTAAAAATTGATAAAACCCACTCATATTGACTTGATAACATTGGAAAATGATCCACAAGTAATTTTTGAAATATAGGAATTAGTCGCATCATAATTTGATACAAGGTGTGACCAGTATGACTCAAAGTGGGTCTTTTCATTTTAAAACTGACATTATAGTTTAAAACATGCTAACTAATGAAATAACTAAGAAAAAACATTTATATTATTTTTATAATTTAGTATAATGATCTGTAATCCATTTATGATGTTTATCATGTAGTCACACATCAACATGATACACATTATGTCCAATATGACTCGAAGTGGTAATTTTAGTTTAAAATGATTTTCTATTTTAAAGACGTTGCTTAATAAAAACTATGAAAAAATAATCATATTGTCTTTATATTTTATTAAAATGAGCTATAATTCATTATTGATGTGTATAAATAATCCACCCATCAATCTGATACATCTTGTGGCTAGTATGACTCAAGGTACATGTTTTTAGATTAAAAATAACAATTTATTTAAAAAAATCTCTCACTAACTGAAAAATAACAAAACAAACTCATATTATCTTGATACATTTATAAATAATTCTATAAATTATTTTTGACATATAAGAATAAAAAAATATCAATAGGACACATGGTTTGACATGTTTGACTCAAAGTTAATGTTTTTATAACAAATTGATGTTTTGGTTCCAAAGATGCATGACATACTCAAATCTAGGAAAATTAATTTAGATTTTATTGGTACATTAAGACAAGGATACATAAGTCGTTTTTTGATGTGTATGAGTTATCCACACCTCAATCAAATTCTCGGTGTTACTCATATGACTTTAAGTGTGTGTTTTCAAATTAAAAGTGACATTTTAGTTAAGAACCCATGTAACTCACAGGAAAATAATAAAACAAATTAATAATGTTGTTATACATTTTTAAAATGATTCATAAGTTCTTTTTGAATTTTATAATCTGTTCACACATCAATATGATACAATGTCTGATCAACTTGACTATAAGTCTGTGTTTTTCTATTTAAAATGGTATTTTCGGTAAAATCACACCACTAAATTGAAATAAATAAAAAATATATATTTTCTTAATATTTTAGTAAAATTATATTTATACCATTATCGATGGGTATGAATTATTTTTACATCAATATGATGCACAATATGATCGGAATGAATCACAGTGCCTGTTTTCTGCATAAAAATGAAATTTTATTTAGAAACCTGTTTCTCTCGCTTAAAAAAAACAAAAACACTCATATTATCTTAATACTTTAGGAAAATGATTTATAAGTCATTTTTGACAACTATTAATCAACAGTAATGGGCCAGATTACTTTGTGAAAATGTGGTGTTGGAGGTGTTCCGGGAGGTCAAGGTGACTTATCCCCAACACGTTGCCAAATTTACAGTTCTGTAAACAGTGTTTCCAGTTATATGAATAGTAACAGATCGGTCTCACACATCGGTCTGACTTATCGGTTTCACAGATCGGTATGATAGATCGGTTTCACAGATCAGTCTCACACATCGGTCTGAGAGATCCGTTTCACAGATCGGTCTGACAAATCGGTTTCATAAATCAGTCTCACACATCAGTCTGAAATATTGGTTTCACAGATCGGTCTGACAGATCGGTTTCACAGTTCGGTCTCACACATCGGTCTGACAGATCGGTTTCACAGATCGGTCTCACAAATCGGTTTCACAGATCGGTCTCACAAATCGGTCAGACAAATCGGTTTCATAGATCGGTCTGACAGATCGGTTTCACAGATCGGTTTCACTGATCGGTCTGACAGATCGGTTTCACAGATCGGTTTCACAGATCGGTCTGACAGATCGGTTTCACAGATCGGATTCACATATCGGTCTGACAGATCGGTTTCAAAGATCGGTTTCATAGATCGATTTCAAAGATCGGTTTCACAGATCGGTTTCACAGATCAGTCTAACAGACCGGTTTCACAGATCGGTTCCACAGATCGGTTTCACAGATTGGTCTGATAGATCGGTTTCACAGATCGGTTTCACAGATCGGTCTGACAGATCGGTTTCACAGATCAGTTTCATAGATCGGTCTGACAGATCGGTTTCACAGATCGGTTTCACAGAACGGTCTGACAGATCAGTTTCACAGATCGGTATGACAGATCGGTTTCATGTACTGTAACAGTGGGTGAACAGTGTTTCCAGATTCCTATAGTTTTTACCCTTTTGACGTTTCCTTTGACATAAAATACATTTAAAGCCTTGTTTTAAGGACTCTTAAGGCTGATTCAAATGCAATAAATCCTATATTAATTATTCCTAAGGCTTGGAATGTTTTACTTGGTCAAACCGCGTGGGTTAATGTGATCCGTTTTTAATGGAGAATTAACCGGATCTTAAACCGTTGCCCCATTAAATCTTAAAAAGGGACGAGATATCATTCTCCCTTGTTCTTTCCCTTTGTTCTCAGCTAAGAGATGCTAGAACCTTTTAATCATTCTTGTAGGAGTTGCACAATCAATCTTTACTCCTCGGATTGGTTCTGCTCTGTTTTGGATGCAACTGAACTGTGTCAGTCAATCTTCCCAATAAGGTATGTTTTATCATCATTCCTTTGGGGATCATCTTCTATTGATTCTCCCTTCCATATTATACCATGTAATTTCCAAGATTCTAATGGGTTTTTCTTGGGGTTGGTTTGTACTGTCATACCGTGGCATCCTCCGGTGGATGCAGTTGTCGTGAGAGGAGGATTGTGACCCGTTGTGTAGATGAAGGATGTCAAGAACTCTTCTTGGAAGGGGTTCATGGATTCTCTAATTGTATATGTGCAATCATAGAATTAGCATGTTTTAGTCCTTTGGATCACAATGAAATTGACCTAATCAAATACTTTAACCGGATTAAAATAATCGGTCGATCACATGTTTTTGCTTTAAACTATGATAACGGTTTGCCTCATGTTTTTCTAGATAGATTGATATCTATGATTTCTTTGATTTGTTGTTCCTTCATGATAGAAATTGATAATGAACGTAAAGCCGGAATTATTTGTTAATTAATTGGATAAAGATAAAGAGGAAAGTAAATTAATCTAGTTATTGTCGTTGTTGTAGTTGTTCTAATTTGATGATAATCGAATTGGCATAGTAAGAATGTTAAATCCTTGTGATAGCTTACTGATTAGTTTTTCCTAAATTGGAACCTATGGTTTGAATCTGTTAATTCGATATGGATTAAAGAACAGATTATCTGGGAATTTCTAAAATGGTTCTGAGTTACCCTCTTGTTTGTTAAAGGGTCATGAGGCCATGGTTGTGACTGTTTTTTTCACGCTTCTTGTGCTGTAATGTGAGCTGGGATGGCTGTTGTGATGTGTGGAGAAATGGGGACTTGTGGGTGTGGCATTGGATGACGCCTAGGGTGGCGAGATGCATCAGCTTATGAATGTGGGTGTCTGGGAGGACACCAGGGGTGATGAAATGGGATGGATGTGGTTGCTGGATGCTTATAGATTCTTTGCATGTTTATCTGCTTTCCTTTTCCCCACTACTTAAGGCAGCTGGTCTTGCTTACCCCTCTTCCAAAGGAGGCGAACACGCATGTGGTATTCCACTTGCTTTCCGTGTTTAGCCTCTCAAGGGAGAATGGGTCTATGCTCTTTCTAAAGGCGGAAAAGACTCGACGGGTACAATATCTACTCACCGTGTTGAGCCTCCTTTGTGTTTAGAAGCATAAGATGATTTTCAAGAATGCATGGGAATATGGAAAAGTAATTTTGTAATGAATGTCTGATTAAATGGTGAAAATCCATGGGGATGGAGATACTAGAATTTAAAAGGTGATGTGAATCTTAAAAGGAGCAGTTGGTTTTGAATGTGGTTCCAATTCAGTTTAATGTGGAATTGTTTATTCTTAATTAATATTTAAAGAATTAATAAATTTACAGTGGAACTGATAAAATGAGAACGAAGTAATCTAATAAAGCTCTTCAAATGTTTGTGTTCTTATAGGATACCTAGTCTTAGAAGTAGCAGCCTGGAGTCTGAGAGATGTTAGCTGCAGTTGTATCTAAGACTAGGTAATGCCCATAGTGTGGATGTGAGTTACATATATATTCTGTACTTTTTGTGTTTCTATACACTACTCCACCCTGTCGGTAAGGGAAACTGACACCCCGATGATTCTGAGCCCTGGGGGGGTGTTTTCCCCAACATTCTGATGGGAGGTCGAATGGCTGACTACCCCCTTTGGCCCCGCTCTCTTCTCTTGGTAGATACTTGCACCATGAGGCACAACGGTTAGTTACCCCATATATGTGTGTAGAGGGCTGTAATGGCTTGTGGTTATTCACACACATATATTATGGATATAGTATCCTATGGACTACTATAGGTGTAACTTGTATAGGCTATGATGGCTTGAGGATCCTTACTCGGAGTATGGGCTGTAATGGATTGAGGAATTATACCTGACGTATGATACAAGTTATGCGAGCTGTGGTGGATCCCGAAAACTACCTGGTTACTTTTGGTTGTGAGGACATTGTGGTGCTTCGCCCAGGTGTCTGTGGGCAAGCCTTTGTGGTGCACGCGGTGCAGATTGTGGAGCTTAGCCCAGGTGTCGACGGGCAAGCCTTTGGAGAGAGATGCACTGGACGTATGTCGTTGGGGAAAGCGGCAAACCAGTGGGGAAGTAGTAGCGGGGTACCCTTGATAATCATTACTATATGCTATATTCTTGTATTCATTACTTGGTGAGGGTAGCCATGGGGAGGTTGGGAACTTAGTATACCTGTTTAGGTGATGAGTTAGTTTCACTTGTTGTTCACTAGGATTTAGCATGATTTATTTACTTTTGCACGGGAGGCTTGGGGAGGATCCTACTGAGTATACTGTTATACTCACCCTATGTATATATAAACTTTTATTTTCAGGTCACTTGGAGCAGGTAGGTGATCTAGCTGGTTACTACTAGCTTGTGGTTGCAGGAGCTGTTTGGGCTTGTAGTCACTGCCGTTTTACTTTATTTTGGGTACTTTTAGTTTCCCCTTTCAGTTGTAGTACTTTTTCATGACATTTCATATATATACTTGGATTTCTTTTATTTTTTTTTAGTTCTGAGTTGGAGTTGATTGGAGTCTATTCTATCTCTCTCTTCTACATGTGTTCTCTTAGAGGGTAATGCCTCCCATTTATATGTTTATTATACCCTCGGTGCTAGTCGCCAACCCGGGGCCTACTGGAGGCGGGACTCGGGGGGTCATTATCTCTCTTCTCACATTTCCGGCCCAGGAGGGGTACACTTTGTGGGGAGGGGGTCGTGACAGAGTGGTATCAAAGGCAGGTTGTGGGATATGATGGTGTTTGGAGTTAGGCACAGGTGAGGTTGCATGGGATGGTAGGGCAACCATGTCATTCATGTTTAGCAAGTGGGGTAAACACTGGAGACTGGTAGAGACATAGGCATTTAGGGCCCCCTATGATCTGTTGCACGGACCTTTAAGTTTACGATGGCTACTAAACAAAGTGATACTGGTTGCAGGGTAGAGACCTAGGAAAGGATCATGCATCATTATTCTTTGCGCCTGTGTTTGAATGGGTATACCTCGGGATAGGTTAACCTTACATTAATAAAACAAATAAAATTAATTAATTAATGTTGAGTCTTCCATATTCCAGGATTAGGAGCTCTAACAGTTGTTATTTTACAGGTATGGATCTAGGTCGACGTCCTCGTCAGGTTTACACAGAAGATGCCCAATAGGCTGTTCCAGCAGATTGCTGCCGGGTAGAGTTTGACGACAATGAAACATGGAGGAAGTCACTCCGAGAGTTTCAGCGCCAGAGTCTACAGAAGTTCGAGGGCTCCATTTCAGATGCAGTCACAGAAGACTGGTTGGAGGAGGTCGAGATAGGCTTCAGTTCAATTCGTGCTCGGAAGGAATATTGGGTGTTCTTGGCTGTGACGATGCTTCTTGGAGCAGCGAGGCAGTGGTGGTTCTTGTTCCTCGGGGATCATGAGGAGTCAGCAATCTCATGGGAGGAGTTTCGAGATAGGTTCAAAGTCGAGTTTCTTTATTCGACTGTGAAGGCATCCAGTCGCTAGGAGATTCTTACCCTTCGAAAGGGGAGCTCCAGTGTTCGAGAGTTTGGAATCCATTTCAGGAACCTTCTACGATATGCTTCAGACCTGTTACCAGATGAGGAGGCCAGGGTGAGGCATTTCGAGGAGGCTTTGCGTCCAGAGATCCAGCACCAGGTCACCCCATTTATGCTAAAGACTTATATTGAGGTACTGGAGAGGGCAGAGGTTGTTGAGGAAACTTTGGCCAGGACCGGATCGTCACGAGAGGGGAATCGTCATGATTCCTCACGAAGCAGAGCTGTGGTCCGGGGTTCTCAGTTTTCAGGGAAGAAGAGTTTCCGTTCACCTGGGGGTAGGTCCCAGCCCTTCCCATCTCGTTTCTCCGGAGGTAGAAACTCTCAGGCCTATGCCAAGGGATCAGGCACTTGTTTTTCTTGTGGTGGTCGTGATCATCAGCAGTGGGAGTTCCCGACTTTTCATAGTAGTCATCGTGCACCGGGTGCTCCGCTCCAGGTTCCTCCGTTGAGGCAGTTCCAGCCGAGGCAGCAGTAGCAGGTTGCACCGGCTTTAGATCACCAGAGGGTAGATAGAGTAGGCAGAGGACAACCCCATGACGCTCCCCGTCCTCAGAGAGTAGAGCGCGGCCGTGGTGGTGGTCGTCATCAGGGTCAGAGAGGCCGTGGAGGAGGTCGTGGTCAGCTTCATGCTCTAGCGTTGCCAGCCCCAGGTGAGCTAGATGTTGTTCGAGGTACCGTTTGCTTGTTTTCTACAATGGTGTATGCCTTGTTTGATTTAGGAGCAACACACTACTTCATATCACCTACCCTTGTCCATGCTTTGAGACTTGAGTTAGAGAGGCTTCCAGTGCCCTTGGTGTTGACTACGCTAGTTGGAGGTCGAGCCAACTTGTTTGAAGTATGTAGAGACTGTGAGCTAGTGTTGGGGAAACACCGTTCTTGGGTAGATTTCCTATGTTTACAAATATAACCATATGATGTCATCCTCGACATGGATTGGTTGTATTCGGTGTAGGCTATTGTGGATTGATGTAGGAAGAAGGTCATTTTCTTTGAAGTAGATGGAGAGAAAGTGGTGTTTGTTGGTGAGAGAGATCCTCAGATGAGTCATAGATGAGTTCCATCCATATCATCCATGATGGCTGGGATGGTGCTGAGTTCTTCAGAGGTTCAATAGTTGGCGTTTCCTAGGGTCGTAGAGGAGTACCCTGACGTCTTTCCAGAAGAGGTTGTATCCTTACCCCCTCGACGAGAGATCGAGTTTGGGATCGAGCTACAGCCAGGAGCGTCTCCTATCTCTATGTCTCCATATAGGATGGACCATTCTGAGTTACGAGAGCTACTTATTCAGATTGATGGTCTGTTGTAGTGCGGTTTTGTTCGGCCAAGTGTGTCACCGTGGGGTGCACCAGTTTTGTTTGTGAAAAAGGCTGATGGAAGTTTGCGGTTGTGCGTCGATTATCGTCGATTAAACAAAGTGACAATAAAGAACAGCTATCCTCTCCCGCGGATTGATGACTTATTCGATCAACTGAAGGGTGCAATTCGGTTCTCAAAGATCGACTTGCGGTCAGGATATCATCAGATGCGTGTAAAGGATGAGGACATCCCGAATACTGCTTTCCGTTGTCGTCATGGGCATTATGAGTTTGTTGTAATGCCATTCGGCGTGACGAATGCTCCTGCAGTTTTCATGGGGTTGATGAATGCTATGTTCCATGAATTCCTGGACAAGTTTTTTTTGGTTTTCATCGACAACATCCTTGTGTACTCCACATCTGAAGAAAAGCATGCAGAGCATCTACGAGCCGTTTTGGGAGTTCTTCGACAACATCAGTTGTTTGGGAAGTTGTCCATGTGTGAGTTTTGGGCTCGAGAAGTTCGTTTCTTGGGGCATGTTGTGTCCCAACAGGGAGTAGCTGTGGATCCGTCGAAGATATAAGCAGTGGTGTCTTGGGCAGCCCCCAAGACCGTGTCAGAGGTGAGAAGTTTCCTTGGTCTCACAGGCTATTATAGGAGGTTTGTAGCCAATTTCTCCCGAATTTCGAATCCTCTGACCGCTTTGACCAGGAAGGATCAAGCGTTCATATGGACTGATCAGTGTCAGGTAGCTTTCGAGTATCTAATGGAGAAGTTGGTAAGTTCTCTAGTCCTTTGTCTTCCAGCAGAGGGAGTCCAGTTTGGTGTTTTCTGTGATGCTTCACATCTGGGGCTAGGCTATGTTCTCATGCAGTAGAGGTCAGTTGTTTTTTATGGGTCTCGGCAGTTGCGTCCCCATGAATTCAACTATGCCACCCATGATCTTGAGTTGGCAGTCGTGGTGTTTTCTCTGAAGTTGTGGAGACATTACCTCATTGGTGAGCACTTTGTGGTTTTCACCGATCATAAGAGTTTGAGGTATGTTTTCTCTCAATGTGACTTGAACTTGAGGCAGCGTCGGTGGATGGAGTTCTTGCAAGAATACGACTTCGAAATATCGTATAAACCTAGAAAAGGGAATGTTGTAGCTGACTCACTAAGCTGAAAGTCACGTAATGATGTTGTGCGTGAATCTGGTTGTTCCTGGAGAGTGATGGAAGAGCTATCAGCTTTGCATCTTGATATGGGAGAAGTTGGGGGTAGAGGTTGTCTTTTCCAGATGACGGTGCAGTCATCCCTGATGTAGAAGGTGGAAGAGTCTCAGTTGGGTGATCTAGAGGGGGATGTTTGGAGAGACAGAGTTGTTTATGGAAAGGCCCCTAATGGTTGGTTGGAGGATGAACAACACCAAGTGTTGTATCATGACAGGCTTCTTGTTCCCTTGGCGATGCGCGAGACGGTTCTCCAAGAGTTCCATAGTTCACCCTTGGCAGTACATCCTGGTGTGACAAAGATGTACCGATCCTTGAGGAGTCAGTTTTGGTGGCCTGGGCTGAAGCGTACAGTTGCAGAGTGTGTGTCTCGATGTTTAGTCTGCCAGAAGGTGAAGGCCGAACACCGTGTTCCTGGTGGTCTTCTCCACCAATTATAGATTCCTCAGTGGAAGTGGGAGGACATCTCAATTGGCTTTGTTACAGGTTTACCTCGAGCTCTGGGAGGAAATGATGTTATATGGGTGGTAGTGGGTCGTTTAACAAAGTCGGCCCACTTCATAGCGATCAAGGAGTCGAGCTCAGTGGAAGTTTTGTCGAGGCAGTATCTAGAGGAGGTGGTGAGACTTCATGGAGTACCAAGGATGATCATTTCTGATCGAGATCCTCGTTTTACCTACAGGGTGTGGAGAGGCCTCCAGCATGCTTTTGGCTCTCAACTGTTCCTTAGCACTGCTTTTCATCCTCAAACGGATGGTCAGACAGAGAGAACTATCCAGACTCTTGAATACATTTTGCACTCTTGTGTTCTTGATTTTGGAGGTTCGTGGATGAAGCACTTACCCTTGCTAGAGTTTTCTTACAATAATAGTTTTCACTCTACCATCGGTATGGTACCATTTAAAGCCTTGTATGGCCGGCCATGCCGTTCTCCGTTATGCTGAACTGGGGTCGGAGAGTCAGCAATTATCAGACTAGAACTAGTGCAGAATACAACAGAGATGGTTCAGTTGATTTGTGAGAGGATGAAGACAGCACAAGATCGTCAGAAATCATATGTTGATCAAAGAAGGAGACCCTTAGAGTTTAATGTTGGGGATCATGTGTTTCTGAAGGTGACTCCCCGTCGTGGGCAGCGAAGGATTGGTCGTGGAAGTATGCTTTCTCCTAGGATTGTTGGGCCTTTCGAGGTGTTAGATCGTGTTGGAGATGTGGCATATCGAGTAGCACTTCCCCCTCAGATGAGTTGGATACATGATGTTTTCCATGTATCATAGCTCCGTCGTTATCTTCATGATGAATCTCATGTTATCGATTGGGGAGAGATCGATATTGATGATGATGCAACCTTCGAGGAGCGACCTGTGGAGATCCAAGACTGCAAGGACAAGGTGTTGCGTGGGAATTATATCCCCTTAGTTCGTGTCTTGTGGCGACACAATGGCATGGAGGAGAGTACATGGGAGCGTGAGTCACATATACGTGCTCAGTACCCAGAGTTGTTTAATGTTTAACTCCTTTCATGTAATGATGTTTTCTTTGTGGTTGGACCTTTCATGTTTTATTTATGTACTTTTCATGTGATGATATGTTTTAATTGTTTGGATATGGATTGTTTGTTTCCATACTCTCAGATGTCGTAGTTTTGTTCCATCTTTCGAACAACTCATGGTGGTTCCCCCCTGAGAGGTATCTTATGGGGTGGTTGTTCGGACCCCTCTTTTCTTCTGGGTTGGTTTTTAATTCTTGAGGATGAGAATGTTCTGAGAGGTATCCAATGTAATGGCCTGGACCTCTCCGGTCCATTACTTTGTGAAAATGTGGTGTTGGAGGTGTTCCAGGAGGTCAAGGTGACTTATCCCCAACACTGCCAAATTTCCTGTTCTATGAACAGTGTTTCCAGTTTTATGAATAGTAACAGATCGGTCTCACACATCGGTCTGACAGATTGGTTTCACAGATCCGTCTGACAGATCGGTGTCACAGATCGGTCTCACACATCGGTCTGACAGATCGGTTTCACAGATCGGTCTGACAGATCAGTTTCACAGATCGGTCTCACACATCGGTCTGACAGATCGGTTTCACAGATCGGTCTGACAGATCAGTTTCAAAGATCGGTCTCACACATCGGTCTGACAGATCAGATTCACAGATTGGTCTGACAGATTGGTTTCACAGATCGATCTCACAGATCGGTCTGACAGATCAGTTTCATAGATCGGTCTGACAGATCGGTTTCACAGATCGGTTTCACAGATCGGTCTAACAGATCGATTTCACAGATCGGTTTCACAGATCGGTTTCACAGATCGGTTTCATAGATCGGTCAGACAGATCAGTTTCACAGATCGGTTTCACAGATCAGTTTCACAGATCGGTTTCACAGATCGGTCTGACAGATCGGTTTCACAGATCGGTTTCACAGATCGGTTTCACAGATCGGTTTCACAGATCGGTCTGACAGATCGGTTTCACATATCAGTTTCACAGATCGGTCTGACAGATCGATTTCATAGATCGGTTTGACAGATCGGTCTGACAGATCGGTTTCATGTACAGTAACAGTGGGTGAACAGTGTTTCCAGATTCCTACAGTTTTTCCCCTTTTGACGTTTCCTTTGACGTAAAATACATTTAAAGCCTTGTTTTAAGGACAATTAAGGCCTATTAAAATTCCATAAATCCTATATTAATTATTCCTAAGGCTTGGAATGTTTTACTTGGTCAAACCACGTGGGTTAATGCGATCCGTTTTTAATGGAGAATTAACCGGATCATAAACTGTCACCCCATTAAATCTTAAAAAGGGACAAGATATCATTCTCCCTTGTTCTTTCTCTTTGTTCTCGGCTAAGAGATGCTAGAACCATTCAATCATTCCCTTAAGAGTTGCACAATCAATCTTTACTCCTAGGATTGGTTCTGCTCTGTTTTGGATGCAACCGAACTGTGTCGGTCAATCTTCCCAATAAGGTATGTTTTATCGTCGTTCCTTTGGGGATCATCTTCTATTGATTCTCCCTTCCCTATTATACCATGTAATTTCCAAGATTCTAATGGGTTTTTCTTGGGGTTGGTTAGTACTGTCGTACCATGGAATCCTCCGGTGGATGCAGTTGTCGTGAGAGGAGGATTGTGACCCACCGTGTGGATAAAGGATGTCAAGAACTCTTCCAGGTAGGGGATTCATGGCTTCTCTAATTGTATATGTGAAATAGTAGAATTATCATGTTTTAGTCCTTTGGATCACAATGAAATTGACATAATTAAATACTTAAACCGAATTAAAAGAATCGGTTGATCGCATGTTGTTTCTTTATACCGTGATAACGGTTTGCCTCATGTTTTTCTAGATAGAGTGATATCTATGATTTCATTGATTTGTTGTTCCTCCAGGATAGAAATTGATAATGAACGTAAAGCCGGAATTATTTGTTAATTAATTGGATAAAGATAAAGAGGCATGTAAATTAATCTGGTTATTGCCGTTGTTGTAGTTGTTCTAATTTGATGATAATCAAATTGGAATAGTAAGCATGTCAAATCCTTGTGATAGCTTAATGATTAGTTTTTCCTAAATTGGAACCTATGGTTTTAATCTGTTAATTCGATATGGATTAAAGAACAGATTATGTGGGAATTTCTAAAAGGGTTCTGAGTTACACTCTTGTTTGTTAAAGGGTCAAGAGCCCATAGTTGTGACTGTTGTTTTCATGCTGCTTGTGCTGTAATGTGAGCTGGGATGGCTGTTGTGATATGTGGAGGCATGGGGACTTATGGTTGTGGCAGTGGATGACGCCTAGGGTGGCGAGATGCATCAGCTTATGCATGTGGGTGTCGGGGAGGACACCAGGGGTGATGGAATGGGATGGATGTGGTTGCTGGATGCTTATGGATTCATTGAATGTTTATCTGCTTTGCTTTTCACCACTGCTAAAGGTAGCTGGTCTTGCTTACCCTTCCTCCAAAGGAGTCGACGACACGCGGGGTATGTCATGTGCTTTCTGTGTTTAGCCTCTCAAGGGAGAATGGGTCTATGCTCTTTCTATAGGCGGCAAAGACTCGGCGGGTAGTATATCTACTCACTGTGTTGAGCCTCCTTTGTGTTTAGAAGCATAGGATGCTTTTCTAGAATGCCTGGGAATATGGAAAAGTAATTTTGTAATGAATTTTTGATTAAATGGTGAAAATCAACGGGGATGGAGATACTAGAATTTAAAAGGTTATGTGAATCTTAAAAGGAGAAGTTGGTTTTGAATGTGATGCCAATTTAGTTTAATGTGGAATTGTTCATGCTTAATTAATGTTTAAAGAATTAATTAATGTACAGAGGAACTGATAAAATGAGAACGGAGTAATCTAATAAAGCTCTTCAAATGTTTGTGTGCTTATAGGATACCTAGTCTTAGAAGTAGCAGCCTGGAGTCTTAGAGACGTTAGCTGTAGTTGTATCTAAGACTAGGTAATGCCCATAGTGTGGATGTGAGTTACATATATATTCTGTACTTTTTGTGTTTCTATACGCTACTCCACCATGTCGGTAAGGGCAACTGACACCCCGGGGATTCTGATCCACGGGGGGGTGTTTTCCCCAACATTCTGATGGGAGATCGAATGGCTGACTACCCCCTTTGGCCCCACTCTCTTCTCTTGGTAGATACTTGCGCCATGAGGCACAGCGGTTAGTTACCCCATATATGTGTGTAGAGGGCTGTAATGGATTGTGGTTATTCACACACATATATTATGGATATAGTATCCTATGGAATACTATAGGTGTAACGTGTATAGGCTATGATGGCTTGAGGATCCTTACTCGGAGTATGGGCTATAATGGCTTGAGGCATTATACCCGATGTATGATACACGTTATGCGAGCTGTGGTGGCTCCTAGAAACTACCTGGTTACTTTTGGTTGTGAGGACAGTGTGGTGCTTCGCCCAGGTGTCTGCGGGCAAGACTTTGTGGTGCACGAGGTGTAGATTGTGGAGCTTAG
Organism: Viscum album; assembly: GCA_963277665.1. NCBI lineage: Eukaryota > Viridiplantae > Streptophyta > Magnoliopsida > Santalales > Viscaceae > Viscum > Viscum album. The sequence goes on along the minus strand of OY728134.1, from coordinate 1,179,127,583 downwards.
CCCAGGTGTCTGCGGGCAAGCCTTTAGAGAGAGATGCATAGGATGTATGACGTTGGGGAAAAGCAGCAAACTAGTGGGGAAGTAGTAGTGGGGTACCCTTGATAATATTTACTATATGCTATATTCTTGTATTCGTTACTTGGTGAGAGTAGCCATGGTGAGGTTGAGAACTTAGTATACCTGTTTAGGTGACGAGTTAGTTTCACTTGTTTTTCACTAGGCTTCAGCATGCTTTCTTTACTTTTTCACAAGAGGCCTACGGAGGATCCTACTGAGTATACTGTTATACTCACCCTATGTATATATAAACTGTTTTTCAGGTCACTTGGAGCAAGTTGGAGATCTGGCTGGTTACTACTAGCTTGTGGTTGTAGGAGCTGTTCGGGCTTGTAGTCGCTGTCGTTTTACTTTCTTTTGGGTAATTTTAGTTTCCCCATTCATTTATCGTACTTTTGCACGACATTTCATATATGTACTTGGATTTCTTTTATTTTTTTCAGTTCTGAGTTGGAGTTGATTGGAGTCTATTCTATCTCTCTCTTCTGAATGTGTTCTCTTAGAGGGTAATGCCTCCCATTTGTATGATTATTATACCATCAGTGCTAGTCGCCAACCCGGGGCCTACTGGAGGAGGGACTCGGGGGTCATTATCTCTTTTCTCACATTTCCGACCCAAGAGGGGTACACTTTGTAGGGAGGGGGTCGTGACATCAACTAATCACAAATTTTACACACTATGATCTTTTCATAACTCAAATGTCATGTTTTTATTTAAAATTGACTTAAAAAAAGAATAATTACAAACTAAAAACCCAGAAAACACATTTAGTCTATTTTTTATACTTTAAGAGAATAACCATATGTAATTTTTGATGTGTAAAAATCATCTTCACCATAATCTGATTTTTTTTGTGACTGGTATGAGACAAGATGTGTGTTTTTAATTATAAAGTGACACTTTAGTAAAAAAATTCCATTACTCACTAAGAAAAAAATATCACTATTATGGCATTGATAATTTTTGTATGATGATCCATAAATAATTTATGATTTTTGTGAATTATTAACATTTCAATCTGATACATAATGTTATTGGTATGATTCAAAGTGTGTGTTATCTTTTTAGAAATAAAATTTAACCTATAATTATCCCACTAACTAAAAATTAAGAAAACACACTCATATTATATTGATATTTTTGTACAACAATCTATAAATCCTTTTCATTGAGTAAAAACAAACCAAAAATCAATATGATACATTATTTGAATAGTGTTACTTAAAGTTCATGTTTATAGTTTTAAAATGTTGTTTCAGTTTAAAACACCTCACATTTAAAAAAGGAAAACACACTTTTATTTTCTTGATAATTGAGTAAAATGATCATATTTTATGTGCAGGAATCAAACACATGATAATCGAATACATGGCATTTTCAATATGACTTGAAGTGCAATTTTTTATTTTAAAAATTATATTATAGTTTAAAAACATGTGATATACTCAAAATTAAGAAAACAAATTCATGTTTTTAATACTTATGGTCAATAATCCATATGTCATTTATGACATGTATGAATTATCCATGTCTAAATATAACACATGGTGTTTTCAATATGACATGAAATTTGTGATTTTAGGTCAAAAATGGAATTTTAATTATAAATTTGTGTCACAAACTGAAAAAAATAAAACACACTCATATGGTCATGATACATTATGAAAATGAACTGTAATTAAACTATAATGTGCCAGAATTTTTCACACATAAATTTATTACATTTTGTGAACAATATGACTCAAAAACTGTGCTTTATGTTTAAAAATGAAATTTTAGTTAAAATAATGTGTCACTAGTGAAAAAGACTAAGACACTTATATTTTGTGGAAATTTTAGTAAAATGATCCATAGATAATTTTGTATGTGTACAAATCATTACTACATAAATTAGATGAGCAGTGTAACACCCCAAGATTTCATAGTGTGTTATTTCTTCAAAATAATTAAATAGCTTGCACTACACGCAACACCGAGTTCAATAACACCATGACTTACCCCAAAAATAATCCATTCAGAAGAGGTTATGAATAGTATTAACTAAATATTAAACTTTATATAATCCTTATAATTTTAGAATCCATATTATGAGTTTCTTAGACATAATGCAAGAACAGATTCATTTTCAGTATTGCACTTTTATCAACTTTTAATAGTGAAACCTTTTTAAATACAATATTTTAAACTTTTTGACTAAATGGGGGACATCAAAAAAATTTAAAATGAAACATTCCAAGCTTCAACGGTACGCTTTCCTTTGAATAATACAGTAGCGTGTGTTGTACGCAACTTCGAGTTCTAATACACCACAACCAATCAAACTAGCCGTTATGAATAGTAATACCTACCATTTAAAATATTAGAAATTTTATCTTTCAAAATGGACTTCATTTTTGGATTCGGAGTATTGAATTTAGCCTAAGGTGAAATTTTGGTACTTTTCGGATAACTTTCATATTTTGATGAATAGTGCAAATTGCTAAATTTTAATTAAAAACAACTTTTTTAATCAAAATAATTAATAGTGATAAATTATGAATCTGAGTGGTTTTAAAGTATATTTAGAATATATTTTGACCATTTAATATAATTTTGGTCATTGGACATAATTTTACAATTAAACCGAACATAAACAAGTGTCAATCTTTTGATAGTTATTATCTCTTAAAAACACGCTTTTTGTTTTGACAGCGGGAATTAATTTTAAATTAATTTCTGACACTTCTGTGTTATGAATTTAGAAAAATGGATTCCATATTTGGAATCAGGATGTTCAAATTGTGTAAATAGGTAACTTTTATTTTTAGACGTTTTGAATAATTACTGCGGTAAATATTTTATTTACCATGGTTAAGGGTAAATCCGGTAAATAAGGGTTAAAAAATAATATTATAATAATACTAAATTACCCTAAAACATGTCCTAGACTTATTGGGTGATACATGTTCGACCATAGGCATCTTTGGGTTGATTTTGGGACCCCATGGTGCCACTTGTAGGTGATAGGGACACTTTATTTTAATTAAGTTAAAATGAATACAAAAATGACACAAGCATATATCTTTTATTAAAACAATTTTTACATAGGGTTATATATGTTGGATTTTAGATTATAAATATTTATTAGAAAGATAAAACGATTTCCTACATAATGATATTTTATTTAAAATTTTTAGACATTAAATAATTTAATTTATATATGACACAATGATGATGAATTAATTACTATAATAGTGAAAAATTACAATAATTGATATTATAAATACCCAAATAAATATAATATGAAACTTTTAATGAATTAAACTAATTTTCAAGGATAATATGATATATTAGGATTTATTTAAATGACTTTTTTCGAAGTAATAAATCTGTTATGAGTTTCACAAAAATCAACTATTGAATAGTATCAAAATTGACATAAACGAGTTCTTAAAACAAATATTATATTATTAATTGATATTAAATTCCTAAAAATATAAGATTCGGCAAATAGACTTGTATCATGATAGGTTCATCATTAATGGACCACTTGGGGGGCGCTTGGATGTATATAGTAAGTTTATTAACCATATTATATAAAAATACAAAGAGACATTGTAAAAGTGAAACTAATTAACTTAGAGTTAATACTTAAAGAAAAGGTTAATATAAGTACCCAAACCTGTCTAAATTCTATTGGTTGAGTTTTTGTCGACCCATCCCCACCTTAAAATTTAAATAATAAACTTTGGAGCCATTAGAAACCGAATATTAATTTATTATAAACTAATATTTCTAGCTTTTCCAAAGGTGCCCCTCACCCCTCTTAAAAAAGGGCACTCCTCCTTCTTATTTTTTCACACCTTCAAAACCTTTTGGTTCGGAAAAACTCTGCCCAAATACTCTACCAACTTCCCTCACTACAACCGAGAGGCCTTAGTTTGATCCTAATGCCAACCTATGGAGCCCTTTTGATCAAATCAAAAGGAAGAAAACGAAGAAGAGGTAATGATTTCACCACCCTTTTCCAAGTTCCTTTCTTATTCCACTTTTTCTTCCTTTGTTATTACCATTCTAAAATAATAACTCCAGTATCATATATATACTGTGATGTTATTATAAATATGGTACAACTATATTCAGTATTCTATCCACCCTTTGAATAACATGTCACCATACGTGCGTACGTACGGCTTACCGTCTCCACGTCGTGGTGTAATTGTTATTCAATATATTATTATTTGGATGGGTATAATAATGATATGTAACTCATGTAAATAATAAATATAACATGTTAATGATTCTGTATATATGATATAACAACCATTTATATATTATTTCAAAAGAATGATATTGTCGCTCGTGCGTACGTACGGACTACCGTCTCCACGAACGCAATGAGATTCATTCTCCATCGTATCCATTCAAGTATACTTATCATTTGATAATTTAAAAATGATGTTTAAGGACTTGATATAATTTTGGATATTAATAATATACAACCTATCCATTACAAACATGGCTTACGTAACAAAACATATAAAATAAAACAAGTTAACTCCCGAAACAACGATAATACTAAGACATTATTATCAAATCAATATTAAAAGATCATATATGATATCATATTAATGTATATGATTCTTGTATAATTTAATAACAATTATTTCACCATTATACAGGAGGTTAACCTACCCCAACCAAGGAAAAGTACACGGTAAGGGGTTTTCATCTCACTCCTTATTCCCGTGAGATTCATGCCATATTGCCACCATCACCTTTTGTGTGGTGTATGTACTGCCCATAATTATATTCTTTGTGTAATATACTCTAATTTATGTGTATTTACATATTCATTGTATGATACCTCTTTAATGGGTTGTATGTTTCATAAGTTACCAAATTGGTAAGGGGTTTTCTTGTCACTCCTTATTTCCGTGAGATTCATGCCATATTGCCACCATCACCTTTTGTGTGGTGTATGTACTGCCCATAATTATATTCTTTGTGTAATACACTCTAATTTATGTGTATTTACATATTCATTGTATGATACCTCTTTCATGGGTTTTATGTTTCATAAGTTACCAAATTGGTAAGGGTTATTTCACAATCTCTTCGTTATCCGAGGTTGTTTATACGTAATAATCTACTGGGATCTCTTTATCATCCACATCCATGTTTCTTAATAATGTATTTCAAAACATTTTTACTATTTAAAAGAATAAGGTTTAAAGTCATTTATACCCTTATGTGTTTCGAAAGGAATCTTTCCGTCGTTTTCCAAACAAGGCACTTTTAACCTTTTCGACAAATTTAAGGTAAGAATGTTTTTTAACTTATACGGCGGGTGCGGCTATTTACCGCCGTTATAAAATCGTAAATGCTTCCCTTACAAGATAATAAGAATATTTTCAAAAAAATGTTTTATTTCATAAATATAAGTCTCTTAAATGATTTCAAAATACAAAGAGATATTTTTCTAAAATAGTCTTTATTTCATCTATGTCAACATCCTTTGATGGATTTTAAGCTTATTTGAAGTTGATTTATTATGATACAAAACATCCATATTTTATTGAAGGTTTTGTGATATTTTTGACTGTGGATAAGTTATTCTTATGTCACTCATGGTTTTTGTTTAGAGTATTGACATTTCATAAGTCATTTGTAATCCGAATGTTTATGTTATATTTCAACCTTTCATTCAGCTGAATGTGTTAGACAAGTATGTTCCGGGTTGGGGACTGGTAAAAGTAAGCCCTCCGGTTTGGTCATCGGTTGTTATAGGAACTCCGGTTTGGTCTCCGGTTATTATAGGAACTCTGGGTTGGTTTCCGGTTATTAGAGGCACTCCGGGTTGGTGTCCGGTTATTAGAGGCACTCCGGGTTGGGTTCCGGTTACAGTTAGCCCCTAGGTCTTGGGACGAGGCATTGACAAAGAAATTAAAGTTCAGCATTATGCATTCCGACATTATGAAAGTGGTTATTGATATTGCATGTGATTATTCAATTAGTAGAATATCCATGTGAATAAGTAAATGGCATTATTTTATTTTACTTTTGCCATACTATGTTGAAGTTCAAGTTTAAAAGGCTTTTGTTTTAGTAATGCATTTCCTTAAATGTTTATGCTTATTTTTGAATGTTCCGCTATATTGTTATCCTTACTGGGCATTTGAGCTCACCCCTTTTCTATGTTTTATTTTTCCCAGGATGTGAAGAAGTAAGTTATGAATGACCTGCAGGGATATTATGAGGGGATAATAGTGTGGACTATGGAGACATTATGTTTTCATAGTAGTTTTTCACTTTATGATGTAATGTAAAACTTATGAATATATCTAGTGTTTCTAAGGCTACTAAACCAATCAGTCTTTCGAGATTTAATCTTTCTTGTGATCATGCCAATGTTATGTAAAAATGCACCGACTCTGGGTAACTAGGGTCGGGGCGTTACAGTTGGTATCAGAGGAAGTTTAGTACAAACCTTGGAAGCTATATTTAGATAAACTCTGATTAGAGAACGTAGAACTAAGATGAAATTTGAGGATTAGTATAGAAGAACTTCCTAGAATTTTGGTATTGTAGAGATTTTGTGAGTTTTCTGAGCAATACATCCATGTCTGGATATGAGCAGGTAGAGGCGGCTCTGGCACAGATGTACCTAGGGGTAAAACCCGAAAACACCGTTTTGAGCTAGACTCGAACGGGAACTGGTGCACGACAACGGGCCTTGCTGCACTCTTGGTTACGACAGTCCCGGGGGATATGCTTAGGATAATTCTCATTTTCTTTACAAACCATTATGAAGGGTTTATGTGGATTTACTTCCTCAAAGGAGAAATTTTTATGATTGTGGATTATATCCATAAACTATTTAATTTATGTAATGTGTCTTACAAGTTTGGGATTAGGTATTGTTATTCATAAACTAATCTAGTGTATTCCATTGTTTAGAAATGGCGCCCAGTAGAAGGAATGAGAACTCTAGCAATGCACATGATACAAAGAGAAAGAAGGATCATATATTTCATGGTCTTAAGCCAGAATTTACAAGAGAAATAGTCTCGCATGTATTATCATCATATGAAGAAATAATATCATGTGTTGATAAGATAAGTAAAGATTTTACTGAGTCCTATGGCTTTGAAGGGAAGCAAGAGAAGAAAAGGATGGAAGAGAGAAAGATGGATAAAGGGAAGAGGGAAAAGAAGAATTTTCCCATATGTGATAACTGTGGAAAGAAAAACCCTGGAACTTGCCTGAAAGGAATGGGGGTTTGTTATAAGTGTGGAGGAAAAGGGAACAAAGTACGTGACTGCAAGGGTAAGAAAATGGTTTTAAATGTACAATGCTTCATTTTCAAGGATTTTGGACACTACGCAAACCTATGTCCCAGTCATCAAACCATGCCGCAAATGATGCTATTGGATAATAATCAAGTTATGATACTACCACAGATGAAGAGGAATGATTTGAGTTCTTATGTTGATTATGTCAATTGAGTGTTGTATCAACAATGTACATGCTATAATAATTATGGAGTATATAAGGATTGTACTGCAGTACTATTTCATTAAGGACTTGAGATTGTGTGGAAAAAAGAAAAGTGACTCAATAGCAGGATAACTTTTTGGAAAATATATGGTTGAGAGAATGATAAACCATAATATAGTTCTGATACTGAGGTAGTGATTTTGGAATAATACATGATTGTTTTGGATAAATTATATTGGATATTCTTGACTACCTTGGAACTAATTAATGATTTTTATATTCCATCATTGTTGGGGTTTAAAACATTTTTGGATTGATGAAGTATATCCATCATTCTATATGGAATAAAGGAGCATGAATGTAATCAATAAGGAATATGGTAATTCAGGATGTTTCAGTGTATTAAAAGAATACATGATGAAGGTATTCATATGCTATTACGGGGTAAAAAGGATATACATTATGTTTAACTTCCTTATAAATGTTGGACTGTGAGTTTGGACAGAAGTATTTTGGATAGTTCTAGTTTGGATTATTTTGGATTGCCATAAAAGGACAACCCGGAGGTCGGGCGACAACTCGTCGCGTCTGGCAAGGCTGCGAGACTTGAACCCGCAACCGAAGGGCGACAAGGGTGTATCACCTACCACTGGCCCATGTGATGTCCTGGATTAAATAATGTAGTTTTTTTTAAAAGATCTGGTAGATGAATTATAAATTCATTTATTTTGGAACCCTGTACGAATAGTATAAATAGAAAATTTTTTTACGTTCTATTATCTTTTAGAGTGAAAGATGAGTTTGTGGTAGAAATTTATTAATGGATAAAACTCTAATTATAAAGTAAGTATATCTCCTTATGATCTTATCCAATCTCATAAATAAATTCCTCAACATTAATAAAAGTAACTTAGAACAAAAATGTTGTCCTAGATGGTACCTTAAATCATCACTAATTTATGGCTTTGGTATTGTTGGACTTTTCATAGCCATGTTCTCTACCACTCTCCATCAGATAATTGATGGTTAGATTTCTCTTCCATATCCATATTTTCCTACATGGAACCCTAGTATGTTTTATTTTCAGTAATCTTCATACTTTCCACTCTTTATTTTAAATAGAGGCCTTATTAATTCATTTTTCGATGTGGGATTTCAACTAAGATATTTTGAAACGTCAAAAATGTGTTATCCCAATACCCTATGTTTTGTTGAACCAATGGTATTTCAAATCATCATAGATTGATGAGTTTAAGGACCTCAATTTTATACTTGTTTTTGATTGATGACCTCAATCACTACCTATAAATATTTACATTTTTCCTCCAATTATATGTCCCTAATTTCCACCAATGTTCTCATAATCGAGATCATAATTTGGTGGTGACCCTTTCATTTCTCTTTTCCTCATATTAAGACTAAATTTTAGTAACCCAATTTCCGATGTGGGTTTTCCCACAAATATATTTTCTATTTTCAACCTTTTATTTTCGAAGAACAATTTCAAATTGTGAGGACCCAATTTATTGAAGGAGGGGAGAATGTAACACCCCAAGATTTCATAGTGTGTTATTTCTTCAAAATAATTCCATAGCTTGCACTACACGCAACACCGAGTTCAATCACACCATGACTTACAAAAAAAACCGATTCAAAAGAGTTTATGAATAGTATTAACTAAATTTTAATCTTTATTTAATCCTTATAATTTTAGAATCCATATTATGAGTTTCTTAGACATAATGCAAGAACAGATTCATTTTTAGTATTGCACTTTTATCAACTTTTAATAGTGAAACCTTTTTAAATACAATATTTTAAACTTTTTGACTAAATGGGGGACATCAAAAAAATTTAAAAGGAAACATGCCAAGCTTCCACGGTAAGCTTTCCTTTGAATAATACAGTAGCGTGTGTTGTACGCAACTTCGAGTTCTAACACACCACAACCAATCAAACTAGCCGTTATGAATAGTAATACCTACCATTTAAAATTTTAGAAATTTTATCTTCCCAAATGGACGTCCTTTTTGGATTTGGAGTATCTAATTTAGCCTAAGGTGAAATTTTGGTACTTTTCGGATAACATCCATATTTTGATGAATAGTGAAAATTACTAAAATTTAATTAAAAACAACTTTTTTAATAAAAATAATTAATAGTAATAAATTATGAATTTGAGTGGTTTTAAAGTATATTTAGAATATATTTTTACCATTTAATATAATGTTGGTCATTGGTCATAATTTTACAATTAAACCGAACATAAACAAGTGTCAATCTTTTGATAGTTATTATCTCTTAAAAACACGCTTTTTGTTTTGACAATGGGAATTAATTTTAAATTAATTTATGACACTTCTGTGTTTTGAATTTAAAAAAATGGATTCCATATTTGGAATCAGGATGTTCAAATTGTGTAAATAGGTATCTTTTATTTTCATACATTTTGAATAATTACTGCGGTAAATATTTTATTTACCATGGTTAAGGGTAAATCCGGTAAATAAGGGTTAAAAAATAATATTATAATAATACTAAATTACCCTAAAATGCGTCCTAGCCTTACTGGGTGATACATTTTTGACCATAGGCATCTTTGGGTCGATTTTGGGACCCCATGGTGCCACTTGTAGGTGATAGGGACACTTTATTTTAATTAAGTTAAAATGAATACAAAAATGACACAAGCATATATCTTTTAGAAAAACAATTTTTATATAGGGATATATATGTTGGATTTTAGATTATAAATATTTATTATAAAGATAAAAATATTTCCTACATAATGATAGTTTATTTATAATTTTTATACATTAAATAATTTAATTTATATATGACACAATGATGATGAATTAATTACTATAATAGTGAAAAATTAAAATAATTGATATTATAAATACCCAAATAAATATAATATGAAACTTTTAATGAATTAAACTAATTTTCTAGGATAATATGTTATATTAGGATTGATTTAATCGACTTTTTTCGAAGTAATAAATCTGTTATGAGTTTCACAAAAATCAACTATTGAATAGTGTCAAAATTGACATAAAAGAGTTCTTAAAACAAATATTATATTATTAATTGATATTAAATTCCTAAAAATCTAAGGATTGGCCAAGAGACTTATATCATGATAGGTTCATCATTAATGGACCATTTTGGTGTCTCTTGGATGTATATAGTAAGTTTATTAACCATATTATATAAAAATACAAAGAGACATTGTAAAAGTGAAACTAATTAACTTAGAGTTAATACTTAAAGATAAGGTTAATATAAGTACCCAAACCTGTCTAAATTATATTGGTTGAGTTGTTTTCGACCCATCCCCGCCTTAAAATTTAAATAATAAACTTTGGAGCCATTAGAAACCGAATATTAATTTATTATAAACTAATATTTCTAGCTTTTCCAAAGGTGCCCCTCACCCCTCTTATAAAAGGGAACTCCTCCTTCTCATTTCATCACACCTTCAAAACCTTTTGGTTCGGAAAAACTCTGCCCAAATACTCTCCCAACTTCCCTCACTACAACCTAGAGGCCTTAGTTTGATCAGAAAGCCAACCTATGGAGCCCTTTTGATCAAATCAAAAGGAAGAACCCGAAGAAGAGGTAATGATTTCACCACCCTTTTCCAAGTTCCTTTCTTATTCCACTTTTTCTTCCTTTGTTATTATCATTCTAAAATAATAACTCCAGTATAATATATATACTGTGATGTTATTATAAATATGGTACAACCATATTCAGTATTCTATCCACCCTTTGAATAACATGTCACCATACGTGCGTACGTACGGCTTACCGTCTCCACGTCGTGGTGTAATTGTTATTCAATATATTATTATTTGGATGGGTATAATAATGATATGTAACTCATGTAAATAATAAATATAACATGTTAATGATTCTGTATATATGATATAACAACCATTTATATATTATTTCAAAAGAATGATATTGTCGCTCGTGCGTACGTACGGACTACCGTCTCCATGAACGCAATGAGATTCATTCTCCATCGTATCCATTCAAGTATAATTATCATTTGATAATTTAAAAATGATGTTTAAGGACTTGATATCATTTTGGATATTAATAATATACAACCTATCCATTACAAACATGGCTTACGTAACAAAACATATAAAATAAAACAAGTAAGTTAACACCCGAAACAACGATAATACTAAGATATTATTATCAAATCAATATTAAAAGATCATATATGATATCATATTAATGTATATGATTCTTGTATAATTTAATAACAATTATTTCACAATTATACAGGAGGTTATCCTACCCCAACCAAGGAAAAGTACAAGGTAAGGGGTTTTCATCTCACTCCTTATTCCCGTGAGATTCATGCCATATTGCCACCATCACCTTTTGTGTGGTGTATGTACTGCCCATAATTATATACTTTGTGTAATACACTCTAATTTAGGTGTATTTACATATTCATTGTATGATACCTCTTTCATGGGTTGTATGTTTCATAAGTTACCAAATTGGTAAGGGGTTTTCATCTCACTCCTTATTTCCGTGAGATTCATGCCATATTGCCACCATCACCTTTTGTGTGGTGTATGTACTGCCCATAATTATATTATTTGTGTAATACACTCTAATTTATCTGTATTTACATATTCATTGTATGATACCTCTTTCATGGGTTGTATGTTTCATAAGTTACCAAATTGGTAAGGGTTATTTCACAATCTCTTCGTTATCTGAGGTTGTTTATACGTAATAATCTACTGGGATCTCTTTATCATCCACATCCATGTTTCTTAATAATGTATTTCAAATTTTTTTTACTATTTACAAGAATATGGTTTAAAGTCATTTATACCCTTATGTGTTTCGAAAGGAATCTTTCCGTCGTTTTCCAAACAAGGAACTTTTAACCTTTTCGACAAATTTAATGTAAGAATGTTTTTTTAACTTATACGGCGGGTGCGGCTATTTACCACCGTTATAAAATTGCCAAAGCTTCCCTTACAAGATAATTAGAATATTTTCAAAAAAATGTTTTATTTCATAAATATAAGACTCTTAAATGATTTCAAAATAGAAAGAGATATTTTTCTAAAATAGTCTTTATTTCATCTATGTCAACATCCTTTGATGGATTTTAAACTTATTTGAAGTTGATTTATTATGATACAAAACATCCATATTTTATTGAAGGTTTTGTGATATTTCTAACTGTGGATAAGTTATTCTTATGTCACTCATGGTTTTGTTTAGATTATTGACATTTCATAAGTTATTTGTAATCCGAATGTTTATGTTATATTTCATCCTTTCATTCAGATGAATGTGTTAGACAAGTATGTTCCAGGTTGGGGACCGGTAAATGTAAGCCCTCCGGTTTGGTCTCCGGTTATTAGAGGAACTCCGGTTTGGTCTCCGGTTATTATAGGAACTCTGGGTTGGTGTCCGGTTATTAGAGGCACTCCGGGTTGGTGTCCGGTTATTAGAGGCACTCCGGGTTGGGTTCCGGTTACAGTTATCCCCTAGGTCTTGGGACGAGGCTTTCACAAAGAAATTAAAGTTCAGCATTATGCATTCCGACATTATGAAAGTGGTTATTGATATTGAATGTGATTATTCAATTAGTAGAATATCCATGTGAATAATTAAATGGAATTATTTTATTTTACTTTTGCCATACTATGTTGAAGTTCAAGTTTAAAAGGCTTTTATTTTAGTAATGCATTGCCTTAAATGTTTATGCTTATTTTTGAATGTTCCGCTATATTGTTATCCTTACTGGGCATTTGAGCTCACCCCTTTTCTATGTTTTATTTTTCCCAGGATGTGAAGAAGTAAGTTATGAATGACCTGCAGGGATATTATGAGGGGATAATAGTGTGGACTATGGAGACATTATGTTGTCGTATTAGTTTTTCACTTTATGATGTAATGTAAAACTTATGAATATATCTAGTGTTTCCAAGGCTACTAAACCAATCGGTCTTTCGAGATTTGATCTTTCTTGTGATCATGCCAATGTTATGTAAAAATGCACCGACTCTGGGTAACTAGGGTCGGGGCGTTACAAGCAGTGTGGCTGAAGTGACTCCAAGTGAACATTTTAATTTATCTTTAACATTTTAGTTCAAAATAATTATAATATATTCATAATCGAGAAAAATAACTATGAATTTCGTGATACATTCAGAAAAATATCCATAAATCAATTTTGAGGTGTAGGAATCTTCCACTAGATAATCAGACATGTAGCGTGCTTGTTATGAAGTGAAGTTAATATTTTAAAATTAAGGTGACATTTTATTAATACATTGAATCATATATTTTTTTCATTATTGTATTAATAAATTTTTTATATAGATACATTATTTTGTTTGAGCTTTTGTGGTTTTCATAGAAAATAAAAGCATGATCAATATCATTTGAGGTGGGGGTGGGGAGGGTGAACAAAAAATAGAACATTAATTTTCATGATTTTTTTTATGTTTGTTATAAAATATATGAATCAATTTAACTATATATTACACTATTTGAAATGTGTTTAATAATTATACAATGTTTTTAATTATATTTTGATGTATATTTAATTGAAATTAAATGAAACTTTTTTTTCATAGTGTAATGTAATTTCGATAGGACACTTGTGTTGCATGGATTTTACCAACACCATTTATAGTGAAGATATAATTTTCCATTACTAGTACTAAAAAAATTGATAAAGGCCCCCCTTTATCATGTATATAAATGTACAGATAAATGGACCACTTTTTCATTTTTTTTGTGTAAATGCTGCAAGATTTCATCAGTACTATTTTTAGAAATTATCAATGTTATGAGATTTTAAAGGTAGTTACAACAACAATAATTTTTTATCACAGATAAATAAATTTTTTTATCATTGATAATGTCCATATCTGTAGTAATGGGGAGACCTGATCACTATTTTTTTCATAAATCTCATAAGGCCTCTAAAATCATGTTTTTTATTTGTCTACCATACTTTTTTAACATTTGATGGAATTTGAACTTCCTTTAAGAGGGGTTTTTTGGAATCATTGTTTTAATGAAAAAAAAATATTTATTATGATAACTAATGATTTTTTTATATTACCATTTCATCATATGAGATAGAATTGTGAAATTTTTCCTAAGTATGAGTAACTTTTATATAATGACTGACTATTGAGGTTGATTAACCACTTGAAAATATATCAATATCGCTATGAAAAAGTTTATGTGTTAGAAACACTCACTGCCAGACTTCAGTCACCATTATGGATTTCATCGAGATAGAAATTTTACATAGTATGGAAATGAGTCAGCACCATAAATGAGTCAACATCAATGTGGAAATATGGAAATTTATAAAAGGACTCACCATATTTAATGGATCACTTGTAAGATATATCCTTGGATATGTATGGAATTACACACCATCAGATAAAAAAATCAGCTAAGTATAAAATTTGCCTGCCACTATACTGACACACCACAAGCCTGACTCACTTCCATACACTGAGTCACCACTAGAGAAAGAAAACTCCGGATTGAGTCACTGTTCTGAAGAAGATGTTCAATAGTTTTATATGTGTTTTGAATTAAATATAAATAAAATCTATTTTTTATAATTTAATGTCCAAACAATTTTTAATGATTGTTCCGTAATATTTAGATAGAGATGCATTAATGTTCATTCCAAAACATGCAGTATGAGGAGCAGAGGATATGACTAATTCTATTTTCATCTATTGCTGAAAAAAGAGGATATGGATCCCCCTTGTAAATAAGTATTTTTCTTAACAAAAATATACACGTACTTGTAAAGAGAGATGACTTTTTATGATGTTTCCCTTACATGAATAATTCATAAATGTGATCATCTGTTGATGAAGTAAAGCACATTTAACATATGAACAACTTCCAACAGACTCATTAGAATTATTCTACACGAATATGTTATATATCAAATTTTTGAAACATTACTCGATGTTCAGTTCAAATTAAATTCAAAGAGTCAAGAGATGCGAATTATATCAAACCAAGAAACACTATCCCTTTACATCGTTTATTTTCTCAATCTGTATATTTTTCATTTACATCGGGTGTAGTGTTTGATACTCTATATTTCTAAACACACACTTTATACTCCTTTAAACTGTATGATACATAGATATATTATCAAAACTATATTTACCATTCTTTAAAACATGTTTTGGTAGTGGTCCGATTGTAACTAGTTATTATTTTTAGTCCCACAAAAACTATTTAAGAGGTCCCTATTCAGCCTATATAGTTTTCATACTATTGTAAAACCTAATCCAGGTTGTATATGAAAAGTTTATTTATATAAACTACTTGGAAGTAGGTGATTACCAAGTGAATAAGACCAAGTTTCATCTTTAGACGAAACCTCATATATTAAAATTCCATTTCTTGTTTTGTTTGTTTTTAATTATATTCTTTAAAAATAAATTTATTTTAAAATATAAGAAAAACCCATTAATTGGTAGTTGGAATTAATTTTTATTTTTAATAGATTTTGATTAATTAAATTTATTTCAAAAGTAAAAGTGATTTTAATAATTATTTTATCTGAGACCTAATCAATATTTTAAGAAATATTATAGATGATTAAATATTATAATAATATTTTTATTTGGTTAACCATGACATATTTAAATTAATTAGGGTATTTTATTTAAATACACTTAATAGATATATTACTGGGTACACAATTCACCCCTTCTTGAGATACTCACAATGACTAATAGGATTATTATGTATTTCTAGTAAATACTGAATTTATTCTCAGGCCTTAGTTTTATATGTATATTATGGTATCCAAATTTTACGTATTTAATATTCCAGTGTAATTTATAATTAATTATATATATACACACACACATATTTTTATATATTACCATTTTAAAATTTAATTTTGTAAATAATTTTTTATAAATATTAACATGTAAAATATATTTTTAAATATTTCAACCATATGTAAATAAAAAATTATTGTCGATTTTATTTAAACAAAATATGTATGAATTCGTATACAACTATACAAATTTATATATAATGTTTATATAAAAATATATGTGTGCACCTGTATGTAAAAAAAATATATATCAACATTTATATTCTAATATATATAAATTAATATTAATATACAATATATGTAAATAGATAAATGCACACACACAAACACACAGACGAATAATTACACAAATACACATAAACAAATTTTTTTTAAATAAATTTAATTATAATTCTACATATATATAAATTTGTATACTAAAATATATAAATATAATAAATATATAAATTATATATAAATACCTCTATATATATACATATTCCAACAAGCTTATACCAAAGTGGTAAAAACTTTTTCTTGGCATCCAAAAGACCCAGGATCAAATCCGGGTAGGGATGAAATTCCGGGTTACTATAGATGTACTATAGTCTGGAATTGTAGCATTACTGTAGTAGCGGTGAAACTATAGCATTACTGGTACTGTATCGAAGAGGCACTGTATCATGATTATAGCAGCAGAAGTAATGTAGCAGGTACTGTAGTAGTGCCAAAACTGTAGTAGTACTATTCACTGAGGGGTCCTTTGAGCCAAAAAATGGGCTTTCGAGCATGGTATTCAGGACACTTGGCCTTGGGACTTCGAGCTATGTAATGTTTCTCCCTATACCTAGACTTAAAAAGAGGTCTTCAGTTTAATAATAAATTGAGGCTTCGACCACAACCATTTTACAAAAACATATATATATACATACATACATACATATATATATGTAAAAATATATGAATATACATGTGGATAAAAAAGATGTATTTAAATATAAATATATATATATATCTATATATATATATAAATATAATAGATAGATATATCATAAAATATATATTAAAATAACATGGAATAGTTGTTAGGGAACATCATCACACATGTAGTGGTTCTAGGTTTAAATCCAAACAGGCGCTCACAGGTACCAGGGTACGGGTGAGCACTGAAATATGTATGGGTGGGGTGGGGGAGCATTGAAAAATAGTGTGTGTGTGTGATGATAAAGGGGGTGATATTTGGTGGAGTACTGATGAAGGTGGTTTATGAGCATTAATAAAAGAGGTGGGTGGGCAAGGATCATTGCAGAAAAATTTTATTAGCACTGTTAATCCATACTATTATCTGATCCTATTGAGCACTTGCGAAGGAGAAATATATCAGCAATAATATAAGCACTAATAGAATAAGTTGGGATAAAGTCGCTATATATCATTGTTTCTTATAAATGATAAATGGATCATTTATCAGTGTGTTTTCCTGTGATAATAAAAATTACAGGATTTTAATGATGGTTATAACAACAATTATTTTTTAGCAATGAAAAAATAATTTTTGTATGGTGGTAAAGGATTAGTCTTTAGTTGTGTAGAGTTAAAACATTGAACAAGTTGGGCTATATCTGTATATATTTATGTATTATATAAATACATTACCACCCAAAGTAAAACATGTGTAAAAAATAATTAACTTTACATTAAAAAGTTTCTTTTGGTTTTATCAAAAATGTACTCAAAATATGAATATTGATTTAGTGAGAGGGTATAACATCCACCAAGTACCATTGAGATACTCATAATTTTTGATCCTAGAAACAAAATTTAGGCATGTGAAAATATTTATATGCATGATGAATTTTTTTCAACCTCTTTTTACTATGTTTAATGGTAGTCAAAGAGTTTGAATACTGATTAATGGAGATTTGAATTGTTTTTAAGTGTTTGAATGAGTTGTGTAGTTTTTTTGATGGCTAGTTAAAGATTTTTTAGTGCATAAAATCATCCTAGGGAAGTCATGATGGTATCATGGAATGTTTAAGAAGCTTATAGGACATGGATTTTATATTATATAACATCCGAGTGACATATCTTGTCATCATCAGTGAACCAAGTCTCAGTATGGTCTAAAAATGTCACATGGATTATTCAAAACATAGAAACTAAGAAGAACGAGTACCTCATTTAATTTAAGAACTATAATCTGTTGCATGATGCCACGAACCATTTCTTGAAGGATCCGAGGTCGAACCCCTCTATATCATCCAAATTTTTTTAAGAATACACATAAATATTGTTTGTCTAATTCTGGGCTCTCACCCGGAGCTTCAACGATCTCTTCAAAATCACATCAATCTCCATAATCTCATTCCTAATATCCTAGAAGATGACATTTGATATTTCTCTCAAAGAGAATTATTCCCTCTCTAGAATACAGGATGAGTGAGAATCTCTCATTCTGAAATCCTAAATAGTTCATGGAATGAATTCCCTGTCCTAGTTATATAGTGGATTCCTCAAAAACACAATTAGGAATCCTCACCCTCCATATATTAAACGTCCAATAACTAAATAATAAATAAATAATTATAATGAAATAAACAACATCAATAATATTTTTTATATTATATCGAATACATATAATAAAAATTCAAAATATTCTTGTGATAATATTGGGTAATTTAACTAGACATGCAATTCTTGCTAATAGTAAATGTAATTGAAATATAAAAATAATATTCACTCAAATAATATTAATTATTTTAATTTCCTAAACAATTGTAAATACTTCTAATAAAAAACTATTCAACAAAATAATTTTTTACTCTAATAATAATTATTTTATTTATTTATCAATGAATGATAATGCTTTGAGAGCACTTGGATCCCACTTTGGGGTCCACTATATCCTATATACCTACTCAATAAAATAAGGAAAAATCATGAATAAAATATTATGTGTGACCCTATATTCCCTTATCTTGGTAGTATTGGATTGTATTCACAGACCAAGAGTGGATTCTATCAACCCCTAAAGTCCCATAAAGAGATGAGGAATAGTTATAGAAATTATAACCAACCTACAAACACACACTTTGTAATATAATCTCTTTTTTATATAATATCTCATAACGAAATATGCATAATTATATCATCATCCTTCCTCTGATTATTATTTTTTGATCTATCTAGATAGATTTTCCCTCAACTACCAAGGCCATGTATTTATTATGATATTACAATCCTAACTATCATGGTTGTAGATATTAATTCTCCATCTCAGATTTGGAAAATTCTCTCATGATCATTCAACCAATCCCATACCACCAAGGATGCACCCAACACAAGATAGATTTCGTAAATTTCATTATCATAATGTTTTCCTTGAATCAATTAACATGATAAAATGACACACATTGACAATGATATAATGTCTAGAGTCCAATAAACATATCTGTATATAGGAACTTCCAATGACACCTAAAACATGCGGTATTCCAATTGGTGGGTATGTCCTCATGATATCAACTACTAGAGATCATAAAGTGAGAACTTCTTGAAAATAAGTATCAATTCATATAATCACCTAGCACTTGATAGTCATACATATTCTATGTCTAGTCTATATTATGTATCTAGAACATGTGATATATATTTAACATTAATGTAATATTATCTCAATGTTCTCATTATAGCATTGGATTTTCTATAAACATATGATATGAAAAATAATCTCTGGTAATTACCATCAAATAGTAGATTCATGTATTTCTAAACTATAATTGGAAGTGTAAATCATGCATATAAAACCATATAAATGAAATGGGAATTGAAAATTACTTATAAAGTTGGGTTTAGTTCACCTACATTCACCACTAAACTAAATCCAACATGCTAATCTTCCATGTCAAATCTCACATGATTACGATCATGTTTCTGCTATGTCACGACTTTAGTTTCTGGGTTTTCTACTTCTCTACTACTGAGATATTCTTATCCTTGCGAATCATCTCCTTGAGTAAAAATCCTCATGAGATGTAATAACCATGTTTATACCTTTTTCACACTATCAAAACATGATATTTGTGCGAGTAAGAGTATCAATATTTATATTATGATAGTACATTACTTACTAAGTGAAATTCCATGAAATGGAAAAAATAACTTCATAATTTAAGTTACTTCTTAGCTTACACATAATCCTCAACACACTCAATATCAGAATACATGGATACCACTAGCTTTAATGTGCTCGTACAACTCATTCAATTATCCTAAAAGTGATATTTGATCATATTTATCTTATAGAAAAAATAGTTTGTGTCCCCTTGTATCTATTATCCTTTCCTTTTTACATACCATGTAAATATATTTCCTACTATCATAAGTACAATTAGATAGTTATGACTACTTATATTTTATTTCTCCAAGATATAACTGATATTTTAAACTAAAATTTATATCTTTGAAATATAAAACATTATACATATCATGTAATAAAATATTGATCCATATATAAAGTGTATGTAATTGAAATCATTACATTAATATCCTTATATGACCCATATATATATTCTTGGAGAGATTTATTCCATGTGACATTAGTAAAAATTCTCTCTCGAATTGTTCTTATAAGTATTTTTCAATATAATGTCAATCTCTAAATGATTGAATCAATATAAATAACCACTAGATCTACCTCACTAGATAATTTTAACTTAAAATTAGGTAGAAAAATAATGTTAATCATTTAAAGAAATACATTCATCTAGGTATTAACTAAATATATAAGAAATAATAGTTTTCAATTTGTTATCAAACCTATTTTACTTAGATAACAATGGATCTCACAATGGAATTTGGTAGACACATGGAAGAAATTCATTATAAATGAATATTATAAAATATCATTTCTTACATTAATAATGAATTGGATTTGAGTAATATGAACTCCTGATTAACATTCTATGATGTCACCATCCCTTTCTAGTTTCCTCGTATAGACACCTTCCATGATTTGTGATATCAAAATCCAATTCTAAGTAAAATGAACATATCAATTAGCTATGAAAAATAAAATTCTAATGGATTAAGGAATAAAAAATTGGTATTACTAATCAATACGATTTGGTACCACTTTTGTACAAACTGAGTATCATCTCACTTGAATACCCATTGTAGTATTCAAAATAATATCCCCCTAGTATTTAATACATGGAATAACATATCAAATTTTAATTTATCTTTTCAATTTTAACTAATTTCCATATATATCCTTCTTATAGAAATTTTTATTCTTAACAAATAATGAATCACCAGCTATGGTGAATATAAAACCATCACCAGGGTTTTATCATTTCTATACAGTATGTGTATCTAGAACATTCCTCTTCCAACAAATCCCTATGGAACGTGTTCATATCATACTACTTTAGCATCATCACCACTGACTAAACACAAGATAATATTTATCCCACTATATAAAATAGAGATTTCAACCATTTATTGTAATATAGTCTACAACTTTAATATATATTTTCTATTATAGTGAATTATATAATATCCTATAAATCTAATAGGATGATTACTATAGATTCAAATATTTTTTCTTGATGAATGTTTATTTACATCCTCCACAAACTCTTTGAATCTAAATACTTGTTCTTATAATATAATGTATTTCCATCGTAACATAGCTTAAATTATATCAATTTTACATTATAGCTGGTATTCCGTTATGGGATAAAGTCACTATTTTTAAAGCATTCCTCAAAATATAGAAGCATCTAAAATGCATAAGTTTAAACATTGATTCTCCTTTCACTTACACCATGACTTTGATGTGTATAAGGAAATGTGCAAATAATAATTACTTCACTCTAGATTTTTTTGATCAATTTTAATATGTAAGAAACATCATACATCCTCCTTATTTTAATTATAGATTTGAGGTGGATTAGGTAATGTGAATTTATTGATTACTCCACACTACATTATAATAATCAATGAATGCTTAGTCAAGACATTCTTTGTTATGATAGCCTAAAAAATCTCTTATCTTTGACTATGAATATACTATAGATCAATTTTATATTACTTAAGAACTGAAATGAATCATATAAATTATATTTACCACTAGATTACCCATGGAATAGTTCATGCTCTTTAGCTGAACAAATTATGAAATCTTTGTGGAAGACCTTTATTTATAAATGGTTCTTTGTCCAAAACTAAGTATATAAGTGAGTCAATAATATCAAATGTATTTAACTCCATAGAGTCTAAATACCATAATGGGTATATCCTTGAAAAATATTTAGCATTTAATGAAAAATAATTATCTTTCCACTCATGGTTATATAAGTTAAATTTTATATTTATCACGTATTTCCTATGATTCATGTATAAAAAATTATTACTTGAGTATTCTACACCACAAACAACATTTATTATGCAGTGAAAAAATGTATCCTTCTGTAAAAAGGAGAAATGAGATAAATTATTTGGTAAAACTCAACAAAATATCTACTGGAATCATTAGACTTGGAAACAAGAGGTTGTGTGCTTCTCCTCACTGAATTAGACCACCATTTCTCAAACACTTTCAAAATACACCTTACTTATAGTAAAATTTCTATAATTACTTGGTTACTATATTAAAATACATATTTGGGATTGGAATATTGTATTTAATAACCAATAAGTAAAATAAATATATTAGTTGAAATTTATAAATATTCACTAATGAAGAAGTGAGTAATTTCTTATTCAGTTCATTTCATTAGATTTATCTTCCATAGAATTTATTTTATGACATTAAAAGAAAATAACATCTTATTTAACACCTCTTTCTTTGAAATATATTGTAGTTAAGGATTATTTTAAATTCACAAATTTCATAAGACTTTTATCTTTTTCTTGTAACTTCTTCAGCATAAAAACATGAGATTAATCCTTCTTTAATATTATTATTTTATTGCCTAACTGTAAAAAGCAGGCAAAGAATAATTTTCTCTACACCATTATTATTTTAATCCTAAAAGAAATTAGAGAAATGGGTTAAATTTATATGATAAAGGTATACATTGAATGATCATGATAAATCCCTCAATTTACACATCTCCAGTGCAATCATCGCTTATTCATATATGAACATCAATTTCTCCTTCCAAGCTTCTCAGACATGAGACAAAATATAAAACCATACTTATCTATATGTGGTATCCACAAATCACATCGAGTATTGATGATTAAATATTTAAAAAACCTTAATAGGCATCATACAAGAGTCTCATGTATGAATTTTGAAACCCTTGATTCCTGAGGTGAATTAACAGGTTTTGGGGACACTCGCACATTGAATTTCCAAAGTTGTGGTACTTTTCCCAAGTGCATGTACTACTCTTTGGAAACTTGTTCTATTTTTTTAATTTTATTTGTCCAGAATTATCACAATGTTTCTTATGGTATTACTTATAAATTTTCCAAAAATAAAATAAAATCATATATATTAGTAATTTTATCTTCATTACTGATTAGACATTTCCGATTATTTATATCATTAAATCTGTCCGATTATTTCATTGTACTATAAAAACCCTCTACACTAGAATCAGAATACTGTGTCACTAGAGTATTCTAGTGTAAAGGATCCTTGGCTATCACCTCATAGTCTACAAGAAATGGATATTCCACTACTAAGGGAGTTCAAGGTATACGTTTGAATAGCCAGTCACATTAACTTGAGGCTCCTTGATCTGTTATGTAAAGTATCAGCTTCTCAAATCATAGTTATGATTTAGTCTATGATTTCCTATAAAGGTATATAATGTTATATTCGGGTACTTATTTTATAACAACTTTAGTTAATTCAATCTGAGTACTGTAGCAGTACTATTCACCGAGGGGCCCTTTGGGCAAAAAAATGGGCTTTCAAGCCTAGTTTTTAGGCCACATGGAATTGGGCCTTTAGGCTATGTAATGGGTCTCCCTCTACCCTGTCTAAAAAGTTGTTTTCATTAAATAATAAAATGAGGCTTCATCCCTGACCTTTAAAAAAAATCCATCAATCTTGTAAGAACTACCTGGTATTAGGATGAAACATCTACTTTAGCTTAAGAGATTCCAAACACTCGATTTTTACTGGATTCAAATGATTGAATTCATTTGGGACCCAATATTTCTAGGAGGCTTTTTTAAATATTTTTCAATGAATGTAATATCTTTATATTAATCTTTTCATTTTATGTTTTTGCACTCAAAAATGAACATCAATAGAAAAATAATCGTCTCATAATTAGGCCTTTTGTTATATATTATTTTATGTGATCTTAGAGTAATCATGCACTTTTATAAAATACCAAAAAATGAATAAATGAAATAATTAATAGATTTGTCTTGAGAATCTAATATTTTTTGATCCATTTTAAAATTTAATGGATCAAACATGACCTAGGGGTATCATTCCTGAGTCAGTTCTTGACTTTGATACATTACTCATAGTAAGTCTATTGTATACATATCTTGTCCTGTGTATCGTCTCTTCTTGGTAGGGTCTCTAGCTAAAAACATCACCATAAACTATACATGTATACTCACATGCATGTGAGGAGGTCTAGGGAGTGGAATATACAACAAATAAGTTTGAAACTCATGACCTTATACATATTGAACAAAAAGATGATGTGCAGAACAATATTTTTTTAGGTAATTATTATAATCATCACAGACATTTAATAATTAAATAATTAAATTAACCAAGAAATTCACAGGTATGGTAATTATCTCAAGACTATCTGGTATAAAAACAAACATGTGCTAAAAATTAAATTTCTATAATGTTGAATAATGATGGAAATTCCAAAAAATTAAATTAGTTATTAAATTTAAATAATTTATTTTTATTCTGTCTAAAAATTAATTTAATTCTAATAAGAAAAATTTAATTACTGAAATTGTTTAATTTAATAACTATGATTATATTAATTAATTTTCAGAATATTAAAATGTAATATTTTTATAAAATAATTGAAATATTAATGATTTAATATAATTACTAAATTTAAATTATTTTTTGATTATATAATAAATAACCAGGCCCCTAAACACTGTGTCAGGAATGTATGGGTCGACCCGAACACTTTTTGTCACATTCTGTGCTGTGTAAACCACGTGCATGGGTGTTCTTGGAAGGTCAGACCTATAAAGACCTATTAAAAGTGGTAATGACCCTCCATAAACTATTTTGGGGTGGATTAGGTTGAATGTGATTGGAATAGAAGGTGGAGATGGTTACCACTCCATATAGGGTTCTACGCTTGCTTGAATCAACCAAAGGAGGGGAACCCAACGACGAACTAGCAGTAGCTACATTAGTTAGTTCTGACTAGATCTAATCGGTTGAAGCCTCACTGTGGGTTGTGGTATTATCCACGGGAGGTGCTAGCGAGGTAGGAGGGAGGTGGAAACCATGTAATGGATCAGAGAATGTAGTCATGACCTCGATTAGGGAATTGATTCAGGTCTTAATAGAATAGTGGTGGGGTTAGGCATGGGCTCAAATGGAGGTAGTGCAACCAAAGGGGCATGTAGTGGATGGGAAGAGATGGGGTGGTGGTCTGCGAGGCCCTTGTGATCTATAGATAGAGGAGTGGCAGTTTCTAGATTCACCATAGTAAAATCGCTAGAAGGTGACTGTCTAAAGAGGGGGCCTACAGAGGATGCCAGTTGTAGATCTATGCGAGAGGGAAGTGGTCGGCTTAGGTGAGGCTAGATGGAGCTTAGACCAGGGTGGCACACTAGTGAACAGGATGGGAGGTGATGGGGGGGGGGGGGACTTGCTCTGAGTATCTCCCACAAGAATATTTGGATCCTTTTTATTTTAATAAAATATTTTTAATACTCCAATCAGTGCTGCTCCTCCCCACATAAAGATATTCCCTTTTTTTTTCTCACTTTTTAGTTTTTTGAAATAATGGTCATACTAAATTTTATTATATTCTATTTTATGTTTTTCATGCCTATAATTTGTAGGAAATGGTAAAACCAAAAAAAATTAATCAATGTAGAAAAATATTCAACCACCAAATATTATACTGCCCACCTAGACATGATTGAAAATTGGATGGAAAACCCAAAAATTATTACGATTCACCTATTTGGATGAAAGAACACAAATATATTGTTTCAAATTTTACTACCCAAAAAATAAATTTTGATCCATATGAAAGTATTAGGATATATTTTGGTTTTATTTGTGGGACATATTTAAAACTCTCTACATAAATTTAAAGAAAAATAAATTTATTTGCTCAAAAAATCCATACACTAGCTCTGATACAAATTGAAGGAACTAGGGCTACATCAGAATATTTTGGGCTAGGAATTTTAATTTTTTGACATTAGAGTGATGGAAACTATTTTCTTTGATGATCTAATATTTGGTATAGTGTGATGATCTTGCATTGATTATTTAAAGGACTTTAAATAAAAAGATCATGTTCATCATTCGAACTGAAGTGTGCTCATCTGTCGAATGATTACATTGACCGTTTGTCAACGGATCTGAGAAAAGATCACTATAGATAATACACACATAATTCAATAATCTACAATCATATCTTTCTTCAAATTATATTTTCTAGCATTGATCATCAACATTTTCTTGGACACCGTGTCGATCACCTCGATCATGTGCCTTATACCCGTGCATGCGATCAGGGATTATTCATTGGGAGTGAAATTTTCTCTCTTTAGAATGCAGAAGAAGAGATAATATCTCATTCTGAATGAATAAATAGTCCATGGAAAGAATCCCCTCTCTTACATATATAGTGGATGCCTCAAATATCATGTTATGGTTCCTCCTCCCTTGTATATTAAACATTCACTATATAAGCAATAAATTAGTAACTATGATGAACTAAACCACATCATAAATATTATTTATATTTTATCATAGAATAAAATAGATATTAAATATATTATGTGATAAAACTATGTCATTTAACGCATCTCCTAACTATCTCTAATATCCAATGATCCTTGGATATTAAAATAATAGTCATTTGAGTAATATTAATTATTGAATTTACTTAAAAAAATTTAAATACTGCTAAAAAATAAATTTATCCCAACTATTTTTTAATTGAATATTAATGAATTTATTTATTTTTCGATGATTGATAATTCTTTAACAACGCTCATACCCCATGGTGAGGCCGACCACGTCCTATATACCTATTCACTGGAATAAGGATGATTCTTGAATATGATTTTCTATAAGAAACTCTTGGACCTTTTCCCAATTGTAGGGAATAATATTCATAGACCATGTGTAGAGTCAAGAAACCAACAAAGGCCCCTAAAGAGACATCACATTTTCATAGAAATAACAACCAACCTATGAACCCACACTGGTTAATATAATCTCTTTATCAAACAAAATCTCATAATGTCAGACGAACACTTGTGTCATCGACCTTTATTTTTTAATTTTCTAATCTTTGAGGAGAAATTTACCCTCTATTACCATGTACGTAGATTTATGAAGGTACTACCATTCTAATCAACCTATCTCAAGATAATAGTTCCTAACCTTAGAAGATAAAAATTGTATATTGATCATTCAACTAATGGAATTACACTAATGAAACACCAGATATAAGATAGCTCAAAAAGGTTTCAATATCATTGTTTTTTCCTCACATCAAAGAATGAAATAAAAAGAAACACATTGATAATGATCTCATATCTGGAGACCAATACATATGTTTTTATATTAGACCTCCCAATGACACCTGAAACATGTGTTGAAACTACTGGTGGGTTTGTCCTCATGATCTCAAATACTATAGATCACAACGTGAGAACATCCTGATAATAAGTCTCAATGTATATAATCTTTCAACCCCTAATAGTCATAAATAGACTATGTGCAGACAATTTGATGTATATAAACTATAGTACATGTATTTTTGATCAGGTTCATACTATCTTGGGGATCCCATTATATCCTAGGATCTTGTATGTCCTTTTGATATAACAAATAATCTATAGGAATTACCATTAAATAGTGGGTTCATAAATGTATAAAATATAATGGTATCTGTACATCATGCGAATATCATTATATACATTAAATGATAATAGAAATGTAATGATAAAGCTGTTGATAGGGAACCCACTTATACAAAAAGTCATGTTTTGGTATATAGAATCCATACATGTAGTAGGATGGACTAGACAATTAAAAATTAAGTTATATGTTTTATGCATATGTGTTAGGACATCACCACAATAATAAGCTCAAATTGAGACTTTGTGTATTTTTTCACATTGATCGAGTAATAAGTATTCTCAAATATAAATCAAAATGTCTACTGTGTATGATGGTAAAATACAACCCAAGTTGAATTATGTTGTTTATAATTATTGGGATAATGAAATTTATGGTGATGTTATCCTATTTCCATATAGGTATGGGTAATGGTGTCACCGCCCATTTAGACTTATTATGTTTAGCCTTAACATGTGAGTAAAACAAGAATCAGGAGACATACATTATAATCACACACGTCATGTTGTCCCACCAAAAATGATTGTTAATACCTCTATACATCATTCTATTTCCATGATGGATAAATAATTATGATCTATGTGCATCATAAAATGAATCCTTCTTCAATCATGGTATTAGGTGGACACATATACATTCTAAAAATCCTATATTTCCATTATCATCAACATTGAACTCTAAAATATTCCTTTCCATTTTCTATAATTATTTTTTTAAATCCCCATCATGTTTAATGAAATTTATCTTTCCTACAAATAGAATCAACCACCTTTTTGTCCTTACTAATGTGGTAATGTATTGAAAAAAATAGTCCTTAATAAATTCAATCTTTCTCAATTGCCACATGTTTGACTAATTTTGTGTGAATATATACACTAAGTTCTTATGATCAGTATATATTTTATACTTCACACTATAAAAATAATTACTATACAATCCTTGCTATTTTGGTGGTTTATGAGTGGTAAACCCTTTAATACTGTATACAAGAGACCATAGATAAAACCCTGGAATGATCCTTGGGGATTTATGAGTAAGGATGTGCTGCATGAAAGTAGTGATACAAACATGATGTAGGCCTGGTGATGTAGGAAGGATGAGGTAGGCATGATGCTGCACTAGGTCTTTCAGCCATATTCATGAAAAAAAAATCTTTGGTTCTACAAGTTATGTAATGGTTCTCACTATACCCATATTCAAAGAGGTATTTGATTTTATAATAAAAATAGTCTTAGAACATATTTTAAAAAATTTCTACTAATCCTTAATGTAAAACTTACCACATGCAACTCCAAATCATACGCCGATTAAATTTTTTAAGGAACCTTAAGTTGACATGAGAAATATATTTCCATCATATAATTTTTTATGAGATCATATCTCAATAGTTTTAATGAAACATAATGGTACTTAAAAGAACCCTCTATACTATATGTTAGTTTGAGAACCAATGTAGTGATGAACCTTCTCTGGAGTTTCTTGAAATTTTCTTAACTTTTAACTTTCCAAAGAAACATAACTGAATTTCCTTTTATTATATTATATCCTTTATACTTTCACTACATTCTTCTATGATTTAATATATTTTCCCATTTAATATTTTTTAATATTTTTTCAATTTTTTATGTTGATTTATATTTCCACAACATAATATATTTCTTGTTACTTTTTACCTCCCATGTTATGATATTTATAAAGGATTCATTTCCAATCCCATTTTGAAAAAAAATTGTTTATTATCAAATTTCCATTTAATGAAATTGTATATTATTTCCCTATAAAACCCCATATATATTATTATATATCATTTAAATATTCTTTATTTTATGTATTTTTGTCTCTATATTTATATGATTTCTTAAATACATTTTCTATTAACTTTGACGTTCTTTATAAATGTATGAATGCAGTCTTTTTTTATTTTTTTAATAATTGTAGCATTTCCCACCATATAATATTGTTTTTTTTGAATATTCCTCTCCAGGATTTCATGGTTTTAAAATTTTAATTTTTAAAAAAATTATTTATATTCTTGTATTTAAATAAATAATATTAAAAATGTAAGGGATTAACTTCCTATTAAACTTAAACCTTTTAGTTTTGATGTATTTTCTATTATAATTTTTAATGTATTTTTCAAGAATTTATCTTATCCATGATCTTAACTAATGAATAATGTTTCATTTAAAATTAAAATCATTTATAGGTTAGATTAATGGGTTTTATTTACGAATTGAAACTTTGTTTCATGATATTTATGAAGAAAATTTAAAGATTCTTTTTTTTCTATATTAATGTACTTGGGTGTTGTATATAATGATGAGTGAGATTGGGATATAGGTACCCAATGAATATGGTAAGGATATATTTTTAAGAGATTATATTTTTGGATGTAAACAAATATGTTATTTATTTAAAATGGTTAATTGAATGTTTTATAATGAATATGATTTTACATGATGCCTTAGAGAACATTCTGATTTTAGTATATATTTCATTTTAAATAAATCTTATGTGTCTCATATATTGTGTTATACATAAGACCAGACTAAAGTGAAAAATTCCTTATTATTTTATAATTAAAAAAACAATGTAATATATATAGAGGGTAAATAAATGAAAGATAATTAAAAATAAAAAGTGTTTTATTAATAAAACTTTAACAATACTAATTAACTTAATAAAATACAATTAAATCAAAAGAAGATATTTTTTTAAATTAATTATTTTTATTAAATATATTGATTTTAAATACTGATGTAAACAAAATTTATTGATAAAATTAAAGTAATTATTATTAAAATAAATATATAAAATACATGAAACATTAATTAAATGAATATAATACTAATTTAATTATTCATGGAAAAATGAATTTTTTTTTTGTTAAAAAAAATTATCTTATTATATATAATATTTTTTTACTTAAAATTTATAATCATCGTACATGAAGTTTTGAAATTAAATAAATATCTCATTTTTATATGTAAACAATTTAATAACCTTTCATTTATTGATTTTTAATTTGTTAGTAATCATGGTAAAATAATTTAATGTTATAAAGACCAATTTTTTAATTATTTTTCAACAATATGTTGTGTACTATAAATTAAATAAATTAAAATGAAATTGACTAATAATGTTTTTAATGAATGGAAAAATATATATATATATATTATCAAATTACTATTCTTTTAGTGATTATAACTTGGTAAGGAATAAGAATAAATTTATTTTTAGGCTTAAAAATTAATGTTTCAAATTTGTTTTATTGAATTTAGTGTACATATATTAAAATTAATTTTTATCAACATAAGTAATTTAATAAAACTAATTGGTATTAATATTTTGAATTACTATCTCCAATTTATTTAATAACCAAAATTTCATTATTAGGTATCAAAACATGTTACTAAATAAAAATGTAAATCACCTATGCAAAGAATAAAATTTTGTAAAAGAGTTTAATAAAGAAATAATGATATAAAATTTTAAAACCCAGATAATGTTAAAATAATTTATTTTCATGTCTTATTAATATCTATTGAGTATATTTTATACTCTTATATTAATTATATTAATTTTAGGTAATTTGTTTCATAAAAAGAAAATGGTTTTATTTCTAAACAAATTGGGGTTTCATGCTTATATGGTTATAATTAAAATATTTACTTAAAAATAAAATAACATTAATATTAAAAAATAAACATCATTTTTTAATTATTATTTCCAAATTATATTCTGATGATTTTTTGAAATTTCTTAAAATGTATTATTTTTAAATGAACAGTGAAATATAATTCTTTTTATCAAAAGTTGTATTTTGTTTTCTAGGATTAACAAGGTATAATTTAATTTATAAATAGTTTTAAAATTTTGTTATTAACTTTTTATTAATTACAGTCAAATTAATTCCATTTTAATTATCAACATACATAAAAATTTTGTATAAAACCATTTTTATGCTTAAAAAGGCATTTGTTTTAGAAAAAAAATTTACACCTCATTTTCAGGTCTAATATTAAATTGAAGTCATCCAAATTTAAAGAATGAATCATAAAAACATGATTCTATATTTTAAATTATGAGGTTAAAAATTTTAATCTAGGAAATTTTTTTTGTAATTATGAAAAAAATTTATTAAATATTTGTCACATCAGTTTGGGTAATTTAGTTAATTAATGTTAAAAATAATGTGATATGGAAAACAATTTCCATAACACTTGAATTTTTTTATTGGAAAAATGTGGATCGACCACGAATATAAATCATTTAAATATTTATCAATTTCTTTCCAATTTATACTACCAATGACATTAGTATAATTATAGAAAAAGAATAAAAACAAAATTTCCCTATCTTAGTTTTAATATTTATAATTTTGTTCATATGGATAAAAATTTGTTTTGTTTTATTTTAATTTATTATTTTAAATGAATTTTTTACATTTTAATATATTTGTACTTTTTATAGATGAAATAATTACCTTAAATTCTTACACAACACCGATTTTGGGCATATGCAAGAAGCCGAAAAATCAAGGAAATGATTTTAAAAACCAATAAAAGTAGTTTTTTGGGATATTTTTAATTTAAAAATATTTTTATAGATACATATAACAAATTTCATTTGTTTTAAAATTTTATAGTCAAATTATAATTTTATCAATGTTACATTAAAGTGAACGTAACTAAATAGTTCAAGAGATGACAAAAATAATATTTTATAAGAAAAGATATATTATTAATTAATTTTAAATTCATAAAAGTAATATATTTTAAAATTTTAATGGAATATGGTATAAAATATCAACCATGTTCAATTAATGGGTTATTGTTTTCTTTTATAGTGACATTATTGACCCTTGAAGTGTGAAAAATCATTAATATCATTGTAATTGTCAAAAGGGTTAATAGGGGTTAAAACAAAGAGATAAGGAAACAAAAATAACCTAAACTTGTAAAAATAGTAATTTATGGTAGTATTTAGAACAATTATCATCCAATATTATAGTAACATGAATTTTTATTTACATTTTTATAAAAATGAATTTATAGTAATTTAATATGTCATGAATTCCATGAATGACCATCCCTTCACTTATTAAAGGGAACCTAATCTACCATCTCACTCCCACATTTTCACCAGAAAATATCCTCCATTGACTTCTAAAATCCATTCCTTACAACCCTATCCATTTTCAAGAGGCTGTTGTTCAATTATGAAATTATCCAAGGTAGGATTTAGTTATAAACCAAAAGAGGTTTCCCAAAGAAGAGGTATAGTTGTTAACCATGTATTCTAATTTTATTTATTATTCTACATTCTTAAAATATTCATCAATCAAGATGAAACAATAAAATTAATATCTATCATATAAGGGTATGTTATTAAGTTAATTTACCAACCTATATCCAACTCCATTCCTATCAAATGGGAAACAAAACCATCATTCGCGTGTACGACCAACCACCGCCTTGGGAACTGATGTAACTAGTTTTTGATCACCACAGCTCATGATAGGTTATAATATGGATTAAAAATATAGATATGATATTAATGATATATTATTTACTATGAATAGATAATATATAATATAATTTCTCACCTTTTCATCTTTTAAAAATGACAACATCGTTCATGCATACTTGTAGATTACCACCTTAGTGAAGATATGTGATTATTTTCCTAGGACCACATCACATGGATGATATATATTTGTATAGTTAAATAAATAATATGATACTAATTATATAAAAAAATTATAAAAAATTAAATACTCTTACCTTATTTTTTCATCATCTTTAAAAAATGAAACATTACTCATGCATACATGCAGTATAACATCTCCATGATTGTAACATAATTCATTTTTCATAATAATATTTTATTATTGGGTTTAAATTTAAAATTAATGTTTGAAAATTATAATTATTTCATTATTATTATTTAAATTATTTATTAATCACTTATTTTACAATATCCAACATATCGATGTCATTTTAGACATATGAGTCAAATATCATCAAAACATCTAACATGAACTTAACGAAATATGTAATTGTATTTAACATGGAAATAAATAAATAAATAGAAAGAATAGTAATATTATAAAAGCTAATTAATATTTTAATGAGTTAACATGAGATTTATATTTAGGAATATAAAGAATCTATGTGATGAGTCGGACTTGAGGAAATGGTCACTTTACATTTAAAAACATATTTTTTATATTTAAATGATTTATTTTATAAATATTTTTCTTCTTTGTCAATATTCTTAAAATTATTAAAAAAACTTATTTATATAGAAGTTAATAAATTATAAATTATATTTTTGGTTATTTTTTTAACAATATTTTAATGGTTTTGTAAATGTATCTTTGTAGGAATTTTATACAAAAGATTTTGAAAAAAACACAAATGAAATTTTCTACTTTATCATAAAGGACTTAAGTAGTTTTTATATCTACTATAACATTTATTTTCCATTTAGATTCATTAAATTATTTTCTTTTTTTCATTAAATAAGATCCCTAAACCCCTTTTTTAGGTATTTTAAAAAATTGTATTAAATTCAATGGATATTTTGATATCAAAAATAGATTTGAATAAGGGTGAAAAGAATATTTTTACAACTATAAAGGTAAAAATGAAATCTTTTAAGTGTTAATATTATGTTATACACATTTGGGTTTTTTTGATGATGGGTGGTTTTTTTATAAAAAAATGACGTGTGGTTTCATTATATAAAAATAATGGGCGAGCTCGATATAGCACTCCCATACATTGGGTAAATGGATAGAGTAAAATAGTTAGGTTTATCCTAAATGATTATTGGGATTTATTGAATATGGTATTCCTTTTATAAGAGATATATGAATATGATTTCATATGTAACCTATATGATTTATCTATCCCTTATATGGGGTTTTTATATAAATCTTATTATTTGAAAAGGTGGACTAATGAGGTTATGAATAAAGAGTTTTATTACACTTCATAACAGTGAAATGTATAATATTTAATTAAAAAGTATTTTTGAATTTTCATTTTTTTAAAGAAAATTATATTCATTTTATTGTTCAATTATGATTTATTTTTTAATATTTTATGAAAACCTTTTTATAGTAATTGATTTATTCTGTAATAAAATGATTATTTTGAGCGCAATTTTTTTAAAGTAGAAATTTTTTATTAGAATTTGTGGACTAAAAAGTTTTTCTGTTTCTTTTTATATTTCCATTGAAGATCTTTTTGTGCTCTTCCAACATTTTCAAATGTTATTAATGATTTTTTGAGGATAATTAGGGACAAGGATGAGGTGAAAATAAAAATTAATAATATATTCCATGAAATAAAATCATTGTATTTTAAAAGTATTATATTATAGGGAAAAATAAATACTGTGTGGAAGTGTCTACTTTGTAATGTATGGGTTTTTTTAACTATGTGTCATTAAAAAATTATGTAATCTCTAAAATATAAAGTTCCTCAAAAAGTAATATAGTGGATTCTTTAATTAAAACTCAAGATAATATAATGATTACTGTCGGTTCCTTTTTTTGGTTTGAGATGAAAGGTTGAGATAATTTTAGAGGTTACGATAATATAAGTAAATAAACATAAGATATTATAATTTTTTGTTTTCATGATATATAATTTGATGATTAAAATGTAACATCATTTAATGTATATATGTTCATTAGGGTTTTCCATCAAGCAAATTGGGAAACTAATGTATAAAGGCACCAAATGGTAAATTTCCTTCTAATCAGCAACCTAGAATGGTAGGAATTAGAACAAAGATGTTCATTAACATGATGGATTGGTTGACATAAGATATAATTGGTGGTAGAATCCATGATAGTGAGAAAACATATCAACCGGAGAAAAACATGATGATATTCAAGTATTTTATGAGACAACACACTACAAATTGTTTTTGGTATTTTAACCCTGTTGTAGCTGTGGGATGGATCAATGATCTTGAAATGATATTTTTTGTAATCGGTTATTAGGATTATCAAAAGGAAACTCTTTTTATTGACATTATTGAAGGATAAGATGATAAAAAAATGTTTAATGTTCATTAATACTATAGAATGCGAATATATTGATTCTATGGAATATGAAACATTTAAGAATGTTTTTCTAGATAAATATTTTTTGAGGATGTTTGACATAAGATGTAAAATTAATTCATTGAATTAAAAAAAAGAATAATGATATAGTGGAATCATATGAATTAAAAAATAACCATATTAACAAGTTACATAGTAATTTATATTTTAGATATTGATAATTAATTTGTTTTACTTTGTATTTAATCCAAGATATCAAAGGGAATTTGACTCTCATAAATTTAAATGTAATAATAAAACTCTTTGTTGTACTAAGATTGTATAAATGAAGTTTACTAATCATCATTTGTTCTAAATAAACAAGTATAAAAAGTAGCCTATGAGGATAAAATGTGGGTAGCATCCATTGAGGAAATGTAAAGGTAAAAAATTCATGTTTTTGAGTGTTTTATGGATATGGTAAAAACCACACTTGGGAATTTTTTATTAAATATTATAAGTTGTTACAATGTTTTATGTTTGGTCATATAGATCTTGATTGAAAATAACATGATCTTTGAAGTGGTAAGACCAAATTTGATAAATAGTAAGTATGGCGTTACAAATGTAATGAGTCTGGTAATTATGTAGATGCACATAAAAAGATGATCATGAATTATTGGAAGCATCAAGACTATAAGAAATATATTGTGGTGGAATCCTTTGAAAACACTTCAAAAAATGTTAGGCCACAAAATAAAGTGTTAAAATATATATTAATATCCTATTAAGATTATGCTAACATCTTGTTTGATTCGGGGTCTACATATTCTTTAATATTTTGGAAATTTGTTTAAAATATGAAAACTTCAACTCAATATGTGAATTCATTCCTTTTAATAAAAACACATGGGAAAATTATTAAGGAAACAGGATTCTATAATTATTTTTTTACTATCATAATTGTATATTTTTTTTCCAAAAAACCATATTTCCTTTTCTAGTGATGACTTTTATTTTATTCATGGTATAGCTCAAAATTCAATTTATCATGCTACCAAGGAATTTATTTTTCAAAATGATTTATATTTTTTATAACATAATCAATAAAGACATTATATAAAAAACCAAAAATATGAGAAAATATAAGAATATAGAAATGAATGTTATCTAGCTCATATTACTGTAGATAAGTGAACTGTTTAGATTAATTATGTCACAATAGTAAATGAATAGCTGGATTTTTTTCAGGATGATTTTTCTGGTAATAAAAGAAAGTGGGATGTTGAGTTTTCATTTGAATTCATGCCCAATTCTATTTTAATATATAATCCCCTTATCAAATGGATCAAGTATAAAGTCTAATATTGAAAAATTAGTCACAAGAATAACATGATAGAAGTTTCATTCCACATAGCACTTTACTATGGAGTGGCTCTATTTTTTTCTTAAAATAATGAGGGTTCCATGAGTTTTTTAAATCATTATAGACTATAAGATAACATAAATTTGAAAAATAAATAAATTTTACCTCATATCAATTACTTTTTAAATCAACCTGAGGGATCCTGGTACTTATTGATAAATGTTCATATGTTTGGGTACAATCAGCTGAAGGATAATGAGTATTAAATCCCTAAGATAGAGCTTCGTAATAGGTATGGAAATTATGAGTATTTTTATTTAATTTTGGTTAATGAATTCTATTTATATATTCAAGTATTCTACTAATATATTTTTCAATAAATATTTGGATTAATTTTTGGTTGTTGTTTATTGATGAGATTTTGGTTTATTATAAATTTTATTAGGATAATGACAAAAAACAATATATTATTCTAAAAATATTGATAGAAAATTAATTATATGAAAAATTTAGTAAATGTTATTTTTAGTTAAGAAATATTTCATTCCCTGGACATATTATTAATAATGATGTCATAACTAATGATCCGACTAAACCCAATGTGGTTGTTGAATGGACAAGGAATAAAAATGTTACTGAGATTCATATACCATTTAAATTAGTAGGCTATTACCAATGCGTTTTTAAATATCCTCATTGTTATCAAGACCACTGACTATGTTATTATGAAAATAATTAGGTGAATTAATGTGATGAATGTTTCTAGGAATTAAAAATAATATTAGTTAATGGTCCAGTATTGGACATACCATCTAAAAATGATGAATTTATTATATAAAATATTCTTCATTAAAGGGTCTAGGTTGGGTTTCAATATAGAATTATTGGTTAATTGTATTTGATTCAAGTTAATTAAATTCCCCTAAGAAAGATTATTTAACATGTGACCTTGAACTGCAGGAAGTATTATTTGATTTAAAAATGTAACGAAATTATTTATATAGGTTAAAGTGGGAAATATATATTGATCATAAAATATTTCTATTTTTATTCAATCAAAGATAGTTTTATATAAGATAGAGGTGGTGAAAATAATTGATAAAGGATTATGAATACACAATTAATGACCATTAATGTAAAGAAAATAGTTTAAATGATGCTTTGATTGGGAAATAAAATTATATATTAATTATTCTATGTATGGAACAAGATAATTTTTAAATTATTTGATAATGTTTTGATTAGAAATTGGGCATGTAGGAACTTCCATCATCCTTTTTTAGGTTTAATTTAAAACTAGTTTTCTAGACATAATAAATTAGGATTAGAAAAAAGATTCTGAACTATAGGAAAATGTAAATTGTTAAAAAAGGGAATGTTTTTTAATTTAATATTGAAAATAAGGTGTTTTTAGATTCTGATTTTTTTAGTGTTTCATGTGCCCCCTAGTTGATGAAATAACTATTGTGTAAGGAGCATCATTATCTATTTTTTCATTATGGGAGAAATAAATTCATAGTGAACTTTAAGAATATTTATTTTGGGAAGGAATAAATAAAGGTTTTTCTTCTTTTATTATAAAATACATTAATTTTAAATAGGTTAAGGAAAAATGAAAATTACAGAAGGGGGTGATTCAATTTTGTCCAATTCTCTAATGAAAATGGGATAATATATCCCTGGATTTCACGGTGAGATTACCAAGAACATATCAAGTTGATAAGGAAATTTGGGTAATTATGCATCAACTAAATTAATTTTTTCATTTTTTCCATTTAAGATGATATGTATTTGAATTAACTTTATAGTATTTATGATAAAAAATAATTATATCAGATGGAGTCCCTCTTCCCTTTATATCCGATCGTGATCCTAAAATCACTTATAATTTATGTAATTTACTTCAGAATTCAGTTGGTACTAAATTAAATTTAACTATAACCATTAATCCTCTATCATATGGATAATCATAGTGAACAATTCCATATTTAAACGATATTATTTAATCTTTTCCAATGAATTATTAGGGATGTTGAGATAAACATATAACTTTCGTAGATTTTTCTTATAATAATTGTTTCTATTCTCATGTATAAAATGATCATTTTGAGATATTATGTTGAAAATGATGTTGGAAACCATCTTATTGAGTTTAACATAGGGAAATAAATTTTTTCAAACCATAATTGTTAGAAGAAATTATTTTGAAATTGTGGATTATTCATCATGATATGAGAATGGATCCGATCGTGAAGAAATGTTATATGGACAACTAGATGAAATATCTTTCTCTCTAGGCTAGTGACCATGTTTTTTTAATGTACCCCATCAAAAGGATTAAGTGTTTTTGTAAAAAGTGAGTGTTGATTCCACAATGTATCATATTGGACCTTAAAACTAGTTACCATGAATAAATTATAGTGATAGAGGTATATGTGGGATGTTTTGATGGGTTTCTATGGGGAAAGAGAGTTTGAAGCTAAAAAATCCCACTAGGAATATTCATGTGGAATGGAGCCTTAGGCTATACTGTAGGGGTTGCTACTGCTATGTGGAAGAGTTGGATGCGACATAGGGATCCGGAGGATATGTTTTCGAGATACATAAAATTAGGTGGGTAGCTAGGCTATGGAGCCTTGGATGTGGAATAACACCTTTTAGAAATTGAGGGATGTGGTATGGAGAAATGTTTTATGATATAAGGGGATATTGGGTGAGTTTACATTAGTTCTTCCTTTTAGGGAACCATCATTGTAACATCCCATGTATTTAAAGTATAATAAATTTTCATATCTATTAATATTTATGAATATGATCTTAATTTAGCATTAATTAGATGAATTATCTAATAGCTTACTCGACACACAATAATAGGTTTCTCTGAAATCGTACGTTGCACAAAACATTGAGTTATACCAAAAAATAATTTGATAATAATAATAATATTATAATTATTTTAAATGGTAGCGAATTCCTAGCCATTTTATTTGTGGGAATGAATATAACTAACTAAAATATTATTATACATGTTTTTTAAATGACTCTATGTTTATCAAATAAATCTTAGAGGCTTAAAATGAGAATGAATCCAATTCCAAGCATAAAGTACCCTAATATTTTTAAAAGGTCAATTTACAACGATTCGATGGTGAACCCCTTCTAAATCTATTTTTTCACTATTATAGGTTTTATTTAAAAAAAATATAATTATTTTTTTAGATTTACAACCAAATTTACTTTGGTGGTAATTTTTGTATTTTTCAGATAAAATTCATATTTTAATGAATAATGAAAAACAATGAATTTTAATTCCAAACCGCCTTTTCATCTAATTTATTTATATATTTAGATTACCTTTAAAATTATTTTTAACATTTAATTGGATAATGTTTTATGATTTAATCTAATTTTTTTCATTTTGAGTAAGTTCACATTGAAATTATATATAAACGCATGTCAATCATTGGGTGTTTTTTACATTTCAAAAACCCTCTTTCTCTTTTTGACAATGAGAATTAATATTTAACTAATTACTATAAATTATATATCATGAATTTGGAAAAATAGAATCCATATTTACAATTAGATGACCCAATTTTTTTAAATATGTCTCTTTTATTTTGGGACATTAAGAATAGTAACTTTTGTAATTATTTTTATTTACCTTGGTTAAAGGGTAAATTGGGTAAATAAGGGTAGAATATAATATTATAATAATATAAATATATCCTAACATGTGTGAAAATATTATTTCATGAGATATGGTCTACCATGATCATCCTTGGGTTGAATTTACGGCCCCATAAAACCACTTGTATGTGATAATGACATGTTATAATAATTAATTTAATGTAAAGAGAAATATAACATAAACATGTATCTTTTTACTAAAATGATTCTATGGTTGGTATATATAAATCATATATTTTAATTTTAATATTAATTATAAATATAAAAATATTTCTTACATCATGGTATTTTATTTATTGTTTTTAGACATTAAATAAATAAATTTATTTGTGATGCAATGATTATGCAGTGATTACCTTATTAATGGAATATTGAAATAAATGATATTATAAATATAAAAATAAACAAAATTTAAATATTTTGATGTTGTAAGATAATTTTATGGATTATTATGAATTGTTATATTTGATTTAATTTACATTGTTTGAATTAATCAAGTTGTTATGACTTTATCAAAAATCAATTACTAAATAGTGTCAAAATTGACATAAATGAGTCTTTAAAACAAATACTGTTTTATTAAATGATATAATAGTCATAAAAATTTAATATTCATCCAAATGACATATATAATGTCACAAATGCCATAAATTATCTACTAGAGTTTCTATTGGCATTTTATAGTAAATATATTAACCATATAGTGTAAAAATACCAGCATACATGGTAAGTGTTAATTTATATAACTAAGGGTTAAAGGAAAACAAGATAAGGCTAAATTTAGGACCTAAACTTGTATAAAACCTACTTTTTGAGGGTAATTAGACCCATAAACCTCTTATCCTTGAAATATATCACTTTTAATTATTACAATATGAAAATAAATTTATAATAAAATAACATTTCAAGACTTTCGTAAAGTTCCCATCCTCCTTCATGTAAAAGGACACCACCTCTACCCACATAATCACACATCTAAAGCCCCTATGATTGTACAAATTATGATAAAATAAGCTCCTAAAATCCGTAATGTTTCCCCTAGATGACTTAACATGGGAATAAGGCATCTAAAGGAAGCCTTTTAGAACAAATCAAAAGGGGTTACCCGATTTAGAGGTAACATCTTCTCTCAAGATCCTTTGATTTATTTTCCTCCTCCATCAAAATAACCTCTATTTATTCGATTATTTTATAAAAAACCAGTATAATAAATATATTAGGATGATTTTATGCTATGGGTTAAAACTACACTATCACACATATCCATCTAATGGATATAGAATATAATATATCTGTGTATAGTGAACTACAGCCTCACGAAATGATGATTGTTAAATTTTCTACTAACACCGATATTAGTGGCAATTATAATGAAAATATATTTTTATATGATATATATTATATTAATATTTCCCCTATTATTCTGTAATTTTTATTTATAATATACCTTTATGCTTTCAATGTTTTGTAAATATGATAATTTTGTTTGAGAAAGTGTGGACTACCACCCCTGAATGTGATGTTAATAATTCCTTATATACATGGAACTTAT
The DNA here is from genome assembly GCA_963277665.1 of Viscum album. Classification (NCBI taxonomy): domain Eukaryota; kingdom Viridiplantae; phylum Streptophyta; class Magnoliopsida; order Santalales; family Viscaceae; genus Viscum; species Viscum album. The sequence goes on along the minus strand of OY728134.1, from coordinate 1,179,084,434 downwards.
AAAGGATTGTTTTATTAAACCTATGATACATAAATAAAATTAATATAATACTTCTATTAGAATATAAATTTATATCATTTGATTATTATTCTTTTAATATGATAAAGGAATGAAAGTAGCATTCATGTGTACATACAACCAACCGTCTCCATGAACGGTGAATTTTATTTATTATCTGAAAATATTATGAAATAATAAATACATATATACTGGATATATATGATAATTAAATAATCAATAATATTCTAGATATTATAGTCCTTTTACTACAAGGACAATTTACATAAAAAAGTTCATTTTCGACTCATGTAACGAATATCGACAAAACATCTGATATGAACATAAATAATGACATAATTTTTATAACATGGTAAAAAGTAATATAAAAGTAATAATAAAATTGAAAAAGGTACTCAAGAAAGTAGAATTTATTCTATTTTTATTAAGGAGGAACATAATAATTGCATGTGAAAAGTCGGACTCAAGGTTAGGGACTTCATCTCAATCTCCTTTCATTGAGGCATATTTTGAAAATATACAGCTACTTATTTTAAAAGGAATATAAAAAAAATTAATTTTAATTTCATTCAACAATTTCCAAAAGTAATATTTTTTATGAAGAATTTTACTAAATGACCAAAAGGAATGTCTTTTAACATACGCGGTGGAAATAAGCTTTCTGCCGAAGTGGACATTATTTTGTATTTGTCTTCCACTACAAGATGTAATGTTTTTAAAAAGAAAAAAATACCATATTAATTTTTAGGTTTTTTGGTATTGAAAATGGTTTTGATAAAGGATTTATTATGTAAATATCTATAACTGGTCTATTGTGATTCCAATGTGGAAATGTTATTTTTCTTTTATGTTTGTTTTATGTGTTTTAATTATATAATGGTACTTGGACATTTGACTGGTGGTTACATGATAAACCAAAGATGGGTTATTACATGATAAACCCAAGATGAGTGGTTTCATGATAAACCAAGGACAGACGGTTATGTTATAAACTCCAATGCATTGTGTATGAAAGTCCCCCTGTATGGATATTCCATTTATTGATATGAATGGAAGTCGACCGTATGGTTATTCCATTTATTTATGTTTATGTCCCATGTTACCTTTATATGTTATATATTTCTTTATATGGGATTTTTGTTAATATTTTGTGTACAAAAAGGGTATGAAATGATCTTATATTTAGTGAATTATATTTACAATATCTTAAAGGTGAAAAGAATTACTTTATGATAAATTATTCATGGTTTACATGTTTTCACTAGATTAATAGTTTTCATTAGTTATCTTTACCTTACAGATATTTTCATGATCATCCCAAATTTTGTAATGTTTTTCACTGGACTAAAAGAATAATAGAGTCAATGATGGGATCAAGGAAAAGGAACGCAGTGTAAACATGAAACAAACCATGTTACTTTTTAAAATTTTTTTGTTATATGGAAAAAACGAATAGTAAGTATAAGTGTCTACTTGTAATATTTAAGTTTTTATGTATGATTTATGACCTAATTTTCTAATGCTATATACCTAAAAATATTCTCATACTAAATTAATGTCTTATTGTTGACATATCTCAATATTATGTAACGTCTTAGGATGGGGCCTTCTAGTTGGTATTAGAGGTCAATATAGATAAAATTAAGAGTTAGATATTGTTAATAGAATATCCATAATATTTTTTTTTTACTTTATGGTCAAATTGAAATGATATATATTTTTAACATTACCATATAGCTTTGTTTAAGATATTTTTGTTCAGAATAGTTTTCTATAGAGGAAATAATGAAAATATACTAGGAAGGAATACCGAGGGAAATAACCATCAAAATAAACATCCTATGATGATGAGAATTGGAAATGAATAGTTTTTTGAAGTGATGGCTTAGTTGACATAGGTTATAAATTGTATCAGTGTCTATGCACAAGATCAACCGGACCAACCATAAAGGAATATGTCGATCATGGAGCATTTCAAGAGGCAACACCCCCATCATTTAGTGGATCATTTGACCCTATGTAATCTCAAAGGTGGATTAAATAATTGGAAAATATTTTTGATGTAATGGGGGTGTCATGGAAATCAGAAGGTTCATCTCTCTATTTATCGTTTTGAAGGTGAAGCAGATCAATGGTGGCCAATGATTAAAAATATCAGAGGAAGTGAAAAGATTGAATCCATGTAATGGGATGAATTTAAGAATATCTTCCATGATAAATATTTTCCTAAGGCTTTTCGACATAGTAAATAAAATAAATTATTGTAATTAAGATAAAAGGAGGAATATTCTATGTCAACATATTAAACAATATTTCACCTGTTTTTCAAGATATGCCCAAAGTTTTATACATAATATTGATAGTAATATAAAATAGTTTTAATTAGGATTGCAACCGAAATATGAGATGGTGTTAGATTCTTGTTAGTTTAAAAGATATTATAAGCATTTACTATGTACCAAGAAGGTTGAAATGGAATTTTCTGATGATCATGTGTTCCATGCGGGGAAACAAAAGAAGCAATCTAGTTGGCAGTTAGTGGGAAATAATTCATAAAAGAATCTAGGAGGAAAGAAAAATAAATTTAAAACTTCATAGAGGTGTGGTAAAAATAATCCTTGAGAATGTCTCTTATAGTCCGGGGAGTGCTTCTGATATGGTAATAATGGTCACATTTCTCATGACTATAAGAAGGATGACCTAGAAAGAAATGAAAAACTAGCGGTAATATGTTTTAGTCGAAATGAGTTAGTAAAGTTTTCCAATGTCTGTCTAATGTTGACTACCCATAGTAAAAACCAACATGATTGAAACCAGAAGGGAATGGAAGAATCATTTGTAACTACTAGGGTGGATGTGGTTCTAACAAATGAATCATTTCTAGGTATGTTACAAGTTTTTTCAAAATACACCAATACTCTATTTGACTCTAGATCGTCATATTATTTCTTTAATGATTGCTTTTCATGTAAATTGGAATGTTCACCTCATGAATGTGATATAGAAATTTTTAAAAAAATTCTAGGTGGAAGTATTAATGAAACTGGGATTTATTAGAATCATCCTATTATCATTAGTGGAAAGGTCTTTCTGGAAAATCATGTTGAACATCCCATAGTGGAATTTGATATCATTTTGGGTTTGGAATGGCTTTCAGTATATCATGCTAAAATATATTACAATGATAATAATGTTTTTTTCAATGATTTCATACCTTTGATAACATACCATGATGTTGAATGCTTTATTAATGATTGGTGTGAATGTTATCTGGATAATATTGTGGAAAAGAAAGAATTTTTTTTTGATTAGTGACATTCTAGTAGTGAAAGAAGTTACATATGTTTTTCTGGTTAAAATTATGGTATTGTTCTTAATTGAGAGGTTTAATTTAATGTTGTTTTAGTGCCAGATGCTAAGACTATTTATAAACCCCCTAATCGAATGGATCATGTAAAACTAACAGAATTGAAAAAATAATTGTATGAATTACTTGATAAAGGCTTTATTCCACCAAGAACTTCACAATGGGGTCCTATGGTTTTTCTTGTGAAAAAATAAATATAGTTTTATGAGACTATGTATTGATTACAAAGCCTTGAATAACATCAATATTAGGAACAATTATCATTTTACTTATATCGATGTTTTCTTTGATTAGATCTATAGAGATCATTATTTTTTGATGATTTATTTGCGGTCTAGGTACCACCAACTGAAGGTGAAGGAGGAATAAATTCCAAAGACAACATTTCAAATGAGATATGGGCATTATGAGTTTTTAGTTATGAACTTTGGGTTATCTTATTCACCTTCTGTATTTTTGAATCTCATGAATGGAATATTTCATTAGTCATTGGATCTTCTTGTGTTTGTGTTTATAGTTGAAATTTTGGTATATTCTAAAATCCAGGAGGAATATGAAATTCACGTAGGGATTGTTTTCCAAACCCCAAAAGAAAAGAAAATATATAGAATGTTTTGTAATAGTGAATTTCAGTTACAAAAAATTTCATTCCTTGGACATATTTTTTTTCTATCGATGGATAAATATTGAACCTTATAAAAGAAAAGTTGTTGAAGAGTGGCTAAGACCTACCAATATCAAAGAGATTCATAGTTTTCTTGGGTTAGTGGGTTATTAACGAAGGTTTGATTTATTATTTTCACTGTTATCTAGCCCACTAACATAGCTGACATGTATGGGTGTAAAGATCATCTGGACAAAAGAATGTGATTATTGTTTTCAAGAACTCAAAAAAAGACTGGTAAAGGCTCTAGTTTTGGCCCGTCATTCTTGTAATTGTGTATTTGTTATCTACAATGATGCATAATTAAAGGGACATGGTTGTGTCTTAATGTAGAATGATCATGTAATTGGTTATACTTCATGTCATTTGAAAGATCATGATATAAATTACACTACAAATTATTCTGAACTAGTTGCTATTGTTTTTGTATTAAAAATTTTGAGAAATCATTTTTATGGTGTAAACTGTAAAATATATACTAATCACAAAAGTTTAAAGTATATATTCACTCAACAATAATTAAATATGAGATAGAGGAGATGGCTGGAATTAATCAACGACTATGATCGAACGGTTCGTTACCATATAAGATAATAAAATAATATGGTAGATGCATTGGGTCTAAAGAGTAATACTACATTAACAATGATATATTAACAATGCCATAATTTGGTTTTTCATTTGATTAATTTTGGATTGGAGGTTTATGGTGCAGGTAATTCCATTGTATTATTTTAGGTGGTAGTGAAATAATCTCTATCACAAAGAACTAAGAAAGCACATAAAGAAGACAGTGAGTTACAGAAAAAGGTATAATTGGTTTAGATGGGTATTTTAAATGATTTAAAATTTATGAAGATTTTTTTGAGGTTTGGAAAGTGATTATATGTGCCTTGCGATTCACAGTTGAAGAAATAATTGTTATGTGAATCTTATAGTTCCCTATTTTTAGTTCATACAAGCTGTAAAATGATGTACATGAATATTAGGAAGTATTATTGGTGTAAAAAAATAAAAATAAATATTTCTAACTTTACTGTGAAGTGTATGACTTTTTATAAGGTTAAAGAAAAATGACCATTACCGAAAGGGATGCATCATCATTTTCTAGTGCCATAGTGGAAAAGGGAAAATATATCCATGGATATAATAGTGCGATTACCAAATCTTTCTTGTGGTAAGAATTCCATTTGGATTATTGTTGATATATTGACTAAATATTCTCAATTTATTCCTATTCTAGGTACTCTATATCTTGATCAAATTTCTCAATTATACAGTAACGAGATAGTCTGGTTAAATGGAGGTCCCCTATCCATTGTATCTTATCTTGACCAATGATTCACTTCTAAATTTTGGAAGTCCCTTCAAATTTAATTGGGAACTAAATTAAATTTCAATACATCTTTTCATCCTCAATCAGTTGGGCAGTCAGAATGAACAATTCAAACCTGGTAGGATATGCTTTGTGCTTTTTCGATGAATTAATAGGGATGTTGGTATTATTATCTTTGTTTAGATGAGTTTTCATATAATATCAATTTTCATTCCAATATATAGATGGCGCCATTTGAATAATTATACAAAAACAGGTGTTGAACTATAGATTTTATGGATGAAGTAGGTGATATGAAGTTTATGGGACCATAATTGATTTAAGAGATGGTAGAAAACGTTCAGTTGATTCCGATGAACATGAGAATAGCTCAGAGTAGGAAAAAAGTTATGCAGATAATCAGAGGAAGGATCTTTCTTTCAAGGTATGTGATCATGTATTTCTCAAAGTTTCTGCAAGAAAAAGTGTAATGAGTTTTGGTAAGAAGGGAATGCTAAGTCCATGGTTTATTAGAACATATGAAACCCTGGGGAATGTTGGATCTGTTTCCTATAGGGTGGATTTATCTCAATATTTATCCCAGGTTTACAATGTTTTTAATTTTTCAATGTTTAGAAAGTATATTCCAGATCTATATAATGTTTTATGTTTAGTGGTAGTTCAGTTGGAAAAGAATCATTCTTCTGAAGAACATATATTATAGATTATTGACCATAGAGAGAAAGTGTTGAGCAATAAAGTGATTAATCAGGTAAAGGTTTTATGGATAACCCATATGATTTAAGTGGAAACCTAAGAATCTGAAAATTCTATGATGGAGAAATACCCCCACTTATTTGATATTTAAACAAAATTATGGGGTTGAAATTTTCAAAAGGGGGGAAGGATGTAACATCTCATATATTTATAGAATAATATGTTTTCATATCTATTATTATTGATGAATAATATATTAATTTTTTTCATTTAGGGGACACTTTATCCGATAGTGTACTCGACACACAACATTAGGTTTCTCCAAAATCTTACACTGCACACAACATTTAGTTACACCAAATAATAATAATATAAAAATAATATTATTTTAAATGGTAGTTAACACCTAGCCATTTTATTGGTGGGAATGAACAGAACTAACTAAAATATTATTATACATGTTTGTTAAATATTTCAACAATTATCCAATAAATTTTAGAGGCCTATAATGTGAATGAATCCAATTTTAAGCATAAAATACTCAATATTTTTGAAATGTCATTTTACCACCTTTTATTGGAGAACCGTTTTTAAATATAGTTGTTTTACTTTTATAGGTTATATTTGAAAAAATAAAAATTTTCATTATAATTAGTACATCATAATTTATTCTGGTGGTCATTTTGGTATTTTTCTGATAAAATTCATATTATAATGAATAGTGAAAAAATAATCAATTTTAATTCAAAATTTCCTTTCCGTCTAATATATTTAGATCATTAGATTATATTTTTAATTTATTTTAAAATGTAATTGGATTATTTTTTTTATCATTTAATCCATTTTTGGTCATTGGATGTAATTTGACATTGAAATTAGATATAAACACACATCAATCTTTGGATGGTTTTTACCTTTTAAAAAACATGATTACTTGTTTTGACAATGAGAATTAATTTTAAATTACTTACCGAAACTTTTGTGTTTCTAATTTTTAAAAATTGATTCCATATTTGGAATAATAATTCCTAAATTATGTAAATAGGTCCCTTTTATTTTTGGAAATTATGAATAGTAACTTAATTAATTATTTTTACTTACCATGGTTAAAGGTTTAATCAGGTAAATAAGGGAAGAAAATAATATTATAATAATATAAAACTACAATAATACATTTCTTAATCCTATTAGATGAGATATGGCCAACAAGGATCATCGTTGGGTCAATTTTAGGACCCCATGGTGCCACTTGGATGTGATAATGACATGTTATAAGAATTAATTTAATGTAAAGAGAAACAAAACAAAAAAATGTATCTTTTTACTAGAATGATTTTAACGCGGGGTTATATAAATGAAATATTTAACTATAAATAGTCATTAAAAAAAAAATTCCTACATCATGGTATTTTATTTATTATTTTTATAAATTAAATCAATAAATATATTAATGAAACAATGATGATGCAATGATTACCTTATTAATAGATGATTCAAATAAATGATATTATAAATATTAAAATAAATTTAATTTGAAAATATTAATTCCATAAAATAATTTTATGGATGATTATGATATTTCATATTTTATTTAATTTAGTTTTCATGAATGAATAAAGTTCTAATACTTAAAAAAACAATTACTAAATACTGTAAAAATATACATAAATGAGTTTTTAGAATAAATACTATTTGATTAAATGATATAATTGTCATAAAAATCTAATATTCATAAAAATGACTTATATATTGTAAAAAATTTAATTAATCATCCAATTGAGGTTTTATTGTAATTTTATAGTAGGTATATTAACAATATAGTGTAAAAATACAAGAAGATATGGTAAGAGTAATTTATATAACTAAGGGTTAAAGCCAAAAGATAAGGTTAAATCTGGGAGATAAACTTTTCTAAAACATTTTGGTTGAGATCATGTAGAACCATACTCATATTTTCCAAGAAAAATATTACTTTTTAACTATTAGAATTTAAAAACCAATTTATAATAAAATAATATTGAAAGACTTTCCTAAAGTTCCAATCCCCCCTCTTATAAAAGGCCACCACCTATAACCACTTACACACACCTATAAATCCCCTTGGATCATCCAAATTATTCTCAAATAATATCAAAACATACCTTAGTTCCTCCTAGAAGCCTTACCTTGGGATGAAGTAAACTCAGGGCAGCCTTTTGGCTCAATTGAAAAGGAGATACTCAATTTAGAGATAATGTCTTCTCTCAAGATCCATTCATTTATTTTCCTTCTCCAACCCCCTAAGATCTCCATATTACATTATTTAATAACCAAAATAGTATCATAAATATACTAGTATGTTGTTATGATAACGGTTATACCTAAATTTACACACATCTCCATCTAATGGATATAGAACATACTGTTTCTGTGTATGGTGAACTACTGCCTCACGAAATGAGGATAGTTCAATTCTTTCATACCACCTCTCATGGTCGACATTATGATGGTACTGTATTTATGTATGATATATATTATATTTATATTTTCCTAATTATTATGTAATTTTCATTTATAATATACCTTTATGCTTTCCTTGTTGTGTAAATATTATAATTTCGTTTGAAGAAGTGTGGACTACCACCCTCTCAAAGTGATGTGACTCATTCCTGCTATACATGGAACATATAAAGGATGTTTTTATTAAGGAAATGAGACATAAATGACAATAATATAATAATGGTATTATTATATACATTTATATAATTTTATTTTTATTCTTTTAATATGAAAAAGAAATGAAAGTAGCATTCATGCGTACACACAACTAACCATCTACATCAACAGTGAATTTCATATCTTATCTCAAAAATATTATGATATTATAAATACATATATACTAGAAAAATATGATATTTAAATAATTAATAATATTCTGGAGATGATGGATGTTTTACTAAATGTTAAATTTACATCAAAACATGTTTATTTTTGACATATGTACCGAATATTGAGAAAAAGTATGATATGAAATTAAATAATTATGTAATTTTTATAAAATGGTATAAAGAGATATAAATGGAATAATAGACTTAAAAAGGTTCTAAATAATGTATAAATTAACCTATGTTTATTATTCAGGATCGTAATGATTGTATGTGACAATTCAGACTCAAGGTATGAGTCTTCATCTCAATCTCCCTTCATTGAGGAATATTTTTATAATATACACCGCTTTCATTTAATCAGTGTATAAAAAAACACTTTGACTTTTAATTTCATTCAATGGTTTTCAATAGGAATATTTTTCTAGGAAGTTATTTACTAAATGAAAAAAGGAAATTTTTTAACATACGCGGTGATAATAAACATTCCGCCGATAAGACCATTATTTAGTATTTGGATTCTTCTACAAGATGTAATTTTTTTGAAAATAAAATTAAATAAGACATTATTATTTTAGTTATTTTGGTATTGAAAATGGTTTTGATAAATTCTTTCTTATTTCTATATCCTGAAATAATCTCTTGTAATTTCAATGTGGAAATGTTATTTTTCCATTATGTTTTTTATGTGTTGTGATTATATATTGGTACATGGACATTTGATGGGTTGTTATGTGATAAATCAAATATGGGTGGTTACATGATAAATCGACGATGGGTGGCTCTATGATAAACCTAGAATGGTTGGTTACATTATAACCTCCAATGCATTAGGTATGGGATTCATCCATTTGGCTATTGCATTTAGTGATATGAGAGGATGCGAAGAGAATGGTTATTACATTTAAGTATTTTTGTGTCCCAATATACCTTTACATGTTATATGCTTATTTATATGGGATTTATGGTAATATTTTGGTTACAAAATGGTAATAAAAGAGCTTATATCCAATGAAGTATATTTACTACTTCTTGAAGGTAAAAAGATTTAATTTATGATAACATATTCATGGTTAACATGTTTTCATAGGGCAAATAGTTTTCATTATTTATGTTTCCAATACTGAGATTTTTATGCTCATCCAAAGTTTTTAAATGTTTTTCATAGGAAATCAAGAAGAATAGAGTCAAGTATGGGATGAAGGAAAATACATTCTATTTAAAAATGAAAAAAAATAACCCCATATAATAATCTAATTACATGGAATTTCAGGGACCTTACATTACCCCCACCTTTAGGGATTTATATCACAGTAATAAAAAATATGGGATAAACAATCAAATGGGGGTACTAAGATCGGATTTGAGCCTCCCTCTCCAAAGTTCTATCCTAGATATTCACTTACTGCCACCAAATGTGCACCAGAGGAGTGGACCATCCACGAAGGACCCACTCCTGTCAATCCTCAATCTCTACTAGGAACTCAGCAAATGTCACCCCATCGTCAATATCCTACACACCCTATATGATGACGTGTGATGAATCATGCACATACCTCCTCAGCTGTGATACATGGAGGAAATTATGCACCGGGGGCATCTATGGGGGGAGAGCTTGGTGGTATTCCACCTCGTCAACTATGATCAGAATCTGAAAAGGTTCGATGAACCTCATCGATTGCCGATCTCCCGGGCCAAATCTTCACAATCCCAGTCAAGGTGAGACCTGAAGAAACACATGGTCACCCTCATCAAACTCCAAGGGAGTCCATCTCTTATCAACATAAGATTTATTCATGCACTGTGCAGTCCTCATCCAGTCCTAGATGACCCGTACCTTCTCAGTGGTAGCCTGTGTCATCTCTGGACCCATGAGTGTTTACTTCCTTGGGGCTTCCTAGCACAACAGTGACTGGAATGGTCTCCAATATAGCTCCTTAGATGGTGTCATACCAATGGTTGAGTGGTATTTATTGTTTTATGCAAACTACACCAGTGATAGGTGATCCTCACAACAGCGCCCAAAGTCCAAGATGCTAGCACATAGCATTCCCTAAAAACATGGATAGTTCTATCCGTCTAACCATCATCCTGGGGGTGGAAAGTAGTACTCAAGTGTAGTTAAGTCCCAAATGCCTCCTGAAACCCCTTCCACAACTGGGATGTAAATCATGTGTCTCGATCCTAGACTACCATTGATGGGAATCCAGGGAGTTGAACTATCTCCTATACGTAGATCCATCCCAAGATCTCTACTGAAGTCTGCTACCAGATGGGTAGGAAGTGGGCCGACTTGGTGAGCCGGCCAACAACCACCCAGATGGTATCATGACCCCAAAACGTGTGGGGTAAAATAGTTGTAAAGACCCGTAAAATTCAAGGGAATTTTTTTCTTAATTTTCATTGGAATTTTACAAGAAGGCGGTTTCTGATGGAACTTGATTCCGAGGCCCGGAGTGCCCGGAATCAATTTCTGAAGTTTGGCTCGGGTACGTTCAGTGAACGAACGAGCGGGATTTTTTATCTTTTGAACCGGTGCTCGGAATTGAAATCCGATGGCACCGATGAACTCGCAACGCCGGTAATCGCTTAAGGGAACCTTTACCGTAGTTGCGTTTGTGCGAGAGAAGAAGTTAATTAATGGTGTTTAATTAAAAAGTAAATAAAATTGTTGAATCAATTTTATTTCTTTTTCAAGGTGGTTAATTTCTCCCATGGGAAGTTGGTGGTGGGGCCCACATCCACCCAACTTCCCATGTGTGGATAATTAAAAGGTTGGGGCCCACACGAACCCCCCACATTTTCAATTTCCCTAACTCCCTAACCCCTCTTAACCCCTCACATTCCTAACTCCCCATTAACTCACTTTCATTAATTTTTGACAACTTGTTATAATTAATTAAGTGAGTTACTTAATTTCAAACTCTTGGAATTCAAATGGTTAGGTTGGGTTAATAAAATAAGACTTGGTCTTATTTTATTATTGTTAGAATTTGCATCCTCGAGAGGATTGGGAAGCATGGAGTCTTCTTCTTCTTCATCCTCGACGAAGAACGCGAAGAACACCATTCTTCAATGAAGAACACCTCCGCCGAAGAACGCGATGTATTCTTCCAACGACGTTTCCTCTTCATACGCACCTCGACGACAACGGAATCGACGTTCGTTTTCCGCGACGCCCAACCTCCGCGATGCTCGTCTTCCGTGGTTCGATTGACGTGCACCATTCCTGAACCGAGGTAGGGGATTATTATTATTTTATTAAATTATTTCCGTTCATGATTCTAGTTTATCCATCATCGTGGACTTTCGACTAGATGTTATCATTTAAAGAGAGGGGGGCCGGACTGCGCAAACACGGCCGAACCCCCCTCCTATGTTCATGTTTGATTCTTTGTGGATGGAACGGAATGGCGTGGTGTCGTCGCACCACACAAGAATCACACGGCAAGTATTACGCGACGCAGTCGCGCCGCGCCGTGGAAAGAAGTTAAAGAACGCGACGTCGTCGCACTGTGTCGAAGGAAATCGAAGGCGCCGCTGCCAGAGCGGGGTCACGGCGGAGGGGCGCAGTGCCGTCGCACCGTGCTGGACGACAAGGGCCGCAGCTGGTTCCGGGCCGCGGCAGAACAAGGTGACCGACGACCGGACCGGGCAGCTGGTGATGGAGTTGGAAGGGGACCGGCCACCGCCGGTCCTGTTGAGCCGGAACCGGCCGGCCAGGTCGGGCCGGCAGGAGGGGGAGGGGCCGGGGGAATTAAATTCCCCCGGCCGGTTCAAACGGCCCCCCATAAATTTTGGGGGGCCGCTGTTACACAGGGGGGAAAGCGCCCCCCCCCCCCTTGCCGAAACAGCTCGGCCAAAGGCCGAGCCAGACAGCGCACTAGGCGCGCTGTCCCCAGCCGGCCCGGTCCCCGGCCGGGTCGACCCGGTCCGGGGCGGGTCGACCCGGTTCGGGCCAACCGGGGGGGGGGGGGGGGGTCTCGGGCCGGGCCAAAAACCCCCGTTTTCGGACCGTTTGGGTTCAATTGCCCATAACTCAGGCTACGGACCTCCGATCGATGCGCCGTTAGCGGCGATACGATCCTTAGAACGAGACGGTCGTTTTGACAAATCGCACTTAAGGTTTCAGAATACTTTGAGTTTGGCCGGGTTGGTTCGTACACGAAACCAACCGGGCCCTCGGAGCGAAAACACTCATATCTTGGGCTACGGACGTCCGATTGACGTGTCGTCAACTTTGTTATGTTCCTCTTAGTGAGACAGATCTTTTGGCATACACCGCTCGAGGTTTGGACATAGGTGGAGTACGGTCAGGTTGGTTTTTCCTTAAAAATCAACCGGGCCCCTGGGACGAAAAAGCCAATAACTCTCAGACCAGGCGAACGATCGACGTGCCGTCTGCGACGTTGAGTTCCTGTTGACGATACATAAATTTTGGAAACATCAACTCTGGACTATGTGTCAGTTGATGTATCATCCTCTCGGCTCGTGGAGGGGACCCTCCCGAACGAGCTTGCTGTGTGCGGGAACCCTAGAGCAGGCTGCGACTGCTACTATGACTGCGACGACGACTGTGCAGAGATCCTCAGTGGATTCGACGACGACGACTACAACACTCAGAGATCCTATGTGGATCAGTGCTACCGATCCTGTGTGGGTCCGATCCTATGTGGGTCAGCGCTCAGCGGTTCTGTGTGATCCAACGCCTACAGATCCTGTGTGGGTCCGATCCTGTGTGGGTCTTTGTGGGGGTTAGCTTCCTACCGATCCTATGTGGGTCATTGCGGGGGTTAGTACCTATCGATCCTTTGTGGGTCCGACGACTTAGATGGATCAGTGATCATCTCTATCGTCTTTCGAAAAAGTATACCTGTGTGAGCTGAATCCTGTTTGCTTTCCTGTGTGGATTGTGTTGTGCTATCCTGTGTGGATTAAGTTTGTCTTTCCTGTGTGGAATACGTATACTTTCCTTTGTGGACTGGGTTGTACTTGGGCTCGGAGGTTGGAGCGTATTGGAATTGATGACTTAGGTATATGTATGGGAATATACCTAAGCAGTGTCAGTTGTTACTTCGTGATTGTAGCTTTCCTTTTTGGTTTATCTTTTGTTGATTTTGGGAGACCTTCGGGGGTCTCGGGGTCCCTACTGAGTAGCTTATACTCACCCTTGCACGGGCTATGCCCGCACTACGTTGTGTTGGTTGCAGACGACGGACAACGTTGATCGTGGTTGAGGCTTGTAGAGCCGGACAGTACCTGGAGGTGGACCACTGGGTGGGACGTACTCGGAGCGGACGGCGGGACCCGAGGAGTAGTGGAGCTATCTGTACCCACCCTTCAGGTGGGATTTCCAGTGGACAGCTCAGTGTAGCGGCTTTTACTTTTCAGTTGCTGTTTTCCCTTTCGAGTTGTACTTTACTTTCAGTTTGGGTTTGTATACTGGCCCATTTACTTTTCCGCACTTACTGTTGTACCAGTTTTTACTTAGTGTTTACTTTTTCCACTTGCTTACTCTGAGGTTCTTGTTTACTTTACAAAGGAAATGCCTTCCCTTTTACCGGGATTTACGCCTTGGTGCTAGTCGCCAGCCCCTGGCCTATGGAAGGCGGACTTGGGGTAGTCACGGCACGGGCCCCAAGGACGGGTCGTGACAAATTGGTATCAGAGGAGTTCGGTTCTACCGTGAACTCTGATCTTTTCTATGTGAAGCAATAGTGTTTAGCCTATTGAGTGTGGTTATCAGTCCAGGGAGTCCAGTGTTGGTGCGGCGGCCGACGTATCCGTACACCAGGACCCTGACTTCTGATTTCCGACTTAATGCACGAAAACATTGATTGCCTGTGTGTTTCATGTTTTCTTTGTGATTACTTTGTATCAGCTCACCAGGTATACTGTTCTGACCATGGCGCACCTGTTTCCTTTTCAGTATGGCCCCACAATGGCAGCCAGCTAGGGTTCCGAGAGTAGAGCGTGATGACAGCCCACCGAGCGACGAGGCCTCGGTGCAGGGCCCTTTGTCAGCAGTGGCACCAGCGGTAGCTCTACCCGCCGAGCCCCCGATACTTCCAGCACCAGCCGCTGACGATGCACGTCGCCTCAGCGCACTGCATGAGTTCCAACGCCAGAAACCACCCAGGTTCCGTGGGGAGACGGACCCCCAGGCAGCCGAGGACTGGCTGGAGGCAGTCGTACGAGTTTTCAGGCTAGTGATGACACCAGCAGACCTCATGGTGATCCTCGCTGGGAGCCTACTGCACGCTGCAGCGGGCCGATGGTGGAGCTTGATTCTCTAGGTACACGATGAGGCATCTCTACTCTGGGCAGACTTTGAGAGCCTCTTCCGCTAAGAGTTTTTCCCAGCCACCCTCCGTGCGGTGCGCATTCAAGAGCTTCTTCAACTGTGGCAGGGCAGCATGACGGTCGCCCAGTACTCGGCCAGATTTACCGATCTCTCGTGCTACTTGACCGACATGGTACGAGACCCATTCTCCCGGGCCCAGACCTTTGAGCAAGGATTGAGACATGAGATCAGGGCATCGCTGATCTCCCTCAGCATTCCGACTCAGACAGGAGTACTGGAGAGGTCCCTTTTGATCGAGAGTTTTCTTGCTGAGTCTACACCAGCACCGAGACCCGCCGTAGGGCGGCACGTAGCAGAGTCTTCTGCAGCAGGCCATCGACGGAAGACTCATGGGTCCAAGCAGACCAGACCCTCAGGAAGACGACCTCAGGACACTGGCTCAGCAGTGCAGGGCACACAGCGCGGAGCCAGTCTTTTGAGAGGCAGACAGTGTTACTTGTGCGGTGGGCAGGGCCACATGGCTCGTGACTGCCCGACCCGCCATGCCGAGGAGCAGCAGATAGTTGAGGGACCACCGAGGCAGAGGCAGAGGGTCGACCGTGGTGGTCCGCAGGGAGGAGGCGGACGGGGCAGAGGAGCTGGCCGAGCAGCAGGTGGTGGGCGACGCTTTGAGGCTCTACCACCACCACCACCAGGAGGTCCAACCCAACCACATGGAGCTGGCGGGCAGAGACAGTCACAGCTCCAGGCAGCGGAGGCCTACGACCACGGCGCGCCAGAGATGATTCGAGGTACTATCTGTGTCTATTACACCCTTGCTGCAGTACTTATAGACAGAGGAGCGAGTCACTCTTTCATAGCCACTGCCCTTGTTTAGAGCTCGGAGATTCTGACAGAGCCGTTGGCTCGATCCTTACGGCTAGAGACTCCTACGGGAGCAGACTCGACGATTACGCACTGGTGCCGACAGTGTGAGCTTACTCTAGGAGGTGAGAGCTTCGGCTGGGATCTTCTTGTAGCGGTGTCGAGGCCTTACGACGTCATCTTAGGCATGGATTGGTTATCTACGGTCCATGCACAGATTGACTGTTTTAGGCGCAAGGTGCGATGTGTACGCACCGACGGGAGCAGGTTCACCTTCACCAGCAAGAAGGGAGCCTTTGCAGCACAGGATGGACTTCCGCGGAGGAGAGGACAACCCATCACTCATTAGTTGGCTAGCCTCATCCTAGGAGCAGTTTACGTGCGGAGTCCTGGTTTTCCTGCAGTGGTGGATCAGTTTGCGGACGTTTTCCCCGACGACGTTCCAGGGTTATCTCCTCACAGATAGGTAGAGTTTTATATTGACCTGTACCCCGGGACAACCCCGATATCGACTCCAGCATATCGGATGGCCCCCACCGAGCTTTGAGAGCTACGGGTACAGTTGGAGGACTTGTAGGGCAAGGGGTTCATCCGACCCAGTGTTTCACCCTGGGCTTCCCCGGTATTGTTCGCCAAGAAGGTGGACGGGAGCTTGCGACTTTGTGTTGACTATCATCGCCTAAACTAGGTGACAGTGAGGAACAAGTATCTGCTACCGAGGATTGATGACCTCTTTGATCGGCTCATGGGAGCATGGTGGTTCTCGAAGATAGACCTCAGGTCAGGCTATCACCAGCTCAGAGCTCGAGATGAGGACGTGCAAAAGATGGATTTCAAGTGTAGGTATGGCCACTATGAGTTCTTGGTTATGCCCTTCGGCGTAACCAATTCTCCAGCAGTATTCATGGCCATCATGAATAGGATCTTTCAGCCATACCTCGATCGATTTGTCATTGTCTTCATTGATGACATTTTGATTTACTCGATGATTGAGGAGGAGCACGCCTACCACTTACGGGTTGTACTAGACACACTCCGAGAGAACCAGCTTTATGGTAAGCTCTCGAAGTGCCAGTTCTGGATACGTGAGGTCCACTTCTTGGGACACGTCATCTCTGAGACGGCAGTTGAAGTGGATCCTATGAATATCGAGGAAGTGTTATCTTGGGAGCCACCCAGGATCGTGAGGGAGGTTCGGAGTTTCTTGGGACTAGCTGGATACTACCAGAGATTCATGCCAGACTTCTCCAGAGTTGCGGCACCACTCTAAAAATTGACAAAGAAGGGGAAACCCTTCGTGTGGTCAGATAGATGTCAGCAGAGCTTATAGTAGCTGAGACAGAGATTGACCAACGCACCAATCTTGAGGTTGCCTGAGGAGGGAGTAGGGTACGTAGTCTACTGCGATGCATCAGGGACCAGACTCGGATGTGTCCTGATGCAGGAGCGGGCAGTTATCACCTATGGATCACGTCAGTTGAGGCCGCATGAGAAGAACTACGCTACCCATGACCTGGAGTTAACAGTAGTGGTCTTCGCTCTGAAGACATGGCAACACTATTTGATGGGCGAGCGCTTTACAGTCTTTTCTGACCATCAGAGTCTCAGGTACATCTTCTCGCAGAAAGACCTGAACCCGAGAGAGTGGCGATGGCTCGAGTTCCTCCAGGAATATGACTTTGAGATAGTCTATAATTCTGGGAAGGGGAACGTGGTAGCCGATGCCCTCAGCATGAGGACGATCATTCAGCTACTTGAGGAGGCGATAGAGCAGCTAGACGCTTTGTAGATATCCTTCGTGGATAGTGATGGGGCAGCCTTCCTTCAGTCTCTCACAGTCACTCCTCCACTACTACAGCGAGTCATAGAGGCACAGTGTGGGGACACCGACTGTGAGACGCGGCATGCTCAGATATCCTCAGGACAGGCACCTGATGGTTTCTCCTTTCGAGCAGAGCACAATATCCTTTTTAGAGGACGTCCCATGGTACCAGACGCTTTACAGGAGGAGGTTCTGAGAGAGTTTCACACTTCTCATTTGGCGGTACATCCTGGAGTGGCGAAGATGTACCAGGATCTCAGACGACAGCACTAGTGTCCGGGCATAAAAAAAGATGTGGCAGAGTTCGTTTCTCGATGCCTCACCTGCCAGTAGGTGAAGGCTGAGCACCAGGTACCAGCAGGCTTGGTACAACCCTTGAAGGTTCCGGAGTGGAAGTGGGACGACATATCTATGGACTTCGTGACTAGACTTCCACATACTTCTAGAGGTTACGACTCCATTTGGGTGATTGTCGACCGACTCACCAAGTCAGCTCAATTCTTACCCATTAGAGAGTAGGGCTTAGTGGAGAGCTTGGGACATCTTTACGTTCAGGAGATTGTTCGGCTTCACGGTGTGCCGTCATCTATCTTCTCCGATCGAGATTATTGATTTACTTACCGGCTTTGGAAGGGATTTCAGGAGGCGTTCGGGATGCATCTACGTCTGAGCACAGCCTTTCACCCTCAGACGGATGGTCAGATGGAGAGGACCATTCAGACTCTCGAGGACATGCTCCGCGCATGTGTCCTTGACTTTGGTAGTAGCTAGGAGGACCACCTACCCTTGGTGGAGTTTGCATACAACAACAGCTACCACTCCACCATCGGAATGACACCGTACGAGGCATTGTACGGCCGACCTTGCAGATCTCCTTTGTGCTGGACAGACCCTGGGGAGTCAGCACTTGTGGGACCAGAGATGGTCCAGGCCATGAAAGAGAAGGTACAGGTCATCCAGGAGCGGATGAGGACAACTCAGAGCCGACAGAAGTCATACGATGATAGGAGGCGGAGGCCACTAGAGTTCGAGGATGGCGACCAAGTCTTCTTGCGTGTCTCACCTCGACATGGTTTATGGAGATTTGGCCGAGGCGGAAAGTTATCTCCGTGCTTCATCAGACCATTCTAGGTCCTCAGCAGGATTGGCGAGGTGGCTTATCTTCTGGCTCTACCACCTCAGTTGCTCCGGGTGCACGATGTCTTCCACGTATCTCAGCCGAGGAGATACGTGCACGAACCAATGCACATCATTGACCATGGGGAGTTTGACGTTGACGATGGGGCGAATTTTACGTAGGGCCCGATGGAGATCGAGGATCGATAGGAGTGGGTCCTACGTGGACGGTCTATTCCTCTAGTGCGCATCAGATGGAAGCATGGGAACCTCCAGGAGAGCACTTGGGAGTGGGAGGCTCAGATGCGTGCTCAGTACCCTCATTTGTTTCCCTAGTTTTGATGTATCTTTATGGGGACGTAAAGCCTTGAGGTGGGAGTAATGTAAAGACCCTTAAAATTCAAGGGAATTTTTTTCTTAATTTTCTTTGGAATATTACAAGAAGGTGGTTTCTGACGGCACTGGATTCCGAGGCCCGGAGTGCCCGGAATCAATTTCTGAAGTTTGGCTCGTGTACGTTCAGTGAACGAACGAGCATGATTTCCTATCTTTTGAATCGGTGCTCGGAATTGAAATCCGATGCCACTGATGAACTCGCAACGCCGGTAATCGCTTAAGGTAACCTTTACTGTAGTTGCGTTTTTGCGGGAGAAGAAGTTAATTAATGGGGTTTAATTAAAAAGTAAATAAATTTTTTGAATCAATTTTATTTCTTTTTCAAGTTGGTTAATTTCTCCCATGGGAAGTTGGTGGTGGGGCCCACATCCACCCAACATCCCATGTGTGGATAATTAAAAGGGTGGGGCCCACACAAACCCCCACCTTTTCAATTTACCTAACTCCCTAACCCCTCTTAACCCCTCAAATTCCTAACTCCCCATTAACTCACTTTCATTAATTTTTGACAACTTGTTATAATTAATTAAGTGAGTTACTTAATTTAGAATACTTGGAATTCAAATGGTTAGGTTGTGTTAATAAAATAAGACTTGGTCTTATTTTATTATTGTTAGAATTTTGCAACCTTGAGAGGATTGGGAAGCATTGAGTCTTCTTCTTCTTCAACCTCGACGAAGAACGCGAAGAACACCGTTCTTCAATGAAGAACACCTCCGCCGAAGAACGCGACGTCTTCTTTCAACGACGTTTCCTCTTCGTACGCACCTCGACGACAACAGAATCGACGTTCGTTTTCCGCGACGCCCGACCTCCGCGACGCTCGTCTTCCATGGTTCAATTGATGTGCACCGTTCCTGAACCGAGGTAGGGGATTATTATTATTTTATTAAATTATTTCCATTCATGAATCTAGTTTATCGATCATCATGAACTCTCGACTAGATGTTATCATTTAACGAGAGGGGGGATGGACCGCGCAAACACGGACGAACCCCCCTCCTATGTTCATGTTTGATTCTTTGTGGATGGAACGGAATGGCATGGTGTCGTCGCACCACGCGGGAATCACACGACAAGTATTACGTGACGCCGTCGCGCCGCGCCATGGAAAGAAGTTTAAGAACGCGATGCCGTCGCGCCTCGTCGAAGGAAATCGAAGGCGCCGCGGCCGGAGCAGGGCTACGGCGGAGGGGCGCGGTGTCGTCGCTCCACGCCGGACGACAAGGGCCATGGCCGGTTTCGGGACGCGGTGGAGCAAGGTGACCGGCGGCCGGACTGGGCCGCCGCTGATGGAGCTGGAAGGGGACCGGCCACAGCCGGTCCCGTTTAGCCGGAACCGGCCGGCCAGGTCGGGCCGGCCGGAGGGGGCGGGGTCGGGGGAATTAAATTCCCCCAGCCGGTTCAAACGGCTCCCCATAAATTTGGGGGGGGGGGGGGGCGGTTACAAAGGGGGGCAGGCGCCCCCCCCCCCCCTTTGCCGAAACGGCTCGGCCAAAGGCCGAGCCAGACAGCGCGCTGGGCGCGCTGTCCCCAGCCGGACCGGTGCCCGGCCGGTCTGCCAGGCCAGGCCGTGCCGGGCCGGGTCGACCCGGTTCGGGCCAACCGGGGCGGGGGGGGGGGGGGGGGGGGGGGGTCTCGAGCCGGGTCGGTCCGGGCCCGAAACCCCCGTTTTCGGACCTTTTGGGTCAATTGCCCATAACTCGGGCTACGGACCTCCGATCGACGCACCGTCAGCTGCGACGCGATCTTTAGAATGAGGTGGTCGTTTCGACATATCGCACTCAAGGTTTCGGAATACTTTGCGTTCGGCCGGGTTGGTTCGTACACGAAACCAACCAGGCCCTCGGAGCGGAAACACTCATATCTTGAGCTACGGACGTCCGATTGACGTGCCGTCAACTTTGTTATGTTCCTCTTAGTGAGAAAAATCTTTTGGCATACACCGCCCGAGGTTTGGACGCAGGTGGAGTACGATCGGGTTGGTTTTTCCTTAAAAACCAACCGGGCCCCTGGGACGAAAAAACCAATAACTCTCAGACCGGGCGACCGATCGACGCGCCGTCTGCGACGTTGAGTTCCTGTTGACGATACGGAACTTTTGGATACATCCACTCTGGACTATGTGTCTGTTGATGTATTAGCCTCTCGGCTCATGGAGCGGACCCTCCAGAACGAGCTTGCTATGTGCGGGAACCCTAGAGCTGGCTGCGACTGCTACTGTGACTGCGACGACGACTGTGCAGAGATCCTTAGTGGATTCGATGACGACGAATACAACACTCAGTGATCCTATGTGGATCCGTGCTACCGATCCTGTGTGGGTCCGATCCTGTGTGGGTCAGCGCTCAGCGGTTCTGTGTGAGCCAGCGCCTATAGATCCTGTGTGGGTCTGATCCTGTGTGGGTCTTTGCGGGGGTTAGTTTCCTACCGATCCTATGTGGGTCTTTGCGGGGGTTAGTACCTATCGATCCATTGTCGGTCCGACGACTTAGATGGATCAGTGATCATCTCGATCGTCTTTCGAAGAAGTATACCTGTGTGAGCTGAATCGTGTTTTCTTTCCTGTGTGGATTGTGTTGTGCTATCCTGTGTGGATTACGTTTTTCTTTCCTGTGTGGAATACATATACTTTTCTGTGTGGACTGGGTTGTACTTGGGCTCGGAGGTTGGAGCGTATTGGAATTGATGACTTAGGTATATGTATGGGCATATACCTAAGCAGTGTCGGTTGTTACTTCGTGATTGTATCTTTCCTTTGTGGTTTATCCTTTGTGGATTTTGGGAGACCTTCAGGGGTCTCGTGGTCCCTACTGAGTAGCTTATACTCACCCCTGCACGGGCTATACCCGCACTATGTTGTGTTGGTTGCAGACGACGGACAACGTTGATCGTGGTTGAGGCTTGCAGAGAAGGACGATACCTGGAGGTGGACCACTGGGCGGGACGTACTCGGAGCGGACGGCGGGACCCGAGGAGCATTGGAGCTATCTGTACCCACCCTTCAGGTGGGATTTCCAGTGGACAGCTCGGTGTAGCGGCTTTTACTTTTCAGTTGTTGTTTTCCCTTTCTAGTTGTACTTTACTTTCTGTTTGGGTTTGTATACTGGCCCATTTACTTTTCCGCACTTACTGTTGTACCAGTTTTTACTTAGAGTTTACTTTTTTCGCTTGCTTACTCTGAGGTGCTTGTTTACTTTACAAAGGCAATGCCTTCCCTTTTATCGGGATTTACGCCTTGGTGCTAGTCGCCAGCCCCTGGCCTATGGAAGGCAGGCTTGGGGTAGTCACGACACGGGCCCCGAGGACGGGTCGTGACAATAGTCACAAAGTCCATCGAGATACCTTCCCATTTCCACTGCAACACCTCATGGGGTTTAATCAAGCCTTCAAGATCCTAATGCTTAGTCATCACTTGATGACAAGTGAGGCACCGTGAAACGAACTTCGTTACTGCATTCTTCATCCTCCACTAATGAAAAACATGATTTTGTGACGGGCTATTTGCGACAAGATTAATTCTCGACACAAATAGTCTGTCCTAGAGGTTATTTGTGACAGGGGTTCGACCCATCACAAATAACTTTTTATTTGCGATGAGATTTGGGGTCCCGTCGCAAAATGTAATGCGCGGTTTGGTGCGGGATACGCGCCAAAGAAGAAGAAGGTTATTTGCGACGGGGGAATCCCCTCGTCGCAAATACCGGCGTCGGTAAATGGGTTTTTGCGACGGGAGGTTTTCCTGTCGCAAAAAGTGTGTCGGCATGAAACTTTTTGCGACATGTCCTGTCACAAATACCCTTTTAACCGCCGACAGCAATTAATGCAGAAAAATGTATTTGCGACAGGATATCAGTCGCAAATAGTCTCGTCGCAACTAATCTAATCTATATATACCTCCCTCCGTTTAACTTTCTCTTCCCCTCGATTCTTATTTTCTCTCTCTCTCTCTAAACTCTATTTTTAGATGGAAAATTTCTCTAAGTTAGTTTTTTTACAGAGAAGTTGTGAAGTCGTTTACATCAATAGTAGATCAAGTTTAAAAGTATTGATATTTTAATTAATTAATATTTATTTCATTTTTTATGTTAATTTTAATTATTGTTCATTACTATTAGTTAAATTAGATTTAAATTGTTTTGTTATCAGTATTTATTTGTAATAATAAATTGAAATTATTAGTACTAATTCTTACTAATTAGTAAAAATTACCGGTAATTAGTAATAAATTGGAATAATTAGTACTAAATAGGAATAATTTGTAATAAATAGGTATAATTTGTAATAAATTTGAATAATTAGTAATAAATATGAATAATTAGTAATAAATTGGAATAATTAGTAATAAATAGTAATAAATAGTAATAATTGGTAATAAATTGGAATATTTAGTAATAAATTTGAATAATTAGTAATAATTAGGAAAAAATAGTAATAATTAGGAATAATTAGGAATAATTAGTAGTAAATAAGAATAATTAGTAATAAATTGGAATAATTAGTAATAAAAAGGAATAAATAGGAATAAATAGTAATAATTAGGACCAATTAGTAATAATTAGGAATAATTAGTAATAATTATTAATACTTAGGAATAATTTGTAATAATTATGAATACTTTGAAATAATAGGTAATAATTAGGAATAATTTGAAATAAATTGTATTAATTATTAATAATTTGTAATAATTAGGAACAATTCGGAATAATTTGTAATAATTTGTAATAATTGGTAAAAATTGGTAAAAATTGGTAAAAATTTGTAATAATTTGTAATAATTTCTAATAATTTGTAATAAATATTAATAATTTGTAATAAATAGTAACAAGTAGTAATAAATAGTAATAAATTGTAATTAATAGTATTAAATAGTAATAACTAGTAATTAATAGTAATTAATTGTAATAAATTGTAATATATAGTAATAAATAGAAAAAAATAGTAAAAAATAGTAAAAAATATTAATAATTAGTAATAATTAGTAATAATTAGTAATAATTAGTAATAATTAGTAATAAATAGTAATAAATAGTAATAAAAAGCATTAATTAGTAATAATTATTAATAAATATTTATAAATATTAATAATTAGTAATAATTAATAATTATTAATAATAAATAGTAATAAGTAGTAATAAATATAGTAATAATTAGAAATAATTAGTTATAAATAGTAATGAATATTAATAAATAATAATAAATAATAATAATTAGTAATAAATAGTAGTAAATAGTGATAATTAGTAATAATTAGTAATAAATAGTAATAAATAATAATAAATACTAATAAATAGTAATAAATAGTAATAAATAGTAATAAATAGTAATAATTAGTAAATATTAGTAATAATTAGTAATAAATAGTAATAAATAGTAATAAATAGTAATAAATCGTAATAAATAGTAATGAGTAGTAATAAATATTAATAAATTGTAATAAATAGTTATAATTAGTAATAATTAGTAATAATAACTAACAATTAGTAATAATAAGTAATAATTACTAATAATTAGTAATAATTGGCAGTAATTAGTAATAATTAGTAATAAATAGTAATAAATAGTAATATTTAGTAATATTTAGTAATAAATAGCAATAAATAGTAATAAATTGTAATAAATAGTAATAAATAGTAATAAATAGTAATAAATATTAATAAATATTAATAAATAGTAATTAATAGTAATTAATAGTAATAAATATTAATAAATAGTAATAAATAAGAATAATTAGTAATAATTAGTTATAATTAGTAATAAAAGATAATAAATAGTAATAATTACTAATAATTAGTAATAATTAGCAATAATTAGTAATAAATAGCAATTAACAGTAATAAATATTAATAATTTGTAATAATTTGTAATAATTAGTAATAATTAGTAATAATTAGTAATAACTAGTAATAAATAGTAATAAATAGTAATAATTATGAATAATTAGGAATAATAAGGAATAATTAGGAATAATTAGGTAAAAATTAATTATTTGTTTGAAATTTTAACAATTAGTAACAATTAGTAACAATTAGTAACAATTAGTAACAATTAGTAATAAATTGAAACAATTAGTAATAAATTGTAACAATTAGTAATAAATTGTCACAATTAGTAATAAATTGTAACAATTAGTTATAAACTGTAACAATTATTAACAATTAGTAACAATTAGAAAGAAATAGGAACAATTAATAAGAAAATTAATTGTAATAAAATGTAATTACTTGTAATAACTTGGCACAATTTCCAGTGGAATGACAGCACTCCTTTTGCTCGATGACTCTTCTCCTTTGAACATTCACCAACTCAAAACATTATGAAATGTATGCTTCTATGTTTGTATATCCAATATCGTATGCACGAGTTTGAATATTCATATGCAGGACCACATTTTTCATAATGTGTTCATGCGCTGAATGTTGCAAGAAGATGATTCATTAACAAAAAGGGGGCTCTTTTGTCTGACGGCTCATTTACTCGCAACTTAATCACACAGAAATCACAATGATGAATCTCATCGGAGGTACACATATTCATTCTCGTATGAATGGGAATAAATATGCATACATCCGAGCATATTCTTTATTGTGATTTTGTGTGAGAATGTTTCCAGTAAATGAGCTGTTGGACAAAAGAGTAGCCATCAATCCACTGGAAATTGTGTCGCCCGTATGTAATGGGAATTATTAAGAAGTAGTTTTAATTATTTATCTTTTTTTTCAAATAGTGTTTTTTTAATTTCAAATTATTTAAAAACAGTAATGATTTTATATTTTTTTGAAAAATATGGAACAATGAAGTCAACAACTGCCAATTTTAGATGATCACTCTTGGATAAATCAGTGTAGAAATCCAAATGTTTCTAGTTTAAATCCTTTATATATTGAGGGTGTTGAAGCTTTCTTATCTTTTGCATCATCAAAACCATAATATGTTTCAGAAGGTACAATAACGTGTCCTTGTAAAAAATGTGCTCTGAGAATGTTTGACACATTTGACAAGGTTGGGGGACATCTCTTGCGGTTTGGTTTTCAACCAGATTATGTTTTTTGATATCAACACGATGAACGTAGTTCATGTGAAGATACTTATAACTTGATTCCAAATCCATCATAGATTCAAAATTTATTATATGATGTTGTAGGTCCATCTATTCAACAAACTGAAACACAAGATGATATTGATTTAACTCCTGAGTTGGCACCAGCCTAATTTTATGAGTTATTGAGGTCTACTGAGGATGCATTATTCCATGGTTTCAAGATAAGAAAATTAGAATAGGTGGAAAAATTTATGGCTATTAAATCAGATAATGAAATGTTAAAAAACGGTTTTGATCAGATATTTTCCTTGGTTAAAACACTATTACCTCAATGAAATATGTTTCCGAAAAATTAGTATGAGAGCAAGAGGTTGGTTCATAATTTGGGCCTTAGTTATCAGAACATTCATGCATGTCCAAATGATTGAATCTTATATTCTGGTGAAAATTATTTATTAGATAATTGTCCCATATGTGGAAAATCGAGGAATAAAGAAGCACAACCAGGGAAATGTGGATTGATTCCAGTAAATCAGTTGAGATATTTCCCCCTTACACCCAGGTTGCAGTGTTTATTTATGTCTTAGAACACATCGTCAATGATGTCATGGAACAAAAACAAAATTTTAATGGATACAAGCATGAATCATCCATCTGATGGTGATTCATGGAAACATTTTTATCTTCTGCATCTGTATTTTTCTTTATAATCCCGAAACGTGCGATTGGGTCTTTCTACTAACAGTTTATGTCTTTTTGGTTCTTATAGTTGTCGGTATTCATGTTGGTCTATCTTTATTATTCTGTACAATTTACCACCATGAATGTTGATGAAGGAGCCCTATATAGTTTTGACCTTATTAATCCCAGGACATCTGAAAAAGAATATTTACGATTATTTAAAACCATTTATTGATGAGTTAAATGCCTTGTGAAGTGATGATATTAGTACATATGATGTTGCTGCGAAACAAAATTTCATATTAAAAGCTGCATTGATGTAGACATATGGAATGTTATATGGCTAGAGTACACATGGTCAAAAATAATTTCCTTACTTTATGAAAGACAACAAAGCCTTTATGCTCATCAATGGAGAAAAACCTTCCTATTTTGTCTGTCATCGTAGATATCTTCCAACTGATCATCCTTTTCAGAGGAACAAATTTCATTTGGGAAAAGGTACAATTGAAAGGGATGAACCTCCAAAAATGATCTCAAGTACATAGTTAATATTAGTTGTATTTTCATTACCTCCAATAATATTTGGGTCTACAGTAAACCAACAGAAAATTCATGGCTTTGAGAAAGAACATAATTTGATAAAACTGAGCATTTTTTGGGATCTTCCATATTGGTCTGATTTGTTGGTCCGCCACATGTTGGATGTCATGCATATTGAGAAGAACTGTTTTGATAATTTATTTCATTGAGTTTTGGATACACCAGATAAGACCAAAGATACTGGAAAGGCATGATTAGATCTTTCCCAAATTTGTAGGAGACCAGAACTTGAATTATTTAAAAATGTCAAATCACAGAGGTTAATGAAGCCAAAATCAGCTTATACACTATCCAAAGAGAGTAACTTATTATTTTGTCAGTGGATTTCATATTTGAGACGTCAAGATGGATATACTTCCAAATTGGGACGATGTGTTATGAATGGTTATATTACCGGATTAAAAAGGCATGATTGTCATGTTATAATGGAAAGAATTATGCTGATTAGATCCAGAGGTTTGTTGAAATCTATGATTTGGGATTCGATAAAATACATATCAAATTTTTTTCAACACATTTTTGTAGTGACAATAGACTACGATGCGCTATGAAAACTGGAATAAGACGATGCATTAATTATATGTAAATTAGAAAAAATCCTTCTGCCTTCTTTCTTTGACTAAATGGAATATCTGATATTACATTTTCCACATGAAGCAAAATGTGGAGGTCCAGTACAGTTTTGATGGATTTACCCATTTGAGAGATGCACGAATAAGTTGAAGAAAAAAGTACGTAACAAAGTATCAGTTGACGGCACAATTGATGAATCTTATTTGCAAGAAGAAATTGATTTTTTTCTTCTCTCATTATTTTAAATCTGAATATACCTCAACACACAATCACTTGGGATTAATCTATAGGAATGTTAATGACGAAATGGAAAATCAATTATCAATGTTTAATCATCCAAATCTTGGTTTCAGTGGAGTTCATGAATGATGACTTTCAGAGGATAAACATCATAGACCTCATACATATGTTCTACTTAATTGTGAAGAAATGACATCATTTGTACTATGAGTGATTCTATCACTTATTATATAATTTATGTTATGGTCTGTAAACATATTTTATTTATAGGTTATATGATAATCATATCAAGAAACAAATTCCCCAAATTATAGCAGCCGCTCTTGAAGAATGCAGACAATTTTTTTTCTCAATGGTTTCAAAAACTAGTACCATAAATTATTGATGGTTTAATATCAATTCCATTTATTATTTATTTTAAAAAAATTTATGTGTCTCGACATGCTGATAAAATTGATAAGAGACTGTGTATATTGAGTAACCCACCACCCAAATTGGTTAAATCATAAAATGCATATGTCGTGAATGGTTTTCGATTTCATACACATGCATATGGGGAATAAAAAAACAATGAACAATGGAGTTTTCTTAAGAGGATCACATCATAGAGAAACTAAAGTTGACTTTTATGGAATTTTGGATGAAATTATTATGTTGTGTTATCTAGGACAGAATTACATAACAATGTTTATATGTCAGTGGATGGATACACAGAGTGGCTTGCATGTTCGTCCGACTCATGCAATCATCAGTATTAAATATAAAAGTTTTCTTGTTGAAAATGAACCATTTTTACTGGCTCAACAGTCACATAAAATTTATTACACAAAGTATTGTGCTACTTTAAGTGACTTGAGTGATTGGTGGAGAATAATAAAAATGAAATATCGGGAAAATCAGTTTACTCAAACTAAATGTGGTTCTGCTGACGTGGAAGGAATTGAAAATTTTCAAGAGACTGCTCAAAATACATATTTTTCATAAAGAGACATGAATATCGATAATGACACCCAACAATTAAGGATCTATGATGAATAAGATGTTAATGATGTTACAAATCAATTTGAAATGACAAGAGATGATGAAATTGAACTCTTATGGATATTGATGATGCTGAGGAGGAAGATGAAGACATTGACATTGACAGATGTGGTGATGAGGATGAAGATAGAAATTTTCACAGTTAAATTCTAGTTATAATCATAAATAATATATATCTATATATATTAGTTATTTAATAATATCTTCTAAAAACAATCAATTTATGTTTCAGATGGATCTGGATCTATTTTGCGAGTTGCAGCACATCTTGGCTTCGATCCATGCTCACAGAGTTATGGTAACCTGTATATTTTAGTCAGATTTGATTAATTTATTTATATAAATACACTAATTGTTTGATTATTTATTATTTTTTCATAGTTTTGTGCATGTAGCTGTTGCACAGGGGAGCAATGTCTTGCACAATTATTTTTCTCAGCCATAGATCACATGGGAATAGATTCCCGTTGATGTGCGGCTTGACATGTTCAATCATTGGGTGGTACGTAAATAATTTATATTTATTTTGAAAATTATTTTATTAATAACTTGATATTATAAATTATTTGTAGGGTTTATTGTATCCCATCGATGATAGCATGCATGCCGCTATCCACGCGACATGGAAGGTGTCTATGGATGACCGTTTATGTCATTTTTTTCCCAATTTGAGAAGAACGACCATTATCAAAGCAGGAGTGACAGAATTTGATGAGCCGTGTAGAGCTCACTGACTAGGGTACATTTCATCTCACGTTTGGGATGTATTTTGTTTACACTGGTAGGGTGGTGGATTTCAGAGGAGATCTTTAGTGGCTCGACATAACCGGGGGAGATAGGATGTGACATATTGAGCTTGTAGCCGTACATTCAGTACACATAGAGAGCATCTGGTAATTATCTTTTTTAAATATTTTATATAACTTTCAATATGAATAGTTTATATTATAATTTTATAGGTATTCGAGCATCCCGATAATCAAAATTATGACATTTATTGGAGGATGTACACTGATCCAGCCACAGGAGCGATTAGAGTTGATCTCCAACATCAGATTGTGGTTAGTATTATTTTTTTTCAGTTTGACAATTAACTACATATAATATTTTACAATTTGAATTTCAAATTGGAATTGAAGGAGTCATATGAGGCTATGACCTTTGAGACACATGCTAAGAGTCAGGACGAGATGACTGATCAGACCAGTTCCCACCATTTCAATGAGGTGGCATGGATGCAGGCGACTCAGTATGGCTTTGAGAAGGGCTGAGTAGTTGGTATCAGCACTCATTTGACTCCTGGTACGTATTCTGGAATTGCTGCGATGTCGGCGTCCAACTCGAGAGGAGCTCCTGGAGAGGCACCATCTTCAGCCTCATAGTATCAGGAGCAGTTGCGAACATAGATTGAGCCTATAGAGATTTTGCAGAATCAGCATGAAGAGATGCATCGGCAGCAGCAACAATAACAGTAGTAGCACGAGGAGGAGATGCATTGATGGCAGAAGCTGCAGCAGCAACAGATGGAGTACATGCACCGTCTGACTCGTAGTTTATGGATGATGATTCCTCCACCATCTCCTACAGCTTCTCTACCTCCTCCAGAAGATGACCCCTCGTGATATTTTTATATCAAAAACATTTGAATTCATGATTTTGTGTAATATGAACTATTTATAGTTTCTGTCTCTTATATTGGTGCAAATATTGCATAATTGTTTTTTTATTTTTAATATTTTAATATTTATTATTAGTATTTTTTTAATATTTTTTTATTTTACTAATAAAAATAATAATATTTTATGATTTCTTTTATTGGTTTATAAATATTGAGAATTTTAATTTTTTTTTAATTTTTTATTATTGTAATAATATTAATATTAATATTTCATTAATTATAATTTTATGAAATATATTTTTAAGTATTATATTTTTTAATGTTTTTTTATTTTACTAATAATAATTATAATAATAATTGATGATATTTTTTTTGAGAATATTGAGAATTTTTTATTTTTTATTTTTTTATTATTTTAATAATATTAATATAATATTTCATTAATCATATTTTTATTAAATATATTTTCTGTATGTTTAATATTTGTGACAGGACCTTTTGTGATGGGCTCCCATCAAAAATAGTTTAAATATAAATTCTTAAAAATATTATTTGCGACGCGACGATGACCCCGTTGCAAATATTATTTGTGATGGGCCCATCGAAAAAGGGTTTTATATATAATCTATTTAATCAGAGACTTATTTGTGATGAGCCCATTAAAAATGTTTATTTATATATAATGTATATAATCAGAGAAATATTTGCAACAAGAAACTTTCCCATCACAAATACATTTTTTTGCGACGTGCCCATCGCAAAAAATAGTTTTTGTGATGCCGTTCTCTATATCGGGCTATTTGCGACATGGCCCCATAGCAAAAGCCTATTTGTGACAGGATCTCGTCGCAAATAGCCCGTCAAAAATAAATCTAATTCCAGCAGTGCTTGGACACCAGTATTAACATCAGAGGTCCTGGTACATCTTTTTCCACTCTTGGATGTACCACCAAAGGGGAGGTGTGGATCTCCCTCATAACCACCTCACGCGATTCCATTGGCACAATAGTGCATCCCCTAAAAAGTATTATGTACTCCCCACCTATCGAATATCTATCAAAAGCTTGTCCTGAGGATAACTAAGCATGTCAAGCCTCATAGTCACCATCCACAAACTATGACTCACTAACATATTATAATAGCGGGGGAGTGACATCCATCAAATGAAGATGATCTTCTCCATCACCATCCACGATAGACATATACATCGTGACTAACTTCTCTGACTCCTGACTCAACAACCAAAACCTGGAACTCTTGTAGAGTGCATCCGCTAGTGTGTCCCATTCCAAAGAGTATATACTATATCTAATTCATAGTCTTGGAGGAACTTTGTCCATCATTTCTACATCATGTTAAGGTTCTTCTAGGAGAATAAATCATTAAGAAATTTGTAGTTGGAGTAGATGGTAAACTGATAACCCATTATGCAGTGCCCCCACATCATCAAATAAAAGACCACTGTTGTTAGCTCCAAGTCATGGGTTGCGTAATTTTGGACATGCTCCCTTAACATTGATGAATCATAGGTGATCACTACTTTCCCCTGCATCTATAAAAAATCCCATCCAATCCCTGATGCACTGCATAATACTACCTATCCAATTCCCTTCTTTGTTTGTTGCAAGATGGGGTCACTCATTAGTATATTCCTCAGCTAATGGAAACATTACTATAACTTCACTGCACACATGAAGGGATGTGACTACCATGCCAGATATGATAAGGGTGATGATACCCTATATAATTCAAGCATTATATTCCAGTAGCATCCATCCAAATAAGGGAAACTTTTCACCTCAGTCAAGCTCTTGGGCAGCTACTAAGAAAGAACAACCTCTATCTTTAATGGATCTACTGCAAATTCAGCCTCCGTAAAGACATGTCCATGAAAGTGGAACTCCGTAATCCGGAACTGAAACATTGAGATCTTCCCATAAAGAAAGTTCTTTTAAAGTGTATCAAAGACTATTCCCATGTGTGTAGCGGGCTCCTCCTCAGACGCCGAGTACACCAGAATGTATTCAATGATGACCACGATGAACCGGTCAAAGTAAGCCTAGAAGATCCTTTTCGTGAGTCCCATGAAAACATATGGGGAATTGGTCACACCAATAGGAATAAAAAAAACCTCATAGTGGCCATACCGATATCAGAATAATTTATTCATTACATACTCTTCCCATATACAAAGCTGATGATAGCCAAATCGAAGGTCTATATTTGAGTACCAGCTTTCTCACTTATACTGATCGAATAGGTCACCAATCCTTGGAAGTGGATACTTTTTCTTCATGGTCTTCTAATTTTGGCACAAGAAGTCCACACATGACCTCAAACTCCTATCTTCCATATTGGAAAAAAATACAAGGGTTTCCCAGGGTAAAATAATGGGTATCACGAAGCACTTCTTCTTCAAATCCTTCAGCTATACCCTCAACCCACGAAGCTCCACTAGAGCCATCCGATATGATTATTTGGATATAAGTGCCGTTATGAGGTACAGATGGATGGAAAAGTCACCATCCATGTGAGGGGGTAATCTTGAATCATCCAGGAAATTGGTATTCATACTCATCCACCATTAAAAAAAATGAGGACTCTTCTCATCCACCGCACTGATCATGAGGCTAGAAAAATAGGGAGTGATCGACTGGACCCTCCACTGAGAAAGTCTTTCATGTCCTACAGGAGCTCCCATTTCACCAGTGAAGGGAAAACTGGTCCCATCTTCACAGACACAACACACTCTACACCTAAAATAGTCGATCTGAGCATGAACTATGGATAATTAGTCCATACCCAAGATGGTTTCTTAAGGCCTAGAAACCACTACTAGGAGATACCATCTAAAGCTCTCACCTCCAAGAGTAAGCTCACACTTTAGACACTCATGTGTTATATTTGAATCCCTTTCTGTAGGAGTCTTTAATCGTAAGGATCGATCTAATGACTCTACTAGAATATCTGAGCTCTAAAAAAGGTTAGTGGAAAGGCAAGAGTGACCAGAACATGTGTATATATAAAATATAGCTAATATGGAGAAGTCAAAAATTATTCCTCTAATCATCTCTAGAGCACCATGGTCGTTGACCTCCATCTCTTGTAGCTGGACACGCCCCTATCCACCATATCCCGGAGCCTGTGGGGGACCACCTGGGGGTGGTGGTAGTAGCACCTTGAACATGTACCCACCACATGATGCTCAACTTGATCTGATGCTACATCCTCTGTCCTATGGGACACCCAGATCGAACCTCTTCCTCTGCCTCATTTGTCCCCTGACTATCTGTCAGTCGTTTACATGGAGAGTCAGGAAATCACGATCCATGTCCCCCTGCCTGCCGCATGAGTTGCGCACTGTGCTCCTTTGATGAATCTCTCTTCCCAGGGACTCTCGTACCCTTGATCCTGCATCTTGGGGTCATCCCCCAAAATTCTTGGCTTTCTAGGGACCCTGTGACTATTACCTACTACCCACGATTGAAGAGTCTATTGCATGGTATCTACTAGTATCCCCTTCTTATGGCGCCAACTCAACTTGGAATCTCTTCACGAGTAGGGATCACCATAGAACCCCAGCCTAATTAGGGATGCTAAGGGATACCTTAGATTCCCTGATCTCACAGTATAGTCCTTTCTCTTAAGATCGATCCCGGAAGAATGGGTCTGACACATTGTTCATGGAGCAGTGAGAAAGCTCAGTGAATCTCACCTAGTACTCCTAGACTGTCTTTATACACTACTGTAGGTGCATTAGCTCTTGTATGCGCACTGAGCACAATGATGTTGGAAAAAACTCATCTCTAAAGGGTCACTTCATGTCTATCCAAGTGAGGGACACCTCATCATGTTTCTATATCATCAAGCTCCACTATATTTATGTCGTTCCTTTAATAAGGCTCATGGATAAGATCGTTATCTGGTCAAGAGGTATCCTTAATAGATGGAAGACTCACATAACCTCCTCGAGCGAATCCTTAGACACTGGGACACCAGTCTCCCCCCTAAAACTATGAGGTCTCTATCTGTAGAACTCGTTTAAGGTAATAAGCCTACGTATGTCCTCAACCGGTAGTGTTAGTAGAAACTATTGTTCCAAAGGTGGTGGCTACACTGGTGCACCTCTTAGTGGAGCCATCTCTAGTATCGGCCCATTTACTGATTCCTCCTCACTGGGCATACCATATTCATGGTCACATACTAAAATCCTTGTTGGTTGTCAATGTGGTAGCATCTTGAAATAGATCACTATGAGCCACAATCAATAGGTTATACCTGGTGATCTGACTCTGAATCAAGAATAACACGAGGAAACACTTAATTCCTGTATGATGCATGCCACCCGTGTTTTTATGTAGCGAGTCAAAAAGAAGAATTTAGGG
Source organism: Viscum album (assembly GCA_963277665.1). Classification (NCBI taxonomy): domain Eukaryota; kingdom Viridiplantae; phylum Streptophyta; class Magnoliopsida; order Santalales; family Viscaceae; genus Viscum; species Viscum album. The sequence continues at coordinate 1,179,048,804 of OY728134.1, read as the reverse complement.
TCCTAATATATGGATACGTTGGCCTCTACACCAACACACTACCCTCCGAACCTATAAGTAAAACATGAAACATTCAACACTATCTCTACAAAACAAATCCAAATACTCTCAGGTCTTAATGTAAAACCGACCCCCTCTGATACGAATGGTTCACAACCCATCCCCTGGGGATCATGCTGTGGTTACCCCATGACTGCCTACCAAAGGCCAGGGGCTGGCGACTAGTGTCGAAGGAATTATCTTGCAATTGGAAGGAATTTTATGAGTACTTTCACACACACAAACTCACTACCCTATCTTAGAATGTTGAAAAAGAAAACATGCATACCACAAAGACAACCACCGAGAGTAGAGGTACAAAATGTATGTAAAATGATCTATAATACAAACGCAATAAAAGAAAAGCTGTAAACAAGGGATTACAAGGTATCTAATAAACCATCCATAGAATTCCATAGCTAAAGCGTAGGTGAATTGGAGCTACCACAAGCTGTAGGAGTATGCGTCACTTATCCACTCTCAATGGGAACAACCTGGTCCTAGAGCACCAATTTCTTTGTTAAAACATTTTTTTTCTGCATAAGACACAACATGTGTGGGAGAATCCTATGTAGGGGTGAGTAACACAATTATTAGTAGGGACCCCAATCGCCAATGAAATGACTAAAATGTATGTACACAAGATTTAATGGAAAATTCACATAGGTATAACACAAAGAAAAGAAAGTAATACTATCTGTCATAAGGCTTAACATATTGCACCACTAAGTGACTCATCTCGGACTATTCACTAAGGTGTTCCATTCCCTGAGGTCCGCTTGTCTGTCATTCCACAGAGGTCTCCCTGTTGTCACTATGGTATGCCTGTTAGCAGGGCCACTAAGGTTGGATCGTCTATTGGGCCACTAAGGTCTGCTCCTCATCCGGGCCACTGAGGTCCGCATGTCTACTGGGCCACTGAGGTCCAATCATCTGTTAGGCCACTGAGGTCCAATTGTCTCCCATCCCACTAAGGTTTTCTCTTCTACTGGTCCATTCGGTCCAGTCACCACTTCTTTCTTATCACACCAGCCACATGATTTCTGTTTGTAGCATTCTTGAGTCTGGGATAATCTACTGCTCATGAAATTCATCACATCTCAACATCCCTAAAAACATAGTTGGAGTGTTGCAAAAGTAAAATATCATCGTAAGGGTCCCAACATGAAAGAGGTATCATCAATCAGATGCAAAGTTGGGAGGTTATTCCCATTTTCGTAAAAAGGGGTTAGTCAGTTCCGGGTCCAGTAGGACTTGGGCAGACCGACCATACCAAATCTCAGTCAGCTGACCTAATTCGCACTAGATGACCCAACCTAACCCATGCATGACCTGGTTATGACTCTAAACTTTTGGCCTGGCCCCGAATTGGCCAGGCCATGTCCATCCGGCTCTGCTGCCTGGGGTAGATCATCTTCTCTGACCCAGCCCGCCACTGTGGGCCGGTTCGACCAACACCAGATAATGCGACGACCGCATCCCCTTGACATCAAATGGCCAGTACCCTCCCCCATATGCGGTCCCAAGGACTTTGTACTTGCAGTGACTTGCGGCCTAGTCAGAGTTCTTCAGACCTAACATGGTTCCTTACTTTCACCATAGTTCCACACCACCCCAACCCGCTGTCTAGGACCTCCTACTCCTAACTTTGCGCCCCACTAGAACCATGGTTACCCACTTCTATGACCTCCCCAACTATGGTGGACCACCTCCTGCATGAAGATTTCGCATCATGTCACTGCCGACGATGGCCTACCATCTTCCCTAGTCTTCAATGTCATGGTATCTGCCAAGGGTTCCACCACCGCTAGCCTTCGAGCCGACATCCCTTGCTGCTCAAATGTCTTTCCATCTCTACTAAAACAGTTATTTTTGGAGCGCATTTTTCATTACGTCATGATGAATAGAAGAAAAACGAGCAGAAATAAAGAATATACATTGATCAAATGAAGGAAGAATCACTAACGTTGTTTGTTTTAGTGTGATTCTTCCTTGTTTGGAGTTTAATGAAGTATAAACCCAATGTGCATCCAACTATCCATAACTCCCCACATGAAAAAATCCCAAATCCCGCAAGTACAAATGATCCGAAGATGAACCTGTTAGTGGGTTGATCTACATTTGTTGTTTAGAATGAACGAATGGGAAAATTTAACTCATGATGAACAAAACCCCTACCTCACGGTTGGATCGTTCGCGGACGATGATCACACCACTATCTTTCATTGGTTCTCAATCCATCATTGGTGGCGGTTCATTGATCGTCGCTTTCCTACACTAAATCTTCAAGGGTTCAAAGAAATACTCAGTCATTCCAATGATTGGTCTTAGGTAAACCCGCTAAATGGAAATGATGTGTTTCAGAATTACTATTATGCTACATTGTAACATCGTTATGCTGTTTCATTTATGAAACAATGTTTATATGATAGTACAATGAAAGTAATAATTCAAATTAAAATAAACTAAAAGATTATTTTATTTTTTCCTAATGAAAATTATTTTATTAAGTTTTCATTAAAATTATTTAACATAACTTTTTCCCTTGACCCACACTAGTCAAGGATAGGTCCTTATATAAATTTGTAATTTCAGATGCAACTATGCCTTCAAAATGTTAATCTAGGAACCTATTTTGAATTTTCCAAAACCGCTCACATGGCCGATTTTAAATAAACACCAAAAAAGTTCAAACACTTATTCTAGGCTCACCGAGCATCAGAATCAGGCGTTGTTTGAGGTCCTAGTCTTGAAATAATAACATATAAAAAAATTACATGGAATATTTGGGAAATTACAGTTCAACACCCCCAATTAAATAGGAATTGGATTCCTTCAAATCATCATGTGTGAACTAAGATGTTGAAGGAATATAAGGAGATATATAATGAGATTGATCAAAAGTTGGAAACCTACCATCTTCCCTAACAATTATGGATCTGAATCTCATATAATAAATTAAAAATCCTTGAGTTTATAAATGATATTTGTCTCCTGATGTAATTTTTTGTTATAATATATTATATATTATTATAAACATAAAGAAACCAAAAAAATTAATTTATTTCATTAGTATAAACATTAACAGAAATTGAAAACTAAAGTAATTAAAATTACAAACATTACCATTGGACAAAAAAAAAATCTAAAATGGGAAAGTAAAGATTTCCCCAATCTACAAGATTCAACGCCCCACTGCCAACACTATAGAGAAGAACCAAAATATTAGTAAACAAATTAAAAGATATGAAGATTTAAATACAAAACCATTATTAAAATTGAGTATAATATTTAGTGAAAAAATGAAGTAATATTTGTATATGGTTATATGTCCATTGTAATAGTAATGTAACCCTTGTAATAGTAACCCGACCTTCCAGAATAATTATGTAACTGTTATGAATAATAAACTTATTTTTGGAATAGTAATTTGAACTCAAAATTATAAAATATAAAATATAAAATATTAATCATGATTAATATAAGTAAATATAAACATTATAATGTAAAAAATATAGCATGATTAAAAAACTCAATGAAAATATCTACCCATTTTTAGTATATTATATTTCAATTTATTTAATAACTATCGTAATTTTTATATTAAAATATAAAATTAAATATGATAGATATTTTTTTGATAAATTGAATATATATTTTTAATACATCATTTTATAATTATCCAACAGTGATATTTTATAAAATTTAATGAAATACATTAATTTTTTGATGAATAGTAATGTTAATATTTTTTATTTAACCATTATATCTAAAATTACATAACTCATTATGTAATAATTAAATAATCCTTAATAGAACATGAGTTTTTGTGATGATAAATTTTATTTCATTATTGAGTATTTAAAATATAATAAACATAATTTAAAATCCTGAAAAGTTCTTTACCAAACCTAAAGTCAACTTTGATACATTAAAAAAATAGTTCCCCTTTTTTTTCACATTCCATTTTAATCAATTAATGAATTTGAACAATATATTATATTTAAATAATGAAACCTATAATATTATATTGATACATGACTTATATTTTAAAAAATTCCATATTACACATTTTACCATTGATATATTATTTTATTTAACATTTTATTCTTAAAATACCACTCTACTCAAGTATAAATACCCCCACACCATCCACTTGGAAAATTAAAAATCACTTAGTTTCCAAAGACTGAATTGTTCCAAAATACATAATATCAATCCACTAAGAATACTTATAGAAATTTAGGATTAATTCAAGTTCAAACATCAAGTAATTGTTACTGTCATACAATAGTAGCTACATCGAGGATTAAGTGATTTTATATCTACTCTTCCTTTTTTATTTCTTCATCTTATTTTATTTAAATTTACACCACCCATTCCATAACAAAATCATATTAGATTAATTAGGAAATATGTTAAAATATATTAATTATTCTAACCTATTTTTTGTATCATATTTTCTATATATATATATATATATTTATCGTCCTTTCCCCACTCTCATGAAAATGTCCTATCAAAGGTCAGTTAACCACCCATGGAGACATTTACATTTCAAGACATATAACCATATTCAAGTATAGATATTATAAACTATATATAATATATAAACATGTAATTATTTTTATCTAATACTGTATGAATTAATTATACTGAAGTATAAATTACATTGGACAATATAAAGAAAGAAAAGAAAAACATGAAATTATTAAGTAAAACATGATATCAATATTACTAACCTATAACAAAATAAATTAATTAATATAAAAAATTAATATAATTGATAATTATAGGTAAAAAATACATAATACAATCTGGATCAATGTTTTATGGAATGTATGTTTATTATATACGAGGCTCAAAATTTTCAAAATAATGTGGGAATAAATGTAACGGGATTCTCGAAACCAATACCTATTTATTTAGATGATTCTTATTTCTAGAAATATTTTATATTGACATACCTATATTTTTATCTTAAATACAATTTTAATATTTTTCCCATTTCTATTCGGTGACTTAATTTTTTCCCCATTTACTTCTAATCCAAATACGATGATTTCTAAAAAGACTACCTTTCCAAAACACATTATTTACACTTCATGAGTTCTTTATTCTTCACTCAATAATGATTATGATTGTGAAAAATATATTTTCCCTCATTAATATTAGATCACAATGTTTATTCATGAAATTATTTTTCATTAAATCTTTATAATTAAAATTCCTATCCATGGGTTATTTATTGACTAAAATCGTTATATATTGTATGTGGCATGCATTATTATGTAAATATTATAATGTGATGGGTGGGGTAAAAATTATATATCCCTTCAATGCATTAGTTAAAATGATTTTATTAATGAGATAATGTGTAATATGCATGAAAATGAGGCTAGATTGTTTTCACAATTAAGATGTTATAATTATGACCATATGTTATGTGTGAACATGATGCTTGCTCTATTCACAAATATATGTGTAATTTTACCACTATGACATGGTTAAATATTATTACACATTTCCAAATTCCATGAAATTGTCACATGTTTCCCTCATAATGTTTTTTATGATCGTATTCTTAAGATATGATGATTAATATTACGCTAACCCATGTAGTATTGAATCATTCTGCCTATTCATCCTATTAATGAGCTTTTATCTTATCAATTTATTTGATGTTTATGCTTCAGTGATTATATATACTAAAGAGTTAACGATATTTTAGAAGGATAATGAATAAGGATTTAAATAATTTTTTATTTTTTATTTTATATAAGTTATATATTAGCCTAATTTTTTCAATACTCGAATCCTTTTGATCCTGGATTTTTATCTCTATTGTGTTATTCATAATTTAAATTATGTAGTAATTGTGTAATAAAAAATCAGATCAAAAAAGTTGGTGTTAGAGTGTCAAGTAGTTATTTTGGGAATTAGGAATTTAACATAAGAGTGAAAACAAGAAATATTATCCTATGTATACATAAAACATCTTATAATAATACTTATATAAAAGGATAAACATACAGATCCTATAAGACATGAAATTAGTTTCAAACACATAAAATAATAAATCATTCATTTTTTACTTATATTTTATTCATACCTTCAATATTTTATAAAAATTTGGGAATATGGAGAAACTAGGTAAACAACCCATGTGTGGGATAATACAATGACTATTATAATGAAATCCAAAATTCCATCAGAGGTGGAGTTCTATATTTTTGGGGGATGCTCACTATGCCATCTCAGGCTGTGAATAATATCTTGATCATCAAGGAATGTATGTCCTCCATAAGAAGGATAAACTAGACATTGAGTACATTATATGTATATAACCACTGATGTGTAGGGTAAATTCTGATCCACTTGTTTTGGAAGAGTGAGATAACTCAAACAAAAATATATTCTCTTTGATCCATTATTATGAAATGTAAAAGGTGACTTTGATCATCTATCAGTTAGACATAGAGGTTGAGAAATAGTGGGTGTGGATTATGAAATCCAAACAAAATGGTGAAATATATTATATGTAGTGGGAAAAAATAATAAAATATTTCTTAACAATTATTTAACACAAAATATTCGAAAAAAGATAGAGAGATAATTCAAAGAGATAATGAAACATTAATGTTAATTAGTCAGTACATATGAATAAAACATCATAAGGAATGAATGATATGCCACATGAATTTTTATCAATAATGGTAGAAAAATTGATAGATATATTAGTGTATTAAAACCACACATTCAATATGATCTATCTACCCAAGACATTTGAAGTCACGAATAATTTATTTCATTTGCCTCAAAGTATATATTGTGTTTGGTTAATGGTCCCATGGTTATAGATACATGTAGTGAAGATTGGAGTTTCAAGATGTTTGGCCAAATTACAGAGGACAAATGATGATCTAATTACCCACATGTCAAAACATATTCAATGAAAAATCATATTGATTTTTAAACTATATGGAGAAATGATTCATGTGTGTGAGATAATGTAATCAAGATCATAAATTTCAAAGAGACATGAAGATGATGAAAAACATGATGGAGGAATGTAAATCACCTCTTAATTCACCTCTAATAGTTCAATGAATCAACTATATTAAGAAATGAATCTATGAAATCTAGTAAACTAAACCATATGTCCTTGAGGGAAATTAGTGTTAGAAACTACCCATTCCAAATGATAAAGTAATAGATTATTCAGTTACTAATACTAAAGTTTAACAAGATAATGATGTTCTATAATGTACAATTTCTATTAAATGAATAATTTAAAATAATTTACCTGATCCATGTTATAAAAATTATAATTATCTTACAATTTATCAATAAAAGAATATTTTAATCCATGATACCTTGAAGTATAGATATCTCTAAAAACAACTATTGGAAAAATCATTGAAACCCATGTGTTAGACTCTTCTCCAATAACAATATGTGAGTAGATTCTTTATGAGAATATCTTAATAGATCCCTTGGATCAATATAATTCTATTATATGTGTTGAATGGATCTCATTATATTGGGAACACATCAACTATCCAAAAAAGAAAATATTATGTCATATTGTGAACCATATCACGATCCTATAAATATTAAACTATATCCATGAATATCCTTTTTAAAGTATGTCAATGGTGTGGGTATTTATACCCAATGAAGAAGTATACCTATACCAAAAGACTATTTCTAAAAAGGTATCAGCCTTAAGGAAAATATCCTTGTTATAGAATATAATAATGTATTTTCTGAATAGTTACCTAGACATCCCCTAGATCGTGAGATGGAGTTATCAATAAAAATTAAATCACATTCCACTCTTATCTCTAAATTACCCTATAAACGTGATATAATGAACATTAAGAGTTAATGAAGCTATTGAAACAAGATTTTGAAAAAGTGTTAATACACCATAGTGTATCTCCACGGGGTTACCCAATTATCTTTTTATTGAAAGAAGATATGTCAATGTTTTTGTGTATCAATTAATAGTATATCAATAAGATCCCTATAATTAACATGTATCCCTTCCATGGATTTATGAATGGTTCGATCAAATAAGGGGAGATATGTAATTCTCACTGGTGGATCATTAATCTGGATATAAACAACTAAAGATAAAGAAGAAATATATTCAAAATAGTGTATTCTATAATAGCTATTGAAGCTATGTTCTTATAGTGATGCCCTTTAGAATTATTAATTCCCTAACAATCTTCATAGATTTTATGAATATAGAATTTATATTAAACCTCGACAAAATTTTTGTAGTGATTATCCATGAAATTATAATTTACTCCAAGAGAATTGATGTACATGAAGTGTACCTAATGATTTTGTTAGAGAAATTAATGATTAATAAAATATACACTATGTTCAGAAAATTTGAATTTTGGATGCAATAAGTCACATTCTTGGGGAGCATGATGACATGTGAGGTAATTTTTGTGGGCCATTCAAGGAAAAAGAAAATCGAGGAATTTCCTAGACCCACTAGTGTCCCATAAATATGTAGTTTTATTGGATTTTATGGGTGCTACTGACATTTTATCAGGAATTTATCATGATTTTATAGCTTGATAACTAGGTTAACACATGATGGGTTAAAGTATAAATAGATAGAATTATATGAGTAAATCCTTTACTAGGTCATGAAGAGTTTAATCCATACTCCTCTACTCACACTACCAATATGTAGAGATGGTTTCGTGAAATACAGTGATTCTTTAAAGAAAGACATGGGTTTTGTACTCATGAATAATGATAAATTGATAACATATGCCTTATGGAAGTAGAAAATCCACAAGTAGAACGACCCGATTTATGATATCAATTGAGAAACTATGATCTTTTCATTAAATTTTGGTGGTACTACCTTTATGGTGAGACGTGTGATATATAAAGTGATCCAAATAGTCTGTATTATATATTCAAATAGTATGATATCATTATCTGTCAAATAATATGGTTAGATCTTATCAAGGAAAATGATTTCAATATTCACTTCCTTCTATGAATATGGAACAAGGTAACTAATGATCTTAGATGTAAATAACCAACTACATTTTCTATGACATGGGTAGAGAAAGACCTCATCTTTATGGTCATTAAAAAGTTGTATATTGAATTCATAATAGTAGAGAGTTAATAATACCTTACCCAAATGATTTCTAAATCATCTATCCAAGTGAAGATCAAGGAGGCACCATGGGATTATCTAGTGCAACAAAAGAAGGTGAAATAATAAAATGAAGGGAAGCTACATGAGTTCAACATAGACAATAATGGTGTGATTCAGTTTAGAATAATGACTTGTGTTCCTTCGTATTTTCAGATAAAGAATGAGTCATTTTGAAAGTCACGTATCTCACATTTCTATATCTATCCAATAGGTTTCAAGATGTATTTTAATCTTTGATAAAACTTCTAGCGGTAAAAAATGGTTAAGTGTGATGTGGATAATATCTTCATGTGTTTGTTATGTCTAAAAGATAAACTTGATATACAAAAGTCTAAACAGATGATCCAACCACTTCCAAACCCATGTTAAAATTGAAGAATATTCCAATTGGATATTCCACTAGCCTCCCGAAAACATCCAATGGGAAAAAATGTGATATGATTTATGGTAGATAAAATCTCCATGACTTCCCACTTCATCACCATTCATGAAGATTTCATTCATGTACAAAATTCCATGATATATCTGAATGAAGTAGTGTGGATGTATGGGCTTCCACATTCGATCACTTCTTATTACAATCCAAGGTTCACCTATATATTCTAGAGATTTCTTCAACATGATTTGAGTAATGAATTGATTTTCATCATGGCCAATCACCCCAAAACTATTATCCAATCTTAAGAGTACTATTTAGATTCTCAAGTACATACTCAATAGAATTAAAAGATGGACAGGACAAACATATTCTAATGGTTGAGTTCTCATATAAAAATATATTCCAAATGATTATTAAAATTTATCTTTATGAAGCTATGTATGGGAAGAGATGTTGGAATACAAGTTATTGGGATGCTGTAGGTGAGTAAAATCTATATGAACATAAACATCTTTCAAATATAATAGAGAAGGTTAAATCCATTTAACAACATATAAATGCTACATAGAGTTGGAGAAATAGCCATAATGACAACTGATGAAAGGGAATGGAGTTTGATGATGTAGAGAAATTATTCCTTTGAATGTCACTGTGGAAGGGATTCATGATTTTTGGAATGAATGTGATGCTTTTCCTTAGGTAAATTGGCACACTTGAGATCCTTACTGACATAAGAGTAGTGGCCTATCATCTTTAACTTCCAATATTTTTAGATCAAGTTCATCACATATTCGACGTGTCACTTCTGGGGATGTACATACAGTACCCCTCACAAGTACTAGATCCTAATGTGTTAGAAATAGAGAATGACTTAACATATATAGAGAATCTGGTGATGTTCTTTGACCATGGTCAATTTTTTTTATAAAAGGACAACACACCTTGTCAAAGTGTTATGAAGGTACAATAAGTATGAAGAGGTGATAAGGGAAATAGAAGAAAAAATTTAATATTAGTACCTTAACATATTCTCAACTGATAATATGAAATGAAATTTCAAAGATGAAATTCATAAAGGGGAAATAATGTAACAACCCATCTTTTCTAAATGACATTTGTATCTTGAAATTAATCCGTGTTATAATATATTATGTGACATTATACACATAAATAAACCAAAAAAATGTATTTAATTAATAAATACTATTACCTTAATAAAAAAATGAAACCAATTAAAATTACTAACATTAAAATTCAACAAATATTATAAAATATAAAATCTAAAATGGGAAAATTTTGATCACCCCAATATGATAGAATCGTCACCCCCACTACCAACACTACAGAACATAAAACAATATTAGTAATGAAATAAATATTTAGAAAATAGAAATATATAGAACATTGATAAGAATTGAGTTGAATATTGAGTGAAAAAATATGAATTTATATTAGTTATAGTGACCTTTTGAATGGTAATGTGATAGTTGGAATAGAAACCTAACCATTACGAATAGTAACATGACTGTTGAAATAATAATTTGACCTCAAATTAATAAAATATAAAATAAATAATAATGGATATGATAAATATAAATAACTATAAATATTATAATTATAGAAAACATGTACGATGATTGAAAAACTCCAAAACAATATAACCACATTGTTAATAGACATCGTTTTAATGTCTTCCTTAAAAATGATAATAATTATAAAATTAAATATAACAGAAATTAATTTTTATAAAATAAATATAATTATTAAAACAGTTTTTTCTAAACAGTCTAACTATTATTTATTTTTGGAAATTTTCTAAAATACTTAAATTTTAGGTGAATAGTTAAAATACAGCTTTTACATAATTGGTGTTTCTAAAATTATATCATTCATTATTTAATAATGAAATAATCAATTATAGAACTTGTTATTCAGCCATGATAGATTTTATTTAATGAACTAATCATTAAAATATTATAAATTTATTTCCAAATAATAAAAATAACTTACCAAAACCTATTATCAAAATTCCTTCCTCAAAATCACAATCTCTCTTTTTTCAACAATCCATTTTAATACACTAGTGAATTCAAATTATAAATGTGATATAATGATATAAACCATTATATTATATTTTTATATGATTTATATTTTCCAACATTTATGATTATGGGTTTTACCTCTAATATATTATTTTATTAAATATATTATTCTATAAATACACCACTCCCCAATTATAAATAACCCCACTCCTTCCCCTTGGAAATCACTAATCCACAACTGGACAAATACTAACCACTTCTAATATCCTTGTGATCAATACCCTTAGTATTCATAGGATGTTATAGAGTAATAAAACACTAAATATGAGTGGATTTTTAATGTCGTACAAGAAATGATACACCAAGGATTAATTATCATTCAATGAACTCTTCATTTTTTATTTCTTCTTATTTTTTCCATTATTTTTACAAAACACATTTTATAACCAAAGCATATAATATTAATTTATTAGTAAGATAAAATTATATTAATTAGGTTAACATATTTTTGGTGTCATATTTACACTATTTATATAAATATCATTCTTTTCTTTTCCCATTATCCTCACAATGTATTGTCAATGGTCGGTTAACCACCTACAGATTCATTACCATATAAAAAAATATTTCCATCATCATGGATTGATATTATATAATTTATATAAAATAAATAATGTAACAATTTGTCTTATTGGATTATGGAATTAATTATACAAATTAATAAATTACATTGATCAAATTATAGAAATTGATGAAAAACAAGGAATATTTATAAAAAAACATGATATAATAATGACCAAACAATAAAAAATAAATTTTAGAAATATTTTCAAATGAATATAATTAGTAATAACTGATAAATATTACAGATATTCACTTCTAGATCAATATTTTAATAAATTAAAAAATTATTATTCTAAAGGTGAGAAAGTGAGGAAATAAAAGGGGAATAAATTTATAGGGATTCTCTAACCCAAATATATTTCCTTGGGTTATTCCACATTTTGACATATTTGAAATGGAAATTACTATATTATTTCTTAAATATAACTTCATTATTCTAAAATTTTCATTTCTAGGATATACATGCTTCAAAATTTACATATAATCCAAATACGATGATTTCAAAGAATATATATATTCCAAAACACATCTTTTACTTCTCTAGAGTTGTTTGTTATTCATATTGGAATGATGATGATTAATCCAAATATTTTTTCCTAATTCATTTGGGAATGTAATGTTTATTCATTAAGTTATTTATGAACAAATTTTTATGAAACTCATTCCATTACATGAGTTATTTAAGGACTACAATTTCCTTATGTTCTATATAGAAAGCATAATTATATAAATATTATGAAGTGATGGGTGGGACCAAAATTATATATCCCAATAATTAATTGGTTAATGTGGTGTATCTTTTGTAAAAAATTAGAATATTCATGAAAATGATTCTATATTTTTTCACAATAATGATTTCATGATTATGGAAAAATGTTATGAAACAACATGACACTATCTTTTCTCCCATACAAATTTTCCATATGACCACTATTAAATGATGTTTAATTTTTATGAATTTCCAAAATACATTAATTTATCACATATTTTACTCATTATATTTATGATTATATATGAATATTATATTCAATTGATTATTATTCTCACCCATGTTATATTTCATCAAATCCATTATACATCCCCTTATTGGGATTTTAGCACTCCCATATTTTTGATGTACATCCTTATATAATTACATGTACAAAAGAGAATAATATAATTTATTAAGATAAATAATAAGGGTTTAAATAATTTTTTAATGTACATGTTATGTAGGTTCCAAATTTCCCTAGTCCATTAAACATTTTGATCATGGGTTGTATCTCTATTATGTTGTTTATCGTAAATATGATGAAATTATTATGTAATGCAAATAATGATCTATATACTAAACATAAGTTCTATAAATAGTATAAACTACTTATTCAACTTGAATAAGCATAATATGAATAGATATATCACTATTTATATCATTTTTAACCTTAGGTTCCTCAAAAAATTTAAAGGAGTAGGTCAATGTTGTCCTACCAATACTTCATCCACTGAATGCCTTGATTGATATACTTGAAGACAATTTTTGATATCTATCCTAGAAATTAATGTAACTTTTAATACCCTTTTAAATTAATGGAAGATAGTTCAACCATGTCCATGTTCACTGCCCCTATTTTCACCATCATTAGAGTATTAATAATCTATAACTAACACAAAAAATCACAGGGACATATCCCCTTTAGTATATGAATTAGGTATATTAGTTATATGAGTTATTTATATCAGGGTACACAATACTGAATATCTTTTAGAATATACATCATGTTCTTTGGAATAACTCGACCCATCTTATTCCACATATCCACTTATAGACAAAATAGTTTCAACACATTCTTCTTATAATTATTTTTCATGAAATGGAAGTGGTAGAGGGGAGTTAGGTGGTCCAATAGAAATATCTAAAGGCATAGTCAAGATTTACTCATGATCCACCTTGGCGCCCTCATAAAAATAAAAAATTCAACATCTTCTTCTTCTTTAACATAATTATGATCCACTGATCTCATAATGACATCCACATCATCACTAGAATACACAATAATTTTAACTTTTTTAGGACATGGATAAAATATATCCATTGGTATAACATGGCATTAATTAGGGTTAAAATTGTCATACACCTTATCTGGGTTATCCAATAATTCTATCTTCCAGGGTTTCCAATTGAATCTCAAGTTCCTACAGATCCTATATGTTATGGACAATCCATTTGAAAATGTTTCTTCCTATTCCTCATGTACTACACCACTATACAGCAATAGGGATGAAATATTTCTTGTATAATGCATGGAATTGAATCTTGAATATGTATTACATAATTCATTCATGTGGCATGTTACATATCATTCCAAGTTTATATGGATCCCATTTTTAATCATGATAAAAATGACACAACACTACTGATACAATATATGGAAGTTTACATTTATAGGATGAATCATATATTGTAAGAACACTGATAACAACATAAATCAACACTTAGGTCCATAGTAGATGGACATAAGTCTATCCAATTCACAGTCGGCACTAACATAGAACTCTAAAAATAAATGTGAACATAGTCTAATTGATATGAAAATTTGTATTCCTCATACTCAAATATATATGGAACACAAAAAAATCACTTAATTTTGAAGAATACACGAATACCATTCAATTTATATTTTTCTTAAGGGTTTCACCCAACTTTCCAAAAATGAGTTTCATATTCCCAAGAAGTTAAACAAATATCTTTGTTTACATTGGATTACCATTTTCCTCAAAGAAATATTTTCATCCTTGATTCTGAATATCTTTTTATAATAGTGATTTTCTTAATAGAAAACATTGTCCTCTGAAATCGTTTTCATCACCAAGAAGAAAACACACTAGTTTTGGGATTCATGGAAACACAATACCTATCATGCTTCATTTTTTCCATTCTATATTTTTTTATTGGAGGTGATTCAACAAGAGTTGTGGCATTTGAGTCATGCTTCATCCTTTGAATGTTATCACCTGATAAAATGTTTTGAGGGTTATTATTAACATGATAGTCTCAAGATAATAGGTTTTTGAGTTAAGGGGTAAGGCAATGAAAGGAAGGAAGATAATTTCGGGGTAACAAACACATCAACTCAGATTCTAATTTTAATTCGAAATGATTTTATATAGGGAATATAATAATATTTTTTAATAGGTATGGGGATGACCCCCATTGAAAATGACATCACAATACATGATTTATTATATCAATATTCATTTTCCTTGAATTTCAAACAAGAATCATAGAGATATTTGTCTGACATATTATAAAAATATATAGTCACATGTTGAAATTTATACCCCATACAAGTAATGTCTCCTTCATCTATAGAATATTTTAAAAACTATTATATGTATCTATATATTCTAAATCAACAGTAGATAATGAATTTTTTTAATAGTTTTAATACACCATTATACTAGAGAATTTACCAAAATGTTACATGTTCCATAAGTTATACTTCGAATTATCTTAAAACCACTAATATTTTCTCCAAAATAAATAATTAAACGGAATTAATATCCTATAGAATAAAAAAAATCCATAGTTTGTTATATTATTGATATATTTAAAAATTAATTTAACATCATTTATATGTGATTATTTCATATTTTATTGTAAATTTGAACACATGCACACAATAAAAAAAATTTCAGACCAGTTAGATATAATGTCTATTAAACATCAATTCATATAAATGAACATGGTTTGACCAAATAGTTTCCTAGACTCATAAATATATAGTTTGTAGCAAGTAATCATTAGAGTATCTCTACCCTAATTACTATTCATAAAAAATAATTTATAATATCCTCAATGTAATTTATTTGGTTTAAAATAATTCCTTAAATATTTTGAATAATCCAAAAACCAAGGATGAATTTTAAAAACGCCAAAAAAATATTTGAAATCCATTTTTCATCACTATTGAAAATTAAAAACTTAAAGATTTTGTAGATGAATGAAAAATAATATCATTAACATGAATTTTTTACTTCTAAATATTCTTTTGAGATTATTATAATAAATATAGGTGGGCCAACCATTCAATTAGTAAATCCTTAAGAAATAAAAACCAGGATGATCCTATCATACTAATAACTATGCGATTGTTTTAAATAATATATATTTATATTTTCATTTAAATATATTATTTAGGAAATGAGGATTTTTAAATATAATGATTTTTCTACACAAAAAACTTCAATTATATAAATATTTACATTGGAACTCTAATATCCATTTTGTATAATTTTAAATCTAACTGTACCGCATAGGATGATGACATTATTGTAGATTCAAGTTTAGATACATTATTAATGGTTGCCTCATTTTCAATACCTTCTTCTTAAATATAATCTTTAGAAATAAATATTTATGTATTTCTATGTACAATTCTTGGAATATCTATATTATTTCTAAACACCCACTTAGTGCCAATGGTATGGAAGTCCCTAGGTCTTTAAACAAGTTCCAATACATTTTCCCTATTAAAATAATTTAATTATTCTATACTTTCCATTAACCAGAATTCATCATATATTGATTCATTATTGGTGATAGGTTTAATCTGTGACAATAAGGATTGATGTTCATACTAATATAAAAGAGAATATATAGACTAAGTTCCTTTAGATTATTCTCCTACAATAGAATATAATCGACGATTTCTATAAGTCTAAATTATTTTAGGGTAAGATTTTTTTATAATTCATTATCTTATATAGGTTTAAGGTCAAATAATGCTTTAGAAGAGGATGTGTTTTATATAGAATACTTTTATTTTGAAATATCACTAGGTTTAACATGGATATTTAACATTGAATTGTCAAACTAAATATTATATATTGAAGTCTTAGGTCCATATGGATCATTTTAACTAATTATTACTTGTAATCATTCTTGAAAAAAAATTTAGTCCATTTATTGGATACCATATTATATTTACTAGATGATGAATATCCAAGGAAAATTGTTTCATCAATTTTGGATAGAAATTTATCTAAATTATATTAGGTATTAAGTATAATGAAAACACCTCAAAAAACTGTATAGTAATGAATTTTTTTTTCATCCATTCCATAACTCAATTAATGTTTTATTTATATATTGTCTAAAAATTACTCTTTTTAAAATATTTTAATATATATTCACAACTTAATCTAATAAATATACATGAGGTTCATCATCGTTACAAATGGTCCAAGATATTTCATGAAGAGACCTATTTCATTGTTTTACTACATCATTTTTTATAGAGACATACAAGTATTTATGTTGTTATTATATCTAGGTTATGAACATAGTGTTTCAAAATCATGGTTTTCAAACTCATAAACATAATCAATTATTATTTTCTTAATGGTATATCCACTAAAGTACTCTACATATTTTGAATATTTGAAAAAATAATAAAAATCCTCACTTTTGTGAGTTAGAAATAATACCCAAGTATATTAATAAAATTCATCTATAAGAACATATTATTTAGGATTCTCATTTAAACTAGAAACTCTATAAGTTCTAAAAATATCATTGCTACCTATCACTAGTGTTTGAAAATTAAATCATCATTTATTATATTGAAATATATATGGTATACTTTTTCTTTTTCTCCTAGGTTACAGACTATTTTTTTGGGAATTATAGTTTAGGAATTTACTTCTCTAATAAATTTATAGTTAAATTTTTTTGATCATATATTGGAATGTCCTTGTAAAACCCCAAAATTTTATGAAAAATATTCTTTTTAATTTCATTAATGTCTTGTGTCGTATGCTACTCCAAAAGGAGCTTTCACAACACGCATCCTTGACTTGCCGTGCATTACACGCAATCACGACATTCCTTGATAGCGCGTTTAGTACGCAATACCGAGTTTCACTAAACAACGATATGCTATTAAAATATTATTAAAACCAGCCATTATGAATAGTAATAACCACTTTTTGAAAATTTATAAATTTTATTTTTCAAAATGGACTTCATTTTTGGATTCGGAATATCGAAATTAGCTTAGGGTAAAATTTTGGTACTTTTCGGATAACTTTCATTTTCTGATGAATAGTGAAAATTACTAAATTTTAATTAAAAACAACATTTTTAATCGAAATAATCAATAGTGATAAATTATTAATTTTTGTGGTTTTAAATTATATTTAGAATATAATTTACAATTTAATACAATGTTGGTCATTGGATGTAATTTCACATTTAAACCAAACATAAACAAGTGTCAATCTTTTGATAGTTATTATCTCTTAAGAACAGGCTATTTGTTTAGACGACGAGAATTAATTTTTAAATTAATTAATGCACCTGATATTTTTTGAATTTGGTAAAATAGACATCATTTTTGAGTTCATAATATCAAATATAGCTTAGGCCTAATTTTTGGTATTTTTCTGGAAACATTCATTTTTTGATGAATAGTGAAACCACTAAGTGGTAGTTTAAAAAAATGATTTTTTCATAAAACATAATTTTACTGCTTTTGTGAGTGAAATTTCAAAAATCCGAGACACATAGTTGATGTCAGTAAGTAAAATGTGGTTCAATGAGATGAAAATAATTTTTGGTGAATAGTAACTTTTTACTTTTTTTTACCACGTTTAAAAGTAAATAGTGTAATTAAGGGTAAAAATGATATTATTATTACCCTAACACATGTCCTAATTCTATTGGATAAGTTTACATCGACAAAAAACAACATTAGGAATAAAATATGACCATTTAGGCCCACTTGGATTAGATTAGGACATTTATTATTAATTTATTTAAAGAAGGGTTAAAATAGTTAAAACGATGTTTAATAAGTAAATAATTTTTAATATTGGGTTATACATAAGATAAATTCGACTATAAATTTTAATTAGAAATATAAAAAGATTTCCTATATAATGGTATTTTATTTGTAATTTTTAGACATTAAATAATTTAATTTATTTATGACACAAAGATGATGCAGTAATTATCTTATTAATAAAATATTGACATAATTGATGTTCTAAATACACAAATAAATGTAATTTGAGACTTTTTATGAATTCAACTAATTTTCTAGGTTAATATGACATATTATTATTGATTTAATTAAATGTTTTCGAACTAATCATTCTGTTATGAGTTTCACAAAAATCAATTACTAAATAGTGTCAAAATTGACATAAAATAGTTTTTTAAAACAAATATTATATTATTAATCATTATTTTATTCCTAAAAATATAAGGTTCGGCCAAATGATTTAGATAAGGTTATATATATTAATAATAAACAACTTGGGGTTCGTTTGGCTTCTTATAGTAAGATTATTAACCTTATAGTGTAAGAACACAAAAAGACACGGTAAAAGTAAAATTATCTAACTTAAAGTTAAATATAAACGATAAGGTTAAAGTAGGAAACTAAAAATGTCTAAATTCTATTGGATGAGTGGATTTAGACCCATCCCCACCTTATCTTAGAAATAAATTAATTTGGAGCTATTTAAAACCGAATTTGCCTTTATAATAAAATAATATTTTTAGTTTTTCCAAAAGAGCCCCTCTCCTCCCTTATAAAAGGGAACCTCCTCCCTCTCTTCCTCACACCACTTTGAGCCTTCAAGCTCGGCCAACCCCTGCCAGATTCTTTTCTACACTTCCCTAGAAACATCCTAGAGGTCTTGGTCTTCTTCAAAGGCCAATTTTAGTGCCCTAAGAGGAGGACACAAAGAGGCGCTTCAAAGAAGAGGAGATTTAGACACTTACGAAGCAACTCAGACCTTAGGTAAGAGAAAATATCACAATCTCATTTTTATCTGATATTGTTTATACTTTGGTATTTACTTGGGTGTATTTTATCATCCATATACATGTTTTATAAATATGTAATATTATTTCCATCCACCTACAATTGTTTAAATACAATTTTACCCTTCGTTGAGTGTTTAGTAAAAGATATGAAAGGAATCTTTTGTCGTTTTTCGTACGAGTTACTTTTTGACTTTTCTGACAAAAGTACGAGAAGAATGTTTCTTTAAAATTATACGGCATGAATGGATTTTTAAAACATTATTTCCAAGAATCTTACTTTACAAGTTATCAAGTTTATTTTCAATCAACTTCTTTTAGTTTATAATTGTATGACATGTTAAGAAAGGAAAAGTGTTTTTGAAGTAGAAAGGATATTTTTTTCAAGAATGGAGTTCAAGTGTTTTATCAAAATAATTTTCCATATAATATAATAAAGGGTTCTTTTTTCATCCCTATTATTACATTTATTTGATTGTGTTGTGATGGAATTATTTTTATGAATTCCTTTATCTTATATGAATTGTTTTATGATGTCATAATGTTTAAGATTCCCATTTTTATTTCATGTGTTATGCTAGGATGTATAGTTTATGATTTTGTGGCACACATAAGAATGGTATCATTATGAGATGGGTGGTACCTATATCTCCCTCCAATGCATTGGGTAAAGATTTTATATCTCATGAGATAGACATGGCTGGAACGACATATTAAACCGGTTCAGTGAAACATGACTGAAACGAGGAGTGAACTCGGTTCAAAAATGGACTTTGTCCACTAAAATAGTCTTGGAAATGAGTCTTGACTAATAAGAAATGATTCTCTATGATTATGTGTGTATGACATAAAGTTACATGTTTTAAGTTATGATTATTGGGATTACATTTCACTACTATGATTTATCCCATGTTATGATATTGTGATCTCTTTTCCAGGTTATGATTTCCAAAATGTTATGTCGTTTTGAATATGATGTGATTGATATTTATTTTGTTTACCCTTACTGAGCATTTGATCTCACCCTTTTATTTTTTATTTTACCCAGGATATAAAGAAAGGTTTTAGGTAAAAAAAGGAAGATCTTTATGGGAGACGTTGAAGATATTTCACCACGATTAGAAGATTACGTTCCAAGTTTCCAAAGACACTAAACTATTACGGTCCTTGTGTGTCTGTTTTTGTTATGTATTAAGTATTCTGCAAAAGTAATGTAATGTCCATGTACGTCAAGCTTCGGGTCTCTACAGTTGGTATTAGAGGAAAGGTTTAGTCAACCTTTGGAAATTAGGATGCGAGAACTTTAGTGAGATCCCTAGAGATATGTCTAAGGTATATCTAACGATGTCCCTAAGGTTAAGTATACGTATAGGTTATAGTCCTAGAATTGCGCTAACGATCTTAGAATTTAACCTAAGATGTTAGATATTGAGGGTACTCCCCCTTTACTATGTTTTTTTCCCTAGCATGATTTTTACCTCTCACACTATTCTTTTTGGGTTTGAGAAAATGGCTGGAAACAAGAAGATTCACGATAATGGAGGATATGACGGACAATGGAATGATATTCTTCATGAGCAACCAAATGAAACGGGATTTGGAAGTCCAAAAATCATTATTATTCCTAATCAGAAATCTCATAATATGATCAATAATCTCAACTTTGGTAAGTTTCCCGACTCAGATATTAAGAGAAAGATGGAGTTTCATGATGATCATAGAGAAAAGAAAGTTCAATTTCCCTCATGTAAATCATGTGGGAAGAGGCATCGAGGAGATTGTTTCAAGGGAACTGGAAGATGCTTTGGGTGTGGAAAAGAAGGACACAGAGCCAATAAGTGCAATGAAAAAGGTTCAGTTAACACCATGTATGAGGATAATGGTATTGCTACGACATCATCAATGGTTAAATGATTTAAATGTGGAATGTACGGGCATTATGAAAACCAATTCCCTAAGGGAAAGTCTCATGAAGAGAATCAGTACGGCCGTATGGGTAGTATTTATGTTGATGATGATGAAGAGACTACAAATGATATGTGATATGAATGAATTGTTGAAGCTCAGTCAATGGTTTAAGAAGGTAGTGGGATGATTACATGTTTATCAAGTGTAATGTTGTATAAGTAATCTCATTGTACTATAGAATAAAGCAACATCTAAGGATTGTTACACTGTTGTCTTTCCTTGAGTTTTGAAAGTGTATGATTAATGGTACCAGTATCCATTAAAGGTTATTCAGATATTTTTGGAATATAGATGATATGCGCATAATGAAGGGATAAGGAGAAAATTAAATGTTTGATAGTATTAATGATCTCATGACTGATATAAGGAGAAGGTTATATGATAGTTTGAGTATATAGAATTTTTGGATTTTGGTATGTGGAAAGAGTTAACTTTTGACAGCATTAATGTTTTCACTAAGGTTCAATGGTTATTCATTCTTCAAGAGAATACATGATTAAGTTATTCACATGTTTTTAATTTGACCAACAAAATATATCTTATGATATATGGGGGATAAATGATGGCATTCAGGTGATTGTTATGTGACATTTCAAGTAATCATTTTCCTTATACTATGATCTTGGACTGAAGTATTTTAGATAAGCCTGAAGATTGGGATGGATTATGTTGGACAGAAGTTAGGATAGAACTTTTTTAGATATTATTGATGGGATGTTATAGTAATATAGCTTTAGAAAAAGGACAACTTGCAGGATGGGTGACGACCCATCGCGTCGGACAAAGCTGTGGGAATCGAACCCACAACCGAAGTGTGACTGGCCTTTATCGCCTACCACTGGCCTACATGAAGTCCCTGTTTAGTAGAAACTAGTTTTATTATGTTATGTAGTATGATATATGAAGTATAAGTCCATTTTAGGAACCATATATGATTAATCTCACTATATATGGACTTATGTATTTTTTGATAACTTTTCTAACCTATTGTTTGAGACAGATGGAATGACCCATCATTCTATCACATGATCTTCTAACACATCGTGAATGACAAATTCAACTTCATTTCTTTAAGAGATGAAGTGGAAATTTTCCAAAGAATGACTAACGATGAGACTATACCAAAATCATGAAAGTATTTATTCTAATTCCAATTTCATCAACTTTAGGGAAATGATCTTGAAAACCAAAAAGGTTGTCCTAGTGCTCTTATATCTGATGAATTAGATGGTACCTTAGATCGTCACAAATTTATGGCTTTGTGATTGCTGGATTTTCCATAGCCATGTTCTCTACCACTCTCCATCAGAACATGATGGTTAGATTTCTCTTCCATATCCATATTTTCACCTTTCTAGAAACCTAGTGATTAGTTTATTTGGGTAACCGTTACGTTTCATAGTTGTGTTTTTAAATATTGGTTTTGGTATTCCTTTTTTACGATGTGGGTTTCTATTAAAGAAACTTTCGAGTAGTAAACCATTTATAACCCCGGCGAATTTCGAGGGTGAAATTCATTTTAAGGGGGGTAGAATGTAACACCCCGAGATTTTATGAAAAATATTCTTTTTAATTTAATTAATGTCTTGTGTCATACGCTACACCAAAAGGAGCTTTCACAACACGCATCCTTGACTTGCCTTGCATTTCAGGCAATCACAACCTTCCTCGATAGCACATTTAGTACGCAATACCGAGTTTCACTAAACATCAATATGCTATTAAAATATTATTAAAACTAGCTGTTATGAATAGTAATACCCACTTTTTGAAATTTTGTAAATTTTATTTTTCAAAATGGACTTCATTTTTAGATTCGAAATAACGAAATTAGCTTAGGGTGAAATTTTGGTACTTTTCAGATAACTTTCATTTTCTGATGAATAGTGAAAATTACTATATTTTAATTAAAAACAACCTTTTTAATCGAAATAATTAATAGTGATAAATTATTAATTTGAGTGGTTTTAAAGTATATTTAGAATATATTTTACAATTTAATACAATGTTGGTCATTGGATGTAATTTCAAATTTAAACCAGACATAAACAAGTGTCAATCTTTTGATAGTTATTATCTCTTAAGAACACGCTATTTGTTCAGACGATGGGAATTAATTTTTAAATTAATTAATGAAACCGATATGTTTTGAATTAGGAAAAATAGACATCATTTTTGAGTTCATAATATCAAATATATCTTAGGCCTAATTTTTTATATTTTTCTGGAAACTTTCATTTTTTGATGAATAGTGAAACCACTAAGTGGTAGTTAAAAAAATGAATTTTTCATAAAACTTAATTTTACCGATTCTGTGAGTGGAATTTCAAAAATCCTAGAGACACGGTTGATGTTAGTAAGTAAAATGTGGTTCAATGAGATGAAAATATTTTTTGGTGAACAGTAACTTTTTACTTTTTTTTACCACGGTTAAAATTAAATATTGTAATTAAGGGTAAAAATGATATTATTATTACCCAAAAACATGTCCTAAGTCTATTGGATAAGTGTAATTCGACCAAAAACAACCTTAGGAATAAAATATGACCATTTAGGCCCACTTGGATTAGATTAGGATATTTATTATTAATTTATTTAAAGAATGGTTAAAATAGTTAAAATCAATGTTTAATAAGTAAGTCATTTTTAATATAGGGTTATACATAAGATAAATTCAACTATAAATATTAATTAGAAAGATAAAACGATTTCCTACATAATGGTATTTTATTTGTAATTTTTAGATATTATATAATTTAATTTATTTATGACACAAAGATGATGCAATAATTATCTTATTAATGAAATATTGACATAATTGATGTTATAAATACCCAAATAAATGTTATTTGAGACTTTTTATGAATTAAACTAATTTTATATGTTAATATGACATGTTATTATTGATTTAATTATCTTTTTTCGAACTAAGCATTCTGTTATGAGTTTCACAAAAATCAATTACTAAATAGTGTCAAATTTGACATAAAATAGTTTTTAAAACAAATATTATATTATTAATCGTTATTTTATTCTTAAAAATCTAAGATTCGGCCAAATTACTTAGATAAGGTTATATATATTAATAATAAACAACTTGGGGTTCGTTTGGCTTCTTATAGTAATATTATTAACCTTATAGCGTAAGAACACAAAAAGACACGGTAAAAGTAAAATTATCTAACTTAAAGTTAAATATAAATGATAAGGTTAAAATAGGAACCTAAACTTGTCTAAATTATATTGGATGAGAGTATTTCGACCCATCCCCTCCTTAGCTTCGAAATAAATCAATTTGGAGCTATTTAAAACCGAATTTGGATTTATAATAAAATAATATTTTTAGTTTTTCCAAAAGAGCCCCTCTCGTCCCTTATAAAAGGGCACCTCCTCCCTCTCTTCCTCACACCACTTTGAGCCTTCAAGCTGGGCCAACCCCTGACAAATTCTTTTTTCCACTTCCCTAGAAACATCCTAGAGGTCTTGGTCCTCTTCAAAGACCAATTTTAGTGCCCTAAGAGGAGGACACAAAGAGGCACTTCAAAGAAGAGGAGGTTCGGACACTTACGAAGCAAGTCGGACCTAAGGTAAGGGAAAATATCACAATCTCATTTTTATCCGAGATTGTTTATACTTTGGTATTTACTGGGGTGTATTTTATCATCCACATCCATGTTTCCTCAATATTTAATATTATTTCCATCCACCTAAAATTGTTTAAATACAATTTTACCCTTCATTGAGTTTTTAGTAAAAGATATGAAAGGAATCTTTTGTCGTTTTTCGTACAAGGTACTTTTTGACTTTTCCGAAAAAAGTACGAGAAGATTTTTTTTAACTTATACGGCATGAATGTATTTTTAAAACATTATTTCCAAGAAGCTTCCTTTAAAAGTTATCAAGATTATTTTTAATCAGCTTCTTTTAGTTTGTAATTGTATGACATGTTAAGAAAGGAAAAGTGTTTTCGAAGTAGAAAGGATATTTTCCTCAAGAATGGAGTTCAAGTGTTTTATCAAAATTATTTTCCATCTAAGATAATATAGGGTTCTGTTTTCATCCCTATTATTACATTTATTTGATTATGTTGTGATGGAATTATTTTTATGAATTCCTTTATCTTATATGAATTTTTTTATGATGTCATGATGTTTAAGATTCCCATTTTTATTTCATGGGTTATGCTATGATGTATGGTTTATGATTTTGTGGCACAAATAAGAATGGTATCATTATGAGATGGGTGGAACCTATATCTCCCTCCAATGCATTGGGTAAAGATTTTATATCTCATGAGATAGACATGGCAGGAACGGCAGGTTAAACCGGTTCAGTGAAATAGGACTGAAACGAGGAGTAAACTCGGTTCAGAAATGGACTTTGTCCACTAAGATAGTCTTGGAAATGAGTCTTGACTAATAAGAAATGATTCTCTATGATTATGTGTGTATGCCACAAAGTTACATGTTTTATGTTATGATTATTGGGATTACATTTCACTACCATGATTTATCCCCTGTTATGATATTATGTTCTCTTTTGCAGGTTAAGATTTCCAAAATGTTATGTCCTTATGAATATGATGTGATTGATATTTCTTTTGTTTACCCTTACTGAGCATTTGATCTCACCCTTTTATGTTTTCTTTTCCCCAGGATATAAAGAATGGTTTTAGGGGAAAAAAGGAAGATCTTTATGGGAGATGTTGAAGATATTTCACCATGATTAGAGGATTACGTTCCCAGTTTCCAAAGACACTAAACTATTACAGTTCTTGTGTGTCTGTTTTTGTTATGTATTAAGTATTCTACAAAAGTAATGTAATGTCCATGTACGTCAAGCTTCTGGTCTCTACAGTCCTAGTCTACTTTTCCAAATTAAATTAATCTTTAAGAAAGGTACTTGATCAAAAAGAAGTTTGAGAATATAACGAATTCAAATCAATATCATAATAATTATCATTACATAGTGTAGTAAAGAATAAAACATTCTTATAATCATTAATCATGAAATAATTATTTAAAAATTTAATATAAAAACAATTGTCACATAACTATGATATGAAATGAATATTATAAATTAATCCATCTATATATAACACATTAGAAGTATGAATAGTAAATGAGTTACCTAATTTACCAAGCCCAATTATTTTTACTTTATAATTTTAACAAAAGGTGACAAAAAACCATATAAATTTAAATAATTTTTCAAACCTGAGTTGTCTCTAGTAATGATTCAAGATCATGAACTATGTAGAGGACATATATGATTATGGGTACTCATCAAGTAAATTTTCTATAGTAAAATTAAAAAATATTGCATTTTTGACCCATAATTTGTGGGGTCAAAAAATGTTATCATTAAGTGGTTTAGTAATCCAAAATCTATTAAATTGTTTTTTCACAGAATGTCTTTCTAATTTTAAATATGAAAAAATTATTATGTCAACATGAGTATGAAGTTCTTACACACATGGATGAACGGGATATAGAGACAATCGTTTTTCTTATAAGTCATTCTGAGTCCCGGTTGGTAACAAATTCCCGTAAAATATTTTTTAGTATTATGTTTACCAAGTATCATTGTAACAGTCACTCTACCATTTTTGAATATTTATAGATGATTTTATTATTTTATATTCTACATATTGAGTCCATTTTTTATCATTAATAATTGAAATTTTTTTTCCTTATCCATTGATAAAAATTCATATTTAAAATGAATTGAAAAAAATTTCCTTCTTTATTATATATTATTTTTCATTATTTTCATTAAATATCACATAAAACGTTTAAAATTACTTTAAAAAATCATTACTACACATATTTTCAACATAATTTCCATTCCAAAAAATATTTTAAATATAAACAGGATATGATGGAATAATCTTTTTTACCATGGATGTGTTTTTCAAGAAATACATGTTTGACCGAAAATGTATTTCCTCCTTAATCTACTTATACCATTTTACCTACCTTCTATGTATCTTCATGTGGTTTTCAAAAATTATTTTTATCATTATTTTTCTAATATTTCTTCTTTGTAAAAACTCTCTTGCAATTTCCCTGTATTTTTTCACTCATTACAGGTTATCTCATTAGTGGAGTCATCCTTTATCTACTCTTTCCTCCAATTACCTCTATTTTCAAATGTAACAGTATAATTTTATTTTTTAAATAATTAATTCTTCTTGTAGAATATTTTGAATAATCTATCTAGATGTGTCATTTCCTCATCATAATCATCTTGTGTTTCAACGTCACTCAAATTTTCAAATTTGGTTTCCACTTTCATTTTTGGGTTATATGTTTATTGAATTCCACTTATGTTTGTATACTTACTCTTTATTAATTTAAAATATATCCTCATACATAATATCATTCCTTGAATATATTTTATTTCTAACATAATTATGTAACATGACTCTTTAATAGAGACATAGGATCCTCTCTACCTATCATGCATGTATATGATAAGTCTCATCACTTTGTATTTTTCTATAATTTGTTTCCCATGTGCATGAATTTTTATCACTATATCATTTGACCTATGATACATATTATAAATGTATTCATCATGATAAATATTAAATGTATCATATTAAATGGTATAAGTATTTAAAAAATATCTTTAGCATTTTTGGTTCCCGCATTTGATATAGGAGTGTATCCCAAATCTCAAAACCAGTTGAATAGAAATACATTCTATTATATTCATGTTATCCTAATATACAATATAAATAATCCATTGCATTATAATTATTTTCATATTCTTCCATTTTTTAATTTCTTCAGCTATCACTAGATGTTTTTTTATATTTTTCTTAATTGGGTTCTAAATATTAAATCTTACTCTCTCTATAAGGAATTGAAGTTTGATATTCAATTAAGAATAGATAGTTCCATTTAAATAAGCAAGATTACTAGTATTATTTTCTTCATGATGATTATTATCCATTAATATATAATTTTATTAAAAAAATTAAATATATTTATGTAAAATAATATTATTATCAAAATAAAATTATAAAACACTGGGTACCGAATATTGTTCAGAATAGACAACTCAATAGGGGTAAATTGAGTCACCAATTTATGATTTATGATTTTAAAAATTAATAAGAATCTAACTTTCCAAATTTATTAAAATTCCCAATTAACTAAAATATATGAGTTATACAACTATTTATCTTCAATAATATACTTATAAAATCCATTAATGGTCAGTTAAAATAATTTAGAATACAATTTATACAATAAAACTCGATTACTAGAATCCAAAGAAGTATATAAAAAAAATTAATCCCTACTATCAAAATTATGTCTATTTATATTGTTCTAAATAAATAAATTGGATTGTTTTAAAAAAAGTGTTAAAAAAGATATCATGTAAATGAGTTAAAAAGAGGTTAACTCACAATCCAATATATAATCCCCTACACCGAGAAATATCTCACTACCAAGAACATTATTAAAGAATAATCTAATCCATAACTTAGATCTTGTTTTAAAAAATAAATATAATATGCAGTCTAGTCCATATCTATACTCTTCAGTAGTGCTACATGGGATAAAAATGTAAAAGAATAAAAGAGAGTGTTTATCTCCCTAATAAAATTTTAGAGACAATTTTTTCAAATAAAAAAATTAAAAAAATATATCGCAAATGTTAAGAAAAAAATAAAGAGTAATGAATATAGAGAGTGAAAATTCAATGAATCTCTATAAGATTAGAGGAAATTTATTAGGGTCACAACAATTTTTTTGGGAAAAAAGATCAACCAATATATCATAAATGTTTCAGGAAAACAAAGGGTTGTAATGTGTTATGAAAAATCCCATTATATATCATAAACAAAAGTTTATTTTAAACAATTATTCTCCATATTTTTGATATTCATTGTCCTTGTGTGGTTCTAATTTTTAATGATCAATCCTTCTCAAAGAATTTATTGTATAAAATTCATTATATCCTTAGGTTAATTGACTATATAAGTAATTATAATAAAAATTTTCATTTCATATTGGAAAATATTACAGTGATTATATTATATATGGTATGTTGACTTTACTTAGGAACGATTACTTTTTTTCATAGAAACTAGGAATGTTTGTTTGTAAAATAAATGTGAACTAGTTGGTTGGCATGAATACTAGGATAAGTTGATTAGAATAATAATTAGAAACAGTGACATCATTCTTTCATAAGGTCAATACATTTAACAATGTTGTATGTACTCTTTTTCTCATGGTAGGTAAATATATTCATCTGGTAGGTACTCCAATTTTCGTAGAAGTTACTTCCCTCTATACAGTAGCTAATAATTTTATCGTGGTAGGTTTATATCATCATGTGGTCACTACAATACCAGATATAGTTAATACATTTCATAGAGAAATAATTATAACCTTCTCATAGAAACTATATTTCCCCATGTGTTAGGTAGTTTCCTTCATGTGGTTGGTAGTTATTCTTCATACAATCACTTGAACATCAACACATGGTCGTTATAATAATTGGACATGATTTTCATACACTAGGTAGTTTTCTCATATTCTCAAAAACACATGGTCACTTGGTCTTCACTAAGGGTAGGTTATCTTCATACAATAGGTAAGCATGGTCACATCCAAAAATTATCAATTTTAAATAGTTCTGTTTCTAAAAAAGTTTACTAAAATAAAACATAAAATTCATTAGAAACATTATAAAAGTTATTTCAGACCATTAAAAAATAGAGGCATTAAACTAGGAAAAATGAATGAATGTAATTTAATCATATGTGATAAAGCATATAATGGTCTATTATATGACCAATAATGTGAAATCAATTATTAAAATTTAATTTTTGATCATTAAAGGTCATCCTTATAGTTTAAAATCAGGGTTCATTCATATTTTTTGTTTCACCAATGCTGGATGACGAAAAAATTGGTGAGATAGGGAAGCTGACATTATGATTAGAAAATATTTTCTGGATTTTAGTTTGAATAAAATAGATAGAATATAAATTGTTATTTTACCACTAAAATTAAATTGAAAACAAAATACAATTTATATATCTCAATTGAGAATGATTGTTTCTTACCAACTCATGTGATTAAATACAATTTGATTGAGCTAGATGTAGATTCACCCATTTTGGAGAATCATGACTATATCATCAGTTATTGTGCATACACGTTTAATGTAATTTTGTACCTCTTTGTAAGGTTTAGTGATAAAATCATACACTCAAAAATGAAACATAATAGAGGGACATAAATGTTAAAGCTCATTTTCTAGACATTTCACTTAGGAATCTTGTTTATTTTTCTGAAAAATATAATGATGAACTGTGGGGTGTTGTGCAGACCCTAAACCATTAGGTTACTTTCAATTTATTTTTTTTCTATTATTTCTCATGTATTTTATAATTATAATTTAATCTAGTGTTAATGATAACCATAGGAGAAAGGGATAATGATAAATGAACATAATGTTTTGGGATAACACTGGGTACCAAATGGAATGATATTGGTTACCTTGTTGATCACCATATGATGTAGGGATTTTGGGAGTCCTGATAGATCCTAGTGATCCTAGACTAGGTTCTATGTAGTAATATATTTGGTCACTATATTTATGGGAATTTTATTAAACTAACCCTAGAATAAAACATCCAAATTTTAATAGAAGAGGATTTGGATCCCATTTTCATCGATGAGACCACCATATTAGCGTTCTCTCTCTGTTATCCATCATATAAAAAGATGTGTTACCTTTAAAACATGAGTCCATAGGATCCATTTTGTGATTATAACTGCTATTTATATTGGTAAGGCCATGATACACCAATAATAATCTATTGTTTATTTTTTCTTCACAACAATGTATATAATACAATATATATCAAATATAGGGATATTGAATCTCAAAAAATCCCTTGATATTATTCCAACAAATATGATATATAAGTTCCACCTAAGAAAATCAAGGGTAATATTTATGTTTGTCACTATAGGTTTACTCTCCTCATATGGAGGTCATTTAAAATCTTATTAGTATTTTTTTATATGTTACTGATTTAATATTGTAGTGGAATGTATTATCCTATTGGGACAGAATAAATCTTGGAAATATACTTAAAATTTAGAACCCATTCTCCTCTCATATATGTACGGTTTTATCCCTGTAGTGATAATGGTTTTAGTTAGTTTTACAAAAAAAACAATTCATTTTTCTCTAATAATGATAACATTGAACGTAATCATGAATTTTATCATGGATTCATTAACTTAGAATTTACTTTTTTTTATCATTCTATGTTTTTATTTTCTTCCTAGAATCTTAGTTCTATTACTCCTAAATCATTCCTTGTAATTAGATTATTAAATAATATCTATATTTTGAGAATGATCAATTATTGTAGTTGTTATCCTATATGCTTTGATATCATGCAATAGTTTATATATTTACTGTGTTTCCTAATTTATTCTTTAATGTATAAATAGCGTTCTTAATTTCTAAAAATGGAAATGTTACCATTGAAATGGGTAGATAATTTTTTTAATATGTGTCAAGTAACACCTATTTTCATTTGAAAATTTCATTATATGATATTATCACACTATAGAAAACAATTATACCCCTTCACCTATTCTCAAGGGTATGGACATTATAATTTATCCAAACTAGTAAACATGATTAACTATGCTTTAAATGTTTTTGGAATGAGATCCTAAATCAGTATCAAAGATCTATATATACAAATAGTATATCTATACTAATGTTATTTTAAAATCATATAGAAGATAGATATGATATATCTTATATGGTTTTGTGTTATGCTTGAAGTAGTTATGTTTGTTATGGATCCACCTTGTAATGGACGTTACTATTATATTATATATAAGATAAATAATTTTAATGAAGACTATTGTTTTTATTATGAATAACTATTACATACTTGTTTTCTTCTTGTATATATTATATATTATAACATGTGTTAAGGGGTGTAGGATAAATATCATAGTATTTATTGTAATTCCAAAACTATGAAAGTGTCTAAACACGATGAATTTTGATATTATTTTACATGATCAGTGAAAGAGAAAGGCCCCTGAGTGTGGGAACTAGTCATAAATGGATCATAGAGTTTGGGTTGTATTTTTAGGGGCTATTGGTGTATGTTAAGGGTGTATTCACCTTAGATGTTCTTAGGAGTCCTTTAGGGTGTTATCTTTAGATAAATCTACAATTTGATTATTAAATCCATGTTTATATTGGACATTAATTTTATATATTTCCTTTGTTTATACATAAAATATTTGAGGATTTTATGGATTTTTTATCTAATAAATGGATTAAATTATAATCAATATCATATTATTTAATTTTAAATATTCCATTATTTTATTTTAGATAACCCTTCCTTTCGATCATTTGCGACATGTTTGGATTGGTCATTCAGTATGTATAATTCTTATTATAGACATACATAATTTTAGCATACTATGGATGTTTTATCATATAAATGAATAAAATTATGTTTCATGTTATGTTATTCAATCTTAATTATTTTTTTCACTCACCTATTTTTAGTGGTTGACTTTCTATACACTTGTTATAAAAAATTATTTAATTGGGTAATGCCATATATGATCATTAACCAAACACAGTTACCTGACAATAATAATTTGGAAAACCATCTTACATGTGTATTTTATTTAAAATACGACATTTAGTCTGTCATTTTGTGATTAATAGGTGTTTTATAGGTGTTATAATGGCCTGATCGATCCACTATTTGGGTATTCAGGTCATAGTTGTGAATTTTATCATCATAGGTTTGGAGGTTCATTTATTGTTGTTGATCATGAAGCATAAAGAGAAAATTTGTTCTCCAAAAAATTAAATGATCAAGAATAAAGAAAAATAAAAATTTAAAATGTTGTACTGTATGAATTCATGCTAATAATAGGCACATCACATAGTTGTTAAAAAAGTTAATTTTTTAATATCTTTTGGTTATAACTTTATAATAGTACTATTTAAAATTAATATATTAATTCTTTTTTGTGTTGGTTGGTAAAAAAAATATTCATAATGTAGAAGATTATATGATTATGCATCACCCATGGGTAAATTACATCAAACATTGAATAACAATTTTTTAATTATATATTACCTATAATATTCTAGATCATCCAAAAATGTTCTTTTATAGTTCAAAAAAGATTTTCTTCAATCCAAACAATGAAAAAAATTCCAATGAAAATATTCTTTGTCTAACCTAGATAATAACATCCTATTGTTGTTTTGTTTGTGATGTTGAATTCCTCATCCATCTGATTCAAATTTCTTTTTTTGAAGTAAGAAATTTTCTAGGGATCCTCTAACAAAAAATTGAATTCATCTTGATATTTTTTTTTGAATTTGGGTAATTAGTTTAGAATTATTTCAACTAAAATTATTTTACTGATGTTTTTATATCATGATATATATAGTGTTGGATTTATGGGAATCCAAGGATGAGTAGATCATACACTCAATGGAGTTTAGTTTTGTTTCAACAAAATATTCAAATTCCCAAGGATACACAATGTGGGGGGATAAATTAGTATAACATTTTCTAAAAATATCATTCTCTAAAATAAATCTACATCATTGGTAATAAATTGATCATCTTGAATAAACCAAACATATCATATACAAAATGTAATGAATTTAAAGAGGAGAAAAATATAATTTTTTGTACAAGGGTCATCTAAAATTTGTGAGATTATTATTTTATATAAATTTTTTTTATCTATATCATCAATTTTTCCAATAAGATACTATTATAAAAATATATTTTTGAGGTATTTATTTTTGGAGACTATACTTCCCATCACAAACACCACCCCTACAAGATTTATTATATCAGAACAAGACTAACAAATTATAAGAAACAGTAGATGTAAATGATTAATTAATTCATATATTTGTTTCATTTAAAATAGATATGTAAACTGACTATTCGACATTGAAATATAAAATAAAAATACAAATCTCCTCTTTTTCATGAAAAACAACTTCAGAATCTACATATTAGTTAAACTATGATGAGCTTGAATTGCTCAACTCTTAATTTGTAGACTCATTTATTCATTTGAAACTCTTCTTTCCTAATATTCAATAATATTAACTCTTGAAAAATAGTTCTTTACGTAAAATATAACATTTTCATATTGTATCACTTTATCTTGTCATATTTTATATTTATTTTCAATTCTTTTTCTCTCTTTCTAATTAGTGTCAATTGTATCTTTTTTAGGAAATATGGATATTTTATTTTTCTACCAATTCTAATATTTTACATCCATTATTTGTCCAAAGTGATTTATTTAAGGGTAGAGAACCTCTCCTAACAAAATATACATCCCGAAATAGAAAATAATAAATCCTTTTTGTCATTCAAGACAATGGAGTGATTATTAAAATTTAACATCATAAAATCACATTTTAATGCATTATTTTATTTAAAAATGTAGATTACTTCTTTTGAAACCATAATAGTTACAAATGTTCCCACAAGAACGTTATATTCAATAAAAATTATCGTTTACCTTATGATACTCATTCAATATCCACAAATCTTAGTAAAAATTATTTATTATTTATATATGTATCAGAGTACATAACATTACTTAAGATATGATGAGTATATATAAGAAATCATTTCATAAAAAATTCATCAAAAATATAATCAAATTTTATTTAAAAAAAATCTTGAATAACTAAAATGTTTCCTAGTTAATTTTAAAATAAATAAAAAAATTAATAATAACGTTACTATTTTTGAATTATTTTTTAAAGATAAAAAAATTCAATTTGACTTCAACTATATCTCCCTCATTTTATTGAACCTATTAAATATATTGTTCTCTATTAAATTATGACAATATATTCTTCATGATTCCTTGAAATTTTAAATGTTAGGTTTTAATCATGGAATAAAATCAAGTGCATCCTCTATTATAAATATATTTCGAATATCTAAATCTAGGGAAATTTTTTTAAAAAAAAGAAATTTATTTAATGGAAAATATTATATAGATATAGAAAAATTATTATGGGTAACATAATCATATTATTTTGAAAAATATTCCAACAAACGAATTCAAATAATTTGTATGAGGAAAACATTAATCACGTAGAAAAATTACCTTATGTATTGAAAAATTCTCTAATTTATTATTCCGTTTAGTTACACAAATATCAATTCACATAATAATTAAATTATTAACCTATGAATAGATTAGTGTTCTTAGATAGCATAAATATTTCACATTGGACACTACATGATTTTATACCAAAATATATTCATTGAGCTGGATAACATATTTTTATAAGAAAAAAAATAAACGTATTCAAAAAAATAAAAGAAAATCCTAGAATTTTATAAATTCAAATTAGACCATAAAACAAATATCAAAAACATTTATCATGAAATTAAAAAACATGTTGATACCTCAATAAATTATCATATAAAATATTGTAAAAAATGAAATCAATAATAACTCTAAGGTCACATCAATCTCCAACTTCTGGATTTGGGAGAATCACCACTCAACTCTTATATATAAACTCAAATATTTTCACAACTATCCGAATCAATTTAGAATCATAAAATGATATCCCTGATCATATTAGAAGCATCTTACACCACACTACCAGATTATGTAATGGTTTTAAAAAAATTCCACCCATCAGTGATAACAATTTATGTCCAAGTGAAATTAATGAACTCCACCTCAATCCGTAATTCAATAACATACATCCATTACTCACAATCAAATTAATTCCCACATTAAATATTATACAAATTATTATTTTCAAAAATTATTGAACCATCTCCCACCTATTAGGAATGTCATAACTCTTTAATGTAGAGTTGTTTCCCTTTACCCACCCCACTTTTCGCACGATCCAAATCCTTATAGAGTTTTCAACAACTATAAACTTTAATATGATAGGGGAAGAGTAATCATGGAGTTTCAGAAGTACATTCAGGATCTCTCCAATCAAATTTATTTAGTGAACCTATCAACCATTTGTTATGTTTCTCTTACAATACTATTCTTCATGTTGCTTTCTCCCACATTACCATTATTTAATTTATATACAAGATCAATTTTTTTAAACCAATAGGTTTGAGACTGATTCATGGAATGATCCCTTACATTTTCATTACCATATAAAATTTATATTGGATTCTTAATTTTAAATCTAAACTCATATATTTGAACTTGCATCCATTTTATCTGAGTATATACAAGTGTTTCCTCAATATACTCATCTTCATCTATTCTCAATACAACAAAACTTTTAATAATATGATTCCATGCCATATGAATCTCATCATGAATTAATGTACCAAATTCTATGGAAATTATTTTAACATAGTCTCTATCCTAGATAACATTAGTATATACCTGCTACATAAAAATAGTTTTTTTTGATATTTCTGGACAAATATATTTATGATTTTGATAAATATTATAATTTAATTGGTCAAAATATTGAGTGATTTATTCGGATCATTTTTATTTCAATAAAACAATTTCTGAATTAATAATATTTAATGTCAATATGTTTTTAGTTAAATAATGATTCTAGAATATTCTAGGTTGTCCATTTGTTTCATAGTAGTCCTCATATCGTAAATTTTCAATATATTTCCAACTATAATATGTGTTGAACTCCCCATGTGTTTATCCATTCAAAATAACTTCAAAAATTCCCTATAGTATTTTTCTTGAGATAAAAATATATAATTATATTAATGAATGACTTGTATAATTAACATATATGACAACTCACCACCATTGACATATCAAATGACTCTACATTTCCTTATAAATCTTATCAAAATTATTATGTTTTTCACATATAATAATTATTTCATTTATATATATTTTTAAAATGAGAGTCACTATGGATTGAAATTTCACATATTCATTATAATAAACATTTATATTTCATAAGATGATGATTTTCAAGAATCCAACCAATATAGGATTCCATGATCTATGTGAGGTGACCCATGAAAAACAAATATACATATTTGGCCATTTGATATGAAAAATTAATATATTAAATAATAATCCAGATCCTATTACAATAAATAATTATTATATTTTATTTTAGAAACTTATGAAATTTATTTTATTAAAAATATCCAACAACTATAATAATTTTATTATCTTAAAGTAATCTATCAAGAAATGTACAATATATATATTTCATAAAAAACATCAGATGATAGAATCATAAGAAAGGGTGAGATAAAATACTCATTATGGGTAAAAACTGGAGATATTAATCAATTATAATATTAAATCATATTATCATAATAAGGTTTTTAAAGCATTATAATAACCTGTGAACATCTTATACAGTCAGTCAAAGATTATAATTCTTTATTCATAGAATAAATATTTTGATTTTCAGAAAAAAAAAGATTTATTAGTGTGAGGAATCCTCATTAATAAATAATGATCCATCAGATAATATAATAAGAATAATAATTTTTTTACTAATTTGGTTATAGTGACAATCATATAATATTATTTCATTAGTTAAGCATCACTACCATGATAGTCATTACATAGTAGACAATGTCCCATAATATACTAGGTTGACTCCCCATCCTTTTTCATTCATAGAATGGGTTCACTCCCCATCGTCTTTCACATTATTTCATGATTTAAAAATAATCACCAAGTACATTTGAGTGATATATAATTCTGATCCCACCCATCATGAAATGAAAACTATTCAATATATATTCTATAAGATCATAAAAACATTCATTGTTTCATTATAACATAATTAACATATGGGGAAAATGTGTTTCATAGAATCATCCATAAAACATCATCA
Organism: Viscum album; assembly: GCA_963277665.1. Lineage (NCBI taxonomy): Eukaryota > Viridiplantae > Streptophyta > Magnoliopsida > Santalales > Viscaceae > Viscum > Viscum album. Next base: position 1,179,009,829 of record OY728134.1, on the reverse strand, counting down.
TAATAATCCATCCATAGAAACAAAGTTCATTGTATCATAAGATCATATCACTAAATAATGATAATAAATATTAATGGATATTAAGAGGGGTAAAAATAACATTAAATGTCAATTAACCGATTTCTTCAGAATAGTTGAAAATTAACATATTCTCTCAATAATATTTTAACTAAGAAAACCAATTATATGGAGAAAAGTGATTAATTTTAAAATAATCATGTATACATATATGGTACTTTTGAAATAAATGAATTTTCACGAAGATGAAAAAAATCCATTCATATGGTAAAAATAAAAACAAATAATCCATTCTAATTTTTTTAAAGACATAATTAACCTATTTTGAATACATTTTAAATATAACCACTTAATGTTTTTAAAATAAATTATAATGTGTTTGAATAAGAATTTAAATAATAATTTTATTCTTGAAAAGAACATTCCTAAAAACATACTAATGAACAAAAACATTAGATAACTATTCCTCTGACCAAAGAGGAAATGAGGAAAAATATAAAGAATACCTTTCTCAATTGTTTTCAAAAAGGAAATGAGGTGAATTGAAGGAAAAGATATAAAAATAGGAAATAATCATAGATTAATAAGATATATGGGATTTAACAGATATATAGAATATGTAAAGACCTGGATTTTAACATTTAATTTTTTTAATTATATGGAATTTTCTATGAGTCTGCCAAAATTGATGGTGTGTGATTCTGAGGCCTGGTGTGCCCTGAATGAATTTATGAACTTTTTTTCGGATACATTCAGTAATCGTGTGAGCGGTGTTTTGTAACTTTTGAACCAGTGCTCGTAATAGAAATACGAGGACACTGTTGAACTCACAACACTGATATTCACATAAGGAGACCTTCACCTCGACCGCAGTAAGTCAAGGGTGGAAATTGGGTTTCAAAATTTTTGTGGGAGAAAATAAAATAAACATTCTATATTTTATTTTTTGAAATTTAAACCTCCCAATTGAAACATGAAGGTGGGGACCCCACGAGGGTGGTCGAGCATTTAATGTTGAGCATTCAATTCCCGGTTACATAAAATGTGTAACCATATTCCACCTTAATTAATAGGATTCATTAATTCAGAATTAATGAATCAACATTAAACTCCTAACTTTCTCCAAATTAAATGTGCCAACTTAATTTAATTAATTTACAAACATTAATTGAATTATTACTTAAGTTTATTTAATTTGGAACCTCACCTATAGAGAGAAAAAGGGATTAGAAAAGAAGGGGAGAGATTTAGAGAGTGGGAAAGATATTTCTCTAATAAAGGGGATCCTCTAATGAAGAACGACTTCTGGAATCGAAGAATAAGGAACTGACCTTGGAGTATCTTAAGGGAGTGATGAACGCCAACATCACTCTTCAATGACTTCATCTTCATCCTTATGCCACCTCCATCATAAAATTGAGGGAGGGGTTTGTTTTTAATATGATTGAATTTATTTATCAATTCTTCATATTGTAGTATCACAACGATGACGACCGAACTAACATTGCCATCATCCCGCGCACATACCTTGCCTCTTAACTTTTGATTCTCCGCATGGTATTCGTGAATTATTCAATGCCAAATATTTAATGACGCTGGAAACCCAATATTTTGTTGAGCGCGACATATGGATGTGGTGAACTCAACCCAATGATCGAGAATATGTGATTCTTTTATTTTTCAGGCTTAGAATGAAGCCACAATGGCTCATGGAATAAGGCAGCATCCGACACCAGAATGACCATGAGGAAGGAAGGGTTTCACGCGTCCCCACTACCGGATGATGAGGAATCCGTGGCCCGTTTGGCGCGGCAGGGAAGGGGGCGGTCCGCATCCTACTGGACACATGGTGGAGCGGTGGCATGCATCTATGCCGCTGGAGGAGCAAGAGGCCTCGACTGCTTGGCCGTGACAGAGGCCGAAGAGCGGAAGGTCGTGCAGGCGGTGGTGTAGCAGCGGCGTGCGACCACGTCGCTGGGAGGATGACCGGCCGGAACACCAGCTGACCGTTGTGGTTTGGTGGATCCCGATTGCGTCCCGCGGTGACATGGCAGTTCCTAAAGGCGCTGACTATTTCCATTCCGAATGAAAGGGGGACGCTCCCACCTTGGTGCTAGCTCGGGCAGACCGCGCCACTGGGCCGTGCCAGTGTTTCACGCCAACGGGCCATTCCACCGGGCCGCACCACCACCCCCAATGGGGGCTAGGCTGGACCACAACCCAGTAGGTCAGGCCCGACAAGGCCCTGGACATCCGGGCCGGACCCAGGTTGGGCCAGGTCAGTCTGACCGGTTCGGACCGAACCCGAGCCCAACAAGACCCAATTTCACCTTTGTGGCCATATCTTGAGAACCGGGCATCCGTTTGATGAACCGTCTGTGGAAAAAAAATCCTTGGATCGAGAATGTACATTTAGTATAATCCACTTGAGTTTTTGATAATGTTGGAGTACATCTGAGTTGGATTGAACCCTGAATCCAACCGGGCCCTCAGTGCAGAAATCTTAATAACTTACAGACCGGGCGTCCGATTGACGCATCGTCTATTGCATTGGGTCTCTTATGAATTGAAGGAAGTTTGGGATACTTCTTCATGGAAATTAGGGGTAGTTGAGGTATGACTGATGTCTTGGGGAGCGGTTCTCCCAAGTGCGCTACATACGAAACCCTACGACTGGATGAGATTTGACGACTGCTGACCATTTCGACTCGGAGATACTCGATAAGCCTAGTGGGGAGTGCCTCTGTGTGATGCGGAAGACCCAAGATGGGGAGTGACTCTTTATGATGTGGAATAACTATGGCACTCAAGAGGTTGAGTACCTCATCCGACCACAAGGGGGAGAACCTCTGTGTAACACTAGAGATCCTTGGTGAGGAGCGCCTCTCTATAGCGCGACAGACCCACAATACTCAACCAGAGGAGTATCTCAACAGTCCAAGATTAGTGAGAAGCGCCTCTGTGTGACATGCCAGCCTCACTGTACTCGTTTGAGGAAACGTTATCTAGTAGCAGTGGTGTTTGTTATTGTTACTTGGGATGTTACATGTTATTATCATTAGAAAATCATTCCATTGGCTATTAGAGTTCATAGTGATACTGTGTGGGTCAACATCATAATCCTGTTTCACAAATTTTTATACTTGGTTTTAGCTGAGTCTTATATCTTCATGGAGTACCTGTGTGGTACTTTATCTTCATGGTGATACCTGTGTGGTACTCCTACATTCGTGGTATTATCTGTGTGGTATTGTTCTCTCCTGTGTGTGGTGGGTATATTTTGATAACTTTGGTATATGTATGGGCATATACCTAAGTAGGGTTGAATGTTATTTATATGTTTTGTGGTTTATCATTTGTGGATTTGGGAGACCTTAGGGTGTCTTGGGGTCCTTACTAAGTATTTTTATACTCACCCTTGCATGGGCTACGCCCGCACCTTGTTGTGTCTAGTGCAGATGACAGACAACGCTGACTGGGGACGAGGGTACCTAGACTAGAGACTGCTCAGAGTTGGACCTTTGACAAGGTGATCCACAGAGACAATCGTTCGAGAGCTATACCAACCCTTCAGGTAGGATCCTTGGAGGGTGTTAATAGGTTCTATACTCAGTTTTACTTGTACTTTTCAGTTTTTCTTGTACATTCCAGTTGGGCTTGTATTTTGGCCCCTTTTACTTTTTGTACTCACCATGTTTACTATATAGTTTACATTGTGCTTGTATCTGGGTGTGTTCTTTGTTTGTGTGAGTTATAATTTATAAAGGAAACTCTTTCCAGTTTTAGAGAATACACCTTTTGGTGCTTATCGCCAACCCCTAGCCTATGGAAGGCGGGCATGGGGTAGTCACGACACGGGCCCCAAGGGACGGGTTGTGAAAAATTGGTATAAGTGGAGTTCGGTTTTACCGATGAACTAAGTCCCTGAAATTTTTTGTGTGTGGAGTTATTGTGTTATGTATTCTGTGTGTGGTTTTAGTTTGGGCAGTCCAGTGTTGGTGCAGCGGCTGACATATCTATACACCAGGACCCTGACTTCTCATTTCCAACTCAGTGCATGAAAACACTGATTGTGTATGTGTTTTTGAAAAGTTTTCTTTGTGATATTTTAGAGTCATCACACCAGGTATAAACATAATAATCTTGGACCACCTATTGCTTTTCAGGATGCTTCCACATAGAAAACCATCTAGGATTCTAGTTATAGTTAGTGATGACAACCCACCGAGCGATGAGACTTTGGTGTAGGGCCCCCTTATGGTAGTTGTACCATCAGGTGGTGTACCATCAGCACCACTACCCATTGGGAAACCAATGCCACCAGCCCCAGCAGTAGAGGGTGCAAGTCGCATGAGCACATTGCACGAGTTCTAGCACTAGAGGCCATTGTGGTTCCTGGGCGAGACAGATCCATAGGCAGCTGAGGATTGGCTGGAGGTCATGGTTAGAGTTTTTTGACTGCTAGGGACACTAGCTGATCTCATGGTGATCCTTTTCACCAGTCTTTCTCAGGCAGCAGCAGGCAGATGTTAGAGATTGGTACTCCAGGTTCACGATAAGGTGACTCTCTTCTAGGTGGATTTCAAGAGCTTTTTTAGAGAAGAGTTCATCCTATCGAACTTACACTCAGTGCTTATACAGGAGCTTCTCTACTAATGACATGGTAGCATGGTTGTGGCTCAGTATTCAGTGAGGTTCACTGACCTCCCATGCTACTCAACTGATATGGTGTGGGACCCTTTCTTTAGGGATCCTACCTTCGAGAAGGAGCTCAAATGAGAGATTAGAGGTTTGATGGTTTCTATTAGCATCTCGATGTAGGAGGGGATGTTAGAGAGAGTGATCTTAGTAAAGAGTTTCCTTGCTGAGGAGTCACCAGCAATGAGACCCACCACTGGATGACACGTAGTAGAGCCATCGGCAACTGGTAGTAGACAGATGACGTAGAGGTCCAAGAGGACCTGACCTATAGGCGTATGACGTTAGGATATATGGTCGGTGGTGAAGGGCTATTGAGGCAGAGCATGACATGAAAGGATCATGCAATGTTACTCATGCAGTGGGTAGGGTTACATGGCTTATGACTACCCGGACCACCATATATATAACTAGATGATGGTCGAAGAACCGCATGGGTAGAGGTGAAGATTCGATCAGAGAGATCCGCCGGCTGGAGGTGGGCGTGGTAGAGGATAAGGCCGTGCAATAGGCTATGGGTGGCGATTTGAGGTTCTATCACCACCACCACCAGGAGGTCCACCTTGACCACAGTGAATAGGTGGACCGAGACGTGCTTTGCTCTATGCAGCTGAGGCCTATGACCATGGTGCTCTGGAGATGATATGAGGTATGATATTTTTCTACTCCACCCTAGCTGCAATACTTATAGACACAGGTTCCAGTCACTCTTTTATTACCAAAACCCTCGTTCGAAGCTCAGATATTCTGTTGGAGCCGTTGGCTCGATCCTTATAGCTAGAGACTCTTATGAGAGATGACTCGACGATTATGCACTGGTGCTGGAAGTGTGAGATTACTCTAGGAGTTGAGAGCTTTAGCTGGGATCTTCTAGTGGCAACATTGAGGCCATATGACATCATCTTGGGTATGGAATGGTTATCCATAATCCAATCATAGATTGACTATATTATGCACAAAGTGCAGTGTGTCCTAACGGATGGGACTGGGTTTTACTTCACTAGTGAGAAGTGAAACTTTGTATTGTAGGATGGACTTACCTAGAGGAGGATATAGACAATCACACATTATATGTATAGTATTACCCTCGGAGTGGTTGATGTTGAGAGTCCGAGCTATCCTGTAGTGGTGAACTAGTACGCTGATGTTTTTCCTGATGATGTTTTGGGTCTACCTTCTCGCAGAGAGGTGGACTTTTACATCGAATTGTACCCTAGGATAACATTGATATTTACACTGGCATATCGGATGGCTCCCATGGAGCTTCGAGATCTGCAAGTACATCTGGAGGACTTGCCGAGAAAGGGGTTGATTAGGCTTAGTGTTTCCCCTTGGGAAGCATTAATTTTGTTCACCAAGAAAGTGGATTGGAGTTTGAGACTCTGTGTGGACTATCAGTTCCTGAACCAGGTGACCATGAAGAACAAGTACCCACTCTCTAGGCTTGATGATCTCTTAGATAAGAAGAAGGGATAACATTGGTTTTTGAAGATAGACTTCAGATTAGGCTATCACCAGCTCAGAGTACGAGACGAGGATGTGCAGAAGACGACCTTCAGATGTCGGTATATGCATTATGAGTTCTTGGTTATGCCTTTCGGTGTGACCAATGCCCTGAAAATGTTCATGGGACTCATGAAAATGATCTTCCAGCCATACCTTGATCGCTCTGTTGTAGTCTTCATCAATGACATCCTTATATACTCAGCAATGGAGGAGGAGCTTGCCTATAATCTGCTGATTGTTTTGAACACACACCAAGAGCACTAGATTTATAGTAAGCTCTAGAAGTTCCAGTTCTAGATACGAGAGGTATAATTTATAGGAAAAATCATCTCGAAGGCTGGATTTTCAGTGAATCCAATGAAGATTGAGGCTATTCTTTCTTGGGAGCCACCGAGGAGCGTGACGGAGGTGCGAAGATTCCTAGGTTTGGCTGGTTACTACCAGAGGATTGTGCCTGACATTCCTAGAGTTTTGGCATCCTTATCAGCATCGACGAAGAAGGGGAAACCCTTTCTATGGTTGGAGATATGATAGTTGAGTTTATAGGATCTGAGATAGAGACTAAAGATTTCCCCCATCTTGAGGCTACCGAAGGAGGGCGTTGGGTACGTAGTCTACTACGATGCATCAGGGACCAGGCTTGGATGTGTCCTGATGCAGGAGTGAGTAGTGATCGCATATGGTTCTCAATATCTAAGACAACATGAGTAGAACTATGCTACCCAGGACCTGGAGTTAGTAGCAGTGGTCTTCGCCTTGAAGATGTGGTGATATTACTTGATGGGAGAATGTTTTACATTCTACAATGATAAAAAGAGTATCTGGTATATCTTCTTTCAGAAGGAATTGAACCGGAGACATCAGCGTTGGCTTGAGTTCCTCTAGGACTATGACTTCAAGATAGTCTATACTCCTGGGAAGGGGATCATCGTAGTAGATTCACTCTGCAAGGGATTTGGTATACAGTTGTTGAGTGAGGTGACGGAGAAGCTAACTGATTTTTGGATATCCTATGTGGATCGAGATAGATCACCTTATATTCAGTCTTTTACAGTCACTCCCCCACTCCTTTAGCAAGTTAGGGATGTGCATCTTGGGGACACTGACTACGAGGCTTGAGGTGCTCCGATATCCATAGGACAGGCACCTGAAGGATTTTCTAAAGGTGGGGGGCACATAATCTTCTCCATAGGGAATACTATGGTACCGATGGCGCTATAATAGGAATTGTTGAGGGAGTTACATACATCCCCTCTATCATTACATCAAGGAGTGGAAAAGATGTATCAAGACCTTTGGAGTTAGCACTAGTGGCCAGCAAAGAAGAAAGTTATAGTAGTGTTTTTCTCTTAGTGCCTCACTTATCAACAAGTGAAGGCAGAGCATCACATTCCAATAGGCTTAGTTCAGCCACTAGAGGTGCCTGAGTGGAAGTGGGATGGAATTTCCATGGAATTTGGGGTAAGACTTCCACACACATCCAAGAGTCATGAATATATCTAGGTGATCATTGACCAAATCACCAAGTTGGCCCACTTCCTACCTATAAAAGAGTAGGGATCAGTAGATATCATGGGATGCCTCTATATACAAGAGATTGTATGGATTCATGGAGTGACATCTACGATTGTCTCCGATCATGATGCACGTTTTACTTCTTGGCTATGGAATGGGTTGCAGGAGGCGTTCGAGACATAGATTCAGTTGAGAACCACCTTCCGTCCTCAGACGGATGGTCAGAAAGAGCAGACCGTTCAGAACCTTGAGGACGTGATATGTGCTTGCATCCTTGATTTTGGCCACAACTAGTAGAATCAATTGCCTTTAGTGGAGTTCACGTACAACAACACCTATCACCGCACTATCAGTATGGAACCATTCGAGGCGTTGTACGGAAGACCTTTCAGATCAACACTATACTAGACTGGCCTAGGGGAGTCAACACTCATGGAACTAGAGACGGTACAGACTACCACGGAGATGGTTCAGATCATCCAGGAGAAGATGATGACTGAACAGAGAAGGAAGAAGTCCTATGCTGATAGGAGATGAAGACCTATTGATTTTTAGGATGGGGACCATGTAATTCTACGAGTCTCACCTAGACAAGGTTTGAGGAGGCTTGGCTATGGTGGAAAGTTATCTCTGAGGTTCATCGGACCCTTTCAGGTACTACGTAGAGTTGGCAAGGTGGTTTACCAATTAGCTCTTCCACCTCAGTTGCATCAGGTGCACGACATTTTCCATGTATCCTAGCTGAGGAGATATGTACATGATCCTTAGCCAATCATTGACTGAGGAGAGTTGGACATCAATGATGGGGCGACATTTTTGGAGATTCCAGGGGAGATTGAGGATCAATAAGAGCAGGTCCTTAATGGATGTTCGATACCTCTAATGCACATTTTTTGGAAGTTCGGGAACCTCTAGGAGAGAACATGGGAGCCGGAGGCTCAGATTCATTCTCAGTACCCCCAATTGTTTTCCTAGTTTGTGTTGTGGATTTCGAGGAAGCAAATCCTGGAGGTGGGGAGAATGTAAAGACCTAGTTTTTTACATGTATTTTTTTTAATTATATTGAATTTTTAAGAGTCCATGAAAATTGAAGGCGCATGATTCTGAGGCCTGGTGTGCCTAGAATGAATTTCGGAACTTTTTTTCGGGTACGTTCAGTAAACGAACGAGCGGAGTTTTCTAACTTGTAAACCGGTGCTCGAAATTGAAATTCAAGGACACCGTTGAACTCACAGCACCAATATTCGCTTAAGGATACCTTCACCTTGACTGATGTAGGTCTAGGGTGGAAATTAGTTTTTGGAATTTTCGTTGGAGGAAATAAAATAAATATGCTTTATTTTATTTTTAAAATTTAAAAATTTCATTTGAAACATGAAGGTGGGTAACACACGAGGGTGGTTGGGCATTTAATTCTGGGCATTAAATGCTGAGTTACAAAAAATGTGTAATAATATTCCACCTTAATTAATAGAATTAATTAACTCAGAATTAATGAATCAACTTTAAACTCTTGGATTTCTCCAAATTAAATGTCCCAAATTAATTTAATTAATGTAAAAAAATTCAATTAAATTATTGCTAATGTAACGCCCCGACCCCAGTTACCCAGAGTCGGTGCATTATTACACGACATTGACATGATCACAAGAAAGATCAAATCTCGAAAGACCGATTGGTTTAGTTTCCTTGGAAACACTAGATATATTCATATAGTTTTAAATTACATCATAAAGGGAAAAACTACTACAACAACACATTTTCTTCATAGACCACACACATATCCCCACATACTATCCCTGCAGGTCATTCATAAAATACTTCTTCACATCCTGGGAAAAATAAAACATAGAAAAGGGGTGATCTCAAATACCCAGTAAGGATAACAATATAGCAGAAAATTTCATAAATAAGAATAAACATTTAAGGCAATATATAACTAAAACAAAATACTTTTAAACTTGAACTTCAACATATTATGGCAAAAGTAAAATTAAATAATTCCATTTACTTATTCACATGGATATTCTACTAATCGAATAATCACATGCAATATCAATAACCACTTTCATAATGATGGAATGCATAATTCCAGACTATCATAACCACATAGCCGAGGCCCCATGCCAAGACTACAAATAAGATTTTGCCAAGGCCTTGTGCCAAGACACTAGTTTGTCTCATGAGACCTACCGATGCATCGAGGAGCTATAGCAGGCTCCACCCGTCACATATTAAATTCAATGCATTCCCATATGAAAAGGTTTAAACATAACATAAACATTCGTATTAAAACTGGCATAAGAAATGTCAATACATTCACCATAAACTATGAATGGTATAAAAATAGCACATACACAGTCAAACATATCAGAAAACCTTCAATACAATATAGAAGTTTTGTATCATAATAAATCAACATCAAATAAGCGTAAAATCCATCAAAGGATGTTGACATAGATGAAATAAAAACTCTTTCTAGAGAAATATATCTTTCTATTTTGAAATCATTTAAGAGTCATATATTTATAAAATAAAACATTTTCTTTGAAAATATTCTTATAATTTTGAAAGTGAATCTTCGATGATTTTATAATGGTGGAAAATAACTGCACCTGCCATATAAGTTAAAAAACATTCTTACCTTAATTCTGTCAAAATGGTTAAAAAGCACCTTGTTTGGAAAACGACGGAAAGATTCCTTTATAAACCTCTTATAAAAAGTCAAACAATGGTATAAATGACTTTAAACCATATTTTAGTAAATAGTAAAAATGTTTTGAAATTAATTTTTAAGAAACATGGATGTGGATGATAAAGAGATCCCAGTAGATTATTACGTATAAACAACCTCAGATAATGAAGAGATTGTGAAATAAACCCTTACCTTATACTTTTCCTTGGTTGGGGTAGGTTAACCTCATGTATAATGGTGAAATAATTGTTATTAAAATATACAAGAATAATATACATTAATATGATATCATATATGATCTTTTAACATTGATTTGTTAATATTATCTTAGTATTATCGTTGTTTCGGGTTTTAACTTACTCATTTTATTTTATATGGGTTGTTACGTATGCCATGTTTTTAATGGAGAGGTTGTATATTATTCATATCTAGAATGATATCAAGTCCTTAAACATAATTTTTAAATCATTAAATGATAATTATACTTGAATGGATACGATGGAGAATGAATCTCATCGCGTTCGTGGAGACGGTTGTCCGTACGTACACACGAGCGACAATATCATTATTTTGATATTAAAATAACATATAAAAGGATGGTATATCATATATACAGAATCATTAACATGTTATATTTATTATTTACATGAGTTACACATCATTATTATACCCATCCAAATAATAATATATTGAATAACAATTACACCACGACGTGGAGACGGTAAGCCGTACGTACGCACGTATGGTGACATGTTATTCAAAGGGTGGATAGAATACTGAATATGGTTGTACCATATTTATAATAACATCACAGTATATATATGATACTGGAGTTATTATTTTAGAATCGTAACAACAAAGGAATAAGAAGTGGAAGAAGAAAGGAACTTGGAAAAGGGTGGTGAAATTATTACCTCCTCTTCAGGCTCTTTCTTTTTGATTTGATCAAAATGGCTCCTTAGGATGGATTTATGATCAAAATAAGGCTTCTAGGTTGTATTGAGGGATGTCGGGAGAGTATTTGGGAAGAGTTCTGCCGAACCAAATTGCTTTGATGGTGTGAAGAAATGAGAAGGAGGAGTGTCCTTTTATAAGATGGGTGAGGGGCACCTTTGGAAAAGCTAGAAATATTAATTTATAATAAATTCATATTCGGTTTATAATGGCTCCAAAGTTTATTATTAAAAGTTTAAGGTGGGTATAGGTCTAAAACAACTCAAACAATAGAATTTATACAGGTTTGGATACTTATATTAACCTTATCTTTAAGTATTAACTCTAAGTTAATTAGTTTCATTTTACAATGTCTCTTTGTATTTTTATATTATATGGTTAATAAACTTACCAAATACATTCAAGAGACCCCCCAAGTGGTCCATTAATGATCCAAATATCATGATATAAGTCTCTTGGACGAAACTTATATTTTTAGAAAATTAATATCAATTAATAATATAATACGTTTTTTAAAAACTCTTTTATGTCAATTTTGACACTATTCAATAGTTGATTTTTGTGAAACTCATAACAGAATTATTACTTCAAAAAAATATTATTAAATAAATCCTAATATGTCATATTATCCTATAAAATTATTTTAATTCATTAAAAGTCTCAAATTATATTTATTTGTCTATTTATAATATCAATTATTTTAAATTTTCACTATTATGGTAATTACTGCAGCATCATTGTGTCATAAATATATTAACGTATATAATCTCTAAAAATTATAAATAAACTATAATCATGTAGGAAATCTTTTTATCTTTCTAATGAATATTTATAGTCAAAAATCCAACATATATAATCCTATGTAAAAATTGTTTTTCTTAAAGATATATGCTTGTGTCATTTTTGTATTCATTTTAACTTAATTAAAATTAAGTGTCCCTATCACCTACAAGGGGCTCCATGGGGTCCCAAAATCGACCAAAAGATGCCTATGGTCGAACATGTATCACCCAATAAGGCTAGGACACGTTTTAGGGTAATTTAGTATTATTATAATATTATTTTTAAACCATTATTTACCAGATTTACCCTTAACCATGGTAAATAAAATATTTACCGCAGTAATTATTCAAAATGTCTAAAAATAAAAGTTACCTATTTACACAATTTTAACATCCTGATTCCAAATATGGAATCAATTTTTCCAAATTCAGAACACAGAAGTGGCAGAAATTAATTTAAAATTAATTCCCGTTGTTAAAACAAAAAGCGTGTTTTTAAGAGATAATAACTATCAAAAGATTGACACTTGTTTATGTCCAGTTTAATTGTAAAATTATGTCCAATGATAAACATTGTATTAAATTGTAAAAATATATTCTAAATATAATTTAAAACCTCTAAAATTTATAATTTATCACTATTAATTATTTTGATTAAAAAAGTTATTTTTAATTAAAATTTAGTAATTTTCACTATTCATCAAAATATTAAAGTTATCCGAAAAGTACCAAAATTTCACCGTAGGCTAAATTCGATATTACGAATCCAAAAATGAAGTCAATTTTAAAAAATAAAATATATGTAATTTCAAAAAGTAGGTATTACTATTCATAACGGCTAGTTTGATTGGTTATGGTGTGTTAGAACTCGGTGTTTCGTACAACACACGCTATCACATTATTCAAAGAGAAGCGTACCGTAGACGCTTGGGGTGTTACATTCTCCCCTCCTTCAAATAATTTCGTCCTCAAAATTTCTAGAATACTTATCACATGAAAAGACTCGGGTGGTTCTTCATCATAAGTTCCTCGGGTTCCACGTTGCCTCTTCCATCTTATGGTTTCTCCACAAAACTTTTACCAGACGCGTCGTCCGGTTTCTCATTACTTGTTCTCTTGTATCAAGAATTTTGACGGGCTCTTCGCAATAAGACAGATCGGGTTCCAGTTCTAATTCCTCGTAGGTGAGTACATGCGTTGGGTCAGGCATGTATTTCCTCAATAGAGATACATGGAACACATCGTGAACTTTGGGGAGACTTGGCGGCATTGCCAATCGGTAAGCTACAACCCCAATTCGTTCTAGAATTTCGAAAGGTCCGATGTACCTGGGACTCAATTTACCTTTCATACCAAAACGAATGACTCCATTCCATGGAGATACCTTCAGGAAAACATGATAACCGACTTGAAATTCCAAATCCTTCCTTCGATTATCGGCATAGCTCTTTTGCCTACTTTGAGCTGCTTTGATGTGATTTTGGATTACCTTCACCTTTTCCATCGTTTCCTCCACCAGTTATGGACCTACAAGTTTTCTTTCACCAACTTCATCCCAACAGGTTGGTGTACGACATCTCTTTCCGTATAACGCTTCATATGGTGCCATCTGAATACTCGAATGGAAGCTATTGTTATAGGAAAATTCTAATAGAGGTAAATATTGATCCCACAAACCCTGAAAGTCAAGTGAGAAAGATCTCAACATGTCTTCTAAGTTTTGAATAGTCCGTTCTGATTGTCCGTCTGTCTGAGGGTGGTAAGCAGTTCTCAAATGAAGTTCAGTATCAAGGGATTTCTGAAGACTTTTCCAGAATCTTGAAGTAAAACGTGGATCACGATCAGAAACAATCGATAGGGGTACTCCATGAAGTCTCACAACTTCATTAATATATAGTCTTGCTAGACGTTCTAGGGGTAGATCTTCTCTTATAGCAAGAAAATGTGCTGACTTGGTAAGACGATCAACAATAACCCATATTGCATCATTCCTTCTAGGAGTCTTTGGTAGCCCCATGACAAAGTCCATCGTAATATTGTCCCATTTCCACTCCGGTATGGGAAGAGGTTGCATAAATCCTCCAGGATGTTGCCTTCCAGCTTTCACTTGTTGAAAAACCATACATCTTGACACAAAATCAGCAATCTCCCTCTTCATGTTGTCCCACCAAAAATGTTCGTTCAAATCTCTATATATTTTGGTGCTCCCAGGGTGTATAGAGAAATTGGAACTATGAGCATCATCTAGAAATTCCCTTTTTAGATCTTGTATATCGGAAACACAAAGTCTCTTCCCAAATTTCAAAATTCCACCTTCATACACAATGTCTCTCAATCTCCAATCATTCACAGCTTTAATATTCTTTTGAAATTCTTCATCATCAGTCTGAGAACTCTTAATCCTTTCTAGTAAAGATGGTTTGGCAACCATTTGAAAAAGAATTGATGTTTCACCATCCCTGGTTCTTCCCATGTCCATCTTCACTAGATCCATGAAAATTGGATCCCTTTCAATTCTCATATTGTTCAAAACTCCATGATCTTTTCTGCTCAAAGCATCTGCCACCTTGTTTGCCTTCCCCGGGTGGTAGTGTATCGTGCAATCATAATCCTTGAGTAATTCAATCCATCTCCTTTTCCTCATGTTGAGTTCTTTTTGTGAGAAAATATACTTCAAACTCTTGTGATCAGTACAAATCTCACATTTTTCACCATAGAGGTAGTGCCTCCATATCTTCAAAGCAAAGATCACAGCTGCTAACTCGAGATCATGAGTAGGATAGTTTTTTCATGAATTTTCAACTCTCGTGATGCATAGGAAATAACCCTATCATTATGCATAAGGACACAACCAAGTCATTTCTTTGATGCATCACTATAAATAACGAACCCATCATTCCCCGATGGTAGAGTCAATATAGGAGCATTGACTAATCTTCTCTTCAGTTCTTCGAAACATTCATCACACTCTTTTGTCCAAACAAATTTAACCCCTTTACGTGTGAGCTTCGTTAATGGGTTAGCCAATCGGGAAAAATTCTGGATGAATCGTTGATAATAAACCTTCCAGACCAATAAAACTACGTACCTCAGTTATACTCGTAGGTGCTGGCCATTCGTTGATTGCCTTGGTAATAGAAGGATCAACAGAGATTCCATCTTTAGAGACAATATGGCCAAGAAAAGAAATCTCCTGAAGACAGAATTCACACTTGCTAAACTTCCCATATAATTCATTTCTTCTCAGAGTGTTTAGGATAATGTGAAAGTGATTTTCATGATCTTCATTGCTTTTGGAGTATACCAAGATATCATCAATAAATACCACCACAAATTCATCGAGATACTCCTTGAAAACTCTATTCATCAGATCCATGAATACAGAGGGTGCATTAGTCAATCCAAAAGGCATTACAGTAAACTCGTAATGCCTGTACCTGGTTCGAAATACTGTCTTCGGAGTTCCTTCCTTCTTCACACACAACTGATGGTATCCATATCGAAGGTCAATCTTTGAAAAGTATTGATCTCCATGCAGTTGGTCAAATAAATCATCAATTCGAGGTAGGGGATACTTGTTCTTTATTGTTATATCAATGATCTACCTGTAGTCGATACATAACCTCATAGATCCGTCTTTCTTTTTAACAAAAAGAATAGGGGCTCCCCATGGAGAAACACTAGGGAGAATAAATCCCTTATTACTCAATTCCACTAGTTGTTTATTTAGTTCGACTAATTCTACAGTGTCCATTCTATAAGGGGTCTTCGATATAGGCCTTGATCCAGGAATTAAATCAATGGAAAACTCAACATCTCGTTCTGGAGGATGTCCAAGTAAATCTTCCGGAAATACATCTACAAATTCTTTCACAACAGGTACATACACTATTTGAACATTCCTTTCCTCACCCACAGTTATTTCATTCTCTTCCTCCCCAATAATTGAATTTAGTTGAGCTACTGGGGGTGGATCTAAATAAGAATTATGTGGTGATGATTCTGCTCTAAAGATAAGGTGTTCCTTATCATTATCATCAAGAATCGTAACCTCTTTCTTCTTACAATAAATCTTCGCATCATAGTCCAAAAGCCAGTCCATACCGAGGATTATATCAAACTCAATCATAGGTATGACGATGAGATCAGCAGATAAAGAACATTTATGTGCTCTAATGGGGACTAATTCACAAAACTTTGTTGCAATGGTACTTCCCTTAGGAGTTTTAACTGACAACTCCCTTATTAAATCAACTTGGAAATATCTAATTTTCTTAGAAAACTGGGAAGATATGAAACAATGCGATGATCCAGAATCAAATAATGCATTTTCTAAACTTGAGGAAACCATTAAATTACCTGCAACCATGTCTTTCGGAGCTTCTACCTCAGCAGTAGTGATAGCATAACCTTGTCCTTGATCCCTTGGCCTTTTCTGAGGTAAGTTCTCCTGAAGCTTAGGACAATAATTTGCATAATGTCCCATCTCCCTGTAATTGTAGAACTGAACATTGGTAGCTTCCTTCTAACCCTTGAAATCACGAGCTTTATAACGACCCATACTTTACATACATTTTTAATACTTCAAAATTGAATCATACTTATTACAACATATAAAAAAACCACGAAAGGACCATATAGGTGTAGTGTCTTTAGAAACTGGGAAACATAAACAACTGGTTCATAAAGCATCTACTTTGCCTCCCATTTATTTCATCACATCTAGAGTCACTTTTTGGCATATTCTACTTAATAACCTTCTTCTTGACCAGGGGAAAGATAACATACAAAAGGGTGAGCTCAAATGCTCAGTAAGGGAAAAAAAATGATATATCAATCACATCATATACATAAGCACATAACTTTTGGAAATCTTAACCTGCAAAAGAGATCATAATTTCATAACATGAGATAAATCATGGCAGTGAAATTTAATCACAATAATAATAACATAAAACATGAAACTTTGTGGCATACACACATAATCATAGAGAATCATATCTTATTAGTCAAGACTCATTTCCAAGACTATCTTAGTGGACAAATTAGATTTCTGAACCGAGTCACCCTCGTTTCAGTCCTGTTTCACTGAACCCGTATAACCTACCGTTCCAGCCATGTCTATCTCATGAGATATAAAATCTTTACCCAATGCATTGGAGGGAGATATAGGTCCCACCCATCTCATAATGATACCATTCTTATGTGTGCCACAAAATCATAAATCATACATCATTGCATAACCCATGTAATAAAAATGGGAATCTTAAACATCGTGACAACATAAAACAATTCATATAAGATAAAGGAATTCATAAAAATATAATTCCATCACAACATAATCAAATCAATAGGGATAAAAAAACAGAACCCTTTATTATATTAGATGGAAAATAATTTTGATAAAACACTTGAACTCCATTCTTGAGGAAAATATCCTTTCTGCTTCAAAAACACTTTTCCTTTCTTAACATGTCGTACAATTATAAACTAAAAGAAGTTGATTAAAAACAAACTTGAAAACTTGTAAAGGAAGCTTCTTGGAAATAATGTTTTAAAAATACATTCATGCCGTATAAGTTAAAAAAACATTCTTCGTACTTTTGTCCGAAAAGTCAAAAAAGTACCTCGTACGAAAAACGAAAAAAGATTCCTTTCATATCTTTTACTAAAAACTCACCGAAGGGTAAAATAGGATTTAAAAAATTGTAGGTGAATGGAAATAATATTAAATATTGAGGAAACATGGATTTGGATGATAAAATACACCCCAGTAAATGCCAAAGTATAAACAATCTCGGATAAAAATGAGTTTGTGATCTTTCCCTTACCTTAGGTCTGATATGCTTTGTACGTGTCCGAACCTCCTCTTCTTTGAAGTGCTTCTTTGAGACCTCCTTTTAGGGCACTAAAATAGTTCTTTGAAGAATACCAGAACCTCTAGGATGTCTCTAGGGAAGTGGAGAGGAGAAAGTGTCAGGGGTTGGCCAAGCTTGAAGGCTCAAAGTGGTGTGAGGAAGAGAGGGAGGAGGTTCCCTTTTATAAGGGAGGAGAGGGGCACCTTTGGAATAACTAAAAATATTATTTTATTATAAAGTCATGTTCGGTTTTAAATAGCTCAAAATTTATTTATTTCTAAGCTAAGGTGGGTATGGGTCGAAATCCTCTCATCTAATAGAATTTAGACAAGTTTAGGTTCCTATTTTAACCTTATCATTTAGATTTAACATTAAGTTAAATAAATTTACTTTTACCGTGTCTTCTTGTGTTCTTATACTATAAGGTTAATAAACATACTATAAGTAGCCAAACGAACCCCAAGTTGTTTATTATTAATATATATAACCTTATCTAAGTCATTTGGCCAAACCTTATATTTTTAGGAATAAAATAACATTTACTAATATAATATTTGTTTTAAAAACTATTTTATGTCAATTTTGACACTATTTTGTAATTGATTTTTTGTGAAACTCATAACAGAATGATTAGTTCGAACAAAGTCAATTAAATCAATACTAACATGTCATATTATCCTAGAAAATTAGTGTAATTCATAAAAAGTGTCAAATTACATTTATTTTGGTGTTTATAACATCAATTATATCAATATTTCATTAATAAGTTAATTACTGCATCATCTTTGTGTCATAAATAAATTAAATTATTTAATGTCTAAAAATTACAAATAAAATACCATTATGTAGGAAAGATTTTTATATTTCGAATGAATATTTATAGTCGAATTTATCTTATGTATAACCCCATATTAAAAATGATTTAGTTATTAAACTTTGATTTTAACTATTTTAACCCTTCTTTAAATAAATTAATAATAAATGTCCTAATCTAATCCAAGTGGACCTAAATGGTCATATTTTATTCCAAAGTTTGTTTTTGGTCGAATTACACTTTTCCAATAGAATTAGGACATGTGTTAGGGTAATAATAATATCATTTTTACCCTTAATTACCCTATTTACTATTAACCGTGGTAAAAAAAAGTAAAAAGTTACTATTCACCAAAAATTATTTTCATCTCATTGAACCACATTTTAGTCCTTAATATTAACCGTGTCTCTCAGATTTTCGAAATTCCACTCACAGAAGCGGTAAAATTATGTTTTATGAAAAATTCAGTTTTTTTTAACTACCACTTAGTGGTTTCACTATTCATAAAAAATTGAATGTTTTCATAAAAATACCAAAATTTCACCCTTGGCTAATTTCGATATTACAAATCCAAAAAGGAAGTCCATTTTGAAAAATAAAATTTATAAAATTTCAAAAAGTGGTTATTACTATTCATAACGACTAGTTTTAATAATATTTTAATAGTATATCGTTGTTTAGTGAAACACGGTATTGCGTACGACGCAAGCTTTCAAGGAAGGTTGCGATTTCGTGTAAAGCAAGCCAAGCAAGTGGTGTGTATAGAAAAATATTCCTTTGATGATTTATATATCATAAAAGTCTCGGGTGTTACATTCTACCCCCTTAAAATGAATTTCGCCCTCGAAATTCGTCACTTTGTAACAAACAGATGAGGATACCTCTCCCTCATCACATCCTCAAGCTCCCATGTAGCTTCGTATAATTGGTGGTTCCTCCATAAAACATTCACCAATCTAGTGGTCTTGTTTCGTAGGACTTTTTCGCTACGATCCAGAATCACTATCGGTTGTTCTTCATAAGAAACATCTTGCTCCAGTGGTACAACTTCTGAGATGAGTACATGTGAAGGATCAAGTATATACTTTCTCAGGAGAGATACATGGAACACATCATGAACTTGAGAGAGATTCGGTGGAAGCGCCAATCGGTAAGCTACCTTCCCAACACGATCCAGTATTTCGAAAGGACCGATATATCTAGGGATCAACTTCCCCTTCTTTCCAAATCTCCTAACCATCTTCCAGGGAGATACTCATAAGAACACTTTATCACCCACTTCAATCTCTAGGTCTTTTCTTCGGTTGTCGGCATAAATTTTCTGTCAACTCTGAGCTGCTCTTATGTGTTGTTGAATAGATCTGACCTTTTCTGCCATTTCATCAACGAGATTAGGTCCTGATAGCTTTCTTTCCCCATCTTCATCCCAGAAAGTTGGAGTCCTGCATTTCTTTCCATAGAGAGCTTCATAAGGAGCCATCTGAATACTGGAGTGAAAGCTATTATTATAAGAAAATTCCACCAAAGGTAGGTGTTGATCCCAACCAACTTTGAAATCCATAGAGCAAGCTCTCAACATATCTTCTAGAGTTTGAATTGTTCTCTCAGACTGACCGTCTGTCTGAGGATGATAAGCAATGCTAAAACTCAACTCTTTATCCAGAGTATGCTGAAGACTTCGCCAGAACATCGAGGTAAATCTCGGATCCCGATCAGATATAATAGAAAGTGGTACTCCATGCATTCTTACCACTTCCTTTACATATATCCTGGCAAGCTGATCCAGACAGAAATCTTCTCTAAGAGCAATGAAGTGTGCAGACTTTGTAAGACGATCAACTATGACCCAGATAGCATTATTGCCTTTGAATGTTTTAGGAAGTCCTATGACAAAGTCCATAGTGATGTTTTCCCATTTCCATTCGGGTATTGGTAATGGTTGTAACATCCCCTTAGACTTCTGTCTCTCATCTTTAACTTGTTGACAAACCAAGCATCAAGAGACATATTCAGCAACATCTCTTTTCATGCCATCCCACCAGAAGTACTCCTTCAGGTCCCTATACATCTTCATACTTCCAGGATGAATAGAGAATGAAGAACTATGAGCCTCATCCAGCATCTCCTTATTTAATTCGGGGATGGGAGGAACACAAACCTGATTCCTGAACTTTATTATCCCATCACAATCAAGGTTGAATTCAGGAACATTTCTCACCTTCTTTTGTAACTCGACATCTTCTTTCTGTGCCTCTTTAATCTTCACATGTATAGATGGTTGAACATTAATTTGAGAAAGATACCATTTTTCCCCTTTCATTATAATTCCAAGATCCATCCTTTGTAAATCCATAAATATTGGATCTTTTTTGATCCTCATCATGGATAAACTAGCATGGTCTTGTCGACTTAATGTATCTGCCACCTTGTTTGCTTTCCCAGGGTGGTAATGAATTGAGAAGTCGTAATCCTTAATCATCTCCAACCATCTTCTTTGGCTCATATTCAGCTCCTTTTGTGTGAAAATATACTTTAAACTTTTATGATCAGTATAAATATCACACCTTTCACCATAAAGGTAATGCCTCCAAATCTTTAATGCAAAGATTACCGCAGCTAACTCCAAATCATGAGTTGGGAAATTTTGCTCATGTATTTTCAACTGTCGTGAGGCATAAGCTATCACCATATCATTTTGCATAAGAACACACCCCAATTCCTTCTTGGATGCATCACTATGGATCACAAACTTTTATCCACTACAAGGCTGTGTGAGCACAGGTGCACTAGATTACCTTCTTTTCAAATCCTTGAAATTCTCTTCACATTATTCCGTCCAAACAAACTTAACTCCTTTCCAAGTCAACTTGGTGAGTGGATTAGATAATCGTGAAATATCTTTCACAAAACGTCGATAATATACAGCCAAACCAAGAAAACTTCATATTTCAGTTACTATTGTTGGTCTCGACCATCTTTCGATAACCTCTGTTTTTGCTGGATCCACGGATATCCCCTCTTTTGAGATTATGTGACCCAAAAATGAAACTTTTTGAAGCCAAAATTCACACTTGGTAAATTTGGCATAAAGCATCTCCTTTCTCAGGGTCTCCAATATAATTCTCAAGTGATATTCATGTTCTTCCTTACTCTTTGAAAAGACAAGAATATCATCTATAAAGACTACCACAAATTGATCAAGATAGTCTCTAAAGACTCTATTCATCAGATCCATGAAGATAGCAGGGGCATTAGTAAGACCAAATGGCATCACTATAAATTTATAGTGTCCATACCTTGTACGGAAAGCCGTCTTTGGTATATCCTCCCTTTTGACCCTTAATTGATGATACCATGAATGAAGATCAATCATGGAAAAGTATTGAGCTCCGCGTAGTTGGTCAAATAGGTCATCAATGCGCGGGAGAGGATATTTGTTCTTGATAGTGATCTTGTTAAGTTCTCGATAATCAATGCAGAGTCTCATTGATCCATCTTTCTTCTTAACAAACAGAACATGTGCTAGCCAAGGTGATGCACTAGGGCGTATGAACCCTTTATCAAGATTCTCTTGTAGTTGCTTCTTCAATTCCTGCAACTCAATTGGGGCCATTCTATAAGGTGTCTTTGAAATAGGCAAAGCACCCGGTACGAGTTCTATTGAAAACTCAACTTCACGATTCGGTGGAAGACCCGGTAATTTATCTAGAAAGACATCATCAAACTCCCGTACAATGGGAATATTCTTAATCGTGAGTTTCTCACCAACCATTTGAGATAAATAACCTTCATTTAGTGGAATCAATACCCATAAAATGGAATAAATTTCCACTGGAAGGTTATGTTTATCCTTGCATCGATAGACGATCATAGATTGATCTGGAATATGAAATGTGACTTCCCTTCTTTGTCAATTGATATGAGCTCCATGTAGAGAAATCCAATCCATGCCAAGAATCACATCAAATTCCACTATAGGAAGGATCACAAGATTTTCAGGAAGCACTTTCCCACAAACTTCAATCGGAGAAGAATTATAAAGTTTTGATGCGACTGTGGTGCCATTAGGTGTTGTCACAGCGAACTCAACATCTAATTGTTGAGGTAATACGGTGATAACCTTAGAAAAGTCTTCAGAAATAAAAGAGTGGGTGGATCCAGAATCAAATAAAACATTTTCTACTTTAGAGTGGATGGTAAGTGTACCTTTCACCACATCATTATCGTACTTCACATCGCTGATAGAAATTACATGTGACTTTCCTTTGTCTTTATCCTTAAGAGTTTGTTGACGTTGACCATCATCATCAACCCTTGGATTAGGGCATTTATTGGAATAATGTCCCATCTCCTTGAACTTGATACATTGAAGTGTAGTAGGTTCATTCTGTGTATCCCTTCCTTTGTTTTCATCATTAGACATCTTCTTCCCATCATCGCGGCATTCAAATGCCCGATGACCTTCCTTTCCACATTTGAAACATTTACTTGTCCCTTTAAGACAACTACCTCCATGTTTCTTTCCACACATTGAGCATTAGGGAAAGCTCATCTTCTTTTCAGTGTGCTCTTTAGATTTTCCTTTGAATTCCATTTTCCTATTCTTGTCAAACCCATATGACTGATGGGTTACTCCAATCGCTATCTCAACTTTGAGAGCACATCGAACGATTTCCTCGTAGCTATTGAAGTCCCTTATGGCTAAGGCCCTTCGAAGACTTGGTTTTAAGCCACTAAAGAATCGATCGATCTTACTCTCAGGTTGGATAATAATACCAGAAGCGTACCTTGCAAGTCTTGTAAAATTTGCTTCATAGGTACCAACAGATTCATCATCTTTTTGCTTCAGTTCAAGAAACTCTTTCTCCGTCTTTGTTCGGAGAATACGAGGGACGTACTTATTGAAAAATATGTTCTTGAAATCGTCCCATTCCATGGACTCAATTTCATCCCTTTTCCACATATTCTTAATAAGATTCCACCATTGATCAGCATCACCCTCTAAAGGATACACTGCTAAGATGACTTTATCATGTTCAGAACATTGAAGAACTGAAAATATATTTTCAGTAGTACTAATCCATTGTTCAGCAACTAATGGATCAGTAGACTCGCTGAAAGAAGGTGGACGCTGCCTCATGAAGGATTCAACAGAATGCTGCTCCTTCCATTGCTCGTTTGGAAGTCCTGCATGATTCATAGCTTGAGAAAGTTGTGTGAGCATGGCTACAAGTTTTTTCATTCCATCTCCCATAACGTTTGGTTGCTCAGGGGGACAATCATTGCATTTCCCGTTGCATTCCGCATTAACACGATTCCTTCAGGTTCCAGCCATTGACTAAAACCAAGAAGAATAGTGTGAGCAACACTAATTATAATAGGAAAACCACATAATCAAGAATAAAATTTAACACTTAAGGTCTTATCCTAGGTTATTCATGGCCATTTCTAAAACACTAAGATTGTGTTCTATGCTTAGACTTATCCTTAGGGTTCTTACTATGGCTTTCACATCCTAGTTTCTAAAGGTTGACTATACCTTTCCTATGATACCAACTATAACGACCCATACTTTACATACATTGTTAATACTTCAAAATTGAAGCATACTTATTACAACATATAACAAAACCACGAAAGGACCGTATAGGTACAGTGTCTTTAGAAACTGGGAAACATAAACAACTGGTTCATAAAGCATCTACTTTGCCTCCCATTTATTTCATCATATCTAGAGTCCCTTTTTGGCATATTCTACTTAATAACCTTCTTCCTGACCAGGGGAAATAAAACATAAAAAAGGGTGAGCTCAAATTCTCAGTAAGGATAAACAAAATAAATATCAATCACATCATATACATAAGCACATAACTTTTGGAAATCTTAACCTGCAAAAGAGACCATAATTTCATAACATGGGATAAATCATGGCTGTGAAATGTAATCAGAATAATAATAACTTAAAACATGAAACTTTTTGGCATACACACATAATCATAGAGAATCATATCTTATTAGTCAAGACTCATTTCCAATACTATCTTAGTGGACAAAGTCCATTTCTGAATCGAGTCACCCTCGTTTCAGTCCTGTTTCACTGAACCGGTATAACCTACCATTCCAGCCATGTCTATCTCATGAGATATAAAATCTTTATCCAATGCATTGGAGGGAGATATAGGTCCCACCCATCTCATAATGATACCATTATTATGTG
The DNA here is from genome assembly GCA_963277665.1 of Viscum album. Lineage (NCBI taxonomy): Eukaryota > Viridiplantae > Streptophyta > Magnoliopsida > Santalales > Viscaceae > Viscum > Viscum album. The sequence goes on along the minus strand of OY728134.1, from coordinate 1,178,984,772 downwards.
TGCCACAAAATCATAAATCATACATCATTGCATAACCCATGTAATAAAAATGGGAATCTTAAACATCGTGACATCATAAAACAATTCATATAAGATAAAAGAATTAATAAAAATATAATTCCATCACAACATAATAAAATCAATAGGGATAAAAAAAACAGAACCCTTTATTATCATATATGGAAAATAATTTTGATAAAACACTTGAACTCCATTCTTGAGGAAAATATCCTTTCTGCTTCAAAAACACTTTTCCTTTCTTAACATGTCGTACAATTATAAACTAAAAGAAGCTGATTAAAAATAAACTTGAAAACTTGTAAAGGAAGCTTCTTGGAAATAATGTTTTAAAAATCCATTCATGCCATATAAGATAAAAAAACATTCTTCGTACTTTTTTCGGAAACGTCAAAAAAGTACCTCGTACGAAAAACGACAAAAGATTCCTTTCATATCTTTTACTAAAAACTCACTGAAGGGTAAAATAGGATTTAAACAATTGTAGGTGAAAGGAAATAATATTACATATTGAGGAAACATGGATTTGGATGATAAAATACACCCCAGTAAATTCCACAGTATAAACAATCTCGGATAAAAATGAGATTGTTATATTTCCCTTACCTTAGGTCTGATATGCTTTGTACGTGTCCGAACCTCCTCTTCTTTGAAGTGCTTCTTTGAGACCTCCTTTTAGGGCACTAAAATAGGTCTTTGAAGAAGAAAAGAACCTATATGATGTCTATAGGGAAGTGGAGAGGAGAATGTGGCAGGGGTTGGCCGAGCTTGAAGGCTCAAAGTGGTCTGAGGAAGAGAGGGAGGAGGTGCCCTTTTATAAGGGAGGAGAGGGGCACCTTTGGAAAAACAAAAAATATTATTTTATTATAAAGTCATGTTCGGTTTTAAATAGCTCCAAATTGATTTATTTCGATAATAAGGTGGGTATGGGTCGAAATCCTCTCATCCAATTTAATTTAGACAAGTTTAGGTTCCTATTTTAACCTTATCATTTAGATTTAACATTAAGTTAAATAATTTTACTTTTACCGTGTCTTCTTGTGTTCTTATACTATAAGGTTAATCAACTTACTATAAGAAACCAAACGAACCCCAAGTTGTTTATTATTAATATAAATAACCTTATCTAAGTAATTTGTCTGAACCTTAGATTTTTAGGAATAAAATAACAATTACTAATATAATATTTTTTTAAAAAACTATTTTATGTCAATTTTGACACTATTTAGTAATTGATTTTTGTTAAAATCATAACAGAATTATTAGTTCGAAAAAATTCAATTAAATCAATAATAACATGTCATTTAACCTAGAAAATTAGTGGAATTCATAAAAAGTGTCAAATTACATTTATTTTGGTGTTTATAACATCAATTATGTCAATATTTCATTAATAAGTTAATTACTGCATCATCTTTGTGTCATAAATAAATTAAATTATTTAATGTCTAAAAATTAAAAATAAAATACCATTATGTAGGAAATATTTTTAGATTTCTAATGAATATTTATAGTCGAATTTATCTTATGTATAACCCCATATTAATAATGATTTAGTTATTAAACTTTGATTTTAACTATTTTAACCCTTCTTTAAATAAATTAATAATAAATGTCATAATCTAATCCATGTGGGCCTAAATGGTCATATTTTATTCCTAAGTTTTTTTTGGTCGAATTACACTTGTCCAATAGAATTAGGACATGTGTTAGGGTAATAATAATATCATTTTTACCCTTAATTACCCTATTTACTTTTAACCGTGGTAAAAAAGTAACAAGTTACTATTCACCAAAAATTATTTTCATCTCATTGAACCACATTTTAGTCCTTGATATTAACCGTGTCTCTCGGATTTTTGAAATTCCACTCACAGAAGCGGTAAAATTAAGTTTTATGAAAAATTCAGTTTTTTTTAACTACCACTTAGTGGTTTCACTATTCATCAAAAATTGAAAGTTCTCATAAAAATACCAAAATTTCACCCTAGGATAATTTCTATATTACGAATCCAAAAATGAAGTCCATTTTGAAAAATAAAATTTATAAAATTTCAAAAAGTGGTTATTACTATTCATAACGGCTAGTTTTAATAATATTTTAATAGTATATCGTTGTTTAGTGAAACTCGGTATTGCGTACGACACAAGCTTTCAAGGAAGGTTGTGATTTAGTGTAAAGAAAGCCAAGAAAGTGTTGTGTATAGAAAAATATTCCTTTGATGATTTATATAACATAAAAGTCTCGGGTGTTACAAGCTTGGTGGCCTTTTTCACCACACTTGTAAGAGACTCCCATTCCCTTGAAGCAAGTACCGAGGTGTTTCTTCCCACATTTACCACAGGACGGATATTCAACCTTTACCTTCTTCCCCTTATTTACATTCCCAGATTGATCAGCAGGTCTCTTCTTCTCTTGTTTTTCTTTATAGTCATAAGACTTAGAGAATTCCTTTTCGGTCTTGATAGCACATGAGACAATGTCTTCGTATGACGAGAAGGATTGTGAGACTAATGCTCGACGGAGAAATGGTTGTAACCCATCAAAGAAACGATCAATCTTACTTCTTGGGTTACGTATATAATCTCCAGCATACCTTTCTAACCATGTAAAGTTATCCCCATACTTTGAGACATTCTCATCATCCTTCTGTCTCAACCTCAGAAATTGCCTTTCCATATATGCTCGATGGTCGCGAGGAAAGTATTTTTCTAAAAACAGATCTTTGAACTCCCTCCATTCCATATTTGATACTTCATCATCTTCCTTCGTGTTTTGAATCAATGACCACCATTGATCAGCATCTCCAGTGAGGCGGTAAACTCCCATGATAACTTTTTCCCTTTCACTACTCCCCAAAGCCTGAAATATTTTCTCTAGAGAATTTATCCATTTCTCAGCTACTAAGGGATTTGTACTCCCTTTTAACGTTGGTGGTCGTTGCCTCATGAATCGATCTAACATTGATCCTCCACACTGTGGATCTGGGTGCTCTATACGAGTAATGTTATTATTCATAACCTGAGTAAGTTGTTCCGGTATGGTGATTAGCTGATCGACACAAGTTGCATCACCAGCTCCACTATAATTATCTTGAGTAGGAGGAAAATCCTTACATGGAGTGGGTGCATTGATACGGTTTCCATTTCCTCCACTAGGCGCCATTTCTAAATAATGGCATAAACTAGATCAGCTTATGAATAAAAATACATAATCCCATACTTACAAAACACTTAACATAAATTGAACTATTTATGGATATAATCCATAACCATAAGAATGTTTTCTTTGAGGAAGTAAATAATCATAAACCCTTTATAATGATTTGTAAAAAAAATCAGAGTTATCCTAAGCATATCCCCCGGGAGTGTCGTAACCAAGAGTGCAGCAAGGCCCATTGTCATGCACCAGTTCCCGTTCGAGTCTAGCTCAAAGCGCTGTTTTCAGGTTTTACCCCTAGTTACATCTGTGCCAGAGCCGCCTCTACCTGCTCGTATCCAGACATGGATGTATTGCTCGGAAAACTCACAAAATCTCTACAATACCAAAATTATAGGAAGTTCTTCTATACTAATCCTGAAAGTTCATCTTAGGTCTACGTGCTCTAATCAGAGTTTATCTAAATCTAGCTTCCAAGGTTTGTACTAAACTTTTTCTGATACAAACTGTAACGCCCTGACCCTAGTTACCCAGAGTCGGTGCATTATTACATGACATTGGCATGATCACAAGAAAGATCAAATCTCGAAAGACCGATTGGTTTAGTAGCCTTGGAAACACTAGATATATTCATAAAGTTTTACATTACATCATAAAGTGAAAAACTACTACAACAACATATTTTCTTCATAGACCACACACATATCCCCACATACTATCCCTGCAGGTCATTCATAAATTACATCTTCACATCTTGGAAAAAATAAAACATAGAAAAGGGGTGAGCTCAAATGCCCAGTAAGGATAACAATATAGCGGAAACTTTCATAAATAAGAATAACCATTTAAGGAAATATATAACTAAAACAAAATCCTTTTAAACTTGAACTTCAACATAGGATGGAAAAAGTAAAATGAAATAATTCCATTAACTTATTCTCATGGATATTCTACTAATGGAATAATCACATGCAATATCAATAACCACTTTCATAATGATGGAATGCATAATGCCAGACTATCATAACCATATAGCCAAGGCCTCATGCCAAGACTACAAATAAGATTTTTCCAAGGCCTTGTTCCAAGACACTAGTTTGTCTCATGAGACCTACTGATGCATCAAGGAGCTATAGCGGGCTCCACCCATCACATATTAAGTCCAATGCATTCTTATATGAAAAGGTTTAAACATAACATAAACATTCGTATTAAAACTAGCATACGAAATGTCAATACTTTCTCTATAAACTATGAATGGTATAAAAATAGCACATCCACAGTCAAACATATCACAAAACCATCAATACAATATAGACGTTTTGTATCATAATAAATCAACTTCAAATAAGCGTAAAATCCATCAAAGGATGTTGACATAGATGAAATCAAAACACTTTCTAGAGAAATATCTCTTTCTATTTTGAAATAATTTAAGAGTCTTATATTTATAAAATGAAACATTTTCTTTAAAAATATCCTTATAAGCTTGTATGTGAATCTTCAATGATTTTATAACAGTGGAAAATAACCGCACCCGCCGTATAAGTTAAAAAAACATTCTTACCTTAATTCTGTCGAAAAGGTTAAAAAGCACCTTGTTTGGAAAAGGACGGAAAGATTACTTTATAAACCTCTTATAAAAAGTCATACAAGGGTATAAATGAATTTAACCCATATTTTAGTAAATATTAAAAATGTTTTGAAATTAATTTTTAAGAAACATGGATGTGGATGATAAAGAGATCCCAGTAGATTATTACGTATAAACAACCTCAGATAATGAAGAGATTGTGAAATAAACCCTTACCTTGTACTTTTCCTTGGATGGGGTAGGTTAAACACCTGTATAATGGTTAAATAATAGTTATTAAATTATACAAGAATCATATACATTAATATGATATCATATATGATCTTTTAACATTGATTTGTTAATAAATCTTAGTATTATCGTTGTTTCGGGTGTTAACTTACTCGTTTTCTTTTATATGGTTTGTTACATAAGCCATGTTTGTAATGGATAGGTTGTATATTATTCATATCCAGAATGATATCAAGTCCTTAAACATCATTTTTAAATCATCAAATGATAATTATACTTTAATGGATACGATGGAGAATGAATCTCATCGCGTTCGTGGAGACGGTAGTCCGTACGTACGCACGAGCGACAATATCATTCTTTTGATATTAAAATAATATATAAAAAGATGTTATATCATATATAAAGAATCATTAACATGTTATATTTATTATTTACATGAGTTACACATCATTATTATACCCATCCAAATAATAACATATTGAATAACAATTACACCACGACGTGGAGACGGTAAGCCGTACGTACACACGTATGGTGACATGTTATTCAAAGGGTGGATAGAATATTGAATATGGTTGTACCATATTTATAATAACATCGCAATATATATATGATACCGGGGTTATTATTTTAGAATGGTAACAACAAAGGAATAAGAAGTGGAAGAAGAAAGGAACATGGAAAAGGGTGGTGAAATTATTACCTCCTCTTCGGGCACTTTCTTTTTGATTTGATCAAAAGGGCTCCTTAGGTTGGATTTATGATCAATCTAAGGCTTCTATGTTGTATTGCGGGATGTTGGGAGAGTATTTGGGAAGAGTTTTGCCGAACCAAATGGCTTTGAAGGTGTGAAGAAATGAGAAGGAGGAGTGCCCTTTTATAAGATGGGTGAGGGGCACCTTTGGAAAATCTAGAAATATTAATTTATAATAAATTCATATTCGGTTTCTAATGGATCCAAAGTTGATTATTCAAAGGTTAAGATAGGGATAGGTCGAAAATAACTCAACCAATTGAATTTAGATAGCTTTGGGTACTTATATTAACCTTATCATTAAGTATTAACTCTAAGTTAATTAGTTTCACTTTTACAATGTCTCTTTGTATTTTTATATTATATGGTTAATAAACATACCATATACATCCAAGAGACCCCCAAGTGGTCCATTAATGATACAAATATCATGATATTAGTCTCTTGGCCGAACCTTAGATTTTTATGAATTTAATATCAATTAATAATATAATACTTGTTTTAAAAACTCTTTTATATCAATTTTGACACTATTCAATAGTTGATTTTTGTGAAACTCATAACAGAATTATTACTTCGAAAGAAGTTTCTTAAATGAATCCTAATATGTCATATTATCCTAGAAAATTATTTTAATTCATTAAAAGTCTCAAATTATATTTATTTGGGTATTTAAAATATCAATTATTTCAAATTTTCACTATTATGGTAATTACTACATCATCATTGTGTCATAAATAAATTAACATATTTAATCTCTAAAAATTATAAATAAAATATCATCATGTAGGAAATCGTTTTATCTTTTTAATTAATATTTATAGTTGAAAATACAACATTTATAACCCTATGTAAAAATTGTTTTCTTAAAAGATATATGCCTGTGTCATTTTTGTATTCATTTTAACTTAATTAAAATTAAGTGTCCCTATCACCTGTAAGTGGAACCATGGGGTCCCAAAATCGACCCAAAGATGCCTATGGTCGAACATGTATCAACAAATAAGTCTAGGACACGTTTTAGGGTAATTTAGTATTATTATAATATTATTTTTTAACCCTTACTTACCGGATTTACCCTTAACCATGGTAAATAAAATATTTACCGCAGTAATTATTCAAAATGTCTAAAAATAAAAGTTACCAATTTACAAAATTTGGACATCCTGATTCCAAATATGGAATCAATTTTTCCAAATTCAAAACACAGAAGTGGCAGAAATTAATTTAAAATTAATTCCCGTTGTTAAAACAAAAAGCGTGTTTTTAAGAGATAATAACTATCAAAAGATTGACACTTGTTTATGTCTGGATTAATTGTAAAATTATGTCCAATGATCAACATTGTATTAAATTGTAAAAATATATTATAAATATAATTTAAAACCTCTCAAATTTATAATTTTTCACTACTAATTATTTTGATTAAAAAAGTTGTTTTTAATTAAAATTTAGTAATTTTCACTATTCATCAAAATATTAAAGTTATCCGAAAAGTACCAAAATTTCACCTTAGGCTAAATTCGATATTACAAATCCAAAAATGAAGTCCATTTTAAAAAATAAAATATATATAATTTCAAAAAGTAGGTATTACTATTCATAACGGCTAGTTTGATTGGTTATGGTGTGTTAGAACTCGGTCTTGCGTACAACACACGCTATCACATTATTCAAAGAGAAGCGTATCGTAGAAGCTTGGGGTGTTACAGCTAAAGCTTATGTAATTTGGCACCTCACCTCTCGTCGGAAAAAGGGATTGTAAAATGAGGGGAGAGCTTTATATTGTTGGAAAGATCTTTTTCCAACAAAGGAGATCCTATAACTAAGAATGACCTCTGGAATCGAAGAATGAGGAACGAACCTTGGAGCGTCTAGAGGGAGTGACGAACACTGACGTCAATCTTAAACAACTTCAACTTCTTCCTCAAGCCACCTCCATTAGAAAATCGAGATAGGGGTTTTTTATTAATTGGATTGAATTTTTTTATCGATTCTTCCTATTTTGGTTTCACAATGACGATGACCAAACTAACATGGCCATCGTCCCGTGCATATTCATTACCTCTTAACTTCTGATTATCTAAACATTCTTCATGCATTCTTCAACACCAAATATTTAATGACATTGGAAACACAATATTTTGTTGAGCACATAATATGGACGCAAAGCCCTCAACCCAAGGATCGTGAATATGCAATTGTTTTATTTTTCTATCTTGGAACGAAGCCGCAATGGATCACGAAAGAAGGTGGCATCTGACACCTGACCGGTCGTGAAGAAGGAAGGGCGGTGCACGTCCGCGCCACCAGATGATTTGGATGCTGCGGCCCATCGGCCACAGTAGGGTAGGGTGGTGGCCGACATCCGACCGGCCACGTGGTAGTGTGGCGGCGCGCGTCCGCGCCACTGGAGGAGCTGAAGTCCAGGACCGTTTGCCTATGGAGGAGGCCAAAGAGCAGCCGACCATTCCATTCGTGGTGGAGAAGCGGCGTGAGACCGTGCTGAGGGGAGGAGGACATACTAGAACACTTACCATCCGTTGTGGTTCGGCGGGACCCACATGGGTCCCACAGTGACTTGGCAGTGCCTAAAGGTGTTGCTCGTTTCAATTCCAAATTGAAGGGGGACACTCCACCTTTAGCGCCAGCTTGGGCAGACCGAGCCACATGCCAGTGCTAATGAGACGCGCGAAGCGGGCCACCCCTTACGTGGGAAGGGCCAGACCATGGCCTAGTGGGTTGGGCCTTTCAGGGCCCAGGAAAACTGGGCCAGACCCGGGTAGGGCCGGGTCGGTCCGACCAGGTCTGACCAGACCCGGGCCCAACCCGACCCAAGTTGACCTTTGTGGCCATATCTTGAGAATCAGGCATCCGCTTGACAAACCGTTTGTGGCACCAAAATCCTTGGATAAAGACAGTACATTTGATATAATCCAATTTATTTTTGGATAAAAATATTGTATGGCTGGGTTGGATCGAATCCTGAATCCAACCAGGCCCTCTGAGCGAATACACTATCAATCTTATAGACCGAGCGTCCGATTAATGCACCATGTATTGCGTTGGGTCCCTTATGACATGACAGAACATTGTGATACTTCTTCATGGACTTAGGGTTGGTTGAGGTATGACAGATGGATTTGGGAGCGGTTCTCCCAAGAGAGCTATGTACGGAACCCTGAGACTTGCTGAGATTTGACGACTGCTGACCATTTCGACTCGGAGTGACTCATCATGCTCAGTGGAGAGAGCCTCTGTGTGGAATGACAGACCCATGGTTGGGAGTGACTCTGTGTGATGTGGTAGACCAATGGTACTTGACAAGAGGAGTAACTCAGTAGGCCACGAGGAGGAGAACCTCTGTGTGACGCGGTAGACCCACGTTGGGGAGCGCCTCTGTGTGATGTGAAAGACCCATGATACTCCACTGGAGGAGTAACTAGGTAGTCCAAGATTAGTGGGATGTGCCTCTGTGTGACATGATAGGCCCATTGTAATCATTAGAAGGGTATTTCTTTAGCATCCAAGGTGTTCGACATTGTGACCTGAGATGTTACTTGTTATTATCCCAAGAGAATCCTATGGATGGATATCAGCTTTCATAGCAATCCTGTGTGGGTCAGCATCATAATCGTATTTCTCAGAGTTGTATACCTAGTTTGAACTGAGTCTTATATCTTCATAGTGTACCTATGTGGTACTTTATCTTCGTGGTGGTACCTGTGTGGTACTCCGAACTTCGTGGTATTACCTATGTGGTATTCTTCCCTTCTATGTGAGGTGGGTATATTCTGATATCTTAGGTATATGTATGGCCATATACCTAAGTAGGTTTTACTATTGTTTCTATGTTTTTTTGGGTTATCCTTTGTGGATTTTAGAGACATTCGGGGGTCTTGGAGTCCCTAATGAGTATTTTTATACTCACCCCTGCACAGGCTATGCCCGCACTTTGTTGTATCTGTTGGAGATGACAGACATCATTGACTAGAGATGAGGGTACCCGGACTGGAGACTGCTCAGAGGTGGACCATTGATGAGGTGATCCGCAGAGATGATCGTTTGAGAGCTATAAATACCCTTTCATGTAGGATCCATGGCAGGTGTTCACTGAAGCTGTACTGAGTTTTACTTGTACTTTTCAGTTTTTCTTATACTTTCCAGTTGGGCTTGTATTCTAGACCCCTTTACTTTCTGTACACACACTGTTTACTATATAGTTTACATTGTGCTTTTATCTGGCTGTGTGCTTGGTTTGTGTGAGTTATAGTTTATAAAGGTAATGACTTCCTATTTTAGGGATTATACCATTTGGTGCTTTTCTCCAGCCCCTGGCCTATGGAAGGCGGGCGTGGGGTAGTCACGACACATGCCTTGGGGTATGGGTCATGACATAATATAATTCCACGTAATAATATTCAATCATATACAATCCCAAAAAAAATACTCAATACCAATTAAAAATGAGATTGAAACCTAAAAACATGTGGTCATTAATTTCTTCTTATGCACCATTATATCCATTTATAATAAAATTATATTAAATATAAATATATACCAGGACCATATTAAATATTATACTATACTATAAAACCCTCTTATAATTTCTTATTTCCAAATTATAAACAATTTTTCATTAAAATTAATATTATGATGTCAAATATTATATAACCCCATAATCATGTAATAGTTATCACATTTACCATGATATTCAATTTGAAATCAATTAAAATACATTGTTAAGTAAAAATAAAATATATCACTTTGTGTATGGGATAGTCCATACATATAGAAATGCAATGTATTCATTTTCCTAGTAACGGAATGAAATTACAGGAAAATAATAATATATATTTATATAATAATAATAAATTTAATATATATAATATGTATTTATTAACTCCATAAAAATATATATTAATTAATGGAATACATTAAAAATGAATTTCATTACTTCATGCAGGTGTTAGTCCACATGTTTGCTAAATGACATTGTCATTTTTCATAGGTTGGATGAAATGTAGGAAATGGTTGATGAATTAACATAAATAAATTTTTTATAGTAAATATAATAATATAATCTTATAACAATGGTTATATAATATTTGGAGGAGGCTAAGGTAGAAAGAAACTACAAATATATCGGTGTAGATAAATACATCTTATTTGGGAATCCTGAATTAGATTACTCCTTAAGCTATAAAAGGTTTCTATTTTGAAAAAACCAATAACTCCATGATAGGGATTGGTATGATAGGAATATATATTTTTATTTCATGGAAGTTATATAAGGATTACAAGGATATATAGAGTAAGAGAGACAAGACCTCATTTTGTAAGTTAGGGGATTGACACTCTTGTATATTCATGAAACAGTAAAACATAAAAATGTAATATTCCAGTGGAAGTGGATTCCATGTATCCCAAATTAAAATATTTTATAATGGTGGTTTTATATGAACATAAATAAATACATTTATAATACTTTTAGATGTATCTTTATCTTATCATTAAGAATAACCCCCTGGGAATCATTTTAACACATGCAATAGAGAAAACATATTACCATGGTATATATTCATTATGTAAAAAAAATATTTCTATTAATAAATTTTGAACTGAATATTTTATGTATGGAAACCATTTTATCAGATCAAATTTTTATATTTGGATGAAATTTAATTTTAAAATTCTATCACAAAAGGCAACAAAAACAGTTTTTATAGAAATAATATTATTCATAAAACTAAATTTATTTTACTTTATTTCCTAGTAACATTAAATAATAATTTTGAAATGATTCATTAACTATATTATCTCAAAAAATATAAAACATATAATCTACTAGTTTTAAATTCAATTTACAATGATAATAACACATTGCAAACATATAATAAATTTATCAACAAAAAATCACTTTGTAACATAAAATGTTGGTATTTTCATTTATATCCACTTGATAACCTTTGGATTAATTTTATTCATGTGTAAAAAACATTTATCATAAGTTTAATAATACAAATTAAATTAAAAATAAATAATATATGATAATAAAGAGCACTAATAATAAAAATATTTCAAAATAACACATTATGATTAATATTAATTCTTAAGAGAATTAAAAATTACTTTAAAAAATTATATATCATTTAAAAAACATATATTATTAATAATATCAAAATTTATGATATTTATTTTTATATGTTAATGGTATTGTTCATCACATTCTATCAAAAATATTTATTGATTAAATTGAAATATATTCTAAAATATTAGGATGTTAAATTCTACATCATCCCCCAATAAGAATTTCAACCTAAAATATTTATTACTCTAATTCAAAAAAAATGAGATACCTATTCTTCATCACATAATTCAGTTCCCATCATACGTATCTAAATTTTTATTCATCCATAGAATGATAATTATGTTCGTATTCTTTTTCCACTATACATTATCTCTATATTATAAGATTTCTAATGATTTCTTAACTTAAGAACATCATGATCCCATACATTGACCTTGGAGTTCATTAAATGTGTTGGATTCCGTATGTACTTCTTCCAGAGATATACATTAAACATATCGTACACATAGGAGATGATAAAAGTATGTTCGAACCAAAAATATTTTATCATGATAGGATAAATAATATCATATTGATATATATTTAAGTAATCTATTTTCAATCCTTTAAAATAACATAACATTATTCCATGCATATATTTGAAGGAATACCTTACCAGTAAATTTTAGTTGTAGATATCACCAACAACAGTTAGGGAAAATATTTTTTTAACTCTGATATTTCATGATACCTTTCAATATGGTTATAGAAATCTCTATTATTTCATCAATTATATCAGGAACTACTAGATTTTATTCCCCCACATCATCCTAGCATTTTTGAGTTCGGTAACTAATTAAATAGAGGTATTCATAATGAGTTATCTTAATAATTGAGTGGAAGTAATTTTGGTAAGAAAATTATACCAGACAAAGGTGTTTATCCCATCCTCCTCTTAAATATATAGATTATATACTCCGCTATCTTCTAGGGTTTTACTGGTCCTCTAAAACTGATATGCTTTATAAAGATGGTATAGATTGAAAAATATAATATCTATTTTAAAATCATGATAATGATTACTGAATAACATTGGGGTACACCATGTATCTTGATCAAATACAATTGATATGGATACTCTATAAAACATTTCAATTTCCTTAATGTATAACATAAAGTGCCGATCAAGATTGAAATCTTCTCTGATTATAATGAAAATTGTTGATTCCATAACACGATTGACTTCAACCTGAGTATAATTATTCCCTATATATGTATTGGGATTCCAATAATTAAATATATAGTTATTTCTTCCCATTTCCACAAATTCATGGTTAGGTGTCACAATATCTTTTTAGGCATCTATGTCTCACCCTTAACTTATTTACATACTAAACATGGTGATTCACACTCCATGTTATATCTCTCCATGTTCCCCACCAAAATGATTCCAAAATATCTCTATATATCACCATAAATCAATGATGAATTGAGAATGATGAACATTTATCATCATGAAACATCACCCTCTAAGATTCTATCATGGACTGGATAGATACTCTATTATTGATATTTATCATTCTATCACATTCATTACAAGACCCAAAAACATTCTTTACCTTCTTTGCAACTCTAAATCATCATTCCACGCCTTCTTAATATTCACATGAATATGTGGTTCAATATTCATCTTTGAAAGATGTGATATTTATTCATTTAATATTATCACAAGGTACATCCGACATAAATACATAAGTATTTGATCTCATTGAATCCTCTTCACAAAGAAACACACAAGTTTATTTAGACTTGGTGCATTAGACACCCTGTTCACATTCCAACGTGGGTAATTTATTCAGTGGTCAAAATTATTAATCAGTTAAAATAAAATATATTAGTTCGTGTATGAAATTTTATATGTCAATATATATATATATATATATATCATTTTATGATATATAGATATATACATATATCACACATTTTACCATAAATATATTTCCTCTATTTAATAAAATAATAAGTTACCAATTCTAGTTCCAAATAATTTATTGGTTTTATTTCACAAACCATCAATTAAAGAAATTAATAGGATACCACCATGAAATTTTTAATGAAAACACATCGAAGGCACTTATTTGATGCATCACCATAGAAGCCAAACACTTATCTACTATAGGGTATTTTTAGAAAATGTTCATTGACCAACATTCTCTCCAGTTACCTAAAATTGTCATTACATTCATATATCCTTGGTAACTTATCACCCTTTCAAATCAACATCATTTGTGGATTTGAAAGGCATGAGAAATATTTGGTAGGGTCTTGGCAGTATCCAACCAACCCATAGTGAATTCAGGTTTTAGTCATCGTGGTTTTCATGGTCCAATATTAAATAACATATTTCTTTGATAGATTTAGCAATATACCCTTTATTTTAATTACAAAACAAAAATGATACCTTCAATATCCATAATCCAAAACTAATAAATTTGGAATAAAAATTACCCTTTTCTAAAGGTATTTAAAATAATCCTTAGGTAATTGTAATGATCATAATTTTACATTGAATATATTAGAATATCTTCTATAATAACTAAAAAAAATTGAGAATTATAGTATCTAAAATATATAAGCATTATATCCTTGAATACAGAAATAGAGTTCATAAGTCCCAATGGGATCACTATAAACACACAGTGTCCATAAATCATATATAAGGCTGTCATATATTTGTTTTGATTCCCCAGACCAATGATCCATGAATTTGTTACTCATAAACACAAACATAACATATCATCATTGAAATTAACTAAAGTGACTTAATTTTAACCATCCATAATTACAATGTCCCCAATATAATTTGAGTCAATTAAATTCAAATGGACTTTTATGTTTAGCGTTTTAGAGTGTTTGGAAAATATATTAACTATCATCTCCCATTAATTTTTTATTCAAATTTCTTTATATTTACTATATTAGAAACTACATAATCCAAAAGAGTTCTTAGACATCTCCCAAACAATTATGCACAAATACCATTTTCTAGAGAAACCGTTTATAATATGTTTCTATATAACCTAGGGAAATTGATATATATAAAGGGAGATATAAAATTCTTCATAGGGGAAACATATATGAAAATATATCATGGAATAGAATTATCTTTAAAAACATGGAATGAAAATATGTTAATCAACTAATGTCATATAATCGATCCCATGTCCTCAAAAAATCCAAATAGAACATAAAAATATACATAATAATAGAGATAAAAATAACTAAATTTATATCAATGTAATGAATAATTTTGGACATCAAGATCCTAACTATCAACACATCATCAATGAAATTATTATTGCTATAAATTTTAGAATCATGACATCATTCTTGTCTTAAAAGTCATTACTAAGACAACATTCTCTCCATCATGGTCACAAACAGGACATCAGGTATGAATTTTTCATATACGCACCAAAGAAAAAAACTTACTATTTTATGGGAAAATAGTTTCATACCTGGGAAATATAACATTGGGCCCTACCAATCACATCCTTATGACTAATTCATTTATCTTATCAAATAAATTAATATCAATATAATGTGTTGTCAAATTTTATTGTTAGTCAATATAAACCCATATTGAGATGAATCAATGTGAAATGAATTGTTTTTTTCCTAAATAAATTTACATAATCCATCTAGAAAAGAATCTTTTTTTAAACAAAATATAATCAAATTTTCCACGTAGTCAACAAATATCTATTTCGAAATAAAAATTATACTGATTATAAATATTTCCAAAATTAATATATAGAATAACATTCTATGTATGCATAATTACAATAAAAAACATATAGAGTAATGATATAAAATTATATAAATACAATTAACAATAAACAATTTATGGAAATCATTGTAAATTCAATTTATGCAATATAATGAAAAATATAATATTCATGGAAGAATAAAATTTAATGTGAAATCATAAATATATATTAGATGATGATTTAGAATGAAACTAAAATTGGTTTATTTTTTTTCGTATAACCCCCAATTGAAAAAATTATGAGAGGATTAAGAATGTATTACTTGTATAATATATGAACCAAAAAAATAAAACAAGTCATGAATGTGAATCACATCTCATTAAAGTAAAATCGAATTTCTAAATCCTATACGGTAATACTGATGTATGAATCAAATGAAATGGATAGGGATACAACTAAATTAAAATATATTTAAATGAAAAAAATTTACTAAATAATTTGGAAATTAGGTGGTGTAAACACCATCTAAAATAATATTTGGTGGGAATATCAAATATATATTATGAAATTGAAAATGGTGAAATATAATAGTTACGACATTTGAAAAATTTCAACCAAAAACCACTAATGGATAGAATTTAAAATATAAAAGTAAATATAATGAATAATAATATAATCACTATAATAAAAATATCAATTTTTTAGTTACCATACTATTATACCTCGAAAATTGTATGATTTTTTAGAAAAATGAAAAAAATGATTAGCCTCGTAGACTATGTTACACACAACAATAAGATTAGACAGATTGTGACAAACTATTAAAATATTATTATTAATATAGGTTGTATTGGTGGGTATTAAAAGGAATAAATAAATAAATAAAATTTATTGTTTAGACATTTATAAGATGAATTTGTTAGTTTGCAATTAATTAGAAATGAAAATAAAAATCATTTGAAGATTAATGTGTTGTTTTTTCTAAATTTTTTTTGTACAATATATAATAATACTAATAAATTAAATTTATCACTATTAGTGATGTGTTTTAATGATTTTTATATATTATATATTCACAAAATGTATTAACAATCATCCATTATTTCATATTATTAATAGGATAATAATAAATCTTGTTTTATGCTTGAAAAATATTTTACTAAAGAGTTGTTTTTTTGTCACATTTAACAAAATGAAATTAAATTAAAATTTCCCATTTATATGTATTAAAAGAGATAAAATTAATTAAATTTATATAACCAAGAAGTTCAAATTTTTTGAATGAGTACCTTTTATTCTTGGTCAACATGAATAATAATCATCGTAAAATTTATCACCTCGTTAAACTCTAAATGGGGTCACTCTAGATTAAACCTAAGTGGTAAGGCCATGGGATTCTATCATAATTATTATATAATGATCTTATTATTAATTTTTTTACAATAGTCTCCTGATTTATAACATTAATGGATTCTTTTCTACAGAATCTATATAATATTTAAATGAGTGAAAGTTAAAAAATTTCACTCTCATTGTTTTTAATATATTTTATATATCCATATAGGTAAAAAATGAAGTTTTGAATCAACATAATTTATTTTTTTACCTTAATAAAATTAAATTCATGATTTAAATTTAATTAAATTTTTTAGTAAATATATAATAACATTAATTTCTTATGCAACACTAATGAAATATTTCTCCATTTAATAAAAAAATATAATAAATGATATTAAATTTAATAAAGTTGATATAATTTGGTTGAGTTACCATGATCCATTAACTTTCATTATATATATATATATATAATATTCAATATTTTTTAAAAAGAGTTATATTTAAATTCACCCATTGTGTTGATGTATTTAAAATAAAATTAAATGAATAGTTTTAATAATGATATTAACGATATTTTTAAAAAATATAATAAATTATTAAATGATATAAAATTTATAAAAGAATACATTTATCCAAATTAGAGTGGTATGATATTAAAAATCTTCCCTGGTCTATTTATGGGTTTATTTTCATTCTATAGTATCGTTGTTAATCATATAATTAAAGAAAATAATTTTTTTAGAGTAATTGAAAAAATTGTTAATGGGGGTTAAAACTAAAAGATAAGGGTTAACATTTTATCCAAATATGAAAAAAAATAATTTGGATGAGTGTATAGTGACTCACATGTATCATATTGTTAAATTCTATCAATTTTGATCCACATGCATATCAAAATTAATTTATATTAATATTATATTTTAAGAAATCCATGGAGTGCACCTGCCCTCAATTTAAAAAGGAACTCATCCTTTTAATTCTTAACTGCTTCTTAATCCATATACCTCTACCATATTCTACGAATATCTCTTCTAAAATTCTCTACCGAAATTATAGTGGTTTGGGAACTCCTATAAGACTGACCCTTGTCCCATTTTGTCAAGATCGTAAGGTATCATTGCAATGAATAAGTAATCCCATTAACCGATCTCAAAATTTTAAAATCATATTTTACCCCCAAATAATATATAATATATTACTAAAATAAAAAATTAATTTTCATAAATATAGATATTTTTTGTGAATATTAAAACACCATTATGAGTTCTTTTTTCATTGAATGGTAAGGGAGTATAGCGCCAGTACAATCATATGACTTACCATCTCCACGTTCTAATATAATTCATTTGTCATCAATATATTTAATGGATTGTAATTATGAGTGGTTTAATATTTATATACTATATTTATGAAAAAACTTTACTTATTCAATAATAATATAATGTATTCCTTCTTACAATGAAATCCATTTGAAAATGATTAATTCATTCGTATGTATGTTTGGACAACCACCTCCATAAAACAATGTGATTTATTTTTCAATTATATTTTACTTGGATGATAATGTGAATTGATTTAATGAGTATATATGATATAATAATTCGAATTTAATTTTTAATTAACACTTACCATTATTACTTCCATCCAATGTAATATGAAAAAATAATTCTTGTGTATGTATGGCTTACCGTCTCTTTGAACGCTGTAATTCATTTTTACATACCTAACATCTATGAATTAACATTATAATATATATAATATCAATACATATATTAAAATTATATAAATTATATATCAATGATAAATTTAAAATGAAAAAAATAACAATCCCAAAATAAAATGGAAAATGAATCAATTATCATGCATAATATTGTTTTTTAAAGACTGGTTCTTAAATAGGAGATAAAATGTTTAATATGAATTTTCTAATGTTATATATATATATATATGAATATGTTTCTAGAATATTATTGGTAATAAACATATATTTATTATATAGGTGTTTTAATAATTTATGAATGAACTCCAATATACGGTATGGGGTTTTCTATTACAATCACAATTTTTATTAGAATTGTTTATGATTAAGTTTAAAAGGGAGAAATATTATGATCTATATCCCCATAAATTCATGAATGTTATTAAAATCTGGTTATTTATTTATAATACATGTTTTCATTTCATTTTACTCAACTTATGTACTTAAGAGATCAAAAATATTTTTTTAGGAAAATAAACATCATTTCTTTCTTCTGTAAAAAAAACATTTTCTCCCACATCTATGTTCACATTAAATGTTTAGTATGTGTTTTTTACTGTTATTAAATTATTTTTAACTTAATTTTTACCTTTTATAAGTTTTTACATAATTTATTAAAAATAATATTAACTTTTGTTTGTGAATGATATAATTTTTTACTTTTTACCAACCATTGGGAATGAATGTTTTCTTATATGAAATGATCATATTTTCCCACTATTTTGACCAATCAATATTCTTAAGCTTCCTATACTAATTTCCATGTTTTTTTAAAAGAAAATAATTTGCAAATTTTTTTGGTAATTTATATATTTTAGTTATGTGATTTCAAAATGGAATGCTTCAGTTCCTCAAAAATGAATTCATGGTATTTCAATTCATCAAAAACAACAACCCTCGAATTGAATTATTTTTTATTTGGAATATAATCACGGTATAATATCCATATTAATGATTTGGATGATTAAATTTTATGTTGAAAATAATTTAATGAAATATATTTCCTTTCAATGTATTAAGATATGGTGAAATGTTTAGAAATCTATTTATTTTTAATTGTTCATATTGTGATGATATGTTTATGAAACCCAGATCTTTATGGCTTTTTGATGGTTTGTGAATTTAACCCATTCCACCATAATAATATTTATATTGAGACCCTACTAATAAGTAATTTATTTTATATTCTTATGTGTAAGAATAAATTCTATTTTATATACCAATAATATACTCTCATGGAACATGTATATTGATCAATTATAATTCATGTCTAATAAAATTACATTATTTATGTCTTGATTGTATATTAGGATCTATTATATATAGGGTTCTATTTTCAAATGTCAGGATTATATTCTCATACCAATTTTCTCAAGTTATACATACAATATCATTCATATAACCATTTTTACCTTTATTGTGCATCATATCTCACCCATTCCATATTTTTTCTTTTACTAGGATTTGAATAATGGTTTTATGTATGAAATATCTATGAAGGATTATAGATATATAGATCTTAGTGAGTTATTTTGTACAACATTTATGGACTAGTTGTATATGTTTCCCTGTTTACAAATATACCACACCGATAAAATCATAGTATGGATCATTATGTTGGTTAAAGAATATTCATCTATTTAGACGTAATTAATATGAATGAAAATTACGAGTCACTATAGATGATATCAAAGAAAGGTTTGGATAAACTTTTGAAATAAGGATGAGAAAACATTATTAAGAAACCTGGTGATATGTCTCAGAATAGGAAAAAATCAAAATGTTTGTTATATGGTCATGATAGACCTGGGTTAATCCTACGGTGTCATAGAATATGTTTCACAATTTAGAAATCCCATAAAGGATTTATATGATTATGTGTCATCAAACTTGGATTATTGTTTCTCACACTATGATTTTGGTTTTAATCAATGTCTATAACATGAATGAATGATGTTAATTATGAATATAGTGGAAAATGTAATTATTTTCCTCCTAAGAAACTGAATTTTAAAGGATATTTAATGCAAAATCATGTTTCTATGATCACAAAATTTTCTCAACATTTGAATAACATTAATTTTATAAATGAGAAAATGTGCGGAAATTTTTTTTTATAGTCCTTCAAGAGGAAATTTATACTAACTTATAGTTGGTCCTTTCATCCCCTAGTCAATGAGCAATAGATCAACACCATTGAAAGGATATTTCCGTTATACTATTTTTAAAACAAGATGATGTTATTATAGTTGATTTCAATTTGTAATAGAATAAATATCAACTGGGAACCCTAATAAAGAACTTGATGTAACATGTGGAAGTTTACTCCTTGGAGTGGGAAGAGTTTAAGAGATTATTTATCAATATGTATTTTCATTTCATTGTTTATATGAAAATGGGGATGTAATTACTTGAGTTGAATAAGAGGGATAATAAATATGATGGCACATATTAGAAAATTTTCACAAGACTTGTGATTTATGCTTCTATTATTCCCATCACACAAGAATATACAGTTGATTGAATCTTTAGTTCCATTAATCCATGTCTCAGAAAACATTTTCCCATAAAAAACAGAAGTAACTATGAATAAATTTTTGATTTGAAATCATGGTGGAGATTTATATTTGATATTGTAAAGACCCGAAAATTTCAAGGAAATTTTTTTCTTAATTTTCTTTTGAATTTTACAAGAATGAAGTTTCTGATGGCGCCTGATTCCGAGGCCTGGTGTGCCCGAAATCATTTTCCGATGTTTGGCTCGGGTACGTTCAGTGAACGAACGATTGAGAATTTATAACTTTTGAACCGGTACTCGGAATCAAATTCCGAGGGCACCGAAGGAACCGCAACCGCGGTATTTGCTTAGGAACACCTATTCCGGAGTTACATTTACACGAAAGATGTTGATAAAAATTGTGGAAGTTAAAAATAAAAATTTAACAATAATTTTTATTTTTCTCTAAGTGTTTTTATCCTTTGTGAGGAAGTTGGGTAACTACCCAACTTCCCTTTGTAGGTTATGAAGGAGGTGGGGCCCACACGAACCCCACCCCTTCATATCCTCTAACCTCCTCAACTCCCCTTAATTTTATTAACTTAAGATAATTAAGTTATGGAATTAATGAGGTGTGTTAATGTGGAATTCAAACGCTTGAATTTCAGAAGGCTTGTTGTGTTAATAAAATAAGAAAGGAGCTTATTTTATTTTGTTGTTAGAGTTTTGTCGTCGAGAGGTTTTGGGAAGAACATCTTCTTCTTTGACGAAGAACTCGAAGAACATCGGTCTCCGACGAAGAACACCGAGTTCTCGGAAACCGATTACCACGACGCTGCCGACGTTTCATCCACGACGTCTCTTCCCGCGATGCCACCGACGTCTTCTTCCGCAACATCTCTTCCCGCGACGTTTTTCCGAGATGAATTTCTCCACGATGAAAATCTCATTCAAGCCGCGCTCGAGGTAGGGGATTATTTAATTATTTTTTGTCCGTGATTTCTAGTTTGTCGTTCTTCGTGGATATACGACAAAATGTTATCGAATAACGAGAGGGGGCCGGACCGCACAAACACGGCCGACCCTCCAATTTTGAATTTTTTTTCAAATATGGTTGGGATGGAATGGCGTGGTGTCATCGCACCACGCGGAATCGTACGAAAAGTAATGCACGGTGCCGACGCGCTGCACCGTGATGTTGAACAAGGATGCGACGCCGTCGCGCCGCGTCGAAGAAAACCGAAGACACCGTGGCCAGAGTGGGGCCTCGGCGGAAGGGAATGGTGTCTTCGCACCACGCCGGATGAACCAAGCTGCATCTAGTTCCAGGCCATGGCGGAGCAGGGTGCCCGGCGGCCAGTTCTGGGCCGCCGGTGTCGGTGAAGGAGAAGGACCGGCCGTCGCCGGTCCTTGTTGGCAGAACCGGCCGGCCGGACAAAAGGAAGCCGAGGGAATTAATTCCCCCGGCTGGCTTATAAAAACGACCCCCATTAAAGGGGGGGGGGGGGGGGTTACACCAGGGGGCAGGCGCCCCCCCCCCCTTTTCCAACGGCTCGGCCGTTGGTCCAGCTGGCCAGCGTGCTGGGCCCGCTATGCCCAGGCCGGGCTGAGCCGCGCCAGGCCGGACCGACCCGGACCCGCGGCGGGTCGACCTAGTTCGGGCCGACTGGGGGGTTTCGGGCTGGGTCGGTCCGGGCCCGAAACCCCCGTTTTCGAACCGTCTTCGAAATTTTGCCCATAATATAGGCTTCGGACCTCTGATCTACGCACCGTCAGTTGCGATGCGATCTTTGAATCGAGACGGTCGTTTCGGTATATCGCACTCAAGGTTTTGGAATACTTTGGGTTCGGCCGGGTTTGTTCGTGCACGAAACCAACCGGGCCCACGGAGCGGAAACACTCATATCTTGAACTCCGGATGTACGATTGACGTGCCGTCGACTTTGATGGATTCCTCTAGGTGAGACAGATCTTTTGGATTACTCCGATCGAGGTTTGGATGTCATCGGAGTGCGGTCGGGTTGGTTCGCTCACGAAACCAACCGGGCCCCTGTAACGAAAAAGCCAATAAATCACAGACCGGGCGTCCGATTGACGCGCCGTCTGTCTCGTTGAATTCCTCTTGATGAGATGGAACTTTTGGCATACTTCGCCCGAGTTTTAGATGCAGTTGGATAGTGGCCGGGTTGGATTGTACCCGAAATCCAACCGGGCCCCTGGAACGGAAAAGATGATATCTTTCAGACCGGACGTCCGTTTGACGAACCGTTAGCGGTGTTGGTGATCTTGTTGAGAAACGGTCCCTATGAGTATACCCTATGAGAGTTCGGGGTACAATTGAGATACAGTCGGGTTGGTTCTCTCACGAAACCAACCGGACCCCTGGGACGAAAAGGCTAATAACTCACAGACCGGACGTCCGATTGACGGGCCGTCTGTTACGTTGAGACCACTATGACGAGGTGGTCCTTTGAGATACTTCTTCGTGGGACTTTGAGATACTTGGATTATCGACCTATAGCTCGTGGAGCGGACCCTCCCAGAGTCGAGCGTGCAGAGTATGGAGACCGTGTAGCCGACTGAGACCTGGCGACTGCTTGACCGACTCGACTTGGAGTGAGTCGACTAGCCCAGTGGACGGAGCACTACTTTGTGAGGTGCAGACCCATGGTGGACGGAGCATTACCTATGTGACAGTGCAGACCCACGTTACTCGTCTGGAGAGTACCTCAGCAGGCTACTAGGGGGTGTGCACTACTGTGTTTGGGTGACATACCCCGGTGGGAAGCACTAATGTGTTTGGGTGGCTAACCCGCGGTACTCGACAGGAGGAGTACCTCAGCAGTATTAGGTTAGTGAGTAGTACCTCGGAGTCATGACATGACCACTGTACACTCCAGGGACGAGGCTCTTCCGTAGTTACGGTTTCGATAATGAAAATCTTGGTTTGAGCTGAGACTTTTGACCTTTTTGTTTACCTCATGATTGAGATGGGTCACTTGATAACTTAGGTATATGTATGGGCATATACCTGGGTAGTGGTTAACTATTGATTTCATTATCTTAGTGTTTTCCTCATTATTGAGATGGGTTACTTGATAAATTAGGTATATGCATGGGCATATACCTAAGTAGAGGTTATTTGTTGAGATCTTCTTTGTGGTTATCTTTGTTGGTTTTTAGTGAGACCATGAGGGTCTCGGGGTCCCTACTGAGTATCATTATACTCACCCCTGCACGGGCTATGCCCGCACATCGTTGTGTTGGTTGCAGATGACGGGCAGTATTGACGGAGGCCGAGTGTTCGAGGATTGGATAGTACCTGGAGGTGGACTACACGACGAGTCAGTAACCTGAGGTGGACTACACGACGAATCAGTATTCAGAGGTGGAATTCGCGACGAGACGACACACGGAGGAGGTTGAAGGGTGAGAGCGTTGTGGAGGCTATCTGTACCTACCCTTTAGGTAGGATCCGTGGTGGACGATCCAGGAGGTGCGCCATCTGTACCTACCCTTCAGGTAGGATCCGAGGAGGACGACCCAGGAGCCGCTATCGTTTTTCCAGCTGTTGTCTTTTTATGTTGTACTTTTTTCAGTTGTAGTTGTACTTTCATTTGGGTTTGTACTCTGGCCCATTTTACCTTTCAACACTTCTCTTTGTACTTAGTGTTTTACTTCCACTTGTACTCTGTGGTGTTTTGTTTACTTTTATAAAGGCAATGCCTTCCCAGTTATCGGGATTTACGCCTTTGGTGCTAGTCTCCAGCCCCTGGCCTATGGAAGGCGGGCTTGGGGTTGTCACGGCACGGGCCCCGAGGATGGGTCGTGAGAAATTGGTATCAGAGGAGTCGGTTCTACCGCAGAACTTATAACTCTGATATTTTCTTTCTGTGAAGCAATAGTGTTAAGGGTACCAAGTGTGGTCTTCAGTTCAGGGAGTCCAGTGTTGGTGTGGTGGCCGACATATCCATACACCAGGACCCTGACAACTGAATTCCGACTTTGTGCATGAAAAAAGTGATTGCATGTGTGTCTCCAGAAGTTTTATTTAAATATCATCTCAAACCAGGTCAGCTCACCAGGTAAAATCGTTTGACCGTGTCACGTTGTTTCTTTCAAAATGCCTTTTCTCGGACGACCATCTAGAGCCCAGAGGGATGTGCGTACTGACAGCCTGTCGAGCGACGAGGCTTCGGTATTGGGCCCTCTTGCAGTTGAGGCACCAGCGATACTACCATACGTTGGGCCACCGATGCCACCAGCCCCAGCAGTAGGCGATGCACACCACTTGAGTGCACTGCACGAGTTCCAGCACCAGAGGCCACCCAGGTTCCGGGGAGAGACGGACCTGCAAGCGGCTGAGGTTTGGCTGGAGGATATGGTGAGAGTCTTTATGCTAGTGGGGACGCCTGCAGACTTCATGGTGATCTTTGCTGCCAGCCTTCTTCAGGCAGTAGCATGCAGGTGGTGGAGCCACTTGTTCCAGTTTTGCGATGGAATGACTTTCACATGGGAAGACTTCCAGACCTTCTTCAGGGTGGAGTTTGTGCCAGTAGCTCTACACCCCGAGCGTGTTTAGGAGCTGCTGCCTTTGCCGCGTGTTTTTCGATCAGTAGTCGAGTCATCTGTGGGTAGTAGAAAGATGATACAGAGGTCCAAGAGGACCAGAGTAGTAGTTGGGCGATCTTGGGTTTTAGGATCGGTGGTGCGGGGCACCTGGGGTGGGGTCAGAGCCAGGCGTGCTAGAAACAGACAGTGTTACCTGTGCGGTGGAAAGGGTCACCTGGCACGTGAATGTCCGACTCCTCGTACAGTTCATCTGCAGGCTTTGGAGGAGCCACCGAGGCAGAAGCAGCGGCGAGTGCTTGAGCAACAACCGAGCAGTGGACAAGGCAGTAGAGCTCCGGGAGCAGGTAGACAGGAGCGGAACTAGTGGATACGTCCCTTGTACTTGTAGTTCCATGTTGCTGTTGTATTCGTGTCTTTCTACTATGATCTTAAATAATAAAAAGAAACTTATCTTTGTTTTCTTTCCTGTCATTTTGTTTGGTTGATACTGAGTGGTCCCGGTTAAAACTGTTGACTTGACCCTCACTTTCGATATTTCTACTGGAGGAGCCCCAGTGACCCCACACTAATGCCGACAGTGTGACTCGACACTTGGAGGTGAGAGTGACCATTGGATATCTTAGTAGTTACGTCGAGACCTTACAATGTCATCCATGGCGTGAATGCATCATTCATGTCAGGATTGACTGTATTAGGCAATGGGAGTGGTTCATCCAGGGGATGAAACCGAGTTTCTCTTTTCGGCAAAGGATAAATTTTAGCATCTCCTTCAGATCATCCAGGAGAGGATGAAGACTGCACAGTGCAGTAAGAAACAGGAAACCGGCTCCAGTCTTAGAGACTCGAGCGTGTAAAATGTTTAAAGAGGAGGAAGCTTAAAGGAGAGATGAGTCTGCGAAGCAGCAGACGTGGAGGCAGAGCTAGGAGAGCAGCATGAGGTGGTGTACATGCTAACATGCTACAACCACCCGCCTTAGTTATCCCCGCCAGGCTCAGGGAGATGGAGGGCGGTGGAAGAGTGCGGCTGCATGCGGTCAAGGAGAGTGACCCGACGGATCTAATAATGATTCAAGGGACAGTCTGTGTCCACTACTAGCTGCTGTAGTAATAGACGTCGATATGAATCATTTTTTTGCTTTCAAAAATCTTGTCCCAGACCTAGAGATTCCGGTAAGCTGTGGACTTGACCCTCACGTCTGAAGATACCTTGGAAGGAGAGTCGATAATGACACTTACGCCGATGGTGTGGTCAGACCCTCGAGGTGAGAGTTTTGGTTGGAATCTGTTGGTGGCAGCGTCGAGGCCTTACGACGTTGGTTGAGTATGGACTAGGCAATCACAGTTCATACACAAATTGACGGTATTAGGCAAAATGTTTTTGGTTTAACTATGACGTCAGGTTGGGTTTTCCTTGGTCAGCGAAAAGGGAACCCCAGGAAGCACAAGATAACTCATGCACAGGAGGGTGCGACTGATCACTCTTGAGTCGGCTAACCATACCCTCGTGGCAGCAGTCGTTTGAGTTTCAGTTCTAACAGGAATTAGAGACCTCTAGACTTCGAGGATGACGATCACGTCCTTATATGGGTGTCACCTCGACGAGGTTTACGGAGATGTGACCAAGGCAGAAAGTTATCTCCGAGGTTTAGTGGACCTTTCTAGGTCCTCAGCAGGGTAGGCGAGGTGGTTTACCGCTTGACCCATCCACCTCAGTTGCACCAGGTGCACGATGATTTCTAGGTATCTCAACTGAGGAGATACGCGCTCGACCCTTCGCATATCATCGACCATGAGGAACAGGACGATGTCGATGGGGTTACTTCCACGGAGGTTCCTGTAGGGATCGAGAATCGACAGGAGAAGATCCTATGAGGACGGTCGATTCCTCGGGTGTGCTTTCTTTGGCAGTACGAAATCTTCAGGTAAGCACATGGGAGTGGAAGGCTCAGGTGCGTGCTCAATACCGCTTTTGTGACCCTAGTCTGTGTTGAAGCTTTACGGGGACGTAATGACCTGAGGTGGGAGTAATGTAAACACCCGAAAATTTCAAGGAATTTTTTTTTTAATTTTTTTTGGAATATTACAAGAACGCAGTTTCTGACGGCGCCTGATTCTGAGGTCTGGTGTGCCCGGAATCATTTTCCGAAGTTCGGCTCGGGTACGTTCAGTGAACGAACGAGTGGGAATTTCTAACTTTTGAACCGGTACTCAGAATCGAATTCTGAGGGCACCGATGGAACCGCAACGCCGATATTTGCTTAGGAATGCCTATTCCGGAGTTACATTTACACGAAGGATGTTGATAAAAATTGTGGAAGTTAAAAATAAAAATTTAACAACAATTTTTATTTTTCTCAAAGTGTTTTTATCCTTTGGGAGGAAGTTGGGTAACTACCCAACTTCCCTTTGTAGGTTATTAAGGAGGTGGGGCCCACACGAACCCCACCCCTTAATATCCTCTAACCTCCTCAACTCCCATTAATTTTATTAACTTAAGATTATTAAGTTATGGAATTAATGAGGTGAGTTAATGTGGAATTCAAACGCTTGAATTTCAAAAGGATTGTTGTGTTAATAAAATAAGAAAGGAGCTTATTTTATTTTGTTGTTAGAGTTTTGTCGTCGAGAGGTTTTGGGAAGAACATCTTCTTCTTTGACGAAGAACTCGAAGAACATCGGTCTCCGACGAAGAACATCGAGTTCTCAGAAACTGATTACCGCGACGCCGCCGACGTTTCTTCCACGACGTCTCTTCCCACCACGCCGCCGACGTCTTCTTCCGTGACGTCTCTTCCTGCGATGTTTTTCCACGACGAATTTCTCTGCGACGAAAACCTCATTCCAGCAGCGCTCGATGTAGGGGATTATTTAATTATTTTTCTGTCCGTGATTTCTAGTTTGTCGTTCTTCGTGGATATACGACTAAATGTTATCGAATAACGAGAGGGGGGCCGGACCGCACAAACACGGCCGACCCTCCTCCAATTTTGAATGTTGTTTCAAATATGGTTGGGATGGAATGGCGTGGTGCCGTCGCACCACGTGGAATCGTACGGAAAGTAATGCGCGGCGCCGTCGCGCCGCGCCGTGATGTTGAATAAGGACGCGACGCCATCGCGCCGCATCGAAGAAAACCAAAGACACCGCGGCCGGAGCTGGGTCGCGACGGAAGGGCACGGTGTCATCGCACCGTGCCGGACGAACCAAGCCGCGACCGGTTCCGGGCCGCGGCGGAGCAGGGTGACCGGCGGCCGGTTCCAGGCCGCCGGTGTCAGCGAAGGAGAAGGAACGGCCGTCGCCGGTCCTTATTGGCAGAACCGGCCGGCCGGTGTGGGCCGGCCGGACAAAAGGAAGCCCGGGGAATTACTTCCCCCGGCCGTCTTACAAAAACAGCTCCCATTAAGGGGGGGGGGGGCATGGTTACACCAGGGGGTAGGCCCCCCCTTTGCCAACGGCTCGGCCGTTGGCCAAGCTGGCTAGCGCGCTATGCCCAGGCCGGGCCGGCCGCGCCGCGCCCAGGCCGGTCCTGGCTAACCCGGACCCGGGGCGGGTCGACCCGGTTCAGGCCGATCGGGGGGTCTCGGGCCGGGTCGGTCCGTGCCTGAAACCACCGTTTTCGGACCGTATTTGGTCTTTTTCCCATATCATGGGATACTGACCTTTGATAGACGTACTGTCAGTTGCAATGCAATCCTTGAATCGAGATGGTCGTTTTAGTATATCGCACTCAAGGTTTCAGAATACTTTGGGTTCGGCCGGGTTGGTTCGTGCACGAAAACAACCGGGCCCTCAGAGTGGAAACACTCATATCATGAGCTCTGGACGTCCGATTGACGTGCCGTCGACTTTGATGGATTCCTCTAGGTGAGACAGATCTTTTGGCATACTCCGCCCGAGGTTTGGATGTCGTCGGAGTGCAGTCGGGTTGGTTCGCTCACAAAACCAATCGGGCCCCTAGAACGAAAAAGCCAATAACTCACAGACCGGGTGTCCGATTGACGCGCCGTCTATCTCGTTGAATTCATATTGATGAGACGGAACTTTTGGCATACTTCGCCCGAGTTTTGGATGCAGTTGGATAGTGGCCGGGTTGGATTGTACCCGAAATCCAACCGGGCCCCTAGAACGGAAAAGCTGATATCTTTTAGACCGAACGTCCGTTTGACGAACCATCAGCGGCGTTGGTGATATTTTTGAGAAACGGTACCTATGAGTATACCCTATGAGAGTTCAGGGTACAATTGAGATACTTCCGGGTTGGTTCACTCACGAAACCAACCGGGCCCCTGGGATGAAAAGTCTAATAACTCACAGACCGGACGTCCGATTGACGGGCCATCTGTTGCGTTGAGACCCCTATGACGAGGCGGTACATTGAGATACTTCTTCTTGGGACATTGAGATACTTGGAGTATCGACCTATAGCTCGTGGAGCGGACCCTCCCAGAGATGAGCATGTGGAGTACGGAGACCGTGTAGCTGACTGAGACCTGACGACTACTTGAACGACTCGACTTGGAGTGAGTCGACTAGCCCAGTGGACGGAGCATTACTTTGTGAGGTGCAGATCCATGGCGGATGGAGCACTACCCGTGTGACAGTGCAGACCCGTTGTACACGTCTGGAGAGTACCTCAGCAGGCTACTAGGGGGTGTGCACTACTGTGTTTGGGTGACATACCCAGGCGGGAAGCACTACTGTGTTTGGGTGGCTGACCCGCGGTACTCGACAGGAGGAGTACCTCAGCAGTCTTAGGTTAGTCAGCAGTACCTCGGAGTCGTGACAAGGCCACTGTACACTCCAGAGACGGGGCTCTTCAGCAGTTACAGTTTTGATAATGAAAATCCTGGTTTGAGCTGAGACTTTTGACCTTTGTGTTTACCTCATGATTGAGATGTGTCACTTGATAACTTAGGTATATGTATGGGCATATACCTGGGTAGTGGTTAACCGTTGATTTCATGATCATGATGTTTTCCTCATTATTGAGATGGGTTACTTGATAACTTAGGTATATGCATGGGCATATACCTAAGTAGAGGTTATCTATTGAGATCTTCTTTGTGGTTATCCTTGTTGGTTTTTAGTGAGAACTTGAGGGTCTCGGGTTCCCTACTGAGTATCGTATACTCACCCCTGCACGGGCTATGCCCGCACCTCGTTGTGTTGGTTGCAGACGACGGGCAGTGCTGACGGAGGCCGAGTGTTCGAGGATTGGACGGTACCCGGAGGTGGACTACACGACGAGTTAGTACCCGGAGGTGGACTAAACGACGAGTCAGTATCCGGAGGTGGACTTCACGAAGAAACGACACATGGAGGAGGTTGACGGGCGAGAGCGTTGTGGAGGCTATCTATACCTACCCTTCAGGTAGGATCCGTGGTGGACAATCCAAGAGCTGCGCCATCTGTACCTACCCTTCAGGTAAGATCCGAGGAGGACGACACTGGAGCCGCTTCCATTCTTCCAGCTGTTGTCTTTTTCTATTGTACTTTGTTCAGTTGTAGTTGTACTTTCATTTGGGTTTGTATTCTGGCCCATTTTACCTTTCAACACTTCTCTTTGTACATAGTGTTTTATTTCCGCTTGTACTCTGTGGTGTTTTGTTTACTTTAATAAAGGCAATGCCTTCCCAATTATCAGGATTTATGCCTTTTGTGCTAGTCGCCAGCCCCTGGCCTATGGAAGGCGGGCTTGGGGTAGTCACGGCACGGGCCCCGAGGATGGGTCGTGACAGAGATACCGATCAATATCAGGGTTTTTGATAAGAAATGAATAGTGGAATTGAAAAAAATTATAAAATCCATGGAGATAAGAAGATAATGATTCCCTTATGATAAAAATGTGAAAGGAAACATGGGGTAAATTATATTAAGGGAACCGGTAAGTATTTCATGTATAGGACAGAATTTCATTTGGAACTCAAATAATGAATTTATAGTAAGATGTTAACTGATTCCTCAAATATAGATAAATCACCACATAATGTACCACTCATACTCTAGTGTTTCAAATGAATGAAGTATGTGAATTATGTTAACATATTCCCAAATCATAAGGTTAATGAATATGATAATCATAAAAAACCACTTAAGACTAGATGTAATTTTTAATATCATACAATCACTATTGCTAATGAGGTGTACAATATCGATGTGGTTAATGGTACACTTATCATCCAATTTATAACTATTACGATCTTATTTGATTATGGATCTACCCACTCTTTTATATCTAAATAATTTTATCTGGGTATCAATATACCACAAAAAAATTATATGATAATTTTTATATAAAAACAACTAATGGAATGGTGATCTCTTCATAAGTACATGATCCTTCTTTATCTAATGTTTGTGGGAATGTATATCATGAAAATAGTTTCATTCTTCCTCTAGCTAAATTTTACGATATTTTTGGAATGGATTGGATTTATTTACATAATTCCACATCAATTTTCGAGGTAGGGTTGATATATATGATATTTTGAGAAAACCCATGATTGAATATCATTATGATGTAAAAATTAATTTCTTATAGAAATTAAATCCATTATATGGGTCAAAATTCCAATTTGAAAAGACCGTTTATTTCATATGGCTATGGAGAAACTAAATATTGATGATATACCTATTGTTTCAATGTTCAATGATGTATTTCTAGATGAATTTTATTATCTTTCATTGAATCAAGAATTTTATTTTTCTATAGAATTCATAGCTATCATTATACGTATTTCCGAAGACTCTATAAAGAATGGACCCAAATAGTTGCTAGAATGGACGAAGAAAATCTGAGATAATTTTGAGAATGGAATAAATTGGCCATGTGTTTCAACATGGTATGCATATATTATTTTTATTTATAATAAATATGAATCAATGTGACTCGACATTGACTTCCATGGACATATGAAAATCTATATGATGAACATGTATCATGTACCCTATATTGATGAATTTTCAAACCAATTGTATGGTGCTCAATAATTTTCCAAGATTGATCGTCATTTTGGACATCATCATTTGAGACTCCAGAAGAATTATATATGGAAGAAAATATTCCATATATGTTATGGACACTATTAATTTATATTGATTCCATTTGGTTTTACTAATTTCCATACTATCATCATGGATTAAATTAATAGATTCAGTAGATAATACCCTCATCAGTTGTAGGATGTATTTATATATGATATTATAATATATTCAAATACAATGAGATGTCATGAATACCAGTTAGGGATTATTCTAATGTCCCAATGTACATATAATCTTTATGAAATATTTTACCATTTTTGAATATTTCCATTGAAAATTTTCATTCCTGCATAAATTAATATCAGGTGAGGGTATATTACTAGACCCTTAAAATAATGAAGTCATTAAACATTGGATCAAACCAGCCATTTTGATTGACATCCATATTTTTTTTGTGTTGTTATTATTTGTTTAGTTTGGATGATTTTCGGAGCTAATGAATACACAGGCCATGATATCTCGAAAGGGATCCAAGTTATTTTTTGAGGAATAATGTGAGTAATATTTTAAATAACTAAAGAGAATAATAGTCAATAAACATATTCTTATAATGCCCTATAGTGGATAATGGTTTTTAATATATAGTTATACACTAATTATTGTTTTTGGATGCATCCTTATTTAGAATGGTATGGCTATAGGTTATTCCTTAAAGAAATGGAAGGTCCATGATAACAAATATCCATCTCATGTATGGAGGTTAGATGTTGTAATTTTTTAATTAATGATTTGGAGGGATTATCTTTACAGGGAAATGTGATTCATATATATTGATCAAAAATAATTAAAAGATATTTTCAGTCTAAAATTTATGAAAATGAAACAAAGAAGATGCTTGGATATGATTAAAGATAATAAAAACTTATTACATTACCAACATAGGAAAGAGAACAAGGTGTAAGATGCAAGGAGTTGTATGTATAATGTTATGTTATCTATGACGAGGATAACAATAGAATCTATATTTAAATAAATTCAATGGATGGATCATGAAATCATGATGGAAGGGATAATTATTATCCTTCTGAAATGATTGGCCAACCATATATCCATGTGATGATTGAAGTGTCATGAACAGGGGATGTAATGATACAAAATGTTGAGAAATATTCCAGAGATAAACCTTTATTGTGATGGAATAATATGGTTAATAATACCTGCATTTTTCACATTAGTTAAATTATTTTAAGTTCTAGTTGGATAAATCTCAATGTTTCCCACAAGTAAGAAGATGCATATAGATTTGAAAGCATATTTAGGGTTGGAAGGAATGAAGAGAGATATTTTAGAGTACGTTTCTTGGTGATTGGTATGAAATAATGTTATGTTTTATAAA
This sequence comes from Viscum album, assembly GCA_963277665.1. NCBI lineage: Eukaryota > Viridiplantae > Streptophyta > Magnoliopsida > Santalales > Viscaceae > Viscum > Viscum album. Next base: position 1,178,950,626 of record OY728134.1, on the reverse strand, counting down.
TAGAACTCTAAGGTGATGTTATTACCATTAACCATTCCAAAATAGACATGGGAAAACATCAATATGTATTTTTGTGTCAGACTCTCTAAAAAATATAATGTTTATAATGATATATAGGTTGTAGTATATCACCATAGGAAGTAATCTCACATAAATTATATTATATAATACTTATCTCTCGGAAAACGTAATCATTTATACTTTTGGAAGTTGTAATATTTCATTGTTTACCATTGTCAACTATATTTGATTAGGATCTGAGGTTTTCCATGATGTTTGGCACAACTCTTCATCATTATCTAGATTAAGAGATAAGTCTCATAACTACTTGTTATCCTCAGATAGATATTTAGATATAGATTACCATTAAAACTGTAGAAGATACTTTGATAGCTTTATCCATGAATTTCAAAGGTGGTTGGGATCAAAACCTTCATTTGGTGTAATTTTTATACTATAATATATTTCACTCCATCATTCGTTGGACTCCTTATGAAGACCTTTATGGTAGGAAGTGCATAAATCAAGAGTATTTTAATGAAATTGGAGAAAAAAATCTATTAAGACAAAATATAGGTTAGGAATAGATAAATAAGGTTATATTTAGTTAAAATTACAAAACATATGAAAAGAGTACACAAAAGTAATGCTGATAATCATGTAAAATTAGGAAGTTTGAATTTGGTGACTAGTTATTCCTATAAATATAAACCAAGAATAGATTTAAGAGATTTATAAATAAGTGAATGCTAACCCCCAGGTACATTGATCCTTCTAAAAATATTAATTAATCCTAGTGGTATCTTATCGATCGTTGATGCCAATAAATAACTCTTATGTACCTGTTGTATTCCACGTACCTCTATTGATCATGTACATATATGATATTTCACATGTACCAAACTCATAGGTCATACCTCTAGAGAAAGATATTCTTTAGGGGAGAAAATATATGAAGACTGTAGATCTTGGAGATAAAGTGCTATGAAACATCACTAGTCACATTTTCACTATTTTGTGTTGAATCCCCCAATTTGAGGAAGCTATATGGGGAGCTAAGGATATCATGATGTATCATTATTTTTAGTTATTGTATTAGGGTTTCATAATTTGTAGGGATAAATTCTTTTAATGGTGGTATAACATAAAACCATGATATATTTTTTGAATTGTTTTTTTAAAAAAATTACTTTCATCGATAGAATTTGTTACTCACAACAGTGAGTACAGATGAACCACAATATATTAAAAAAAATATTATCCCCTTTACATTATATTGGTGGGTATATATAATAAAAACTATATTATCAATATTTATGGTTCACACATGGGTAAAACTAATTCATTAGTATACTAATAATAATAAATGAAAATAAAAAACATTGGAAAATAAACATTTTGTTTTTCTAAAATATAGTTTTTATGTGAACAATGTAATTTTTTACATTATAAATAATATTTAACACTATAGGTGAAATATTTTAAGGGTCTTTTTATACTATATATTAAACAAAAAAATAAAATTCAACAAATTTTTTGTGTGCATATGTTTATTATAATTCCATTCTTAGGATTAAAAATGTATTTTTCTATTTAGATGTTTTTGTCATATTTTATGAACATACATTAAAAATAATTTATACAATTTATAGTTAATGAAGTAGATAATTTTTTTACATATTTATAATTAGTATTTTAAAATTTTCTAAATATTATAGGAAATATTTATCACTATTTTAATAAGTAAATGTTTAAAATCTCAATTAAATGTATGTTCCTGAATGGCTCGAAGGTCTTAATTTTTTATTCAGTTATAATTTTACCACCTTTAAGGGTTGAAGGGGAATCCATAAATAGCCCATAGAATTTTTGGTATTACAATAATTGAAGTTATTAATGGAATTTATTCCAGAATATGAATACTTGAAACTACCCCTCTAAGCATTTGCATCGTGATCAGATCTCCACCTTGGCGTGGCTATGCGGCTGGCAGTCATGTGTACAGGTGTGCAAGCCTGGTACTAATGGAAAGTGTCCTTCCCTATCATTCTTCCAAATATGTTAGCTATGATTTGAAAATGATCCTAGATCTAAAAACAATTATGGAGATTATTCTTTATAGAATTTTTATAGTTTTCATCTGCACATCAATTGGCCTAAAGGCCTTGAGGTAGACCAAAATTCTTTATAGTGGCCCGAAATTCATACTGACCTAAAGGCCAGGTTAGACCATGAAGTTAACCAGTTAGGATTCAAACATCACTAAGAGGGGGAGGGGGTGAATCAATAATATCATTTTCTAAGAATAATTTCATATTAAAAATCCTTTGTCTCCTGTTAAGGATCTCCTTCCCTATTGAACACAATCCAAGCACACACCCATAGGAACAGAAGATTTTACAAGGTTCACTACTCAATGAGAGTAGTCAATCCTTCGTATAGCACATAGATAATATTATACCACAAAATCCACTAAATAGATAATACTTTAATGTGAAATACAATGTGTAGGATATTCCCTTTCACTATTTTAGTACTTGGGAGATAATCCTCATGTCTGTGTGGACCATATTAGCACAAATATAGTAATGCAACATCTCTGTGTTTCTTGAAAAACATTCAAAAATATAATCATTGAAAATATATATTCTATTTACTGTAAAAAATATGATAATAAATACATGGAATTAATAATAATAGTCAGTTCTATACCCCATTCATATCTTTATCCACTTGAAAACACTTCTCACTTAATTTGGGAAATCAAATTTCCAGAACACATAGCTCCTTCAAAGATCTCCTTCACGAAGATCCCAACATCATAGAGAACTCTAGTTTGTAGAAATCTCTTGTTTGAGGACCTCAATTGATCATAGAGCTTAATATTTTAAATAGCATAGATTGGTCTTTGAAAATTTCACTTCTTTCGCAAAGCTCACTGACACGCAGTGAACCTCCTTTCCTTTGCGGAACTCACTACCTTTTCAGAGCTCAATTTCTCCATGAACCCTCTTCACAATTCAAGATCTCTAAAATTTTTGTTATTTCTCTATAATTTTCTCGAAGGGCTCTAGGTCTATATATAGAAGATTCCCCCATCTTCAGAACCTTCCATCCACCTCATCACTAAATCATAGAGACTCAAAATTTCCTCCAAAATTCACTCTATTTCGCAACGCACTATATCAATTTTATGGATTCACAAAGGTCATCGCAATCGCAATGTGTTCTGTCAAATCCGTTGCACCACCAGGATGGTCCTTCTTTCTTTGTGCTTCTTAAATTCTATTCACCTTTACTGCCACCATTCTCACCCGTTATGATCCTTTACTCTGCTATTTGGAAGGATCATCGTAATCTTGAATAACACTATCAATATTCCTCATGTCGTCGCAAAATCTACATCATGAATCCCATAATTGCGAATATTATTCCATTTTCATATTTTTATGTGATCTTCAAGGAAATAGAAATTTCAAAATGCAAGAAAAAATCTTAATTTTGGACCCCAAAAACTTTTCAATCATTGAAAAAATGTGCCATCTAAGATACCTGCTTCTGCAAGACAAACCATGCTAAAGGGAAACATCTTTTCTCCCCTTTCCTTCATAAATAATGCATCACAAGTTCTCCAACCATGTTATGTTATTTTTGAAATCTATAACAACAAAGCATCGTTAGATTTAACATGGAAAGTATTGTAACATTCCTGTGTTTCCAAACCCACTTATACAAAGTGAAGTGATTTCCTTTTATCTCAAACTTCCTTGAAAAAAATACAATACTTCATGTATTGAAAAAACATCATCAGCCAACTTGGTCCAAACAATCTCCCCATTTTTATTTTGTTGTCAATCACGATTTATAAATCAATGAACATTGATACCTTAAGAAATGGGTCACTTATCAACAATTTTAAACCTCCATGAGCTAACTAATTGTAGGAAATAATAATTATTAACAACAAGACCATGTTGTCCAGAAGTAGTGACCATGAAACATCATTGAAATTATTCATCAGCTTTATCCAAACCATACTCATCTTTTTTTCTTCTTAACCTTCTTCATCATATTCAACCTTACTAACATATAAAAAACAATATGTTACTTACAACCACTCCATCAAACAGTTTGAATAGTTCACATACTTAATATGATGAATTCACAGCTTACCCACAAGTCCCCCTTTATGCATGCAACCATATGGATATGTTTATGAAACAATTATCCCCCTTGAAAACACTATCCAAAGGTAATATGGGATAATGTAATGAAATACGTACCTAAATATTGATGAGAAAGAGGTTGGACACCAATATTCAACCACAACTATGAATATTGTTCCTTCGGTAATGGTTTTGTGAATGTATCAACAACTTGTTCCGATGTAGGAACGAACTCTTCCAATAAATAATTCTTCTCCACATTCTATTTAATGATGTGTTAATTTATGTCAATATGTTTTTAATGATAATGTTGTAATGAATTCCATGTAATATTGATTTCAATTTGATTGTCGAAACCCAAGAGAAAATGTATCTTTACTTCCAAAAGTAAATATTCCCACTAAGTCTTCATCCACAATATTTGGGTAGAAGCTTGTGTAGAAAAAACATACTTAGATTTTTCTGTTCTAATTGTTTCTCAATTATATTTCTTTGTATTCCAACTAACTTAACTTTTCCCCTGAATGAAAACTCCACTAGATATAGATCATCTGTCGTCAATGTTTCCTACACAATCAGTTTCTGAATACCCAAACATATCAATATTCCTTCAACCATAATTCCTGATTCTAATGTTTTTTGTGCCTTATATATATATATATGAGAATATTTTTTCCAAATACAAATATGATTCTATAGGAGGGATTTATATCATTCACATAAGGTAACATCATGGACTATGTCAAGTATTGAGGTAGTCAAATATAACGGACATCAAATATGATTTCAAAACTCTTTGTGGTCAACATTCATACTATCATTGTCTTTAGACAACTTGGTTCCCACAGAAATTAGTGTGAAAAATAGTTTCAAATTTTCCATGAAAAACATTTTCAGAAGTTCTTTATCATACAATTCATGAGATAGAAAAATGTGATTCTTATTCTGTGAAAGTTTTAGCCCAAGAAAGTACTTCATTTCTCCCTGCATGGACATATCAAATGACTTCTCCATCTCCTCAGCAAATAATTCACATGTTTTACACCATTCTTCTTTATATTGCATGGACTCATAACATATATTAAGTGTTTTAGACTTAGTGATTTTCCATAGATCATTTTGAATTGATTCATATATAAATTTCGCTTGTAGAAACATAGTAATGAGGGAGACCATGTTCAAGAAACATTGGTCACCCCATGTCCACAAAACACTAATTCTTTATTTTAGAAACCCAATTTTGTTGAGGTGTGTATGGTGAACTTAACTCTTGTCAAATTCCATGATTATAAAGGTACATTTTAAATTATTCATTCTTGTATTCACCCCCAATGTAGGTTTTCAACTTATTCATTGAATACTCACATTCCATCCTTGATTTCCTTATGAAACTTTTAAACATTATCAGATCATTCGACTGTTTCTTGATATACATAACACATGTAATGCAATTAAAATAATCAATGTGAGTAATGAAGTAATTATGTCCATTTTTTTATTGTTTTCTCATTAGCCCACAGATATCAAAGTGAATAAGATCTAGAGGACATTTTGAACAAATATAAACTTTCTTGTGCACTATATTTGTGATCTTTACCTTTTCACAAATACCATGACACCAATATCTTTTTGTTCATAAAGATGTAACATCTCCAACAATATATTGTGTTGTTAAATATCTTATGTTTAGTTGACACATGTGTACTAGCCTTTTAGGCACCAACTGATTTTTATCCACCAAACCCATGTAAAAATAGTTCAAAACTTCACTAACTTGGAACAAGATTTCTTTTGTACGTTGGGATCTTTTAACAACCTTTTGATCATATTAATTTTTCTCAAAAAATACATATTTTATGAAGATGACTTTGTTGTGAAAAATTAAGATGATGGAAAGGTAGTTATAGGTGGATAAACTCCTTTAACTAAAAAGAATGTGTTAAAACTAGTGTATGTTTCTACATCAGAACAAGTCACTGATATATTTAGAAAACATTCACTGAAGTAATTGTTTTCAAAATTGATGTTGAACATGGGTGTCTATCCTCCTTCTCATCAAGGTTGATGTCCGTTTTTAGGTACCCTCTCTCATCTAACATTTGGATAGTTTTTTCATGGGTTGAATTGTTTCATAAATCTATCCTTATGGTGGCATGCATAAAGGGGGAGTTATGGGTAAGCTGTGAATTCAACATGTAAGTATGTGAACTATTGTATCTATTTATTAGAGTGGTTTTATGAAATATATTTTTTTATCTATTAGAATGGTTAAATATGAGTAAAAAAGTTCAGAAAAAAAAGATTATTATGGTATGGAGAAGGCAAAAAATGCATGACGAAGATGTTTCATAGACACTACGTTTGGATATCATGGTATTACAGTCAATAATTCTTAATCTGATAACACAAAAGAGAACCCTTATCATGAGGTTAGGGTTGATGACATCTTTTAGAGATAGTTTCAAGAAGTTGAAACATATTCTCAACTTTCACACCAACCTTCTCATATATCTTCTGGATCTTCGTTTGACATTTTTTCTTTTTAAAAGATTGACTCCTCCTCAATCCTCATCTTTCAAATATTGTGGAATATTAGTAACTTTGTTTTTTGAACCAAACTATATTTTAATTTTTTCTAAATTCAACACAATACCAGCAGTATCTATAGAATGAATATTTCCATCTGAAACATTCATACTGATAGGAGTTGTGAACATGCTTCTCAAAAATCTTCTTACCAAACCTATAACGTCCCGGTTCCAGAATCCACCTAGAGGCGCCCCGTACCCGGTTGGTCACATGGCCTCAAGAAAATTTCCCTGAACGCCAGAGGCTGCCAACTAGAAGCAAGGGACTTGGTTGTGATAGTGGGGAAACTATTCCATCATTGGAAGAGTACACAACAGAAGTAAACCACAATGCAATAGCGAAAACAATGAATATCCAACAATAATAAACAACGGAAGACTGAGATAATAAAATACTGGAGCAATGCATAATAAATGATGAATGATACATATGTCTAGGAAAAAATCCAATAAAGTCACAATTCTGAGTACAACAATACTAAATCAAGTACAAAAAAAAGATAACAACTCATCAGCATCACAAGCCTAGGCTTGGTGCCATTCTTTCCTGCTCCAGAGAAAGTATGTACCTCAAGTGGAAGGGCCCTTGCCCTTATCTATACCTGCAACAATATAATCTGTTTGGGCACAAAAGCATGGCCCAAACAGGGTGTGAGACTAACTCCTAGTTAGAAGCCACCCAAATATATGTGCCTAATAGTCAGGGTATATATGGCAGGTAAAATTACAGAAAGCAGTAAACATGAACATGTTGAATAGTAAACAATCTACAATTCCAATATCAAGCAACAACTAATAAGTAGCTAGGCACAAATAGGTAACCCTATGGGAAGTACTCACATCCATCCCATTTGTTCCAACCTAACAAGTACCAAAAACCCCCTGTGCAGTGCACTCATCCTAACCTCTCTGGTTTGGTTATATGAAAATAATAAGTCTCTCAGATGAAGATCACTTGGTCAATTCTCCATATAGTCTATGGTAGTCAGGTACTCTTTGGGGAAGCTCACTCAGTCAATTCCCCTTATAGACCCAAGGTCAATGACTCTTTGAGGAAGCTCACTTGGTAAATTCCACTTATAGCCCTGACCATTCAAAGAATATCTGAGGAATCTCACACAGTCAACTCCCCTTATCATATAAGGTAAGAACGATAATTCAAAGTAAACCATAGACACTCTGAGGAAGCTCACACGGTCTATCTCATTATAGTCTATGAAGTCATGGACTCTCTAAGGAAGCTCACTCGGTCAATACCCTTATATCCCAATGTAATCCTAGGCTTTCAGAGGAAGCTCACATAGTCTATCCCCCTATAGACTAATGCTCAAAGACTCTCTCAGGAAGCTCACTCGGCCAATTCCCCTTATAGTCTACTACACCCGGTTCTCACGACCCTATGTAGGATAACAACATAACAATGAAATATAGACAAAGTAAACCTATAGAACTACTTGTCTAAATAGTCTATAGAATATCAAGAATTCCCGGATTCAAACTCTCCATCCTACAATAAAAGATATAGAAAACAGGCAAGGTGGACAAAATTTTTAAACATGACCAAACGGTCGTAAACAGAACATGCATGGGAAAAATATACAAGTCATATAAAAACAACCATATTCTTAACCATTCAACCTATACACAGGAATACAAGCATGGAAGGAAGAAAAAAGGGTATAATGGTAAACACGCAATAGCCCGTTTAAGGGTATTGGTGGAAATTGCACATAATACTCAAAAAATTTGAACGAAAAGGCAGAAACCACCTACATTGGCATTTGGAGATCGATATAGTTGAACCTCAACAACTGAATCTCCTTAAAACATTACAGATCTATGAAAATATTTAAAATGTTCAACCCCAAATAACTTAGAAAAGAGGAGGAATTGGAAAATGATGCTCTGGGAGAAGGAAGAATTCACTGATGCGATTCCAACGAAATCACTGGTTTTCAAATTAGAGGACAGATGGAGGCTTGGGGGCTCGTCGAAGATCCATAGCCGTACGAGTTCTCTCGGATGAAGATGACCTAGAAGAAGTGAGTTCTATCCGTTAGACTTAACCCCAGTGCATTTAATGACAAAATAAATGGCGTGTACTTTTGGTGTACACAGCGTGTACTTGCTATTTCCATACTCCACATTAGGAGGCCTCCAAGTCACTCCCACACGGACGTGTGTGTGGCCATGACACAACCAACACATAAATTCCAGTGGCATCATAGTACACGACGTGTACTCATAAATTACATAGCGTGCACTTCGAAAATTTCCATATTTTCCACATTTTGTCAGAAAATGACCAGAAAAGGAAAAAAATACTAGAAAAGAAGATTCGGGTTCTTACAAACTTCCCCCCTTATATAAATTTATCCCCAAATTTCCCTAGCATGGCATAGAAGAAGAAACCCCGAACAACTCCAGCTACTATGATCAAACATCGGCCTCCCTCCCCCAAGTCTCATCCTGATCCCACCTGTGCTACTATAGTACTCGTACCAGGGGAATAGACCGGCCACATAGAACCTTTTTACTGCGATCTAAAATCCAGATATGATGCTCTTCAAACGAGGTATCCACTTCAAACTCAACCTCCTCAGGTTGGAAGACATTAAATGGGTCTGAAAAGTAACACCGGAGCTGAGAAATGTGAAAAACATCATGCATTGCCCAGTACCACTGAGGTAACTGCAACTGATAGGAAACCGTCCCAACTCTCTCTAACATCTCAAACGAACCGACGTACCTCAAAAAAATCTTACCCTATATCCCAATCCTCTTGTGTCCCAACCTCGGTGTGACATGCAGGAAAACCTGATCCCTGACCTCGAACTCTAGAGGCTGTCTACACTGATTAGAATAAGACTTTTGTTGAGACTGTGCAGTATCCATCCTTTTCCGAATAAACCCTCTCCGCTCTGTGGTATCCTGAACTAGACAAGGTCCCAGCAAAGGTTCCTCTCCTGCCTCCAGCTAGCATAAGGTTGATCGGCATGGCCTACCATACAAATCCTCGTAAAGTTCTATCTGAATAGTTTCTTGAAAACTATTTTTGTAGTAAAACTCTGCAAGAGGTATATGATTCTCCCAAGAACCTCAAAAATCTAGAATGCATGTTCGGAGCATATCATCAAGCACCTGAAACATACGCTCAGACAAGCCATCTGTCTGGGGATGGCAAGCTACACTCAAAAGAACCTGTGTACCCAAAGACTTCTAAAGCCCCTGCTAGACCCGAGATGTAAAGCGTGCATCCCTGTCTTAAACAATGGAGTGTAGAACTCCATGCAGACGTACAATCTCTCGGATGTACAACCGTCCCAACTCATCAACACAGAAGGTCTCCTTGATCAGAAAGAAGTGAGCGACCTTCATAAGCCTATCATTGACAACCCAAACATCGTCATTCCCCCGATGGGACCATATAAAACTAGTCACGAAGTCCATCATGATGTTATTACACTTCCACTCGGTAATGGGTAACTACTGCAAAAGCCCTGCTGGTCGCTGATGCTCCGCCTTCACCTGCTGACAAGTGGAACACCTCATGAAAAAACCAACAACATCCTTCTTCATACCTGGCCCCCAATACTGGCGGTGTAGATCATAATAAATCTTGGTTATTCTAAGATGAACTGCCCAAACTAAGGAATGAAAATCATGCATCAGCTCTTCTCATATGTCTTCTGGCACCCATACATGCCCCTTGAAACGCAAGATCTCATCCTTGCCTATGGTCTATCTAGGAATAGAGTCCTCTCCTGACACACTCTCTCTTAGGACTTGGCCTTCATAATCTGATAGCTTCCTCATTCAAACTTGAGCAAGAAGAGTATAGGTAACAACTACAGAAGAAAGAAACATCTACCCTTGAATATCTTGCACCTTCAAATGCATCTCAGAGAATAGTTCCATAAGCTTCCACTCACTGCTAGCCTCCTGAACTTCCTGTATCTGAGTCATTTTTCTCAACGCATCAGCCACTGTGATGCCTTTCCCAGGCGTATAGGGAAGCTCAAAATCAAAGTATTTTATGTACTCAACCCACCTTCACTGTATCAAATTTACATCACATTGAGTGAAAATGTACTTGAGACTTTCGTGGTCAGTGAGAACAACAAAATTCACCCATATAAGGTAATGTATTCAACAACATATGGCATGGACAACAGCTTCCAACTCCAGATAATGCGTTGGGTAGTTCCTCCTATGTGGCCTCAACTGCCAAGATCCATACACAAAGACTCAAACTTCCTACATAAGCATAGCTCCCAGCCTGATACCTGATGCATCACATTACACAGTATAGCTCTTGCCCAGCTCTGGCAAGACTAGTATCGGTGGTGACATCAACCTCCCCTTCAGCTCCTGAAAGGATGACTCACAAAAATCTGACCATAATAACTTCACACCATTCCAAGTCAGACCCATTAGCTGTGCTGCTAAGCGTGAAAAGTATTTTATGAAGCATCTGTAGTATCTAGCCAGCCCTGGAAAACTCCGTACCTCAAATATGTTCTTCAGATACTCCAAGGAATCCACTACTCCCACTTTATCTAGTTCTACTGATACACTTGTCTCTGAGATTACATCATCCAAGAAGTGAATTTGGTCCATCCAAAAGTGTAACTTTGAGAGCTTATCATATAACTGATGCTCCCTTAGTGAACTCAAAAGGATCTCAAGATGTGTGGAATGGTCGTGTCGAGTGTGAGAGTACACCAAGATATTATTCACGAAGACAACCACAAAGGAATCCAGGTATGGAAGGAACCCTTGGTTCATCAATGCCATGAAAGCTGCAGGCACGTTCGTGATATTGAACGACATAACCATATACTCGTATAGACCATACCTGCTTCGGAAGGCTGTAAATGGTATATCAGATGGTCTAACATGCAACTGATGATAACAGAATCTCAATTCAATCTTCGAGAACACTCAGGATCCTAGAAGCTGATCAAAGAGATCATCAATTATGGGAAAGGGATATCAATTCTTGACCGTCAAATGGTTAAACTTCGGATAATCCACACAATTACTAAGGGTGTCGTCTGCCTTCTTCGCAAATAGGAGAGGCAAACCCCAAGGAGAAGTATTGGGTCAGATGAAATCCTTTTCATGCAACTCCTCCAACTTCTTCTTGAGCTCCTATAATTCTGGTGTTTCCATCCTATAAGTAGGAATGGAAACCGGTACCGCTCTTGGCACAAGATCAACAGAAAATTCCACCTCACGCTCTGGAGGAAAACCTAAAAAGTCCCCTAGAAAGACATCCCTAAAATGATCCACCACTGGATGGAGTATAACCGTGAAGTTCTCTGGTCATCTAGATAGATACTAGAAATCTGAGCCGTAACTCCTCCAAACCCATGATGCTCTAGTACCTCTATGCTCACATGGACATCCCACTCGTGCTTATGAAGAAAAGATCCACCCTCTGGTGATACGAAAATCACCCTACGACGAGGAAAATTGACGACTTCCTAGAAGGGAACTAGATACTCCATTCCAAGAATGACATCATAGCTTCTCATCTCTAGGACACAGAGGTCCCATAAGAAGTGACATCCACCAACCCCCAGAGGGCACTCCTTGAACTGATTTATGCTATATTTTCTCATCCCCAACTGTGTGTCAAGCATCAACATATCGGTAGAAGAAAAGATGTAGATCCCAAGACTCTCCACAACTACAACAGAGATAAATCTATTTGAATACCATGTATCGAAAAGCGAAGTAGATAAAACTGAGGCTACTAAGATCATACCTCGAACTGTAGGGGTTTTGGGATCCTTCTCTTGTTGGGTCTACTCCACTACAAAAGTCTGGATAGATCCATGGCCTTATGACCGTGCCTGACTGCTATGAGCTTATCCACCCTACTGTCCCTGAAGGACTGGCAACTGACTACCCCAGCCACTAACTCCACCTCAACCTGAATGGCCGGAAGAAGTCCAGTTCCTAGACTGGTGAGAAACTGGTGGTGATGCTCCCGAATGCGGGGTCATATAAGAACCTCTGTCTCCAGCCACTGGAGAGAAAAACTGACAGAAACACTGAAGATGGCCCATTTTGCCTCTAGATTGGTACTCCATCGGGTCTCTCGGGAAACATCACATCATATTCCCATTCCTCCCACAATAGTAGCACACAACATGGCTACCATAAGGTGCATCCCACCTACTCTGATCTCCCTATGCAGTCTCTATGCAGCGCTTCCGGATATCAGCTGGAGGAATACTAACTCTAGATACAAACCGCCCTGGCTCACGGCACTATAATCCCTCAGATTGCACTCCATAATTAGCGCCTGGTTGACGATAGAGGATTTAGAAGTCAACCTAAATATTTTCACCGTGGAATGGATCTCCTGCCTGAGACCATCCTCAACCTTCCTAGATAGGAACAACTCATCACCTGCTAGAATAGGCATGAAATGCTACAGCTCCGTGAAGTTAGAGGAATAATCCATTACAGAAAGAGTACCCTACTCCCGGCTTATGGAATGCTAAGATCGATCGGCCATCAAGGTCTCCAGGTAAAAATAATCGTAAAAGATATGATGGAACTCATCCCAACCCATATTATGGTGGCGTCCCACCTGAGAGATGACATCCCAACACATCTTGGCGGAGTCTCAGAGTATGTGGGTTGTGAGTTTCACCCTCCTCTATGGTGGTACCACGAGATGCTCGAATATCATCAGTGTGGCTTCAATCCAAAACTTTTCAGACTATAGTCCACCCTCCCCTATGAAGGTGGGAGGATGCTGCTACTAGAAAACCGGGGTCAAATTTTCCATTGAAGGGGCATAAGGTGGCGCTCACTGGAAGATCTGCATCATCCTCTGAAAACCCTCCCTAAACTGTGGAACGACATTTTCAACTGGTAAAACTACTGGTTCCACAGATCAATGAACAGGAGGGCCTACAGAAAGTCCCTGATTAGCCATATTAGGCATCTGATCACTGCCCTGCAATTGGTGGTCAACCGGGGGACGTCTAGGTGGCATGAATCTGCAAGGTCAAGCACACACCTTAGATCAAGATTATCAGGGACTGAAATAAGGAGTGTAATAAGGGATCATGAGAAAGAAAGCACTCAAGTTTTACAAAACATGGAAACACGACATGTACATTTCCTACAGGGTGTTTTCCCTAAATTCATTTACATGGGCATGTAATCCTGCCTAACCTAGTCGTGTAACACCCCAAACACACGATGTGTTTTCCTGACACACGACGTGAACTTGAATCCTCTTTCCCTTCCCAAGTCTTTCTACACGGTTAAGCCACATGACTCTCCTCAGGAAAGACTACACGGTGGGTAGAATTCTTACATGGTGTGTACTAGACAAGCTTCACCTGGCCCGTGTTGTTAGTGAAACAACCTAACACACGGATCATACTACATGACGTGTTTTAGACGGACAGGGCATGTATGAGAAAGGACAACACCGAAAAGTGTTGTTCATGACACAGCCGGGTACCTAGGTCAGACTACATGGCATGTAAAATCTTAACATGGCGTGTATGTGAAAAGATAACACTGACCTGTCTTGTTCATGACATAGCCGCGTACCTGGGTTAGACTACACGGTGTGCGAAACAGGTACACAAAGTGTTCCTACAAGGAATTCCCCACCTCATGTCTCTACCACATGGTGTATGACACAATTAGAGATTACATGGCATGTACATATAGTACACAACGTGTACCTAAGAAAAAATGTTTCTTCCTGAACAGAAGAACACATGGCGTGTAGTCAAAGCTACACGCGCATGTATTTTGGGTTTTTTAGGATAGTAAGCCTCATAAACTACTATAGAGCCCGAAAAACACTGAAACGAGCATTAAAAGATCCAAATCACAATCCCTAAGGGCCCATACTACCCACGAATTGAAGCTCGGCATCTAACACATGTTATAATAAGACAAGAAAGAGATGATTCCCCAAATTCTGGTCCATGAGGGCCCATAACACCTCAAGAACTGATGTATGGCATTCATCCAAAAAAATTTCTTAACCAAACAATACCTTTTCAAAAAACATGTATTTTATTGAGTCATCTATCCCAACAACATGAATATGCTACACAACATCTATCACAACAACATTCAATTGCTAATGCATCCTAGAAGACAAGGCAAGAATGCATGACATGTGATTTATATCATGTTCCTATATGATGCATGGGATGGCATACCCCCATCTCATTGGGTTGCGATAGGAATAGAACCTCGACATCATCAAAAGTAATAGAAAAAAACATGTGAGTCACTCAACTGTGAAAATCAAATCAACTATAAAACTGAAAAATCGGAAAAAATGAAATTAAATGAGGTAGATTGGCTTTTCCTTATACACGGGTTAGCTACTCCGGGGCACAACTTTATACAAAGTACCCATTATGTTCTATCCCTGAATAAAGTCTCCAAAAAGTAAGTCAAGAGAAATGAATCCCTCTAATACTACTTTGTAACGTCCCTGTTCCGGAAGCCACCTAGAGGCACCCCATACCCAGTTGGTCACATGGCCTCAAACGCATTTCCTGGAATGCCAGCGGCATCCGACTAGTAGCAAGGGAGTTGGGTGTGATAGTGGAGAAACTATGCCCTCATTGGAATAGCACATAGTGAAAGAAAACAACCATGCAATAACAGAAGTATTGAATATCTAACAAAAGTAAACAAAAGAAGACTAAGATAATAAACAACTGGAGAAATTAATAATAAATGATGCATGATATATATGTCTTAGAAAACATCCAAACAAGTCACAATGCTGAATAAAAAGTAAAGAACCTAGTACAAAAGAAAATGATAATAGATCGTTAGCATCACAAGCCTAGGATTGGTCCCATGCTCTCCAGCTCAATGGCAAGTCAAGTACCTGACGTGGAATGGGGCTTGACCTTATCTATACCCGCGACAATATAATTTTTAGGCCAACAAACATGGACTAAATAGGTTGTGAGACAACATCCCAGTAGGAAACCACCTTAAGACCTGTGCCTAAGAGTTAGTGAATATATGGCAGGTAGAAGTACATAAAGCAGTAAACAGAAACATGCTGAACAGTAAACAATCAACCATTCCAATATCAAACAACAACTAACAAGCAGGTAAGCACAAATAGGTAACCCTATGGGATGTACTCACAGCCATCCCCTCTAGTCTTACCTAACAAGTACCAACAACCCTCTGGGCAGTACACTCAGCCTAAACTCTCTGGTTTGGTCATAGGAAAATTATAAGACTCTTTGAGGAAGCTCACTCGGTCAATTCCCATTATAGTCTAAAGTAGTTAGGGACTCTCTAAAGAATCTCACTCGGTCAATTACCCTTATACCCTAGGTCACTCAAAGACTCTATGTGGAAGCTCACACAGTCAATTCCTCTTATAGTCTAAGGTAAGCATGATAATTCAAAGTAAAACAAAGACTGTCTGAGGAAGCACACACGGTCTATCCACTTATTGTCTATGAAGTTAAGGAATCTCTGAGAAAGCTCACTCGGTCAATCACCTTATAGCCCAATGTAATCCTAACCTCTCTGAGGATGTTCACACAGTCTATCCCCTATATCCTAATTCTTAATGACTCTCTAAGGAAACTCACTTGGTCAATTACCCTTATAGTCTACTACCCTCAATTCTCACGGACCTGTGTAAGACAACGACATAGCAATGAAATATAGAAAAAGTAAACCTACAAAAATATTTAGTTAAATAGTCTACAACATATCAAGCCTGTCAGGATTCAAACTCTCCATCCTACAGCAACATGTACGGAAAACATTCAAGGTGTCCAAACTGGTTAATCATGACCAAACGGTCGTAAACAGAACATGCATGAGAAAAAAATCCAAGGCATAGAAAAACAACCCTATTATTATCCATTCAATCTCTACACAGGCATACAAGCATGGAAGGAAGAAACCATGGGTAAAACGGTAAACACACAATACCCCGTTCAAGGGTATTGGTGGGAATTGCACATAATACTCAAAGAAGATGAATGGAAAGGCACAAACCACCTACCTTAGCATTCGGTGATTGGTATACTTGAACCTCAATGCTTGAATCGACTTAAAAAATCATAGATCTAAGAAAATGTATAAAACGTTCAACCCACGATAACATAAAAAAGAGGTGGAATTGTAAAATGATGATTTGGGAGAAGGAAGAAGTCACCGATGTGATTCCAATGCAATCACCGGTGTTCAAATCAGAGGAAGGATAGAGGCTCATGGGATCATCATGTACTTTTGGTGTACATGACGTGTACTTTCTGTTTCAGTACTCTATATTAGGAAGCCTCTAAGTCACTCCCACATGGATGTGTGTGTGACCATGACATGACCATCACACAAACCCTAGCGGCATCACAGTACATGACATGTACTCATAAAGTACATGGCGTGTACTTCGAAAATTTCCATATTTTCCTCTTTTTCTCAAAAACGACAAGAAAAGGAAAAATATACCTGAAAAGAAGATGTGGGTTCTTACAAAAACACTAATTCCCATCCTCCTTCATAATTTCAATTGTAACTTTCTTATTCAGCTCAGATTTCTATTCATACTTACCAGAACCAAAAGTAGTAGAAATCTTTCTGGACTCATGATTTTTAGATGTTTCTGATTTTTTAGTATTTCTATATTTGACAACATACATAGCCTTTCCAACACTGTTATTAACAGAAACAATTACTTCTTTATTTTCAACCATTGAATGTAACTTTTGTTGATCCTTCATAGGTTTTTTCTTAGAAGAACATTCACTATCTTCTGTAATAGAGTTTTTGAACCATGTGTTCCTTTCAATTGATTTAGAATGTTTATGATTGACATGTTCCAAATAATCTTCTTTTTTCCTTCCTCTTTACTTCTAGATTATCATTACAATTATTTCCGCTCTCAAGATAATTTTTCAGATCTTCAATATCCTTTTCAAAATATTTTTTCCCAATAGGAAAAACTTCATGGTCATTTAATGAGGATGTTTTAATTCTCAATTTCCTATTTTAATTCTCAATCCTTCTAATCTTTCTCAAAAATTCCATCTATTCATATTTTAAATACTGATCAAGTTGAGTATCTTCTTCTTTAGAACTACTATTCTCATAATCATCATTATTCAATATTTCAAAAAAGGAACTCTCTCTAGCATTATCAACAATAGGTTTTTCAGATTCAGTCTTGCTATTATCATCTTCTTTATTTTTTGACTAAATGATTCTAATTTTTGATATGAAGAAATTATTATCCTTACCACTGCAGTAATATTAATATTTTCCACCAAGTTTCTTCTATGAACTTCTTGGTCTTCTATATATTTCATCATAGTCTTCATAGTTCCATTTTAAGGAAATTATCCACAAAATGTCCAACAACTCCACATTCAAATAATTTTAAAGGGAGTTTCCCTTTGTATTTCTATGTTCTTATATTCACATTTTTTTAAAACAAGGATAAAATTTCCTTAAAAGTTTGACATACCATGTCTCCAGATTTACATTCCCTAGCTTCAGCTTCATTAAGATTATTCTTCAACATCTCTTTTGTTATAGCCTTGAAATTCATTTCTCTATTAGAATTTTGTTTAATATTCATACTCTTCTCCCATATAATTACATAAGTAATAAGATTTCTTTGAAAATCATCTAGAGATAATGTTTCAGGGTATCTATCTTTTGGTGATGAAGCTTTAGCATCAA
The DNA here is from genome assembly GCA_963277665.1 of Viscum album. Lineage (NCBI taxonomy): Eukaryota > Viridiplantae > Streptophyta > Magnoliopsida > Santalales > Viscaceae > Viscum > Viscum album. The sequence continues at coordinate 1,178,932,145 of OY728134.1, read as the reverse complement.
ATTTTTCAGGATGAATTCCCAACATCTTTTAAATAACAATATAATTCCCCAAAATTTCACCAAGTCATCTGATTATTCTAATAATGTCATTTATCCTGGTAAATAATTCCTCAACAGTTTCATTCCCACCCTCTTTATGTCTTTATACACCAACATCTTGATTTTAAAATTTTCCTTCTTCAATTTTGTATTCCCTTTATAATTGTTATCCAACTTTTCCCAGATTCCTTTTGAAGTAGTGACACATTTCACTCTTAAAAATTCACTTTCAAAAAGAGGTGAGAGTAATGAATTCTTAGATCATCCATCATTCTCAAGATTCTTCTTATCGGAAGGAGTAAGAGGAACCTTGTCATCAATAGCATGAAATCCATCTGTTGTAGTATCATGAAATTGTTATCCAAGTGACATAAGATATGTTATAAATATATCTTTCCAGATATGATAATTATCCCCTTAAAATATCAGAATCCCTTACTGTTTACTCAATTCATATTCTCCATTAAAATTTCACTTAAAAACTAATGGTAAAAATAAACAAAGGTAACCTCCCTCTGATACTAATTGATGTTACGCAGTCAGGATCCAAGTATCACTAAGATGGGGAGGGGGTGAATCAGTGATATCTTTTCTTTTAATTTTTCCTTTAAAATGAAAAAACCTTCATATCTATTTAATGAACTCCTTCCATATTGACAACAATCCAAACCTATATCCCCATGAACATAAGAATTTACAAGACTCACTACTCAATGATTGTATATAGTCTTTAGTATGGTACAATGATAATCCATTACTACGCAATAATCATAATAGATAATACTTTAAGGTAGAATAAAATGAGTATGATAGGACCTTTCACTCATGTAGTACTTGAGAGATAATCCTCAAGTGTTTGTGCACCCTCTTAGCACAAATAGAGTTATCTAATATCTCTTTACTTCTTGAAAAACTTTCACAAATATGATCATTGAAAAAACCTCCTCACTTTCCTATATAGAAGAGAATATGAACTACCTGTACTTACTAATAATACATATCAAGATACCCTAGTCATATCTCCATCCACTTGAAATCAATTTTCACTTAATTTGGCACTCAAATTTTCAGCTCGTAAAGATCCTTCAGAGGGCTCATTCATGAATCTCCCAGCTTCATAGAGCACTCTATTTTGTAGTGATATCTAGTTTGAGGAGATCACTAGATCACATATCTCACTATTTCCTATTGTAAATATTGGTCTTTGTAAAGTTCACTTCATTCTCAAAGATCAACATCTCCCTGTGAAGCTCAATTCCTTAGCGGAGCTCACTTCCTACACAGAGCTTGCTTTCTCTAGAAAAATTCATCACAATTTTTGAACTCAAAATATCTCATTAACTATCTCTACCTTTATCACGGGGGTCAAGGTCTATTTATAGGTGATTCCACCAACTCTAGAACCTTCCATCCACCTTAGGTCTAAGTCAGCACCAAATCACAGAGCTCTGAAATTTCCACTGAAATCAACACTACTTCACAAATCACCATGAATATTTTATATATTTTCAAATATCGTCATAATAATGAAGAATTACATCAAATACATTGATCTTTCATGATCCTCCTTCTTCCATTTTGTCACCACAATGCTCTTCACCTTCATTGCAAAAATTCTCACCCACTATTTTCTTTTACTCGACCATTCCCAAAGCTCATCGTAATCATAAAGAACACCGTCAAAATTCCTCATATCTTTACAAAATATACTTCATGAATCCCCTCCTTTAGAAAAACATTCCCTTGACATATTTTTATGAGATCTTCAATGAAATCCACTTTTCGCAATGCTAGACCAATACTAAAAAACCGTGCCATCTTAGACACCTGCTTCTGCATGACCATCCATACAGATGGACAACATCTTTTATCCCCCTTTCCTTTATAAATTTTTCATTACATGTTATCCAACCAACTTTATATCATTATTAAATCCTGACCAGAAAAGCATATTCAGATTAACCATGGAATGTATTATAACTTTCTGGTCTTTCCTTAGCCACTTATACAATGTGAAGGGATTTCTTTTCTTCTCAAAATTCCCTGACAACAAAAGACAATACTTTGTGAATACAAAAAATTTATTAGCCATCATGGTCCCAATAGACCAAAATCCTTAAAGAGTCCAATCCCAAACCAGTGTCCCAAAAGGTGATTAGTTCGAGCTACTACTATACCAAACAATAACTTATATACTAACTACTATATTGACTACTACAATACTTCTACAATACCGATTTTATTCCACAACCCCAATTTGAGCCATGGTCTCATGGATGCACTTGGAGAGTCCTCACCAACTAGTAAGGCCCTAAAATTTTATCCTAATTATTAATTTATATTGGTAATTTGATCCTAATTTCTATAGGATTGGATTTTATTATTTTAATGGACCCTTGTCCATGAAAATGACCAATTATATATTTAAATCAATAAATTCTACCAAATTTCACTCAATTGTTTTAAATTTATTATGTGTCTAGATGGGTAAAAAATGTTTTGAATTTTTATTCCTGTCAATTTTTGAGAATAATAAAATTATTTTAATAATTGATATTATTTTCTAAATTTTAGTGATTATATAATGACCTTAATTTATTACAAAACACTTATTAAAGATTTCAATGTTTAATAAAAAATAATAAAAAATATTTTTAATTTATTAATGGTAATATGATTTGAAGGAGTTCATCTATACTAAGAATTTAAAGTTCAGTATGAATAATTATTGATTTTTTAAATAATTACATTTTAATTCCAATAGTTTATTGAAGTATTTTTTTTACATTAAATGAATAGTGCAAAAAACTGCATTAATTAAATTATTTAATATATCATATTTTTCGAGACGATATAACATTATAAAAAATATTTTCTTCATCCATATTAATGGGATATTATTTTCCAAATAATCCGAAGAATATTTCTAATATTTTCCCTTTAATATAATCTTTTTAAACCCTCAATGTGTATAAAAAATTAATATTATTGTAACTCTCAAATGGGTTAACTAGTGTCAAAACTAACAAAATGGTAAAAATGAAATCCAAACTAGTCAAACTTTAATTTTATGAAACTATTTCTACTCATAATTATATTATATTTTAATATTATCAATTTGGATCTATTTTTTTCTTCATAATGAATTTTTATTAATTTAATATTTTCAATAATTTCAATTGTGCCTCTTCTCATTATTATAAAGGAGAACCCTTCCATTCTTTTATTCACACCACATATGGCCTTCCAAATTGACCAAACTCTAGTAATTTATTAAATATTCCATATACAAGTTATCTAGGATTTAGGATTCCCAATATACCAATCCAAGATCCCTTTAGAGGAGATCCAAAGGTATTATTTCAAAGAAGATGTAATCTCTTTAACAAATCACTTTCTTTTACATTTTTTACATTCAATAAATTAGTTATATTATTCAGAAAATTATATATTTAATGTATAAAATATACCAAATTATTAATATTATTATTAAAAACTATTACTCCCAATATTCTCATAAAATTAGATGTGAAAATATAACTCATAAGTATGTATGGTTTACCATCTAAATGTATTGATCAAATTGATTTTTCATAAAAACATTTATGGATGGTTATTATATTGGTTTCAATAGTTAAATAATATATTGAGGACATAATAATACTTTAGTAATGATAATATCGTTTCTACCTTCATACCATTTAATTTGTTGGAAAATGAAATGTCGCTGGTGCGTACATGTGAACTACAATCTTTGTGAAGTGATGTGATTAATATATCATAAATATTTTACTTGGATTGTAATAAGGATAAATTTGATGAATATATATGATATAATAGTGATCCTTTATATGTGAAATAAGGGTTTCCATTCTTTTGTTCCTTATATTGAAAAATTAAAACATTCTCCATTAATAGGCATGACTTACCATCTCTATGACTGGTGTATTTCATTTTTCTACCCCAAGGATTTTTTAATGAATATATATATATATATAATTTATATTTATATTTATAAGATTATTAATTTTTTTATTATTGCACTATGATTAATTTAAATTGACAAAAACATCCAAAAAGAATATCTTATGAAAAACGAAGCAATTACCAGAGAGAATAGTGATGTTAGAAAATAATTGTTAATAAATAAGTGATAAAATGTAAAAAATAAATAATATATGGTTATATATATATATTATTATTGTTAAATAATAAAAAAATATAATAAACCTACTTTTAGTATTCATGTGTTTTGAAAATTTATAAAGAAATTCAGACCTATGGTTTGAGATTCTATGTTACATTCTCATTAATTATTAGGATTATTTATGATTATGTTTCCATTGATAAATATTTTTAATTTATCTATAAATTAATTCATAAAAAATTTATATTTTGTTTATATGATAAAAATATATTTTTAACTTTCATTTTCCTTAAATAATGAATTTAAGATACCAATGATTTGTTTTTAAGGAAATCATCTTCATTTCTGTCTTTTAGAAAAAATATTATTATTTTATAACCATGTTTTATAAAACTGTTTTACCGAATGGTCTAACTATTATACTATTATTTTTGAGGTATTAATATCATTTTTATATTTTTAAAAAACTATTTAAAAATAATCTTCATCACATTTTATGTACAATGTAATTTTTGACTTTTTACCAGAAATGTGAAAGGAATGTTTGTTATATGACATAATAAATTTTTTATACAGTCAATAACAATCAATCATTTAAAGATATATCTACAAGTATCTATGGTTATTTTTAATTAATATATTTTATATTGTATTTTGAAATATCAATAATTTTCTATTAGGGATTATGGAAAGATTTTTTTTTCATTACGAATTATTTTATGGTATTTTAATTGTTTTTATATTCCTAAAAGACAACAACCACTATTTTAACTTCTGATTTACTAGAGATATTATTTAGGGATACCATCCTTATTATTTCACTCTATTATTTATATTTATTGTGAAAATATTTTTATGAAATCTATTTCCTTTCCATATGTTATTCATTGATGAAGTGTTTAAAAAACCCATATCATTTACATGGTTTATCTATGATGAAAATTTTATAAAACCATTTTATTTTCATAGTTTCTAATATTATGAATTCTTTATGGAATAATTTCATAGATATGTTTGATTTTAACTATTTCATTGGTGATAACTCTATCTCCCTCCAATTAATTAGTTAAAAAATGATACCTCATAAGGTAAAAATGATAGGAATAGGGAGTGAACCTAGTTCTGCAAGAGATTTTTTCCAATAAGATAGTATTGGGAGTGAACCCTAACTACCATTATGGTTTGGGGATTAAATCCATTCAACTCTAATAGTCATTGATATAATCATTGACTACTATGGAAATTATTTTCTATACTTATTTATATGAAAAAATTCCCTTTATTACAACTATATTATGCTCTCATATCTCATGTTCATTGATTACATTATTATTCATGTCATATAAACATATAAGATTTATTACAGGGATCAAGACTATATTATATGATATGAAGGGTATTGTTTTCAAATGTTAATATCTTATTCTCATACCCTTTTTCTTATGTTATGCTTATATGGTAAATGATATCACCCATATTTACCCTTACTGAGAATCAAATATCACCATATTCTTATGATTACATTCACATGTTATATAGAAAGGTGTTATTTATAAAATGTATAATGAGTTGTATTATTATGAATACCAATATTAGATATTATGTATACTCATTATGATCTAGTTGTTTATGGATCCATATATCCAAAGATAATATACTTATATGATTATAGAAAGAATCATTTTGTTATGTACTGATAAATTATATATCTTTATATAATATCTTTCTATGAAAACCATTAGTCTATATTCAAATCATACCAAAAATAACATGGTGCATTACTTAAAAATTTCATAAGAAATTGAAATTTCATACACATATCTGGTTGATTTAAATGAAATGTAGGAATCAACATAACATATTGGGGTTACCAAGAAATGGACATAGAAATATCATTAAAAGAATTATATTTCAAATAAATGATGAAAATAGTTTATTGAATATATTATATATAATAAATTATGAGGATAAATATCAAACAATTCTTAAGGAATTGAGAATGGAGGCATATAAATCATACATCCTTGGTATCATTTGAATTGAAATCTATTCAAATAAATAATGTGATATTTCTCTTAAAACCACATGGATATGATTAAAATTTAAAAATAAATCTATGAGGTAGAAATAACTTTATAGTAGTGATATCATAGTGCAAAATATGAAAATTGACATAATAAATTTAATTTGAGAAAAAGAACCCCTTACGTTAAATATAACATAAGAATCAGACAAACAAACGAAGTTAACAAGAAATAAACATTCATTTATCAAGAAATGAAATATAATTGTTATTATTTAATGTATTAGGATAACGAATACACTATAATTATGAAATTATGGTGTCTAATATAAAGCATGGATTAAGGAATTTAAATTTCTAAAAAATAACCCCTCTCTTTAATTCTTGACTTCTATTAAATTTCATAAATTTATTTTGTAAACAATTCCTGTCATATTACCCTATTTTAGGGAAAAAAATTATATCTAAAATCTTTTATTAACTTCATTTACACTAATTACTACATCTATATTACTTTTTTATTATATATTTTCAGCGTTAGGTACTAGTAATGACGATTGTACAGATGTAGTTTTATAATAGCATTTTAGTTCTTCATTATTATCTTAACGATAATTGATACCCAATGATAAATTATATTTGATTTTGGGTTTTATGATTCTTTAAAAGATTATAATTTCATTTTGTTGAATTCCTGTCACTCTTATTAAAGATAAAAATATAGACAATCATGTTTTAGTGAATTTTAACTAATGAATAGTTGTTTCTCAATTAATGAGTTTAATATTAATATTACTATTATAGAAGAAAAATTAAATGACAGATTGATTTTTCATATCACATATCATCATTATCTATGTTCTCATAGTCATGTTGTATATTATTTTATTTCATTTTTAAGTAGGTTTTTATTCTAACCCAAAAAGGAAAATTTCATAATTATTGGATGAGTATGATTATGACAGAGGTTTTTTTAATAAAGTAATATTAAATAATTATAATGATATTAGTTTTTTATTTTTATGATTTATAATAACGTTTTATGCTATTTCCAAAAATAATTGTAATAGCCCAAATGCTGCACTACTGGATTCAGTGCTAATGAAATAAACAATACAAATTTGGCATAGTTTTTTTTCCAAAATTGAGAACACCCAAATGATATAATGGATCACATATACACTCTAGGACCTTTTAGGATTTGAGTTTTAGAGGATTATTAAAAACTTCTACATGTATTAGAAAACTAAACAATATTCCTATAAAATTCAATATTTTCTCCAATGCTTTCTCCACATCTAGATCCTTTATTAGACATGACATACATAAAAACATTCTTCACAACATAGGGAAAGGAAACATAAGAATTTTGACCTCATATTCTATGTAAAGTTATATAAAAGAAATTTTTAAGCAAAAACTTGATAAAAAAGGTATGATAGTGTGACCATAACATCTGAATATCATACACTACATATCAAATATTATAAAAATAAATCATATTTAAAATTTTCATAGTTCACAAGACATGAATCACAATGGAATAAAATAACACAATATATTAGATAATAACATTGATATAAGAAATAAAATTGTTATATATAGATAATGTTTTAACATTGTAGGAATGTATAAATAGTATGAGGTTTATTAATTAAATTAAGGATATGAAATTCGTCCAATACATAAAAATATGGCCCTGAAAATCAACTCCATGTTTAAAATTATAGACATAAAAACCAATAACATTCATATAATTATGATGATGAAATTCGGTTCACACATAACATATACACCTCACGAGTTAACCATATTTACCAAATGCATTGGATGGAGATATAGGTACCACCCACCACATAATGAAAACCATACATATGTGTGTTACATGAACATAAATCATGAACTATATCTGAACCCATGGAATGAAATGGGGTTCATAAACATCATTCCAACATAACATAAAAAATAAAAAATAATGGCTTCCATATATAACATTTAATCATAAACATAAAAAATATTAGAATGAATAATAAATTTTACATTGAATTATATCCCCAATAAAACATACATAAAATCACATAATTTAATCTTATATATAAAATAAATTTGATAGATCTCTTGAAAACAATTTTTGAGGAAAATATCATTTCTTCATTAAAAATATTTCCATTTCCTAAAAGGACGCGCAATTTTAAAAGAATTCATTTTAATTGAAAATAAACTAGTAATATAGTAAGGGAAGAATCTAGTAAGTAAGGTTTTTGGACCGAGGAAAAACTCAACTCATGAAATATATGATAAAATAAATCATTCGTCTAGTAACTTTTCCAAAAATGTTAGAAATTACCTCATTAGGAAAAAGTCAAAAATATTCATTTCATATCATTTAATAAAAATTCATACATGGGAAAAAATTGATTAAAAAATTATAGAAGAATTAAAAAAATATTCTGGAAATCAATTTTGAGAAACATGTACATAGATTATAAATTTATAAATTACTACTTATGTATAAAAAATATCATATAATAATGAGATTGTAAAATTTACCCTTACAGTAGTTCATATTTTCTTCATACCTTTCAAAAACTTCTCTTCATGGAAGAGCTCCCTTTCGATAACCATTAATGGAATTTAGAGTAGGTCTTTTGGGATTACCATCATCCTTAAAATATGTATGGGGAAGTATAGAAGAGAAATTGGTAGCATTTGGTTGAGAAATAAGGCTCAAGGTGAAGTACCCAAGTGAGGTAGGTGGTTCACTTTTATAATTTAGTGGTGGGGTTATTTAGAAATTTAAAAAATTATCAATTTTTTATAAAATAAATCTAAAAAAATTGTCCAAAAGTAAATGATTTAAAATATAAGATAAGCTAGTTTTCTAATAACATTATCAAATAAAATTTAGAATTTTTCTAGGATTAGTTGAATCCTAATCTATTTTAGTAACACCTAATTTACGTATTTTGATTTTTATTTTTGTAATAAACTTTTAAAAAATTAAATTATATAATTTTTTACTTATATGGTGTCAATGTTTCATAAATGGACAATTAATGACTTTTTAGACCTTCTCATAACCAACAATTATTTTTTAACATATTTATTTTTTTTAGATATTTTAATTAATTATTATTTTAATGAAAATTCATTACTGTTAATTTTGACTCTATTTATTACTTTTAATTTAAATAAAATAAAAAAACAATGATAACATCTAAAAAATAATTTAATACACTCCAAACTTGTAATAAAAAATCTATAAAATTCACGAATATCCTTAAGTATCACAAATAATATTTATTTTGGTAGCTTTAAATCATTTATTTAATATTTCTTTTAATAAATTAATTACTATATCAACATTGTATAATAATTTAATATATATATTGTTTCACTAAAAATTAAAAATAAAATACTGTGATGAATATAAATCTTCAATATTTTGGAAGACAATTTATAGTTTAATATTTTTATTGCAATATTTAAAATTATATAGAATTTATAAAATTAATGTGAAATCATTAAATTTTCATTAAATAAAATTTTATAAATGTCATAACACTATTGAATAAGGGACCTATACCCAGGGGTTTTCCCTAAACTGTGGGTATAGGCACCATTATACACCCAGTTTTCCGAAAATCATGGGTATAGGCACCCCTATACACATAGTTTTGGGAAAACCGTGGGTATAGGTATAGAGTATATTTTAAAGACATATACCCAGAGTTTAACAAAAAAAGTGGGTAATGCGTTGTTTTTTGAAGAACTATAACCACTGTTTTTCAAAAATGTGGGTATATATTTCTCGTCTTTTGGAGCAGAAAAAAAATTCACAGGGCACACAATATTTTTCACGAGAACACATATTCCCACGGTTAACTACTAATAGCCACCTATTATATAAATATATATAACTAAAAATATATTTATATACTAATATTAAAAATGGGATAGTGGTTAGGCGTGGGAGGAATAAATGAGCGGTCTGTGGATTTAATACCTTAGATGCATTTTTTTGTCAAAGATATTTGTATAGTTTTAAAATTCTATGTATAGGTGAATGAAATAGTGAAATGGTGAGTGAAACGGTGGAATGGACCTTTACCCATAGTTTCCTAAAATATTGGTATAACTTAGGAGCTATCCTGATACCTCAATATCCCACAGTTCACGAAATAGTGGGTATAACCTATACACACAGTTTCATGGGCAATATGCACAGTTTTAAACAGTGGTATATATCAAATTTCCAGTAGTGTAATTTCATCCAACTGTCTAAATGGGTAAAAAATATACATAATGAAATTATATTCATTAATTTGAAACTTTTCATTGATATTTTTTTCATAATATTCATTTTCCATCATTTTGATGCAAATAAGATATTATATACAAAGAAAATGTCATTTTGAGTCTTTCTTTGATTAAAATAGTAAATACTACATTATCATAAACATGAGTACAGTAAGTTAATTAATTTAGACCATTAAGTGTTAAGGTATAATTTAATTCATTCAATAATATTTTGGAATTTTTAAGGTAATTTTAGAGTCAATATAATTATATTTTTAAAAACAATTACCTAATTTACCCTTTACTGTGGTATCAATATTTACCTTAGTTACTATTCATATAGGCCCAAAAAAGGGAACAATTAAATAATTTTGGATATTATGAATCCAAAAAGAATTTTTTTAAAAAAAAAATTGAAATGTAGATGTTTCTGAATTTAATTAAATATAACGCCTATAAATATTAGTGAAAAAAAGTTTTTTCTGAAAAATTCCATTTAAACATGTAAAATGATTTTTAAATAAAATAATTTATAAAATCCAATTAAATACCATAATTGGATAATTTAAATAAAAATTAAATAATTAAAATTTAAAACCATTCCAAAACATAATTTGACATTGTAAATAATTTAAAATTAAAGTTAGTTTTCAATAAAAATTAGTTTTATCACTATTCATCAAATAAAGAAACATTACTAACAAATTCCAAAAATTCAGCCAAAGTAAATATATAAATAATTCCTTAAAATAAGAATATGATTTTTTCAAATTATGTATTTAATAGTTTAAAATTTGGATTTTGAATTGGTTCTTGATTAAAAGGTGAAAAAACTGTCTTTTTAAAAAATACTTCTTTCTATGTATAAAATTGGATTTATTTATATATCACATCTAAAAAAACATAATATGAATATTAACAAATATATTGAATATTTACTTCACCAATATAACCCAAAATAGTTATTTGTTTATATATTTGTATGAAACATTCTTTTTCACAATTAAATAGCCTTTCATAAAAAAATTCCATTTTTATTAAAAAAATGGGTTTTATTTTCATTTACAGTTAATAAGTCACCAAATAAATAATTACATATATACATAAAAAAATCATAATTTATTTAATCATGATCATACCTCTCATCCTAATTTCTAGGCTTTAATTTTTTATATTAAATAATTATAATAATAAAATGTTGTTTCGTAGAAACTCGATGTTGCATGTAACGCGAGCTAAGATCATGTTACTTATAGTTCAAGAAATAAGATAAATAAATTTATTTAAACCAAATATATTTCATAAAAATCTTAATTTGTTACATTATACCCCCTATAAAATGAATTTACCCATCAAAATTTGTCTCGGTCATCAAAGGATTAATACAAGAGTGTTTCTCTTATAGAAACCACATCTGAAAAAATGAATACTAATAATTCCTTTAAAATTAGATTTTGGAACATAACAGTTACCAATAGTAACTAAAAACTAGGTTTCCACATAAAAGGACATACGTGAAATGTGGAATAATATTCAAATAAGAGAAAAATAACAATCAATTTCTGATGGAGACTGATAAAATTTTGGTAATTATAAAGTTATGAATCACAAAAGAAAAAATTTGGGATTAGTAAAAAGACCATTAATTTATAAAAAAGAAAAGTAAATTAATAATTTTTTTCAATATTATTTTCAAAGAGATTAAAAATTAATTTACTACTTATATTTATGAACATATTGAAATATACTTACTTTAAAAGTAAAGTTTTATCATTTAATAAATCATGACCATAAAATACTCTGTTTCTCCAATGATGTGAATTAGAGTAGAATTGTTCTTGTATGAAGCATAAAATATCATCTTTTACTGATCAAAAAATACACAAAATAATATAATTTTCTACTATCCCTATAATTGGAATTTATAAAAACCAATATAGTTAGTACATGATAATATAATTTTCTAGAGAGAATAATACCTTATATATGTAATACAAAAATCTCAACAGGTATCATTCAATAAATATTTACTCTGAAAATTCATCAAAATTATTCAAGTGCAAGATTAAAACACAAAAATATATAAGGATTTAATCCCCTTATCTTTAAATATAAATTATTACCATTTATCTCTAAAAACATAAATATTTCTTAACATCTCAGACCAAAAATTAATTGACCTCGAAATCGACCATTTCCAAAAACAACCTAAATGAACATAAATCCACCAGAAAAACATATATTCATCTAAAAGAATATTCCCCAAATAATATCCCATGATATCATATTTTTTTCCAAGATATAAATATTTTTGTAAAATAATATAAATCAACATATAAATCAATATATAATACTTAAGATAAAACATAAGATACATAAATTCAAGTTATTATTTATCCATAATTTTTTTAACTAAAAAGTAATATTTATACTAGTCTGGAATTTATGTAAGATAGTGGCAGGAAATTCGACCTTGTAACCCTTAAGGTGTGTGTTCAATCCCTGTAGTGTTGCAATATTTGACGGGTTCTCACCCATCCTACAAATTTTTCTTTTTCTAAAACTATGTTACTATAATCCTTATAAAAGACCATAAATGTGAGAAAAAAACAAAAAAAATGAATTAATATGTTTTATCCTCAATGGTTTTCTCATATCTTTCATTTTCACCTAAAAAAATAAAATAACCCTTAATTAAAACAAAACAAAATGTCTCCAAAACACTATTAGAACCTTCAAATATCATAACCTAAATCATAAACACATATTTTTTATGATATTGAACATTTTTTTAAAATATAATTATAATAAAATGATGATATGAATAAAAATTAAGAAAATATACCAATATCCAATGTGGTCCAAGCCTTGCTCTAAACCCAAATGTAATAGCCCAAAAGATAAAATTCAAGATTCGGTACAAAAGACATAAACTTTACAAATATCACCCGGTTTTTTCTATCATATCATAAAACATAAAAATGAAATAATGTATAACTTACATACCCAAGTACCTTTTAGGTCTATAGTTTTTTTGGAGTAGAGAAAACACATACATGTATTCAAAAATAAACAACATACCCATATGAAAAATCTATATTACCTCCCTATATTCCCCCACATCAAGTATCCTTATAAAATACTACTTATAAAAAAACATTCCTTAAAATATGGTGAAGGAAAACAAAATAAATGGTGATCTCATATACTCTGTATGGGTAAACAAGTGTGATATGTAAGAATAAACCTAAAAATAAAGTGTATGAGTATGTGATCATAATAGTGGAAGATCATACCCTTATATATAAATGATCACAAACACAAATCATAGAATAACTAATTTTATTTCATAATACATGAATCAAAGTGGAATTAAAAAAAATCCACGACATCATAACATTGAGAAAAGTTATGAAAAAAATAAACACACATAAAATTTTCAACTTTAGAACATATAAACATCGTAATTGGTTCACTCATGAAATTAATGAAAATAAGTCTGGCCCTTACATAAACACATGAACATAAAAATAAGGTCTAAGACTAAAATAGTGGACATGAAAACTGGGTCCGTGCATAGAATAGTGAACATTAAATCATGTTCATGCATAACATATACACCTCATGAGTTACAAATATTTACCCAGTGTATTTGAGGGAGATATAGATTTGACCAATCACATAATAAAAACCAAACATATGTGTGCCTCAAGAACATAAATCATTCATCATATCGGATCAGATGAAATTAAATGGGTTCCATAAACATAATCATAATAATTTATTTATTTATTAAGAGATAAAAAGGGGGAGGACAAGCACCCCCTGAGAAAAAGAAAAGATGGCACAAGCATAAGGAGGTCTGAAATAATGTAAGCCAAGGGTGTAACACCCCAAGATTTTATGAAAAATATTCTTTTAATTTCATTAATTTCTTGTGTTGTATGCTACACCAATATTACCTTGCACTATACGCAACACCGTATTAGCTTGCAGTATACGCAACACTATTCTTGGATCGTGTTACACACAATTTTGATAATAGTTATTATACGCAACATTGAGTATATATATATATATATTCAATGTATAAATGAAATATGGTTGGATTATGTTATACGAAACAACGAAGGATTCTTGCACAACACACGACCCTGACTTGGCTTGCATTACACGCAATCACGACCTTCCTCGATAGCGTGTGTTGTACACAATATCGGGTTTTACTAAACAACAATATATTATTATAATATTATTATGAACTAGCTGTTATGAATAGTATTAAATAAATTTTGAATCTTATAACATTATTATTTATCTTACACATTTTCTAAAACATGTTATAAGAACAAAAACAAAAATTTCGGGTAAAATAAGTGTTTTTCAAAAAACGCAGTTATGCCGCCTTTTGATGGCGCACCCACATTAAATCTATTTTTTGACATGTTTATAAGTTCAATTTGACAAAATAAATATTTCTTTGGAATAATGAAATAAAAATTTACTTTGGATAAAATTTTCATATTATTCTGGTAACTTTCATATTTTGATAAATAGTAAAAACCCACTATATTTTAATTCAAAACAACTTTTTTCATCGCAATAATTTATATGGATAAATTATAATATTTAATGGTTTTAAAGTATAAATAGAATATATTTTTACCATTTAATATAATTTATGTCATTCTCATTGATTCTACCTTGAATTCGTAGGATAAATCAATTCAATTTTTTGCAATGTTTTAAAGAAAAAACCCATTTTCTTTCGACAAAGGGATTAATTTTAATTTAATTTCTAAAACTTATGTGTATTGAATTTGGAAAAATGGATTCAATATTTGGAATCAGTGGATCCAAATTATTTTAATAAGCTACTTTTTATTTTTGGGAATTATGAATAGTAACTACGGTAAATTTTATTTACCATAGTAAAAGGTAAATCAGGTAATTAAGGGTAAATATAATATTATAAAATTACCCTAAAACATATTAAAATCCTATTGGATGACTAAAAGTAGACCCATATCACCTAAGGGTCGTATTAGATTCATTTAATAGACTTTTTTCCATGAAAATAATTTAATTATTATTAAAACCAAAGAATGTGACAAAATGTCACTTTCTTAAATCTTATAAGTATAATAATTTACATTTAGCGATAAACTTCATGAAACTTAGAACATGAATAGTTTACAGAAATCTAATACAATTATCTACATCATAGGAATTTATTTATAATTTTTATGGATTAAATAATTATCATTTATTATGATACAAAGATGATGCAGTAATTGTCTTGTTAATGAAATATTGACATAATTGATGTTATAAATACCCAAATAAATGTCATTTAAGACTTTTTATGAATTAAACTAATTTTATAGGTTAATATGTCATGTTAGTATTGATTTAATTAACGTTTTTTGACCTAATCATTCTGTTATGATTTTCACCAAAATCAATTACTAAATAGTGTCAAAATTGACATAAAATATTTTTTAAAAAAAATATTATATTATTAATTGTTATTTTATTTCTAAAAATCTATAGTTCGGCCAAATGACTTAGATAAGGTTATATATATTAATAATAATAAAATTGGGGTTCGTTTGGCCTATTATAGTAAGTTTATTAACCTTATAGTATAAGAACACAAGAAGACAAAGTAAAAGTAAAATTATTTAAATTAATGTTAAATTCAAATGATAAGGTTAAAATAGGAACCTAAACTTGTCTAAATTCTATTGGACCTATTTAAAACCGAATTTGACTTTATAATAAAATAATAGTTTTAGTTATTCCAAAGGTACCCCTCTCCTCCCTTATAAAAGGGCACCTCCTCCTCCCTCTTCCTCACACCACTTTGAGCCTTCAAGCTCGGACAACCCCTGCCAATTTCTCCTCTCCAATTCCCTATAAACATCCTAGAGGTTCTGGTCTTCTTCAAAGACCTATTTTAGTAACCTAAAAGTAGGTCTCAAAGAAGCACTTCAAAGAAGAGGTAATGTCCGTTACCGATTCTTTCATCTTTATTTCTTCTTCCACTTCTTCTTCTTTAGTTGTTTCATTATGAAGTAATAACATCAGTATCCCTCATATACTGATATGTTATTATAAGTATGAAACAAACCTATTTCACCATCTAACCATCCTACGGAAAAAGAAATCACCGCGCGTGCGTACGTACGGAATACCGTCTCCACGCCGTGGTGTAATCTATTTTCCACCACCACCTTACTTGGATGGGTATAATGGTGTAAATAATGACTATATATGACTATTAAAAAGTGGTATTGATTATGAAATAGTATACATACACTCCAATACAATTCCACGATCATGGGAACGATATCATCGCTCGTGCGTACGTACGGAATACCGTCTCCACGATGTGATGCGATTCGTTCTACATGATCTTCATTGCATAATGATGATATAAATGAATTTAATGAATGAATATGATATATATTTCAATAATACCATTCTGTAAATGAGGTATTTATAACCTAAATAGAAGAATAAGAATTTATTCGACAAACATGCATAAGAACAAAAAAGTAATAAACACCCGAATAACAAGTAGTAATGAAATATTACTAATAATAAGCTAAGAATATGACCATATATGATATCATAACAATAATTATGATTCTGGAATAAGTCAATAACATTATTTAAATCATTATACAAGAGTTTTGGAAACTTATGAAGCAAATAAGACCTAAGGTAAGGGATAATTTTGCAAATCTCATTTTTATCCGAGATTGCTTATTCGTACGTATTTAATGGGGTTATTTCTATCATCCATGTAAATGTTTTATAAAAGTGTTTTTATGTATGTTTAAAGTCATTTTTACCCATTTTTGACTTTTACTACATGTTATGTAAGGGAACTTTCTTTCGTTTACGTTACAAGGTACGTTTTTTGACTTTTCTGGCAAAAGTACGAGATGAATGTTTTTTTAACTTATACCGCAGGAATGGATTTTTAAAAAATTAATTACAAGAAGCTTACTTTAAAAGTTTTCAAGTTTATTTTTAATCAACTTATTTTAGTTTAAAATTGTATGACATGTTAATAAAGGAAACTGTTTTTGAAGTAGAAAGGATTTTTTCCTCAAGAATGGAGTTCAAGTGTTTTATCAAAATTATTTTCCATATAAGATAATAAAGGGTTCTGTTTTTATCCCTATTATTACATTGATTTGATTATGTTGTGATGGAATTATTTTTATGAATTCCTTTATATTATATGAATTGTTTTATTATGTCACGATGTTTAAGATTCCCATTTTTAGTACATGGGTTATTCTATGATATATGGTTTATGATTTTGTGGCACACATAAGAATGGTATCATTATAAGATGGGTGGGACCTATATCTCCCTCCAATGTATTGGGTAAAGATTTTATATCTCATGAGATAGACATGGATGGAATGGCAGGTTAAACAGGTTCAGTGAAATAGGACTGAAACGAGGAGTGAACTCAGTTCAGAAATGGACTTTGTCCACTAAGATAGTCTTGGTAATGATTCTTGACTAATAAGAAATGTTTCTCTATGATTATGTGTGTATGCCCCAAAGTTTCATGTTTTAAGTTATGATTATTGGGATTACATTTCACTACTATGATTTATCCCATGTTAGGATATTATGAACTGTTTTGCAGGTTAAGATTTCCAAAATGTTATGTTCTTATGAATATGATGTGATTGATATTTCTTTTGTTTACCCTTACTGATAATTTGAGCTCACCCTTTGTATTTTTTCTTTCCCCAGGTCAGGAAGAAGGTTATTAAGTAAGATATGCCAAAAGGGACTATAGATATGATGAAATAAATGGGAGACAGTGTAGACACTTTATAAAATAGTTGTTTATGTTTCCTAGTTTCTAAAGACACTATACCTATATGGTCCTTTCGTGGTTTTGTTATATGTTGTAATAAGAATGATTCAATTTTGAAGTATTAAAAATGTATGTAAAGTATGGTTCGTTATAGTTGGTATTAGAGGAAAGGTTTAGTCAACCTTTGGAAACTAGGATGCGAGAACTTTAGTGAGAAACCTATAGATATTTCTAAGTTATGTCTAGGGATGTCCCTAAGGTTAAGTATATGTATAGGTTATAGTACTATAATTACGGTAACCTAAGATGTTAGATATTGAAGGTACTCCCCCTTTATTATGTTGTTTTCCCTAGCATGATTTTTTCCTCTCACACTATTCTTTTTGGGTTTTAGACGATGGCTAGAACCCGAAGGAACCGTGTTGATCAATGCAATGGACAATGTAATGATTGTTCTCCTAAAAAAACAAATGTTATGGGAGATGGAGTGAAAAATCATGTTGATGTACTTACACAAGCTATGAATCATTATGGAATTCCAAATGAGTAGAGAATGGAACAATATTCCATTGATTCCTTCATGAGGCAATGTACACCTTCTTTCAGTGGGTCTTCTAATCCACTTGTTGCTGAACAATGGATCCGTACCACCGAAAAGATATCTTCAGTTGTTCAATGTTCTGAACATGATGAAGCCATCTTAGCAGTATATTGTTTGGAAGGTGAAGCTGATTAATGGTGGAATCTTATTAAGAATACGAGTCCAAGAGATGAAATTGAGTCCATGGAATGGGATGAGTTCAAGAACTTATTTTTCAATAAGTACTTCCCTCATATTCTTCGAACAAAGATGGAGAAGGAGTTTCTTGAACTAAAGCAAAAGGATGATGAATCTGTTGGTGCATATGAAGCGAATTTTACAAGGCTTGCAAGGTTTGCATCTAGCTTTATCATCCAACCTGAAAGTAAAGTTGATCGATTCTTCAGTGGCTTAAAACCAAATCTTCAATGGGCATTAGCTATAAGAGACTTCATTAGCTATGAAGAAATTGTGCGTTGTGCTATCAAGGTAGAAATGGAATATATTTTTACCATTTAATATAATGTTTAATGGTTTTAAAGTATAAATAGAATATATTTTTACCATTTAATATAATGTATTTCATTAGCATTGATTCTACCTTGAATTCGTAGGATAAATCAATTCAATCTTTTGCAATGTTTTAAAGAAAAAACCCGTTTTCTTTCGACAATGGGATTAATTTTAATTTAATTTCTGCAACTTTTGTGTAATGAATTTGGAAAAATGGATTCCATATTTGGAATCAGTGGATCAAAATTATGTTAATAAGCTAATTTTTATTTTTGGGAATTATGAACAGTAACTATGGTAAATTTTATTTACCATAGTTAAAGGTAAATCGGGTAATTATGGGTAAATATATTATTATAAAATTACCCTAACACATGTCAAAATCCTATTGTATGACTAAAAGTCGACCCATATCACCTAAGGGTCGGATTAGATTCATTTAATGGTCTTTTGTCCATGAAAGTAATTTAATTATTATTAAAATCAAAGAATGTGACAACATGTCACTTTCTTAAATCTTATAAGTATAATAATTTTAATTTAGTGATAAACATCATGAAACATCGAACATGAATAGTCTCCAGAAATCTAATACAATTCTCTACATCATAGTAATTTATTTATAATTTTTAGGGATTATATAATTATCATTTATTATGACACAAAGATGATGCAGTAATTGTCTTATTAATAAAATATTGACATAATTGATGTTATAAATACCCAAATAAATGTAATTTAAGATTTTTTAGGAAATATAATAATTTTATAGGTTAATATGACATGTTATTATTGAGTTAATTAACTTTTTTCGAAATAATCATTCTGTTATGATTTTCAAAAAAATAAATTACTAAATAGTGTCAAAATTGCCATAAAATAGGTTTTAAAACATATATTATATTATTAATTGTTATTTTATTCCTAAAAATCTAAGGTTCGTCCAAATGACTTAGTTACGGTTATATATATTAATAATAAACAACTTGGGGTTCGTTTGGCTTTTTATAGTAAGTTTATTAACCTTATAGTTTAAGAACACAAGAGGACACAGTAAAAGTAAAATTATTTAACTTAATGTTAAATCTAAATGATAAGGTTAAAATAGGATCCTAAACTTGTCTAAATTCTATTGGATGATAGAATGTCTACCCATACCCACCTTAGCTTCTAAATAAATCAATTTTGACCTATTTAAAACCGAATTTGACTTTATAATAAAATAATAGTTTTAGTTATTCCAAAGGTACCCCTCTCATCCCTTATAAAAGGGAACCTCCTCCTCCCTCTTCCTCACACCACTTTGAGGCTTCAAACTCGGCCAAACCCTGCCAATTTCTCCTCTCCACTTCCCTAGAAACATCCTAGAGGTTCTGGTCTTCTTCAAAGACCTATTTTAGTACCCTAAAAGGAGGTCTCAAAGAAGCACTTCAAAGAAGAGGTAATGTCTGTTATCGATTATTTCATCTTTATTTCTTCTTCCACTTCTTCTTCTTTAGTTGTTTCATTATGAAGTAATAACATCAGTATGCCTCATATACTGATATTTTATTATAATTATTAAACAACCCCATTTAACCATCTATCCATCCTACGGAAAACGAAATCACCGCGCGTGTGTACGTACAGAATACCGTCTCCACGCCGTGGTGTAATCTATTTTCCACCACCACCTTACTTGGATGGGTATAATGGTGTAAATAATGACTATATATGACTATTAAAAAGTGGTATTGATTCTGAAATAGTATACATACACTCCAATACAATTCCATGATCATGGGAATGATATCATCCCTCGTGCGTACGTACGGAATATCATCTCCACGATGTGATGCGACTTGTTCTACATGATCTTCATTGCATAATGATTATATAAATGAATTTAATGAATGAATATGATATATATTACAATAATACCATTCTTTAAATGAGGTATCTATAACCTAAAAGGAATAATATGAATTTATTCAACAAACAAGCATAAGAACAAAAAAGTAATTAACACCCGAATAACAAGTAGTAATGAAATATTACTAATAATAAGATAAGAATATGACCATATATAATATCATAACAATAAGTATGATTCTGGAATATGTCAATAACATTATTTAAATCATTATACAGGAGGTTTGGACACTTACGAAGCAAATCGGACCTAAGGTAAGGGATAATTTTTCAAATCTCATTTTTATCCGAGATTGCTTATTCGTACGTATTTACTGGGGTTATTTCTATCATCCATGTACATGTTTTATAAAAGTGTTTTCATGTATGTTTAAAGTAATTTTTACCCATTTTTGACTTTTACTACATGGTATGTAAGGAATCTTTCTTTTGTTTACGTTACGAGGTACTTTTTTTTACTTTTCTGGAAAAAGTACGAGAAGAATGTTTTTTAACTTATACGGAATGAATGGATTTTTTAAAAATTATTTCCAAGAATCTTACTTTACAAGTTTTCATGTTTATTTTTAATCAAATTCTTTTAGTTTAAAATTGTATGACATGTTAAGAAATGAAACTGTTTTTGAAGTAGAAAGGATATTTTCCTTAAGAATGGAGTTCAAGTGTTTTATCAAAATTATTTTCCATATAAGATAATAAAGGGTTCTATTTTTATCCCTATTATTACATTGATTTGATTATGTTGTGATGGAATTATTTTTATGAATTCCTTTATATTATATGAATTGTTTTATTATGACACAATGTTTAAGATTCCCATTTTTATTACATGGGTTATGCTATGATGTATGGTTTATGATTTTGTGGCACACATAAGAATGGTATCATTATAAGATGGGTGGGACCTATATCTCCCTTAAATGCATTGGGTAAAGATTTTATATCTCATGAGATAGACATGGCTGGAACGGCAGGTTAAACTAGTTCAGTGAAACAGGACTGAAACGAGGAGTGAACTCGGTTCAGAAATGGACTTTGTCCACTAAGATAGTCTTATAAATGAGTGTTGACTAATAAGAAATTATTCTCTATGATTATGTGTGTATGCCAAAATTTTTCATGTTTTATGTTATGATTATTGGTATTACATTTCACTACTATGATTTATCCCATGTTATGATATTATGATCTGTTTTTCCAGTTAAGATTTCCAAAATGTTATGTTCTTATGAATATGATGTGATTGATATTTATTTTGTTTACCCTTACTGAGCATTTGAGCTCACCCTTTGTATGTTTTCTTTCCCCAGGTCAGGCAGAAGGTTATTAAGTAAGATATGCCAAAAGGGACTATAGATATGATGAAATAAATGGGAGACAGTGTAGACGCTTTATGAACCAGTTGTTTATGTTTCCCAGTTTCTAAAGACACAATACCTATACGGTCCTTTCATGGTTTTTTTATATGTTGTAATAAGAATGATTCTATTTTGATGTATTAACAATGTATGTAAAGTATGGGTTGTTATAGTTGGTATCAGAGGAATGGTTTAGTCAACCTTTGGAAACTAGGATGTGAGAACTTTAGTGAGATCCCTAGAGATATTTCTAAGGTATGTCTAGGGATGTCCCTAAGGATAAGTATAAGTACATGTTATGTTACTAGAATTACGGTAACATAAGATGTTAGATATTGAAGGTACCCCCATTTATTATGTTGTTTTCCCTAGCATGATTTTTTCCTCTCACACTATTCTTTTTGGGTTTTAGACGATGGTTGGAACCCGAAGGAACCGTGTTGATCAATGCAATGAACAATGCAATGATTGTACTTCTGAACAAACAAATTTTATGGGAGATGGAGTGAAAAATCTTATTGATGTACTTACACAAGCTATGAATCATTATGGACTTCCAAATGAGCAGAGAAGGGAACAATATTCTATTGAGTCCTTCATGAGGCAACTTCCACCTTCTTTCAGTGGGTCTTCTGATCCACTTGTTGTTGAACAATGGATCAGTACCACTGAAAAGATATTTTCAGTTCTTCAATGTTCTAAACATGATAAAGTCATCTTAGCAGTATAACGTTTGGAAGGTGATGCTGATCAATGGTGGAATCTTATTAAGAATACGAGGCCAAGAGATGAAATTGAGTCCATGGAATGGGATGAGTTCAAGAACTTATTTTTCAATAAGTACTTCCCTCATATTCTTCAAACAAAGATGGAGAAAGAGTTTCTTGAACTAAAGTAAAAGGATGATGAATCTGTTGGTGTATACAAAGAGAATTTTAAAAGGCTTGCAAGGTATGCATCTGGCTTTATCATCCAACCTGAAAGTAAAGTTGGTTGATTCTTCAGTGGCTTAAAACCAAATCTTCGAAGGGAATTAGCTATAAGAGACTTCAGTAGCTATGAAGAAATTGTGCATTGTGCTTTCAAGGTAGAAATGGAAGTTGGTGTTACTTATCCATCTCATAGTTTTGACATGAAACGAAAGATGGAGTTCAAGGATAAATCTTAGAATAATGGTGAAAAGAAGATGAATGTTTCCTTATGCTCAAAGTATGGAAATAAGCATGGTGGAGATTGTCTTAAAGGGACAAGTAAATATTTCAAATGTGGAAAGGAAGGTCATCGGGCATTTGGATTCCACAATGATGGGAAGAAGATTCCTAATGATGCAAACAAAGGAAGGGGTACACAGAATGATCCTACTACACTTCAATGCTTCAAGTGCAAGGAAATGGGGCATTATGATAATAAATGTCGTAATCCAAGTGTTAGTGATGATCGACATGAGCAACCACTTAAGGAAAATGGAAAATGGATGTCACATGCGATCACCATTGGCGATGTTGAATATGAAAACGATGTGGTGGAATGATTAAGTGTTTATGTAATGGGATTCTAGAATAATGTTGTATATAGTATCGTGGAATATTGGAATATTTATGTTTTGGTCTACTGTGGTTTTCAATAATTTTATGGCATCCGTAACCATGAAAAGTGATTGAAATATTTTTGGAAAGCAGATGATATACACATAATGAAGGGATAAAGAGAATCTAATATGTTTGAAAGTATTAATGAGCTCATGATTGATATAAGGACTAAGTGATATCATGGTTTGAGGATGTATAATTTTGAGGATTTTGGTATGTGGAAAGTGTTAACTTTTAACTACATTCATGTTTTCACTAAGGTTCAATGGGTATTAATGTTTCAAGAGGATACATGATTAAGGCCTTAGAATGTTTGGAATGTGACCAATAAGACATATCTTATGATATATGGGGATCAACAATGGTATTAACATTCTTGTTATATAAAATCTCTGGTAATCGTTTTCACTATATTATGAGAGTGGACTAAAGTATTATGGATAAGCCTAAAGATAGGAATGGATTATGTTGGAAATAAGTTAGTATTGTTTAAGGATAGAAGTATTTTCGATATTATTTATGTGATGTTATGGTAATATAGTTTTATAAAAAGGACAACCTGCAGGACGCGCGACAATCCATTGCGTCGGACAAGGCTGTGGGAATCGAACCCACAACCGAAGTGCAATTGGCCTTTATCGCCTACCACTGGCCTACAGGAAGTCCCTGTTTAGTAGAAATTAGTTTTATTATATAATGTAGTATGATATATGAAGTATAAGTACATTTTAGGAACCATATATGATTAATATCACTATAGATCGACTAATGTATATTTAATAACTTTTTCTAACCTTTTGTTTGAGATAGATGGAATGAACTATCATTCTATCACATGATATACTAACACTTCACGAATAACAAATTCAACTTCTTTTCTTTAAGAGATGAAGTGGAAATTGTTCAACGCATGAACAACAATGATATTGTACCAAAATAAAGTAAGTATTTATTCTACTTCAAATTCTTCAACTTTAGGGATATGATCTTGAAAACCAAAAATGTTGTCCTGGTGCACTTATATCCGATGAATCAGATGGTACCTTAGATCATCACAAATTTATGGCTTTGTTATTGATGGCTTTTTCATATCCATGTTCTATACCACTCTTCATCAGGAACATGACGGTTAGATTTCTCTTCCATACCCATATTTTCACCAATGGTCTTTTATGTAGAAACCCTATGATTAGTTAATTTGGGTAACCATTACATTTCATAATTTTGTTTTTAAATATTGGTTTTGGTATTCCATTTACGATGTGGGTTAATATTAAAGAAACTTTCGAGTAGTAAACCATTTATAACCCCGACGAATTTCGAGGGAGAAATTCATTTTAAGGGGGGTGGAATGTAACACCCCGAGATTTTATGAAAAATATTTTTTTAATTTCATTAATGTCTTGTGTTGTATACTACACCAAGATTACCTTGCACTATACGCAACACCGTATTAGCTTGCAGTATATGCAACACTATTCCTGGATCGTGTTACACACAATTTTGATAATAGTTATTCTACGCAACAACACCGTATTAGCTTGCAGTATATGCAACACTATTCTTGGATCGTGTTACACACAATTTTGATATAGTTATTCTACGCAACATTAAGTATATATATATATATATTCAATGTATAAATGAAATATGGTTGGATTATGTTATACAAAACTACGAAGGATTCTTGCACAGCACGCAACCCTGACTTGGCTTGCATTACACGCAATCGCGACCTTCCTCGATAGCGTGTGTTGTACGCAATACCGGGTTTTACTAAACAACGATATATTATTATAATATTATTATGAACTAGCCATTATGAATATTATTAACTAAATTTTTAATCTTATAACATTATTATTCGTCTTACACATTTTCTAAAACATGGCATAAGAACAAAATAAATTTTTCGGGTAAAATAAGTATTTTTCAAAAAATGCAGTTTTGCTGCCTTTTGATGGCGCACCCACATTAAATCTAGTTTTTGAAATGTTTATAAGTTCAATTTGACAAAATAAAATTCTTATTTGGAATCATGAAATAAAAATTTACTTTGGATAAATTTTTCATATTATTCTCGTAACTTTCATATTTTGATGAATAGTAAAAACACGCTATATTTTAATTAAAAACAACTTTTTTCATCGAAATAATTTATATGGTTAAATTATAATATTGAATGGGTTTAAAGTATAAATATAATATATTTTTACCATTTAATATAATGTATGTCAATAGCATTGATTCTACCTTGAATTCGTAGGATAAATCAATTCAATTTTTTGCAATGTTTTAAAGAAAAAACTCGTTTTCTTTCGACAATGGGGTTAATTTTAATTTAATTTATGAAAAATTTGTGTATTGAATTTGGAAAAAGGGATCCCATATTTGGAATCAGTGGATCAAAATTATGTTAATAAGCTACTTTTTAATTTTGGGAAGTATGAATAGTAACTAGGGTAAATTTTATTTACCATAGTTAAAGGTAAATCGGGTAATTAAGGATAAATATAATATTATAAAATTACCCTAACACATGTCAAAATCCTATTGGATGACTAAAAGTTGACCCATATCACCTAAGGGTCGGATTATATTCATTTAATGAAATTTTTTCCATGAAAATAATTTAATTATTATTAAAATCAAAGAATGTGACAACATGTCACTTTATAAGTATAATAATTTTAATTTAGTGATAAACTTCATGAAACATCGAGAATGAATAGTCTCCAGAAGGCTAATACAATTATCTACATCATAGGAATTTATTTAGAATTTTTTAGGATTAAATAATTATCATTTATTATGACACAAAGATGATGCAATAATTGTCTTATTGATGAAATATTGACATAATTGATGTTATAAATACCCAAATAAATGTAATTTAAGACTTTTTATGAATTAAACTAATTTATAGGTTAATATGACATGTTAGTATTGAGTTAATTAACTTTTTTCTAACTAATAATTCTTTTATTATTTTCACAAAAATCAATTACTAAATAGTGTCAAAATTGACATAAAATAGTTTTTAAAACAAATATAATATTATTAATTGTTATTTTATTCCTAAAAATCTAAGGTTTGGCCAAATGACTTAGTTAAGGTTATATATATTAATAATAAACAACTTGGGGTTCTTTTGGCTTCTTATAGTATGTTTATTGACCTTATAGTACAAGAACAGAAGAAGACACGGTAAAAGTAAAATTATTTAACTTAATGTTAAATCTAAATGATAAGGTTAAAATAAGAACCTAAACTTGTCTGAATTCTATTGGATGAGAGAATTTCGACCCATACCCACCTTATCTTAAAAATAAATCAATTTGGAGCTATTTAAAACCGAATTTGACTTTATAATAAAATAATAGTTTTAGTTATTCCAAAGGCACCCCTCTCCTCCCTTATAAAAGGGCACCTCCTCCTCCCTCTTCCTCACACCACATTGAGCCTTCATGCTCGACCAACCCCTGCCAATTTCTCCAATCCACTTCCCTAGAAACATCCTAGAGGTTATGGTCTTCTTCAAAGACCTATTTTAGTACCCTAAAAGGAGGTCTCAAAGAAGCACTTCAAAGAAGAGGTAATGTCCGTTACTGATTCTTTCATCTTTATTTCTTCTTCCACTTATTCTTCTTTAGTTGTTTCATTACGACGTAATAACATCAGTATCCCTCATATACTGATATGTTATTATAATTATGAAAAAACCCTATTTCACCATCTATCCATCCTATGGAAAATGAAATCACCGCGCGTGTGTACGTACGGAATACCGTCTCCATGCTGTGGTGTAATCTATTTTCCACCACCACCTTACTTGGATGGGTATAATGGTGTAAATAATGAATATATATTACTATTAAAAATTGTTATTGATTCTGAAATAGTATACATACACTCCAATAAAATTCCACGATCATGGGAACGATATCATCGCTCATGCGTACGTACGGAATACCGTCTCCACGATGTGATATGATTTGTTCTACATGATCTTCATTGCATAATGATTATATAAATGAATTGAATGAATGAATATGATATATATTACAATAATACCATTCTGTAAATGAGGTATCTATAACCTAAAGAGTAGAATAAGAATTTATTCGACAAACACGCATAAGAACAAAAAAGTAATAAACACCCGAATAACAAGTAGTAATGAAATATTACTAATAATAAGCTATGAATATGACCATATATGATATCATAACAATAAGTATGATTCTGGAATAAGTCAAAAACATTATTTAAATCATTATACAGGAGGTTTGGACACTTTCTAAGCAAATCATACCTAAGGTAAGGGATAATTTTTCAAATCTCATTTTTATCCGAGATTGCTTATTCGTACGTATTTACTGGGGTTATTTCTATCATCCATGTACATGTTTTATAAAAGTTTTTTCATGTATGTTTAAAGTCATTTTTACCCATTTTTGACTTTTACTAAATGTTATGTAAGTAATATTTCTTTTGTTTACGTTACGAGGGACTTTTTTTGACTTTTCTGGCAAAAGTACGGGAAGAATGTTTTTTAACTTATACGGCATGAATGGATTTTTAAAAAATTATTTCCAAGAAGCTTACTTTACAAGTTTTCAAGTTTATTTTTAATCAACTTCTTTTAGTTTAAAATTGTATGACATGTTAATAAAATAAACTATTTTTGAAGCAGAAAGGATATTTTCCTCAAGAATGGAGTTTAAGTGTTTTATCAAAATTATTTTCCATCTAAGATAATAAAGGGTTCTGCTATTATCCCTATTATTACATTGATTTGATTATGTTGTGATGGAATTATTTTTGTGAATTCATTTATATTATATGAATTGTTTTATTATGTAACGATGGTTAAGATTCCCATTTTTATTACATGGGTTATGCTATGATGTATGGTTTATGATTTTGTGGCACACATAAGAATGATCATTATAAGATGGGTGGGACCTATATCTCCCTCCAATGCATTGGGTAAAAATTTTATATCTCATGAGATAGACATGACTGGAACGGCAGGTTAAACCAGTTCAGTGAAATAGGACTGAAACGAGGAGTGAACTCAGTTCAGAAATGGACTTTGTCCACTAAGATAGTCTTGGAAAAGAGTCTTGACTAATAAGAAATGATTCTCTATGATTATGTGTGTAAGCCACAAAGTTTCATGTTTTTAGTTATGATTATTGGGATTACATTTCACTACTATGATTTATCCCATGTTATGATATTATGATCCGTTTTTCAGGTTAAGATTTCCAAAATGTTGTGTTCTTATGAATATGATGTGATTGATATTTCTTTTGTTTACCTTTACTGAGCATTTGAGCTCACCCTTTGTATGTTTTCTTTCCCCAGGTCAGGAAGAAGGTTATTATGTATGATATGCCAAAAGGGACTATAGATATGATGAAATAAATGGGAGACAGTGTAGACGCTTTATGAACCAGTTGTTTATGTTTCCCAATTTCTAATGACACTATACCTATACGGTCCTTTCGTGGTTTTGTTATATGTTGTAATAATAATGCTTCAATTTTGAAGTATTAACAATTTATGTAAAGTATGGGTCGTTATAAAGGTCAACCCTCATATGAGATACACACCCTTCGGTTTCATGATATCCCCATTCGAGATGCGTTAGATGTTGGAGTTGGGATCAGCCAAGGAGGCAAGGTGATCCGCCACTTTGTTCCCTTCACACCCCATGTGAAGTAATTTAATGTTGTTATTGAGAAGAATAACAATAAACTTTCATAAACATTATTTAATCATAACATAACACACATAAAGGAAATGGGTTTCAAAATATGATTTCTTTATAAACATAATGCATTCATAGAATGAATACAAATCTACAAATTAATCATTTCTCCAGGAAAACAGAAGTACCCGAAAATACATTTCTCTTATTGGAAAATAATTTTGAGACTACTTGGAAAAAATCATTAAGAAAATATCCTTTCTTCTTGGAAATGTTTTTCATTTTTTAAAATGAAACTGAATTTTAAATGAAACTATTTTCATTGAAAAAACTCTTTTACCCATGCAAGGAAAGAATTAAAAAAATTAGGCGTTATGAAAAGTGAAAAATTAACTCATTATATATAAGTTAAAAGAAAAAATTATTCTCATACATGTGACGGAAAATTTAAAAGGTACCAGATTAGGAAAATTATTAAATTATTCCTTTCATAGTGTTTAGTAAAAATTCAAAAATGGATAAAAATTACATTAAAACAATTATAGAGGAATTTTAAATATATAATGGAAATTAATTTTCGGAAACATTTACATGGATGATAATTGTAACCTAGTAAATACTTATGTATAGACAATCTCAAATAATAATGTGATTCTAAAATTAACCATACCCTTGGGATTGGTTTTCATTATACGTATCTGAAACTAATATTCATCATTGAGACCCCTTTAGATATACCTTAAAGGACTCCGGTATTGGCCTTTTGGTAATACCACCACACATATAATGTTCTTATGGGTGTTTAGAAGTTAAATTTTCATATTTTGGTCAAGTTATAAGGATTAATGTGGTGTGAGGAAGTGATACAGGATGTCCCCATTTAAAATTGAGGCGAGGTGCACCTTTTCAATTTTTAAAAAATTTAATTTATTAATAATTCAATATCAATCTAAATAACTCTAAATTTACATAGATTTAAATATATGATAATATAGGGTTTAATATCATTAAAAAATAAAATTTAGAAATGTCATGGGTTTTTTTTATACCTTATATTTTTTATCAACCCTTAATTATCCTATTTGATTTTAAATGTGGTATAAAATTTTAAATATTAAAATGATATAATTTTTTACATATACAATGTCAATATCCCATAAATGGAACATTTAGGACATAACTACTTTTTAATTTAAAAATATTTTTATGATTTTTAAAAAAATTATTAAAATATTATTTATATGAAATATCATCACTTTCAATTTTGTCACAATTCAATATATTGAATTATAATAAAATAAAAACATCCAGATAACTTAGAACAAAATTATTTAATACCCTCATAATATTTCCTGGTGACCTATAAAAATCATGAATAACCTTAATTATATCAAATTATAATTTTTTTGGCATTTTAAATATTATTTTTTTAATATTTTCTTTAATAAATTAATGTAAAGATCATTGATGTTTAATAATTTAATATAAATAATTGTTCACAAAAAAATAAAAAATAAAATACTATGATAAAGATAAATATTATTTATTTCAAAAAAGTTTTTAGAGTAAAATATATATTTTGATTAAATCAATATTTTAAGACATATAATATTTTAAATATGCTTATGAAATCTTTAAATTTTCAATTAATAAAATATAAAAAATATAATATTTTAATCTAAGTCTCTCAAAATGTAAAAAATAAATAAATAAAATTAAAATATATTTATTAATTTAAGAATTAACATTGATATTTTTTCATAAAATCCATATTTATCCATGGGGATTTATACGACATATTAATGACAATGAAAATGATATTTTCCATCTTTCATTGATTTAAATATTATACAAGTCATTTTCATAGACAAATTCCAATTAAATTACTAAATTTTTATCCTTATGTTTTATGGGTCGAATTTAATTTTTCAAATCATATATTTTTTTTAATTTTTTAGTTTATTTGTATCGTCTTTAAAATGGCCTGTTTAACATAAATTACCTAATTTTTCCTTTACCATTGTAAAAATATTTACAGTGGTTTACAATACGAAGGGAGAAAAATTAAATTTACCTACTACAAAAATTACCTCATGAATCAAAATATTAAATCTATTTTTCAAAATTGAAAACACATTGTTTTCAGAATTTAATTTAATATAATGTCATTAAATTTCCCTAAAAAACATTTTTTTCTTTCGAAAAACGACCTTTTAAAATATTAAATTTTTTCTATAATAAATTATTTTATAAAATACTCATAAAATCCATAATTAGACTATTTTAAATCAAAATGAACTAATTAAAATTTAAAACTAGTCAAAAATAAAATTTTACCTTATAATGACTATAAGAAAATATAGATTTCAATAAAAAAAATATTTTTGATATTCATTAGAATATGAAACTTATCATAAAAATAAAAACATTCATCAATTTTTTTTATATTTTGATTTAAAATAAGATTTTTATTTTTAAAATATACAATATAAATGTTTCAAAATTGTATTGAAAATATATTTTCCAATTAAATGGAGAGAAAATAGTATTTTTATACATTTTTATGGGTATAATTGGATTGTATTGATATCATGTCTAGAAAAAACATAAAATTATTATTAAAAAATATATGGATTATATTTTTCATTAATATATCTTAAAAATAGTTATTTTAATTTTTTTATTCGTACACACTTGTGCACATTTAAATATTTCATGAAAAACCATTTTCTTTTTATAAAAAATATTTTATTTTAATTTAATATTAATTATTCACTTAATAATTAATTATATATACAAGTATAAAAAATATTTTCATAATATATTTAATTACATTAAAACCTAGAGTCTTAGCAGTTAGGATAAAATTATCTTGCTTACTTAAATACAACAATAAAATTATTTTCATTGGATCTTAGTATCATATGTAATGAAATCTAAGACGGTGTTGCGTATAATGTAACTCATAAAAGAATCAATTTATTTAAACAAAATATATTTCATTAAAATATATAGGTGTTACAATATTAATCCAACTGGGTGAAAAGAATATATGTTACTACATGGAGGAAGTAGTCTACATAACACAAGATTATTGTTTTTATTTCTAGTTTAATGAGATGGAAAGAAGATGGTTTTTAATTTGTATCATAATATTAATTATTTAATTAGACATGAAAATTTTGTTGAGAAAATACATCCTTAAAATTAGCAAATAGATGTGGTGGTGAAGAAATATAAGGCATGACTTTATGGAGGTGGTAGTCATAAACAAATCAAGATCAATAATATTTATTTGGTTGGATAAGTAATAATATATAATGGTTGTAATAGTAATATAAAAACACTTTTGTATAAAAATTATTTGGAGGTTACTATATTATAATGGATTCGATATTTTTTTGAAGATATTAGATAATAATAAATTGTTAAGGATTATATAATACTGACATTGGCACCTTGAAAAATATATGGATAGTCTCATTGGAAATGAATGTCTTAGGATAACTAATTGAGACTAGATTATTATGAAAAAGATACAGGTTTCTAGGATGATAAAATTTTCCATGATTCAGGATGCATTTTGAATGGAATAATTTTCCTTGATGGGGTCAAAGTGTTTGCTTCATATTAGTGAATAGAAGGGTAATTTGGGGAAAAAACATTATATTTCAACAATGGTATGTCACTATTCATTGGTAAAAGGATTAAAAGTATGAATAAATTATGTGTGTGAAGTGATCATGTTTATAAAACAACTAATTTTTTCATATGTTTTTGAAATTGTATCAAAACTTTTACACATAAATTTTTCATTTTTACAATTTTTTACTATGGTAACTAATTTTTACCATTGTAATTAAATTTTAACTCATAAAATAGAAATTACTCTTATTATAAATTTTAAACTAATGATTTTATATTTTTGATAATTATTGTTAAATAATATTTCTATTTTTAAGAAACGATATTTTTGACATTATCACATTTCAAGAGTAAAACTAGTTTTTATAAAAAGTAAATTTATAATCATAAAATTTATACGTTGAATAAAATATCAATTTTTTAGATTTTCATAAAATAAATAGCATCATTATGATACAAAAAATGGTATGTGACAATAAAATCATCTCAAAAATGATTTTTGTGACAATACAAATTAAATAATAAAAAACCCAAAAATAGTTTATTTTATTTTGTAATATTAATTATTCTTATAAAGTTTTGAACAATTGTTTTCATAATCCATAAAATTATTTTTAAATGTATATTTTTAAAAATTAAAATAATATTTTATCAATGAAATTGTTTGATAAGTTCCTAACATATACTTACTTTTGGGCATAGCAAAAAAATCTATTGTTTTAGTAAAAACTATATTTTCCCCAAGTCACATAAAAATAAATTACTCCAAAAAAATATATAAATTCCACATTTATGTAATATTGTTTTTATAAAATCCAAACGTATCTGAAATTTTTCAAATTAATTGACTAAAATTTATGAATTTAACTTATAAGCAAAAATATAAATATATTATTATAACTTTTTCCCTGGAAAATAAAACTTTATAATATTGACTATTATTATGATTTTTCTGATAAATTTATAATACATTATGGTTTTAAAATATTATTAATACAGAAAAAGATTCATATCTATAATATATTTTTTATTTAAATATGTAATTTTAAATCCATGTTTTGAATGAATATTTTTAGAATATAATGATCTTGTCATTTGTGTCAACATAGTACCAAATGAATTGTCTTCTTCCTTCAATGTTAAAAATGTGAAATATGTAAAATAAATTTGGTAACTAAATTATTAAATTAAAAATAAATATATTATATCACTTAAATTTCTAGTAACATTACCCCTAAATATCTTTGTGTAATATCTAAGAATAAGGTAATCTCTATTGGAAATTGGGGTTGTGATTCTACTAGTATAAATCCTATATAAATTTCTATGATCAATATATTATGTTTAACACTATTTCACCCATAATATGGTTTTTTAGTTAAACATAGTCTTGGTTTAGATAAAACTATAATCATATATCCTCTTTCCAAAGCTCAGGGAAATATGATTCCTAAGGAAAACTCTAACTTCCTTATGCCATTTATTATTCGTGCCTTTGTAATATGGTTCATCTTTTTATACCAGATTACCCAATTGATATGTCATAACATTCATGTTATATAATTTTTCTGTTGTTTCATTTTTGGTTTGTGTTTTATGTATAGAAATAAATCAATTATATTATGTTTTAATGGTAAATATATTTTAAATTCTAAATGTATTACATTCTCCACTATTATATAAATAGTGTTCTTGCATTTTTAGTTATCACTTAATAAAAAATTTATTTAGGGTGTATATGAGATATGATTAATTCAATATTTAATATAAAATTAGGTTTCTACTATATTATTTTATTTATGATAATGAAACACATCTTTTCTCCCCTTGGTGTTAAAATATTTCTTTATCATTCCATTACACCATATCACTTTATGCCATCATTTTTTATACAAGAATCATCTATTAGTTCCTTAATGTAATATTTATTGGTTAATATAACCACAAATTTAAATTAAAGAGATTTAATCACATTTTCTTCATCATATTTTACACGTCCACTTCAATGAAAATGCATCGTTCTTTTCCTTAGTTTTTTAGAAATTAAACTACATTCACATGATTAAACATAATTTGGGATAGATGGTTTTTGAAAAGAATATGATTTATCACTTCAAATATTATCCAATTTGAATTATTATTTGGACTGATTAATAATTTCCCATAGAAAGCATTTTTATCATTTTTCCTTCAATATTGAACTATTACTAAATACGAAATAGTTAACATTAGTGAAGAAAATTTTACATCAAAAGTTGATTAATAAAAATTCCACCTCAAAATTTCATTATCTATTTCTACAACATATTAGAATAAAGATATTTCAGTTCATGATATATCACTATTGGTTCAAAAAATTTCTACCATGTTTTTTTATATTGATTCAATTAATAAAAACTGAAACCTATTCCTAATTTACCATGACCATTATTGTAATATTCACAAACCAAAATTCAGGGAAATATATTCACTCAATATTCAGCATACAATTTATCAACAAAAGCACTTATTATTTTAATAATATCATTAAATTGTAGAATATAAATTTAGTATAATTTATCTATGATGATTTCTTATTATGTTATCTGAACAATTTTTTAATTCCTTTATAATGTTATGAATGTTTTATGAGAATAATCTTATGAATATCCTCAACAAATGTCATACCATATGTGAAATATTAGGTCAAAAAAATTATGTAACAAGGAGATATAGATTCAATACTCAAAAAACGTTTTCATGGTGGTTACCACTTGCTTCATTGTTTACATAGTAACATCCACTTCATAGTATCCATACAAGAATGCAATTTCAATGACAAAAAATTCTCTATAATTTTCAAAAAAAATTGATTTTTCCAACCCAAAGACTCATCTATAGGTATATATATAATGGTATCCAAACATGTTTCTTTAATTTTCCTAATCAGAATCATCAGAAAGAAAAATGTATCCAATAATATGTCATAAAATCCAAAAGGGTTATCTGTACCTTTGAAATTAAATCCAAAATTATTTTTTCAAACTATAATGACATTTTCTACTATTAATTATCTTAAAATGCAAACATCTTAGTATATAAAATTACTAGAACTCTATATTGATAAAAATAATGATTCAACATACCATCAATCCAATATTTGGTTAAAATAAACATATGCATCTCAATGTAATATGGAAATAAACCGAATCAACCTAATTTCACACATCCATAATTACAAAATCACTAAAAAATATTTAGCCCATTAAATTTTATGGACCATTATGATTTAATGTTTTATATATTCCTAAAAATACATTAACTATAAAATCCCATGACTTTATCAACAAATAGATATTTATTCCACTATATAAGAATATAATTTATCAATAATATGTCATCAAAATCTTCTTTAAAAATCTTCACACATGATACACTACAAGAAATGTCATGTGTAATATATTTCATCATAACCTGGGGAAAGAGAGACATAAGAAGGGTGATATAAAATATTCCATAAGGGAAACCATATATTTTATGTAATCAATGAACAAATTCCATTTAATAATATTATAGGAATCAAATAATAATAAAATAATTCCATATAAATGATCTAATAATCTGGAAACAAATTCATGAAAAATATAATAATATAAATAACCCAAAGGATAAAAACAACTCAAATAATGGCGATTGAATGAATAATGTCATAAATCATGATCTTTTATGTCAATGCATCTCCCAATACATTATTATTTCGATAAATACCATAACCTAATTTTTTTTCATTCCCTCTGCTTTGAAACAAATATATCATTTTTTCAATTAATTTTGTAACCAAGAAATCGTGCATGAATTGGGCAGGAATACACAAAATATTTTATCCTATTATTTTATGATGACATCCACTACATCCAAGGGATATATAATATGATTCCACACTTTTCAATTCAATAATTTTGACTCCTTCGCTATATTAATGATATTAATGTTAGTACAATAAAAGAATAAACTTTCTTAGTAATATTTAAAAAAATATATTGGGATTCAATAATATGGAATTAGAATACATTTCTAGTAATGAATTGAACATAAAACAATAGAATAACGAATTTTTATGGTTAAATAAAACATAATTATCTTTCTTGAGTGGTCAATAATTTTTTTTATCTGAATAACAAAATTAACGATTAGCAATATTTCCCCAAAAAATAATTGGAATAGTTTTTTCTATAAACATACTCAAAAATACACATAATCTAATAGTGAAATATTAATTAAATAATTTTATTAGTCAATTTTTGTATGGATATAGAGGTGAAAATGCTTCAAAAAAAGTATCAAAAAATAAGGTATTTATAATGGAAACAAATAAAAATAAAAATATGCATAAAAAATGATCATTTTGAAATATGATGATCGGGATATATATAAAATAATCACTACCATATTGAAAAATATTATTATGGTAAGACCATGTAATCTATAGCAAATATATACACCACAATGAACTATATTTTGTATATAAAACATATTTCATGAAGAAAAATTGAGATGTAATACTATTATAGTAATGTTATCATAAAATTCAAAAGATCATGATATGGATCCCATGAAATTCAAATTTAATGAAATGATAAATATTAATAAAACTTATAGATAATAGGAAATTAAATACGCCATATTAAAGAAAAATTGTGGGTTGTATGTAATATTTATAATGAAATTGATAATAGAAAACAAATACTTATGACTGTAGAAAATTTTAAATCAATAACCCATGAAGCATAGAATTATAAAATAGAATATTAAATGTTATGAATAATGAAATAGTAATAATATAAAATAAAAATGGTGCATTATGTACACTATGAAATATAAAATATGGTTTATTAAATACATGTGTCTGAGATAATTGAAATTGGATAATAATAACCACCTATGATAAATATAGGATAAGAATAAAAAGAATATAAGATGGTTATCATGAAATGGAACATCCAATATCATGAAATTAAATATATTTATTATACATTATGGAAATAGGGCTATGAATGAAGAATAAAAAAGAAAATATAACATTAAATGTCTAAGAAGAATCTTGGAATTGATAGTAGATAAAAATAAATTGTAAATCATTAGTGTCCTTTGAATAAAAAATCATTTAAATAAACATAATGATATGACTCTTAAAACCCCATTAACTACATAAATATATTAAATGATATTAATCAGTTATTAATTGCACCATATCAATGATATAATGGTGAAAAATATGAAATATGTATCGATAAATTAAGTTTCTATCAAAAAACCCTTTACTGTAAAGGTAATGTTTGAATCAAAAGAGAAAAAGAGGGTGAAGTTACCATAATATCATGTATGGATGATAAGAGGAGTTGAATCAATGTACATTTATTTTATAGATTTATTTTTGTAAATTTTACACCTTAATAATTTGAATCTCATCAAATATTAGGATAAATAGATGTTCCTTATAAACCATCACATTTATAGAAAATATAAGACATCAATTAAATCAGTTAAAAAAATATTGTAATTTTATAATGCCCCACCCCCGAGGAGGATGAATATGTCTTTACTATGTTTGATATGATATAAAAGATATATTAATGGATACAAATTAGTTAAAACAAATATGGGTGTAATCCATGTATTATCATATATACATGATATGTGGGTATTAGCCACTTCCAAAATTATACTGGAATCCTAGAAGTGTTATTTTTTTTACAGGAATCCAATTTTTGTTCTATTTTACAATTACACTTTTGTTTATAAAATCAACACCTCAACAACTAGTAAGATCAAGAAAAATTCAATCTACCACTGAAAAAAATTATAATATTCATCTTCATTCCACTAAGAATGTATGATTATACACTTTCCCACTTCTACAAAAATGTATTCAACTAAAACAATATGTAGTCAGAAATAAATGTATGACTGTCAGATAAGTATTATATTATAAATTATTATAATATATCACTCCTAATGTAACTCAGAAAAAAAATTTAATGATCAAATACAAAATCATCATGAAATTTAATGTTTCCTTCCTCAACCCATTATTGAACTATATCACTTCATATAAAAAAATTACTATAAATAATATATTCAATGGTATCTATGAATGAAATAATATGATTAATATTTTCATGAAAATAATATTTCATGAATGGTTCTCTTTCTACACACACTCTTTATATATCAATAAATGTGTGTTAAACTCACTGATTTTTACTCTGTTAAATTTATACAAGCATATTGAATTCATGTTATTCATATAGATTGTTCTCAACAAACTTCAGATGAATATATCAAAATATGCTCTTACAACACTATGAAACACACTATGTTTTATTAAATTTATCAATATATATTGTGTGTCAATTGAGTGCGTGGGATTTTGTTCCTTCTTTCCATATTCTAATATGTGGTCTGAACATCCCAAACTTATGAACTCATGGAATTCAACTATAACATCATGTATTGTTTTAAAAAAAGATTACCATTTTATAAATTTTCAGGTTGTTTTAACTATGATGACTTAAAATAACAATACAATTATTCATGAAGTGGATAATGCATTAGAAATCACAACACATTAATATAACATATTTTCCATCAAAAATACTGATATCCCAATAGTCTCTATTTCACCTATCTTAGATCTCCCCCCTCTATTTTGATTGAGAATAAGTTTATAC
Organism: Viscum album; assembly: GCA_963277665.1. Lineage (NCBI taxonomy): Eukaryota > Viridiplantae > Streptophyta > Magnoliopsida > Santalales > Viscaceae > Viscum > Viscum album. The sequence continues at coordinate 1,178,891,760 of OY728134.1, read as the reverse complement.
AACAAATATAGAATTTTATGGGTAATTATCAAACCACACTAACTCATTCTACTACATTAGAGCCCTATGTGCACTACATTTCTTCAATTTTCATTGAATCACCTCTTCAATCACACTAAATCACATGAAAAGTCCTCAAAATATCAAAAAAATTACAAAAAATAATACTTTATCATGTTTCATGAATACATTTATACTCCCTCTGAATACGAAGTCACAACTCACTCAATCATATCTATCACTATATTGATATTGGATCAATATTGAGATATTTTCTTGTGAAGAAACTAATGAATAGTAACCCATCGACATTTATTAGAGGTAGATAATGATAGTTGAAAAAATAAAATATGGATCATTCATGAATATAATGTTCCATACATACATCTATCATGTTCATAACATCAATATGTTAAAATAGAAATAAAAAGATCAACTATTTCATTAAACATCACAGCATGAAAATATTTTAGTACCCTACATATCGTTAGGGTGTCCACGGTTAATCATATACTTGGATGGGATGATTGAATGGCTAGTATACAATGGATCTAATTTCCCATGATATTTAATTAACTTTTAATGTGTTTGAATAGTACATGACATATGTAAAGTCCACCATTATTTACCTATTTATTTCTTCACTGCATAATAAGTCTTTCTACATTTTATAGGACTCTATTTGGCATCTTCATTGACACCTGGAAATAGAACACACACATACATGGGATGGGAGACACCTACCTCCACCATGTGTGACACCATTATCACACTATGAGTGCAATGCATAACCACTATTCCCTTTATAAAAAATATTAGAGAATATTCTATATCTTTCCACAATGATAGTGTTATGGGTTGGATCTACCTAGAGGTTTATATTTCTACTAGAGTGAGGATGATAAGTTGTCTCATGCAGATAAAATGGAATTCCAATTTCTTTATTGGGAATAAAATATTTTATATAAACATAATTATCAATATGAAAATAAAACACATAATCTAAACATGTTATTTAAATAAATTCCATTCCATATAGGAACACAGAAAATTTATGAAATATAAAATACTTCTCAAGACCATATAATCTATAAACATGGCATTTATAGTTTCAATTTTATCTTCACATAACCACTTTATATTAATTTATGCAATCATCAATTCAAATGATCATCATTCTTCATAACTCTATGTTTCTTAAAACTATTTATTATTGTGAATCATCATAAAATTAACATCATAGAATGTTGTAAACATTTTGAATTATCCAAATGAAATTTGAATATGTTTTATATTTATATAATATTTATTTAATAATAAAATATAAAAATATTATATTTTCAAATAGATTATATTTTTGACAACAAATTCTACATGAGCACAATTACAACATCTATGAACAACATGTTTTCCCCAATCTCCTACTATAAATTGTATTCAATATCCAGTTCATTTCTAATGTAACTATTTTATTCTACCCATTATTGAAAATAAAACCAATGATATAATTATGATAAAGAATTATAATTTATCATCAAAATTAAAAACAAAATCATTTCTTTTTTGGATACATACAATATGATATTTTTTACATAATGATAGGAGGAAAAAAACATATGAAAGAGCTAAAATTAACCAAATCTAAGTCTATATGACCTATACATAATGTATAATACATTATTGATAAAATTTTACAATCAATGATCTAATTTACTCTTCATAATGTGATCCAAACACGAAAAACTTCTTTCACGGGGATTTCATAAAATATATCATATTATCTCCAACATTTAGCTCAAAAATTGATTAAATATATTCATGTACATTAACATACATCAACTTTATTAATAAAATTTACTTTTTTCATGAAATAATTAGTGTCTAACCCTCTGATTCAGAATTCATTTTCATATTGAGATAGGAGAACATTTCCCTTCAATTGAAAGAATCAATTTAAGAATTTTTAAATCATCAGATAAAGACCTTACTGTAAATACAAAATATTCATGTGATACATGATGGGATATTAAGATATCGTATCTATCCAAATTAACTACCAAAATGGGATTGAAATTAATCCTTCATCCTTTCAATGGTTGGTCTTAGTCATGAACAAATTATAAACAGTATTTTCAAATCAATGGAATACTTTTTTGGACACATCATGTCACCAATTGAGATAAATTTATCTATGATGGATAACAAACCATAATATGTACAATTTTCATAGAATTAAAACCTTAATAGCTCCCCATGAATATATTTCTCACCAATAATTACCTGAAAGAAGAAACAAATACCAATACACAAAGGAATAAGGTTGTTCTTTAATTATTTTTAGTCAAAACAGTAGGTATGAGATTTATTTATGAACCTAGAAACTCAATTCAACTCACATAACATTTATTGCAATTAATAATTATTTCAACCATAGTCTTAAATACATTAATTTTCTAGGGTGGCATAAATTATTGTACAACTTATTATTTCTTCTTATAGTGTACAAAATTCTTTATTGCATGATGAATTTCATTTTCATCATTTTGTGTCTTCTCCAACATCCACCCCAATTACAAATAATATATCCATATGAATAATAGTTATTTTAGTAAAATTTTAGTTTTATTCTTATGCATGGAATCCTTCTTCATAGTATAATGTTTTTCACAATAATCTATTGGCGCTTTCACTTTGTTCATCACAAGTTTTTGCCCATGAAACTATGTAATTCACTTATCATTATATTCTGAAACCTTCTGAACCCACCATGAATATATCTAATAGTATATGGTTATATTTATTATATAAATAGTCATTAAATTTTAATTTTTTATCTTGGATTTAATTCACTAAATAAACCCTTTTACTTTCTTCCAAGATTGATTCCTTTTTCAACATTTAATTTCTTCCACTAAAATTGGTTTTTATAAACTATTTGAAAATGTCCATTATATGTGCTATTCTTCCACCTTATAATCACCAATTCATTGATTTAGAATCCTTTTATTCATTCATATTTGGTATAGCCTATTCCACAATTTTATTGACTATATTATTTTTATTTTACCCCATGGAAGACCTTTCTTCTTTTCATATTTCTTCTACATTTAATCTTGTCTTTTATTATAATCAACATATGCATAATGCATGGTTGATATAATCCATCACTCATCATAACTGTGACCACATCTATTATAATAATCACAAAACTCTACATTATTCACAAATACATTCATGATAGGAAGATTTCTCTTCATCTATGGATTATGATTTAGTCTTCCGAATTTCACTTAACATTAGATCTTCCCACATATACTATTTTTCTTTTGTGATTCAATTTTTTAGAATTGACATATCTATTTTTTTGGACTATATGATTCTTCATTTGATATTTATATGTAGAATAAGATTTCAAAATCTCATTCATATCCAAATTTTATGATATAGTGGATTTCTCATAAATCTTCTTCAACCATGTTTGAAAATAATTATTTTTGAATCATCTTCCTTCAAATAAAACAACATCAGTACAAATAGACACATCTTAAAAATCATTATCTATTTCAATTATAATTCATTATATTTATCTATTGAAAATCTATTTCTTTAATATCCACATGAATGAGTCTTTTCCATAGTAAAATTTTTATTAGAAATATTATAGAAAATCATTCTTCTTTCCCTAATTTGTGATGATTCATCTGGGGTGTTCTCAATACTTCTAAACATTACCTACCTACAACTAATGATATTTTAATGTTTGAGTGTTCTTCTAGTCATCATGTGAATTTAATGTATTATCACTTACACTCATGGTTGTCTTTATATTTTTCACCTTCAAATTTTCAATTTCACTACCATATCAAGTCAATTCTTGTTGAAGTAATTTTTGTCACCCGTGAATAGAATCACTAAATATTAACATTGACTCTGTATATTCTAAACCTTAACATCATGCATTTTATTTTCCAACAGAATATGATAATTCAAGTATTTAACTCTCATTTACTTAACCTAGGGTTTATCTTCTTTAACATTTATAATGAATTTTTACAGAGTCTCAAATTCAAGGATGAGTTTTATAAAATGTTTTTCAACCACATCCTTCTCACAAATAACCTATCATAATTCATCATCAATGATATTGATTCTTTATTTTGAATGGGATGTATAAAATTCCTTTTTATGGTTTATTTTATTCAGAATCATTGACTTATATGGTAGATTTATGTGATTCTTCATGTTTCTGGATCATCTATTAAGGAATATTTTTAGTTTATACTTTCTTAAAGGGAAATATTTATAACTATTCTTCTACATGAGTGATATTTTCATTGAAATTTAATGATTTTTATTCCATGGATTCAACATGTTCTCATTTAAGTATTCATCCTTGAAATATTTTAGTAAATGATTTCTCTAAATTATCATCTTCATTTTCATGTTTTGACATTGAATCATATAATCCCTGGATATTGGAAAATGTATAAGTGACAACCTTGATAGGATATTTCAGTTAATAATATCATACATCAATAATAAATCAATAAAAAATTGAATAAAATCATTTTCATCATTGTATGATATATAATTATTTAAAGTTCTATTATCAACTGATTTAATATATACCATTTATAGATTATGACTCTCATGTCATTCAGTTGTTGTTGTACCCTCTTTCTTAATGAAACTATTTCCCATATCTATTATCACATTCCTCAATCTATTCATTATGGTCTTTTAAGAAACCTTTTTTGGTACTAATAGAAATAAGAATTGAATTTTCCATTTATGGAATCTCTAATATAACATTATATTTGATCATATACATTATTTTTGTCTAAAAAACAAATGGAACAATGTGGTATGTTCAGTCAAAGGTGAAACCTTTTCTATTAAACCAATTGAGGTTCCCAATATATTTTCTAGGTATACCAATAGTGGGGAGAATCATTAATAAATGTTTTATTTATTCCATTTATTTAATTTTTACCCATTTCAAATCAAACCACTATAGATAGTAAGTTTAATTGATCTTCCTGGTAACTAAACACAATTATACCACATGAAATATAGAATTTAAATAAATAATAGAATAGGGTATTTTTACATGGTTTCCTCCTTTTTTGTCACTAAATCATTGCTATGTTCAGGATTATCATATACAAGAATTCTCCATTATATATCAATGCAAAATTAATGGTTGGTCTATAAGGTTTTATCCAGATCCTTGATGGGTTGGTATTAACCACTACCAATTATGTGGGAGTCCCACATGTTTTTTGATACCGACATCCCACCAATGTTTTATATTAGCATACCAATTGTGTTTATAAGAAAAAAACCAACATAATGGGAAAGGTAACACAAACCTCAAGTTCCCACTACAAAAAGACACTAGTCTTTCTATTCAAGACACATTGATAAGATTATTTTTCAATGTCTCACTTCCACTGAAATACATTGACTACAATTGAATGTAATCCAAATAATATATGATATTAAACTCAATATACTTGTCACGAACTATACCGAGTCTACCTTGAACCAGTCACCCGATCCGGTCCGCGACATGTCATGAAGGGCGTTCCCGATCCCCACGGGCTGGAAACTAGTGTCGTGCATGAAACTTTAATCGTTGTGAATGATCTGGCCCATAAACATAAATAAACAAACCATAATAAATATAAAAACATGAAATAAATAACTAAAATGAAATGAATGAATGGTCAAAACATGACTAACATGTACAAGACTAAGACTCCACGTAACCCCATGGTTTATTCTCCGATACTGTAACAAAACATCTCCCAAGGTGATCTGAACCAAAGATGTAACCTCCAAGAGAAACAAAAAACAAGAAAACTCTATATGCATGAGTATTAAAACTCAGTAGGTAGGCCCGAATAATCTATTCCCAATTCCCCACCTTCAAAATAAAGAAAACATTGATTAACAGGTATGAAATAAAAATATACAAGTAGATTTTTTCATACTCTGTATTTTACAAACAAACCTGCATGACCCATTACCCTATTAATTTGAAATAAGGATCAAAGGGAGAAGAAAAATAAAACAAAGAAAGGCAGCAAAGACATATTTTTTCCAACACTGAGTAAAGATAATGATGTTAATTCTTTCCAAAATACTTTTTCTTGAAAACATTTTTTTAACATAAACCGTAGTTCACAATTTACCAAAAAAACATCAAAACCAAGCGCGAGGTTACTGTTACTCATGGTGAGGGTAATGGTAGTAAGGGTACATGGGTCAGACGAACACAAGAAGACCTAGGAACTCAGAGGAAAACAAGAATATACTATACATGTGACACATCTTGATGTCATGCCCTACTCAATGACCTTATAATTCCCTAACACCCGACAATCGCCCTACCTGGCCTGGTCAAGTGGCCCAATCCCATATCAATAAAAACAAAAAACCCCCTAATATGGGGTACTAGAAGTACATACCATAACTAGTGTAACAATAATTCTCTTTAACCCTCTTTTCTATGCTATATTCCCATGTATATTTCACAAAGGGGATTTCAATTCAATTTAAAAAACAGGTGACATATATATACATATATCACCACACACACACACACACCTCACAGACCGACATCACCACGACCACCTCTAAGTTAGTTACCTGCCTTAAAATAATTATCATACGAGGGAAATCCCATACCGAGGACCCTCCCAACTCTTAGTCAAACAACTGGGCTGAAGGCCCAACCTAGGAGGGGTTTTTTCCAATAGTCATACAATGTGACAAACAGGCCTTTAGTTTCACAACATTTAACCAAGTAATAATTTTCACATAATTTAACTATGAACAACCATTTTTTTAGAACTGAACACACCTTTGATAAACCCATTTAATAAATTAAAATCACCACTTTAATTCCAAAACAATCGTTATAATGTCCAAAGAGACATCACAATAATAATATAGCATGAAAATCTATTTGAAAACATCAATCATCATTTTTGGAATATATAATACATATATTCAATTCAAAACATGATTTTAAAAGCTATAGACCATGTGTAAGAGAAAACTGAGGAACATAACCTACACTTTGTAAGAAAACCCCAAATTAAACATACAACACGCTCAATGCCCATTTTAAAATCATGTGCACATTACTTTATCAACCGCAGTCAAAACAAGTCCATTTGGGAACCATTTAAGGAAAAGTAACCACCATCTCAATTTTAGAAAAAATTTGTAATGTAAAAATGGGATTTTAAAAACACTTGGTATGCATGACTTAAAAAAATCATCACATGTTAAAATTTACATTTGAAACCATGCACACTTCAAGTCATTTCCAAAACATGATTTGAAACATTCAAATTATTAAAATAACCAATTAAAATTTTATAAAATAATTTAATGAGTGATCATAGATTTATGTAAAAAAATTCATTCAAAGAATGCATTTTGTATCAAACGCATGCCCACAACCCACTAAAACGAAATATGAACCACTTGCCCAGTTAAGAGAACTAGTGGAAAAATTTAAGAAAAGCGATTACAACCACAAATTGAATATCTCGACCTAGACCAAAGTAAGTGAATTTTATAGCATGAGCGAACAACACCTCCGATGAAACTTGAATATCTAAACTTGGAGCAAAAACACCCCAACACAAGAGAAAAAACACCGAACAAAACATAACCCAAATAGTGAACCCGAGCATAACCACAATCATAAAAATTTCAAGATGCACATACATCTCCGAAAAAATAGAACCAAACCAAGATTAATCCACAAAAGGTCCAAACCCACTTTTAAGAAAAACACAAGATCTAGAAAACCATTATCTGATGAAAAAACTGTTTGGATTACAATAGAACATGTATGTCATAACTCACCGATAAAACAATGAACATACAACAACGTCAAAACTTTTACAGTAAAAAAACAATAAATAAATGACTTTTAATGTTCTACTGCCAACATGGAACACAAAACCCAAACCGATGCTTCACACCCTGGAAACACCTGACTTTGCATGAGCTTCATCCTAAGATCAGTGGTTGGGGATCATATGGCTGAAGCATCTCCTACCTCACAGTCAGACACTAGAATTTATCCGGTCACAACGTCTTCTTCAGTCGATGCTTCTTGAGAATTTCTCCAAATGTCCCAGACATTAGCAACGATGGCACGTCTTTGGAGGGATGCGACATGACAACTTCATGTGCTCGAACCGGCCACACTGGTGGCACACCACTAAACAGTCCGATGAACTGGTAGTCAAAACCACTACAAAGGACACTTTAGCAACCAGTTCCTCTAGCACCCCATACTCGCCAAATGGGGAACATTTTTAACGACCATATACTCATGATTTCTAACCATCTGTGCTCCGAAGACCATATCAGCTAAGAACGCCTCATCCACCAGCTTCTCGAAACAATGGTCCTTAGAAAGGAGGACCCACTCATTGATCTCTGGACTAAGACCCCCAATGAAGAGGGAAGCCATTATCAATTCCTACGATGGTACTTCTAGAGAAAATGACACAAGCTCCTTGAAATGGTCACCATACATTTTCACCGTCTGTTGTCCTTGTTGAATACACATTAGATCTTCCCCTTTTTCTCATCCTCACCTCTTTAGGTATAACCATCGGATGAAGAAGGATTCAAATAAATCCCATGTCATCTCATCTTGCGTTGATGGTGGGGTGAGCAACTCCCATTCATCCAAAACCTGACCCTCAAATAATATCAAGACTGCTCAAACTCTAACAGAATGTAGTTCCCAACATCCTAAAAGCACACTTGACCTCTTCTAACCACATAACTACCTTTAACGGACCTCGATCACCGTTAAGTATAGACAATGTCTGAGAAGGACAAAAAACATGGCATGACTTATCAGAAACCATGGAGAATTTTCTAGGAGGCATTTTTTGAAGAACATATAAAACAAAAAGTCAAAACCAATATCAAAACGAATCAACATCCCTGAAAATGCTTTCATCCAAAAAATATCCAGCTCAAAAAAAAAACAAGAAAATACAACAACAACTCAAAACCGCCTTTTTAATTTTAGTTTTCAAAACGAATATCTTTCAAGGACACTTTACAAATAGAAAAATTACTTTTCAATCCAAATTCAAGTTAACAAAAATCATTTCCCATTTTAATTTTCAAAGAATAGCTTAAATCAATCAACTCCAAACAAAAACCTACTTAAAACAAAAAATCGGGATAAGGAACTAGCAGTTAGGCTTAACTTCACGACATGGTAGTGAGACAAGCCCCAATATAGCATAAACAACTAGGAGAAGATCAATTGTCAAATCAGACTCTATGTGGGTCACTACTCAATGTAAGGTCACAAACTGACGTGGGTCTGCCTCAATTTTCATTCCTTTATCCCAGAATAAAAGCACAGGAATCAAAACCTGGACTGCCCCTATGAACTCGATGTTCTGAATGAGAAAGGGATCATGGAGCCCTCCCCATACCTACCTCTTGAGTCCTAACAGTCCTAATTTCCATCTAGTAGACACCCCTAAAAAACAAGGACCTTCTCTGATACCATTTTTCCATGAACCAATACGGGTCGACCCCGAACCAGTCACCCGAGCCGGTTCGCGCCATGGCCCAAAGGGCATTCCCAATTCCCACGGAGTGGAAACTAATGTCAGACATCAAAAATTTTTCGCTGGGAATAATTTGGATGATAAAGATAAATAAATCAACCAGAATAAACCAAACAACACAAAATAAATAACTCTCATGAAATGAAAGAATGACCAAAAAATAACTAGCCTGTCCTAGACTAAGAATCCATGTAACCCCATGGGTTAATCTCCAATACCGAAGCCAAACATCACCCAAGGTGATCCGAACCAAATTTTTATCCTGCATGAGAAACTAAAAACAATAAAACAATATAGGTGTGAGTATTAAAACTCAGTAGGTAGGCCGGAATAATATATTCTCCATGCACCACCTTTAAATAAAGAAAACATTGATTAATATGTTTGAACTCTAAATATAAAATTAGAGTTTTTCATACACTGTATTTTACAAACAAACATGCATGAACCATTACCCTCTTAATTTGAAAAAAAGATCAAGGGGAGAAGCAAAAGAAAACAAAGAATGTAAAGACATATTTTTCTAACATTAAGTAAAGAGACAATTGTTAATTCTTTCCAAAATTATTTTTCTTGAAAAGGTTTTTTAACATAAACCCATGTTCACAATTTACCCAAATGAACATCAAAACCAAGCATGAGGTTATTGTTCCACATGGTCTGGGTAATGGAATAAAGGGTACAAGGGCCATGAAAACATGGGAAGACCTAGGAACATAGAGGAAAACCAGAACATACTATACCTATGACTCATCCTGAAGGCATTCTATACTTAATGATGTCATAACGCCCTAACACCATACTATCACCCTACCTAGCCTGGTCGAGGGGCCTAATCCCATAACAATAAAAACAAAACATCTCCCTACTATGGGTCACTAGCAGTACATACCCAAAATAGTTCTGCAATCGTTCTCGGTAATCCTCTTGGCTATGCTAGATTCCCATGTATATTTCCCAAAGGCGTGTTCCATGAAATTTAAACAAAAATCCACACATATACACATATATACCCTCACACGCACACACCTCACTGACCGACACCACCCCACACACCTCTAAGTTAGTTCCCTACCTTAAAATAATTATCATACAAGTGAATTCCCATACCAAGGACCCTCCCTAATCATAGTCATCCAACTAGGTAGAAGACCCAACCTAGGAGGGGTTTTTACAAAAAGTCTTTCAAAGTTCCAAACGGGACGATAGTTTCACAAAATTTAACCAAATTATCACCTTCATAGAATTTAACCATGAACGACCATTTTTTTAGAACCAAAAACACCTTTGAAAATTTATTTAATAAATGAAAAACACCACTTCAAATTCCAAAAACAATTTTTACAAAGGCCAAAGATACATCACAAATAGCACTTAGCAGGAAAACCTATTTGAAAACATCAATCATCATTTTTGGCATCTCAAATACATTTATTAAATTCAAAAAATGATTCTAAAAGTCATAAACAATGTGTAAGAGAAAACTGAGCAACTTAACCGACACTGGGTGTGAAAACCCCAAATAAAACACACAAAACACTCAAAGTACATTTTAAAATCATGTGCACACCAATTTATCAACTGTAGTCAAAAGAGGTCAACTTGGAAAACATTTTAGGAAAACCAACCACCATTTTAATTTCAAAATAAATTCATAAGGGAAAATACACATTTAATAAACACATGTTATGCATGAATTAAAAAAAGAATCACATGTTAAAATTTACATTTGAAAGCATGATCACTTCAAAACATTTCCAAATCATGATTCCCAACAATAAAATTATTTAAATAAAAAATTGAAATTTTATAAACAATTTTTATGGAGTGACCACAACTTTATGCTAACAGAATTCATTCAAAGAACACATTTTTGATCAAACACATGCCTACAACCCACTAAAATGAAAACTTACCGCATTCCCAATCAAAACAACTAGTTGAAAATTTTGTGAGAAGAGGTTAAATCGTATAATATTGGATTCATAAAAAATTTCCTTTATACCATGTAAACACACTAAAATATGGTGATCACAACTAAATTCAAAAAAAGACCCATTTTCACCAAATTAACTAATATCAAATCACATCAAAAGAACCGAGAATTTAAAATAATTGGCCAAACAATGACTGTCTACAAAGCCAAATAATATTTTCCCAAAAATATTATTCTAAAAATAAAAGTGAATACAACATATTAATATTGAGAAGGTGTGAAAAAAACAAGCAATCAATGTATTACTAAATTTAAAGGTCAAAGAAAAGGGATCCTACCTCAAATGAAGCGAGGAATCGACTAAACTTCGACAGTAGGTAAATTAACTCCCTATAGACCAACAACACACCTAAAATAACAAGATTGATGTGAAAATTAAAACCCACGGTGTATGAGTTTCCTAAACCAAAGGAAAACCCCTAAATGTTGAGAAGAAAACCCACATGGAGGAGATGGACAGAGATTGGGCAGGTGGTCAGTGATACATAGCTCGTGCGGAAGATGGCCAACATGGTAGGGCGAGACGACTGTCTGTAGGTCTTGTGAGGCGGGATGCTGGTCGCTTCGGGAAGAAGACTAGATGGTGAGGGGTCCTGGGAGAGGTGAGGGTAGGGGGTATGGGGTCCTCTGTGAGTGTAGAGGGGAAATAAGGGGACCAGGGCGATGGTGTTGAGGGATTACAGTAGTGTATAGGGAGTCCGGTAGTCCATGGGTGGCCACGTGAGGGGATAAGGCATGGGGGGGGGGGGTGGCTTCGAGAAGAGGTAAGGGAAAACATGGAGGTGATAGGTGGAGCGGCAGGGGCTTGGAACGGTGCATATGGAGGGGAATAGGGAGGGAAACATTCGCAGGAGCTGACACAAGGAGGAGCTGCAGGGGCGGCTTGTGCAGGAGAAGGCCGAAACATGGGGGGTGCCACATGTCTTAGGTTTCCATGTTTTCTTACAAATATAATAATAAAAATAATAATAATAATAATACAATAATAATAATAATAATACGAACAATAATAATAATAATACTACTACTAAAACCTAAAATAATAATAATAAAATTATCAGTAATAAAGATAATATAAATAAAATTTATTATGAATAAAAACAATAATGATAAAAATAATAATTACAATATTAACCAAATAAAAATAATAAAATATAAAAAAATAATAACAATTTAACATCCATAATAAAAAAATATTTTATTTATTTTAAACAACGCTCAAATGCACGAATCGCGTGCCGCCGAAAGTGCGGTTGGGCGAGCTGCGCTCGGACTGTGGCACCCAGCACTGACTGCATATAGTGTTAAGTTTCATGTTTGCTGCACAGTTTTATAACTCACGTGCAAGTCACGCATCAGCTATGAAAGGTTGTGACAATACTCTTCATAATGATATGAATAAATCACATCTACTATAACTCATTGAATTATCAAAATTATCAGTTTATAGATATTCAATATCTTTCATTTGGTCTTCTAAAATAAATTACTAAAATATATCACTTCATTTAAAAAACACTACTAATATAATTTCCAATTTAATTCATTTAAGAAATAATATTTAATGCATAGTGTTATTACTTCACACACTCTCCAACATTTAAATATATGGGTAAAACTCACTTATTTTTGATGAATATAATCATAGAAGAATATTAAATTCATGTGCATCATGTAAAATATTATCCATTTACATCAGGTGAATTTATCATGAAATGCTACATCATCATGGTGTACATTAATCTATCAAGTAAAAGTAACCTTATACCTTATTTGAGTAAGAGTATATGGTATCTAGACATCATGAAAATATAAAGTTCTTGGTAAAAACATGAATCTTCATGTATGTTTGAATATGAGTATAAAAATCATTGAACTTTTTGAATGGTTTAAACCACCATGATATCACTAAACTATAACATTATTTATGAAGATATTATGTCTATTTAAAGAGAATCAAAATAATCAACACAATTATTCTTCATGAATATAGTTCTTATGGAATTCTATATTTTGGATCTATCATATCTCTCTCTATCTCTATCCATATATCTCTACCTCTCTATACCTTCTTCCCCTGCCTCTCCCTTCTAATAAATAGTTAGTTTTGCAGAACTAATGTAAAAGGGCTATGTTATTTACCAAACTCACTCCACCACTTTAACACCCAATGTGAACCTTATTTCTTCAATAAGTACCAAGTCACCACATCAATCACACCATCTCACCTTAAGAAATTTTGTAAAACTACCATATTTAAAAAAAAGTTAATTTCTCTAGGTTTCATGAATTTGGTTATAATAACATTAAATACAAAACATAAACACATTTGATCATCGCCATAGCTATTATGATCTTGAATCAATCGTTAGATCTTTTACCATGAATAACCCAATGAAAAGTAAACCTTAATCACATATCTATTGGTAAATATGACACTCACAATTATGAAACATTACACATTCATGAAAAAAGTATCATAAATTCATCGACCACATTCATAACCTCAAATAGATCAAATTGTAATTTGATGCATGTATGGATCTTAGAATTATGTAACATAAAGGGATTACAAGCACATATAGAAGAATCAAATTGACAAGGTTATAAACAATCATATATTACTTGATTGAGTTGCAAATATACAACTTATATAAAGGTTCATGATATTTAAATATATTTTAATGAATTTGAATAGTATGTGGGGTATAACAATTACCACATTGTTTCAATATTTATTCTAGTTCTCTTTAATAATACATGTTTGTCCAACAACATCGATTTATCGTTGATGTCAGAACATGTACACCAAACACACATATGGATGGGGCATTCCACACCTTCATTACCCCTTTCACACCACTATTCACATATCATGGGCGTAATATATACCCATTGTTCCCCACACACTACCTATGGGTAGATATTCTCTATCATGTAAAAAGCCTTATTGTTTTCCCATCTATCTATATAGGTAGATCATGCATCGATAGCGAGGTTGATGAGTTGTCCCTTTTTTCTAATATGGATGGATAATTTTATTAATGTGTATTAAAAATGGTCATAGATAAATAATTCTAAATATCAAATGCCCAAACATAATATAAAAATTGAATTTAAATAAATTCCATTCCATATAAGATACCAAATATACCTTCCATAAAAATATTGTTCATAACCATTCACTCATGAATCATTAACATTAAACAATCAGTTTTTTACAGTCTACCATTTCTTTTAATTTCACAAATAATTATTTAATATTATTATATTTGTTTTCCTATAAAATTTATTCAAAATAATTATGATTGAGAATCATTATCAAATGATATTTATTTAATTATATAAACAATTTTATTTATCCAAATAAAATTGGAAAAATTATTGGATATTATGAATTGTTCAGAAATCATCACATTTAATCACAATAGTGTTTTAAAAATATAAAATTAATGAAAATTAATTATAGATCAAGATAAGTAGAGTATCTATAAACAACTTGGGTTCTTCAAATGGTTACCCTGGAATAGACATTTAAATATGATGAAACAAATTATATATATTATATTTTGGGTAGTAGGGCTGTGGATTCCCCAAATAGAACAAATTTTGTTGTCAAATATCAAACATTTCATAGATATTTGAAAATAGAGATGGAAAATAGTTAAAAATTTATAATTAGATGAATAATAACACCTTGAAGGATATAATATGATATAGAAAATTAAACATCATCAACAATAATATAATAATGACATAAAAAATTGTTGAAAATTAACAAAAAATATAAAATATTATTCACCAAATTTTCACCATTACTAGCTCATATAAATTATAATATTTTATGTTTTAGGATATTAAATAATTATATAGTCTCATTCTATAGGTTCTTGTAGAAAAAAATTGGTTGTAAAGTTGTTTGCGTTATTTCTAACAAAAAATGGTGTAATATAAAAAAGGATTTTAATATAAATTTTATCATTATTTAAACAAATTGTAACCACTATTTACATTTAAATATCATATATAAGTTGGTATCGTGTTCTCATATTCATCCTTGATATTATTTTATAACAATTTTGAAATGGGTGGTTAGATCGACCCAAATATAAACATAATACACTTAATGGATGAGTATGGTAATGAAAGTGGTTTTATTTTCAAATAATATAATTTTAATAAAAATATCATGATGTTATATGTTATTATAATTTTTTTAAAAATATATTTGAATATTTTATTAAATAAGAAGGATTATAGGTTAAAAAATGAGCATGTTACTTTGTAGAGGATATAAGTTGTATAATGCATGAGAAACATTATTATTTCTCAATAAATAAGATAAAAAGGTGTTGGATTATAAAATTTCCTTTTAGGGTCATTATTATTTGATATTTGTCACATTTATTATTAAATTCCTTACACATGAACATTATGGATATGTGATGGTGGGAAAATGGAAGTCTCCACTTTGTGGTTCTTGTAGTCTGGATGATCACACTATCCACATTATTTTTTTTATTGATCGGAAGGGATATACAATTGTTATTAAATTAATATAACAACAATTATATATAATAATTATACTATGGATATTATATTTATATTTATAGGATAGGTATTGATGATATGGATTTAAAAAAATTATAGATTAATTGATTCCAATATGGGGACCTTGAATTTCTCTTCAATGTCTCCTTTTACATGAATATATTAATCTAACTAATTAAGACTAGTGTCTTTTGATACAATGATAAATAAAAATAATGAAAAAAGATAATGATTTTATGGGGTAAATTTGAAGTAATAATGGTGTGACTATGGGGTAGAAGTTTTACCTTTTTACATGTGGAGAGAAGGGTAATTATGGGAGTAACCATTACCTTTCAATAATGAAATTTTGTTATTCAAGTGTAGAAGTCTCAAAAAAAGAGAAGTAATGGAAATTTTTTAGTGATATAACATAATTAAATCCTATATCATTTATTTTGTACAAAATTTTTATACATTTTTCAATCCATTTACTCATTGATTTTTAAATTTTACCACTTTTTGTTATTACCGTGGTAATCAATATTTACAATAGAAATCTATATTCAATGTATAGAAATAAAATTGTATTTATTTAGTAATTTCTAACAAATGATTCAAAATATGATTTAAATTTTATAAATTTCATTCTCTATTTTGATGAATCTCTAATTTTAACAGTAGTGTATTTCAGGAGTAAAACCCCATTTTTTGATAATCGAGTATTTTTATTAATAAAATTTCAGTATAGGATAAAATTTTAAATCATTTATATTTTCAGAATTTAAATTTGTTTGTAAAAAAATAAATGTTTTGGGTCTTTCAAATAAATATAAATACAATCATAAAAACATTTAATAAATTAAATATAAATATGTTTACTTTTATTATAAAATATTACGTATGTTTATGAAATATTAAGAATAGGATTTCAAAATCCCTAACATTATTTGAACATTATCATTTTTACCCAAATATAAATATTTTATGATTTAAATTTTTTTATAAATATTTCGGTTATAATTAACTAATGATATATCGTTAAATTCTAAGGATTTACTAAAACCCATATTTTTTATATTTTAGCAAAAATAAATTATTTCAGATTAAACACTCGGACACCACCACTATGTATGATCGGGGCTTCCACATAACCTCCAACACACCCCCTATTATGAATATTTATGAATTATGCTAACACAATTAATAATATCATTTCAACATATCAAAACGTGACTCTAATAGGGTAAAGATGTTCCAACCATATGATTGTCAATGATATGTTTTTTCAAAGGAATAATCACCATTATTATGTTTCCACACCAACTAAAGCATGATCAATTTCCATGGACACATGAAACCGATTGAAAAATGAACATTTTTTTGGTTCTAGAGTACATCAGGTATAAAAATGTACAATCTTTGTTCTAATTCATACCCAAGGTTATCTACATTGAAAACCCTTATGCTTATGGAAAATTTGATGGGACCATAGCCTAAGAAAAGATTTGTTGCGAGGATGTGTTCTGGAAATATAAAAATGTCTAATAAAATCCTAAAAACATAATGGTATAATGGAAATAACCACCAAATTATAGGGTTAATAAAAAACAATGAATACCTATCACAAGATTCCACATTAACTTGGTAGAAACTATGACATAGAGATGTTACTGGAGGAACCACCATGGTACAAGGGTGAACACTATGGTGTATCAGTGAAATAGAAAACCATAAATTTTATAAGGAAGAATGTTATGGAAATGTGGAATAAGAGAAATGACATATATGATGTGAGAAGTGATTTAAAAGAATGAAAACATGCTGGGGTGTGCACTTCTGCATCATAAGGGAAGCACTTTTTCATAAAACTCCACTACAATAAAAACTATTTTCCAATGTTTTTAGCACTATGGAGTGGGATTTATTTTTTATTGTTTCCATGTCATATAATTATTCTTAAATGAATTGGGAGATGAAATTATATTTATCATTTCTATTGATTATTATTTAGTTCAAGAAACCCCCCTCATGATGCCTCATTATTTATCCCCTTTCAAACCCGAATGCCTTCCTCGATTCAAAATCATTACATCCATTTAAAATAGAACCTCTAAAGAAGTAATAACAACTACATGTCTATAAATGACATAAAGAGGGGGTACCAGCATTCTATAAGCATGTATGCTGTAGCCTCCTCAATCAAATCCTCTACAGTGATGGATATGAGGAAAACACCACCATGAAGCCTTTCTACAGTGAAGAACTTTATCCAGCAGCATGGAATATATTCCATTTTATCACCATGACATTTTCATGTACAAAAAAAATCAACATCAATGAATTAGTCCAGTGAGATATGATGCATCCACCTAAGATTTGGAAGAATGGTTTCCAAACTAATGTATAATCTTTCAAACCTGAAAAGTTGCACACAAACAAGTTTTATCCCAAAAAAATGTGTTGGATTAGGGAAAATAGAATTTAACTAAAGATATATATTTGATGAATTTTTTTAATACTACCCCTATAAATAATTCTCATCATCAAGAAGTATCATAAGGGTTTTTTCTGAAATAGCTCAGTCCATTGGTCTCTAATGTCATCCTCTAGGTCAGAAGTATATTCATGGATCCAGCCATGCTTCAAATGAATCTGTATGAATGGTAACATCATACTTAATGAAAACATAAGTTTTATTATATATTATACACAAGATTATTCATGTAATATGAATGATGATCAAACTAAAAATCCTTGTAATTGATAACATGAATAGAATCAACACATACCTACAAATATGCAACACATGAAATGTATCATTCTTTCTACAGTAATGAGAAGATAGATTCAGGAAGTACACCATTATCCCAACATGTTTGGGGATCTAAAAGTGTCTAATGAAACATGGTTATGCCTTAACATTGTTCCTCAAGAAAGGCTACATGACAATCCAAATATCTACCAAATTCCATGACACAAAATCATAGCATATCATTCATTATGTGTATCATCCACTCTGAAAGAATATCTATATGAGGATGGTATGTTTTTTTAATTGTCTGCTGAGTCTCTTGGGATTTCCATAAGCCCCTCAAAAAAAGAAATGGAAAATATGTTCCCTAATCTAAATCAATTCTCAAGGAACTCCATGTAAAAATATAATCTCATTGACATAGAGAATTCCCATCTTTTACACAAAGAATTTACCTCTAATCCGTAATTAGTGAGAACTCTTCATTAGAAAATTAAAAATATCCTAAACAATATAACAAACCATCAGGGTATTGGGTAAATCCATTATTAATTAAATCAATACATCACACAACATCAACAAGCGTACATGAAGTGGTCATATAAAACCACCATGTTATAGATGCTCAAAATTCACCATCTAGTAGGTTAGGCCACAAGAGATGAAATAAATAATTCTTCAATTAATTATGTTCAACTGGAATTGATATTTTAAGGCATGGTGAATCTTTTTCCCTTTGCGATTTAGATTCCATCTCAAGGTTTAGTAATCTCCCATTATCTCGACTCTACTGGAAGAATGTTTTACTACACAACCATGTACCATGATCAAATCATCATCAACCATTGTCTATACACTCATCGAATCTTCATTGGCTAGTTTTTCCCTCACGATATCATACTCTGGGTTTGACTATTGAATATTATTCACTTGATCTACAAGGGGAACAATTCCTGATCCTTGATCCTTTGAATGATATATACTCCAGTCATGTAATCAGATTATCATGTTTCATCACTCCTATGAAGGATTCACACCAATATCCTTCTCAACATATTTCTTATTGATATGACCATCAACCCCGACATTAAACTTCCCATGTGGATATCTGATCCTATTATCAGACATCATCGGATAATCTACTTAGTTCCACTATGTCATATTCGGTTCAAACTATGTGAATATGTAGTGAATTATCATATAGTATAGGTAAACAAAAAATCTAGCACATAAGATATATAATTTCCAAAACAACATTTCATTAAACAAGGATTACTTTTGTAGATCACATGTATGGTATTTATGATCATTAGTTCGTAACTTTCATGGACCGTATTTTACTATATGATCTTTGTACATTACTACCATTCCCATAGAAATTATTTATTCATCACACTAAACTTTATAAAAAATACAATGTTGATGAAGTTTCACTTTTATATCTACTATCAACCATATATTCGGTACATGGAATGCCTCTTTTGAATAGTTTTACCAATGGAAATTAACTCCCTTATTCATCATTAATCATAGGATTTCATATAGTTAGGTGAAAACACAGATAACCCATCAATTAAATCCTAATAAACCTAGAAATATCATAATGTCAAACACATTTTAGGTGGCTACCAGGGCATGACTGACTGAGATTTCTCAAGTACCATGGATATACCCATATCAAACACCACATGTCCTATGAATTTTATATATCGAGTGTAAAATTATCTCATTGATAACTAGGATGAATTATTATTTTCTCGAATAATATTGAATAAAATATCTTGTTTCCATGAATGAAACTCTAGTGTTAGTTAGTAAATGAGGATGTCATCAAAAAATACCATAAGGAAACAGTCTAGGTATGGTTGGAATATATTATTCTTAAGGTTCATGAGTTCTTTTGGTATGTTCATTATCCCATATGGAATTAACAAGTAATAATAAATCCTATACTTGGTCTGAAAGATATATTTTGAATGTCATCCACTGTCACGAACCAAGTCAGGTCTCCATCTAAACTGACACCCGACCCAGCCCGTGGCATGGGCCGAAGGGCGTTCCCGATCCCCATGGGCTGCCACAAGTGCCCGGGTATGAAAATAAATTTTGAGAATGATTTACCCAAGTAAACAAATATAAAGCAGCCAACAAAATAAACCAAACAAAAGTAAAAGTGCATTCAAACAAGTCTTTAACCAAAAACAAGTTTTTGAGTCACATTTATAAACAAATCCCAAACAATACTAAAAGTAAGTTGACCAAAAACCAATCTAAGAACTGTCGCCCGATGTGAGGACACCACCCTCATGCCACTACCACAACGCCATGTAAAGAGGCCTACTAACAACCTGAACCACTGCCCCCAAATGATGGACCCTTACCTGTATCAGACGTAAATAAACATACTTACACCAAATTTTGTAATTAGGGTTTGAGAAATCTCCCAGTAAGATATCACCAATAAAATATTCCATGCACAACTATTAAAATAAAATACATTTGCAATGATATATAAAAGAAAGCAGGAAATTCATACCCACGTTAGTGAAAACTGTTTTCATAAAAGCTACTTTAATGGAATTTTTTTTAAAGAAAACACATGTTTGGGCAGTAAATCAAGTGACATATCAAGTATCATTTATGTGTGAAAAGTAACTTGTAGCACCAGAGGATGGGAGAGGCCCTATGGAAACTAGAAATAGGTGGGACCCTAGAATGTCATGTCTCGGTGAAACGTGGCTTAGAAAGCCACGACACTCAAATAACATGGCTTAGAAGGCCATAACCCTCAGAAAACGTGGATTAGAAGGCCATGACCCTGAGTCATCATATGTTTAGTTAGTTTTGAAATCGTCAATCCTTCCAGTGAAACCGGGCCAAGTCATCTCTGGAACACTAGCTCACTAGTCCTAGTCCCCCACCTAATACCCCAACTTCCCTCCTTGTGCTCACCTAAATTCAATGCTCACATCACATGTCACCCACACAAAAATATCATTTTTAAAAACCACATGCACAACAAAAGGTTTTAAAACTCAAACTACAAAGCTTATGTGTTATATTAAACTAGATACAAAACTCAACGAAATCACATTGAAAATTTATTAAACAGTTTCAAACATGTTGCAAAAGTTTTTGATGGGAAAAAAGTCACTCAAAACCCAATTTTAAAATAAAACATAATCTGACACATGCCAAAATATAAACCACGTCATCTGCACTTCCTAACTCACACACTCCACAGTTTACAAATAATAATAAACAATCCAAAGTGAGGTTTCACAACAAAATTCACCAGAATCACTTAAACATAGATCAAACTATATAAATGCACAATAAAACTCAGTCAAAGACAATTACATAGTATGTAAACCAATAGAAAAAAGAACTAAATTTATTAGATAAGCAAGAAAATGATTGTAAATTAATACTCTTGTGCGGAACCACCTACAAATGCGTCACAAGCTTCACACAATTGGGGCACAAAAGCCACCACACCTAATGCACCTCAAACAAAATAAAATACACCCTAAAACAAGGAATTGAATGTAAACATTACGATATAATCAATTTCTATTAAATAACAACCACAACATTTCCAAAAAAATAAAAATAAAAGTATGAGCAACGAGGGTCTCCGCACCTATGGCGAGGAGTCCGAGAGGTCGGTCAGGGTTGATATGGGCTCTCCGGAGGGGGAAGGTGGTGTGGCGCGGATGTCCAAAAGAGGGTAGAGAGGGCCACGGTGTCGGCTGGCAAAGCAGGAGGGGTGTGTGGCTGTCCAAAATAGGAGGAGAGGTAGCATAGGAGTCTGGACGAGCAAGAGGATAGCATAGGGAATCTGACCTGGAATGACGAAGGAGGAAGGACCGAGGTGCGGATTTGGATGGGAAAAATGGGTGGGCCGAGTGGGATCCGGCCGAATGGGAGAAGCAGCAGGGGGAAATGGGGTGATCGTAGAGGAGCTGGGAATAAGGACATGTGAGGCTGGGTGCAAGAAATGTCTGTGGTGGAGAAATGAGCGGCCGGGGGCGAGCGGAAGGCCGGTGCGAGGCAGGTCGGGGCGCGGTAGGCCAGGAGATGGAGGAGAGGGGTCCGATGGGGAGTGAGAAAAGGGCAGCGCAAACTTTAGCTCGACGAGGAGGGGGCGACCACCATGCAAGACTCCGGCTGAGGAGGGGAGCTGCAGCCGGTCCGCAAGAGGACAATGGTGAGGCAGCTAGGGTTTGACGCAAGGCACCACGAATGTCGCGAATGGGAGGAGAGGTGAGGGTAAAAAGAAATAAGAGAAATAAAAAAAAGGAAATTGAAGAGAAGGGATAAAAAAAAGAAAAATAATAGAAAATAAAATAAAATAAAAAATGGAATAGGAACCTAACAAAAGGACTAAACCAACCTAAAATAAAATAAATTAAAAATAAAGTGGAAAATAAAATTAATAAGATAAATTAATAAAGGAGGTTAAATAAAAATAATAATAATGGTGTCGGTGAATAAAATTACACATTTAAAATGTTAATGATAAAATGTCCATCCACACACCAGGAAGGCCACGCGGCTTCACCGGTGCCCTGCCTGCTCATCCGGCATTGTCACGGCAGCGTTCATTTATCAGCGCAAAAGTGCACACTAATTTCGTGCTCATACTGCTTTCCAATGAATCAATTATTAAATGGAAACTAAACTTACGAGATAAAAATAAAAATTTAAAACATACCTCGTTGTGAGGTCCAGGTGTGACAATTCTCCCCACAATGAATACTTTCAGCCCTCAGAAATTCAACTCGAAGCCAGATCTGAGAATAGAAATGGGTACTCCTGCTCAACCCAAGACTTCTACTCCCAAGTCTCCTGCTCGTCATTCCCATGCTTCCAAATAATTCAAACCAAAGGAATGTACTTTCCATGAAACACCCTCTCCTGAGAATCCACTATCTCCACTGGCCTCTCAAACACTGATAAGTCTGGCTCAATCTTCAACTCTTCCCAATTCGACACATGTGACGGGTCAGGATTATATGATTTCAGTTGGGATATATGTAATACATCATGGATCGATGTCAAATGTGAAGGAAAAGCTAGCCTGTATGCCACCTTGCCAATCCTCTTAGTAATCTCAAAGGGCCAACATAATTCGGTGTCAGCTTTACCTGCTTTCCCAAGTGGAGGTGACCCAAGCAATGGGCCATCCTCAAGAACACTTTGTCCCCCAATAAAAACTCATGATCCCGACACCTCTTATCAGCATAAGATTTGTGGTGACTCTGAGCTGCAACAACGGCTGTCTAATCAAATTGATCGTCTTAGATGTCTCCTGAATGAGGCTCTATTCGAAGAGTGAGGTCTCACATAACTCAGCCCAACACAAAAAAGACCGACAAGGCCAACCGTAGAGCTCCTCAAAGGGTTCCATTCTAATAGAGGATTGGTAAATTTTATTATAATCAAACTCGACCAATCCAAAATGGATATCCCATGAACTTCTAAAATCCAACACATATGCATAAAGCATGTCCTCAAGAATATGATTTTTCCACTCCATCTGGAAATCCATATGACGATGGTATGTCGTGATCATCTTAATATACAACCCGAAATCCTTCTAGAGGCCTCCCCAAAAATGAGAGGTAAAGTGGGGGTCTCTATCAGAAACAAATGCCGATGGAAAACCATGAAGTCTAACCACCTCTTTAATATACAAGCGGCCCTGCTCATCTACTTTTATTTTATCTCCAATCAGGATAAAGTGAGCTAACTTGGTGAATTGATCAATCACTACCCAAATAGAATTCCATCCCTAAGGTGTATGAGGAAAGACAATAATGAAGTCCATGGCGACCTCATCCCACTTCCAGGTAGGAATGGGTAATGGCTAAAGTAGGCCAGATGGTCTCTGATGCTATGCTTTAACCTGCTGAAAAGCATAACACCTCGATACAAAGTCGGCTTTGTCCCATCTCATACCTAGCCACTAGAACTGATGGAAAACATCTTAATATATCTTGGTGGTACCGGTATGGACGACCCATTGAGACTGGTGGCTATCATGCATCACCACCTTCCACAGAGATAGAGGAACCACAACACGACCCTTGAAGAACAAGATCCTCTCAGGAGACAAGGACCAATTATAAGGTGTCTCCCCACCATGAAGAAATTGAATAGATTGTTGACACATCTCATCACCAGGCTGCTCCCACTGAATCAACTCCAGAAGAGTGGGAGTTCACTGAATTCTAGCCAACCAAGTACCTCTTCTATTCTCCCTGCTCTCCAAGTGCATTTGGGTGAAGAGCCCCATAAAATTCCACTCATCACTGGACTTCCTCAATGCCTAAACTGGTACCTACCTTCTCAAATCATCCACCACCACATTACCCGTTCCTGGGATATAGAAAATGTAAAATTCGAATCCCTACAGGTACTCAATCTAGTGCCGCGACCTCAAATTGAGATCCTTCTGAGAGAAGATGTAGGTTAGGCTCTTATGGTCATAATAGACCACACATTTCTCCCCAAAGAGGTAGTGATGCCATGTCTTCAGGGTGTGCATCACTGCTGACACCTCTAATTTGTGATTCAGATAATTCTTCTCATGTGGTCGGAGTTGGCGAGAACCATAAGCCACTACATGATAATCCTGCATGAGTACAAACCCAAGGCCCGTACCTGACACATCACAATAAACCACATAGCCCTTCTTAGACTATGGTAAGATCAACAAAGGTGTGGTTTTCAACCACCACTTCAACTCCTCAAAAGTCTCCTGGCACTGTGGGATCCATTCAAGCTTCACCCCTTTCTGGGAGAGTGCGGTCATCGAGGAGGCAAGACGTGAGAAATCCCGAACAAATCACCTGTAATAACTTACCTGGCCAAGAAAACTCCTGATCTCAAACACATTCCTTAGCTATTCCCATGACATCACCATACTGATCTTCTCATGATCCACTGAATCCCCTTGTTCTGAGATGACATGCCGTAAAAACATCACTTCCCTAATCCAGAAAGATCACTTTGATAGTTTGGCATGTAGTCGGTGATCCCGAAAAGTGCCCAAAACAATGTGCAGGTGATTCTCATGTTCCTCCTAAGATAAAAAAACCAGGATTCCTTCCACAAAAACCATGACAAAGGAGTCGAGGTATTGGTGGAACACCCTATTCATGAGTTCCATAAAAACTACCGGAGAATTAGTCAATCTGAAAGGCATGACTAGATACTCGAAGTGACCATACCTACTTCGGAAAGCCGTCTTTGGAATGTCTACTTCTCTCACCCTGAGCTAGTGGTATCCTTAACACAAGTCTATTTTGGAGAACCACATTTACCCCTTCAGTTCGTCAAACAAATCGTCAATCTGGGGCAAAGGATATTTATTCTTGATGGTCACCTTATTCAATTTCCAGTAATCGATGCATAAATGGGGGGTTAAATCAGCCTTATTTGCGAATAGAACTAGGGTGGCCCAAGGAGAGACACTCAGACGAAGGAATCCTTTGGATTACAAATCTTCATGTTGTATCTTTAATTCCCTAAATTAGGTGGGGGCCATGCGATATGAGGGAAGAGATATAGGTGTGTTTCCAGCACCAAATCAATCGAGAACTCCACATCCCGCTCCGGGGCAAGCATGAAAAGTCATCTGGGAAGACCTCTGGGAACTCATCCACAACACAAGGTAACTCACCCTGAGAAACACCAAAATCGTCCTCCAGTGTGAACGATTAAAACTGATAAGAAAGATTCCCCAACTCAGGGAGTAGAGGTCCCACGCGACCCGACCAAGGATCCCATTCTCCATGAAATATCTGAGGACACCCGTATGGTGCCGTCAAGATGACTCGACACCGATAGTAGTTTATATGGGCTTGGAAGCGCACCATTCAGTCCATTATGAGGATCACATCAAATAGTTCCATATCAAGGACCATGAAATCCCACACCATCTTGAATCTTGACACAGAGAGTGCGCACGATGGGAAACAAAGGCCTTGCTCCGTTTTCTTACCCAGCGGTGTTACTAAATCCATTGAAACAGATAAAATCTCGGTTCGAAGGCTCAACAAGTTCACAAGATGGGAAGATATTAAAGAAACTAAAGCACCAATATCAAATAATACTGCATCTATAGAAGATGCAATCAGAATGGTACCTTGAACAGTCGAAGGCCCTACATCAGATCCCCCCTGTGCCTGATCCACATCATGCAAATGTCTGGTCTTTTCCTGAGAAAGACCGCTCGCCTAAGGTTCTGCCCTGATTTGGAACTTCCTTGAAGATGATCTGGTCCTACCACCACGGGCACTGAACTGAGATCCTGTCGTCCTGGTCGGTTCTGACTGAACCGATACCCCTCTAGAAGCCACAAATCCAGCCCTTTTCTGGTAAGGGCGTGCAGTCATGCAGAAGCACTGTAGATGTCCCACAACTCCACATCCAAGGCATAGTCTGTGAGGGTATGGACAAGAAGGTCGGATGTGACCTACCCTTCCTCACTGATGGTACACCACAAACCCCACACCCGAAGCCACAGATGAAGTCTGCCTGGGAGGACGACCTGAGCTGCCACCACTCTTCTTCCATTTCCCATCACGCTTCCTCCTATTCTCGGATGAACTGCCACTTCCAAACCCTTATACTGATCCAGAAAACTCTAACTTTCCTCTCTGGTTAATCTCAACCATGCAAGCATGAACGACCACCTCGTCATAAGTTCCCAGCATGAACAAGAAGATCTGAGAGTGGATTTCTGGTTGAAGGCCCTTCTCGAACTTCTGACCTTTCAAATATTCACTTGAAACAATTTCAGGTGCGTACCACACTAGCTCAGTAAAGCAGTTTGCATACTCCATCACTGTACGAACCCCTTGGGAAAGATCCATGAACACCCGAGATCTGGCATATGCCAGGAACTAAGGATAGTACCTCTTATTGAAGATAGCTTTGAAATCCTTCCAACTCATCTGCTCATGCTTCCCTGCTTGGATCATTGATTCCCACCACTTATGACTGGATCCCTCTAGCTGGAAAGAGGCACAATTTACCCTAACTTCCTCTGGAGTTTCAAGGAACTCGAATATACGCTCATTCATTTCAATCCATTCCTCTTCCTCTTGAGGTTCTGAACTACCTCGGAATGAAAGTGGTTTATTCTTCATAAATTCCTGATCATTATCCTTATTGGAGCCATACTCATCTCCTATAGCTGGAATAGGGGTGGGGGTAGGAGTCGCCCCCTATCCTAATGTCTGAATAGCTCGGACCACAGCTTCTACCAATCTCTGATCAAGCAGTGAGGGAGAACTCTCCCCAGCTTCGTCCCGTGGGTGCGTATATGTTCTCCAGAGAGGAATCTTGCTGCAAAGAGCAATAGTCAAAAAAGAACATCATCAATACATCATATCCAAAGAAAAGTCAAATTTTTAGAAAAATTAGTAACCCTTAGTAAACCAAATATGCAAAAATAACATCATGACCAAACTCTTCTTCCCCACCTGATGCCCATGCATAGTCTGCATCCTAAACTTCCCACCTAGAAGATATGTCAAACAAGCATCCCAACATCCCATGGTCACTCAGGGTCTGTCATGAGGTGTGCGGGCCAAGAACCCTACTCGCAACCAGAATTCTGAGCACTGACAATATTAACTCCTATTTAACAAGACTCGTTCCAAATAAAATAACTCAAAAAACAAAAGAAACCTCCTCTGATACAATTTTGTCACGAACAAAGTCGGGTCGCCATTCGAACCGACGCCCGACTAGGCCCGCGGCAAGGACCGAAGGCCGTTCCGGATCCCCACGGGCTGGCACAAGTTCCCGGGTATCAAAATAAATTTTGGGAATGATTTACTCGAGTAAAAAAATATATAGCAGCCAAAAAAATAAACCAAACAAAACTAAAAGTGTAGACAAACAAGACTTTAACCAAAAACAGGTTTCTGAGTCACATGTAAAACCAAAACCCAATCAATACTAAAAGTAAGGTCACACAAAACCAACCTAAGAACTGTCGCCCGACATGAGAACACCACCCTCAATCCACCACCACAATGCCACGTAAAGAGGCATGCTAACAACCCGAACCACTGCTCCCAAATGATGGGCCCTTACCTGTATTAGACGTAAAAAAACCTACTTACTCCCCAGGGTGTAAGTAGGGTGTGAGAAATCGCCCCGTAGGATATCACCAAGAAAAGATTCCATGCAAAATTATTAAAAGACAATTCATTTTCAATGATATATAAAAGAAAGCAAGAAATGATAACCCACGATAGTGAAAATGGTTTTCATAAAATCTACTTTAAAGGAAAAACATTTTTAAGCAAACACATGTTTGGGAAGTAACTCAAGTGACATATCATGTATCATTTATGTGTGCAAAGTAACCAGTAGCACCAAAGGATGGGAGAGGCCCTTGGGGAACTAGATACAGGTGGGACCCTAGAACATCGTGTCTCAGTGAAACATGTCTTAGAAGGACACGAACCTCAGATAACGTGGCTTAGAAGGCCATGAGCCTCAGAAAAAGTGGCTTAGAATGCCAGGAACCTCAGTCATCATTTGTTTAGTTAGTGTTGCAATCGTCAATCCTTCCAGTGAAACTAGGCCGAGTCATCTCCAGAACACTAGCTCACTAGTACTAGTCCCCCCACCTAATACCGGGCTTCCCTCCTTGTGCTCGCCTAAATTTAAAGTTCATATAACATGTCACCTATACACTAATATCCTTTTTTAAAAACCAAACACGCACCAAAACTTTTTAAAACTCAAACTACACTTCTTACTTTTTAAATTAAACTAGATACATAACTCAACGAAATCACTTTGAAAATTTATTAAACTATTTCAAACATGTCTCACAAGTTTTTGAAGGGAAAAAAGTCACTCAAAACACATTTTTAAAATAAAACATATTCTGACACATGCCAAAATATAAACCACTTCATCTTCACTTCCTAACTCACACATTGCACAGTTTGCAAACAATAATAAACAGTCCAAAGTGAGGTTTCACAACAAAACCCACCAGAATCACTTAAAAATAATTCTAACTATATAAATGCACAATAAAACTAAGTCAAACACAATTCCATAGAATGTAAACCAATAGAAAAAAGCACTAAATTGATTATATAATCATGAAAATTATTGTAAATTAATACTCGTGTGCGGAACCACCTACAAACGTGTCACAAGCTTCGCAAAATTGGGGCACAAAATCCACCCCACCTAATGCACCTCAATCAAAATCAAATACACCCTAAAACAAGTCATTGTAAGAAAACATAAGGATATAATAAATTTCAATTAAATCACAACTGTAACATTAACAAAATAAAAATAAAAATAAATTTATGAGCAACGAGGGTCTCCGCACCTATGATATGGAGTCCGAGAGGTCGGTTGGAGGTTGATATGGGATGTCCGGAGGGGGAAGGTGTTGTGGTGCAGATGTCCAAAGGAGGGTAGAGAGGGCCACGATATCGGCTGGAAAAGAAGGAGGGGTGCGCGACTGTTTAAAAGTGGAGAAGTGGTAGCACAGAAGTCTGGCCGAGCAAGAGTATTGCAGGGGGAATGCAACTAGGCATGGCAGAGGAAGAAGGACCGAGGTGCGGCTTTGGCTGGGAAAAATGGGCGGGCTGAGCAGGATCCAACCGAATGGGAGAAGCAGCAGGGGGCAACGGGGCGATCACGGAGGATTTGGGAATAGGGACGTGTGAGGCTGGGTGCATGAAAGGTCCGAGGGGGAGAAACGAGTAGCTGGGGCGAGCGGAAGGCTGGTGCGAGGCAGGTCAGGGTGTGGAAGGCCGAGATATGGAGTAGAGGGGTCCAACGAGGGAGGGTGAATAGGGCAGCGCAGACTTCAGCTCGATGAGGAGGGGGCGACCACCATGTGGGACTCCGATCGAGGATGGGAGTTACAGCTGGTCCGCAAGAGGAGAATGGTGAGCTGTCTAGGTTTCGACGAAAGGCATTAGGAAAGCTATGACGGGGAGGAGAGGTGAGTTTAAAAAGAAACGAGAGAAAGAAAAACAAAGAAAATAGAAGAGAAGGAATGGAAAAAAGAAATGAAAAAATAGAAAATAAAATAAAATAAAAATGGAATAGGAACCTAACAAAAGGAATAAACCAACCTAAATTAAAATAAATTAATAATAAAAAGTTAAATTAAATTAATTAGATAAATTAATAAAGGTGGTTCAATAATAAAAATAATAATAATTTTGTTAATGAATAAAATTACGCATTTAAAATGTTAATGATAAAAAGGTCCACCTACACACCAGGTAGGCCGCACGGCTTCACCCATGCCCTGCCCACCCATCGGGCATTGTCAAAAAAGTGTTCATTTATCATTGCAAAAGCACACAATAATTTCGTGGTCAACCAACTTTCCAACAAAACAATTATAAAAAGGCAACTAAACATATGAGATAAAAATTAAAATTAAAAACATACCTCGATGAGAGGTCGAGGTTTGACATCCACTCTATCAAAAATTCATTTTTTCTCTAATTAGAGGGAGTCCCATGATTCCATCAAAGAAAAGTTAATGATAGAGATCCTTGATCGGAATAATATTTTAGGGGTTTATCGTTGATCCTCCTAAATGTTCCAAGACCATAATCTTTGACCTAATCATCATGAGATGCATTAGAGAGGTCTAACTCTTTAGGCTCCCAATTTCCACTAATTCATCAAAAAATTAACTTTCATTTAAAAAGTGAATAAAATATGTATTTCATAGTCGTTAATGTGATATAAGAAACTTTTTATCCAATCCATTTCAAGTATCCCAAAAAAATTCATAACCTTTAAAATAATGAATTCTAATGGATTCTCTTAGACAATTAAAACTATAGTAAGCATTGAGAATCATTAGAAACAACCCACATTTATGGCCAATTTTATATAAAGTGATACTAAATCATAGGATAATGTTATGGTTTGGTCAAATATAGAAATTTATTTCGAAAATATAACATAATGTGAAGAACCATTACTGAAAAAATATGCAGAAAAAGTATATATCAACATGATCATACATCAAAACACAAATGGAACCTACATCAAATATAATATAGTCTAACCCAATACATAATTATGACCTTCCTCATCTATACCACCCTATCCCTTAGGTACATGACCAATATGAGTCTACACCTGAGAACTCCAGCTAGATACCAAGGTTGAGGACAATTCATGTCCACCACATCTAAGGAAAATGTCCTCAAATATATTTTGAAAAAAATACTAGAGATGGAACATCCTTACAAACCTTCGTTACATTACCTACGGTGATGGGAATACCAAAAAATAGTACCCAAACATCCCATATTTGATGCACTATGGGACACCTCCAAATGGAACTGAATAGACTGTTCTCTTCTCCAATTGATTTATACTGCTCTAAATCATGTTTATAGAATTCCACTAATTTCCTATAGAAAAGAAATCATGGCAGTAGTATGTGTTCCACCGGTTTGAGTAGAGAAGGGTTGGAAAAGACGAACCACTTTTTCATCATCTAGAATCCTATTAATGGATAGATCCTTCGTTAGAACCATTCAGTATGAATCTATAATTACGCTTCATACATTGTATCTATGGTTGGGTAAAAGATTTACTTTGAACATCAAGGCATTTTAGACACATTATTGGCCACAGGTGGTGAAAATAGAGAATCTTACAAAATGAATGGAGTATGAATATAATATCCTGGAACCCTACTATATCTCTATAAACATTGATTCTTACTTGAGATTCCATTTTTCAAGGAATATATATCTAAAAAAAATTCCTTGATGTCCTATTATGAGTGTCCATCATATAATATGGTTTGACCCCAGACTCCCCATCATCACCTTATAGGCCCATAAATTATGAACATACTCAACTTCTCTTCTTATTTGTTCGCATATAAAAAAAAGTATAGGATACCATTTGTAATGTCAATATTTTCTCCAATATATTTATTTATTCATAGGAACTGAAATAGTGTGGGGGGGTAGAGCTAGAAATACCTTCAATATTCAACCATGGATCTCAATTGAGCATGTAATTTGGCTACTACCAACACCACTTTATTAGGTGAGAGAACATTATTTGTATAATCACTCTCAGTTGGTGATCAAACCAAACATTTTTATGTGGAATATTCTACAATAGAAGGAACAT
The DNA here is from genome assembly GCA_963277665.1 of Viscum album. Taxonomy (NCBI): domain Eukaryota; kingdom Viridiplantae; phylum Streptophyta; class Magnoliopsida; order Santalales; family Viscaceae; genus Viscum; species Viscum album. Next base: position 1,178,858,663 of record OY728134.1, on the reverse strand, counting down.
TAAGACCATATGAAGACCTAAGTCATCTAAGGGGTCACACAATGTTCTCATAGTAGCCTACCCACAACCTAAGTTATAACCCTCCTAGAACATTCCATGGTCTATGTCTAGATATGTTATACATAGTCATAATATAAATTCTAAATCAATTACATTCTTGTTTAAATTAATTAATTACAAAAAAATATAGTGACAACATTTCTTAAAAATATATCCCATAGAGAGAAACATTCCTGAAAAGATATCCAAATTCAATGAATTCATATAGTGAAATACTTTGAAGCACAAAAATAGGTATATATACATCATGTGAACCTACATTATGATTCTTGATGCATGAATATGCCTAAAATATCATAAATATAAAATCAAGAACATTTTCACCACCAAAAGTGAATTTAATCAATCGAAATCTTGAAACATAATTTCACATATTATTGAAACACGGAGGTCCACATTAGAGTACTGAAAAAGAATATCATTGTTCTCTTACTTGATTCCTAACTATCTAATCTCATGTATTCGCTATCCAAAATCAAGGAAAATATATTAATAGAAGTTAGTGAGTCCTAGTCTAATGATACCCCTTTGTAGCACCTGACCACAACCAATAGTTCTCATATAGTGTTCCTAAAGGCCTCAGGCACACCTCCCCATATTCAAGATATTTCTGAAAATAATAAAGGGTTTATGTCCATTATTTTAGAGATTGTACACATCGTATTATTTCATAAGATAATTAATAAAAAAACAATATAAAATATATTCATAGAAAAAATGTGGATAAAAAATAAATGGAACATGTGTCATTAAATATGAAGAAAAAATAAATAAATATCATCCACTCAAGTGGTATGAATTTCCAAGATATATGAATTTGAAAAATAATAAAAATAAATGTGTAATTGTTGGTCCCCCAGATTCCATCCATGTTGTAGACTATCTTCTTGCTCCTCTACTCGACCAACCACCACAAGGCCCTTTTTATTCTCTCGAGCACTAGTATTGATATGTAAATTCTCACTGAAGTGACATAGAAGTTTTTTACTATATGACTTTTTAGGATGGAACCAATGTTTTTTTAATCTAGTGTTATCAGGTATAAAAAATTTATATAATTCTAATAATAAATGTGTAATAACCCTAAATATAAAATTAAAAACTAATCTTCCACACACTAACTAAGATTAAATAGACCCTTAGTCATTCCTACATCAGATGTATAAGGGTACGATAATAATGTAATGTAGCATGGTGAATGAAACTACAATTAATTTCAAAATCCATTTTCACTATGTTTATGAGTCCTCATTTCAGATTAATCATAGAAACCATCATATCTTTACTTCATCATAGGTTAGTCCCCTATATAGGCATACTGAATTGATAGCTTAGGTTAGGCCCCTTTTGTCAGGCCCACACACCCCATTCCTTGACTTGTTGCTTTAGGTCAGGTATGTGGGTTGTCATTCCCCTACCCTATTCCTAGTTCCATCATCATCTTTATCAAATGTTTTGTGCACATTACTGTTAAGGGATGAACATCATATGATGGTACACATATCTCAATTATAGAACATGACCTCTTAGATAATGGTAACATTCATCACATGGTAAATATAAATGGTTCTCCGAGTATATCACACTGATGGAATAATTTTTACACACATTAAAACATGTTATCATAATAAATCATGTAAAAAATAATCTCTAGAAATACATATGAAATCCAATATCATATCACGTATTAGGGGATACAGACACTAATATGTGATCCGAAACATGAACGTTCAACAATAATTACCCCATAATTAATAACATCATGGAACCATTATTAAATGGGATCTGAAGATGGTATTTAACTTCCAAACATATTAGATTCAATGAAAATGTCATTTTTTATCGAAGGATTTATCACCTAAACCATGTTAAAACACCAAATGGGACATGATCTAATTTTAAGTCTTCTAAGAAGATGTTCCAAATAAATAATCCATTGGATCTATAGTATGAATAAGTGAAAAAAATTCATTGGTTAGATCCAATTCATACATGAGCATGACCACTTCAAAAATAACATGATATTGGAAAACTAATAGGATACATGGTGAAAGAAGGTGTATACTATGCAGAGTAGCTATGAAACAATAACCATGATGTAGGAAAAACTACTACATTACAATGGTGTAATGAAATTGACCACTATTATGCACAGACAATAGATAAATTGTGGACTACTTATTAGAGAGACACTATATTAACATGGGAGGCATTAAATTGTAGTGGGGTGTTGGTGGGAAAACCGTAATACAAGGGATACCAACATAGGGAAACTGTTCTTTATAAGAACATCAAATGTGAATAAAACTCCACTATATTGTAGTTGGAACTGGGGAAATTAACTCTACGGTGAATGGAGCAGGACACTAGTGGGGAATCATATTGGTGCATTCATTGTTGTAGTGTAATGGAAAATAGTGGCATATAAACCCTCTACAATAAAAACTATTGTGGTGTGTCTCAAACAATATGCCATGTGGTTTCTTCTATAGTATTTTATGAAATTATAATAACATAAAATGGGGGAGGGGAGGAGATTATATAGGCATAGGGCCTCTAAAAAACATTCAATGGTGAGAAAAATCATTCATGAATAATCTTAACTCTCCTCATTTTAACCCCAAACACCATCCATGAATTAGGATCATAATGGGAATTTATATCCAAATTAGGAAGAGAGAATACTAGTTAACCATTTGTAACAATCACTAAAAGATATTAATGTGGTTTGGTCTAAACTTATAATATTTATCCTCCTTGATCGAATCCTCTATGGTGATGGTTACAACACAAACAACACTATGTGATCATGGTATAATATTGACCTTTCTTCTATGACATGGATTCTATCCCACTATACCACAATAGGGTGCACATTTACATTATGGTGCAGCTGAATCCTCAATATAATGGTCATGTGTGTGATAGTTAATCCCCCTTGATTGGAGAATTTGGTGTCGAAAGACACCATTAAGCTTTTCAAAGACCACAATGTCCCATCGAAAGACTCTCCAACTAAAAAATAATGAGGGAAAGGGTGGTAAAAATACTTCTATTAAGGAAATAATTTTCTATGGTATTTAATTAAGAAATTACCAAAACTTTATCTTAATATAATATTTTTATTTTAAAAACAAAGATAATGTCAATTTTATAAAACTAAAATTATTAAAGAATGGTCTCTAATTTTTAATTAAAAAAAGATTATGATGAACACCCTTTTTTTCTGAATATAAAATTTTAAAATATGAACCATTTTTATAATTATTTCATAATAGTTATGAAACCAATTTGGTGTTAACATATTATTATTTCAAAAAACACATCTTATTGGTAATATATATATAGTATCTTTATATAATCCATATAAAACAGAAATTTTAGAAGGAAAATTCTTTTTTGGGAATACAATAATTTTATATATTTCATCAATGGATTATTAAATAAAATTTCATTTCATTAAAAGCGAAATTCTAAAATGTATAAATTACAATGGGTAAATAATTTACTTCATTAATAATTAACTATTTATGTCTTCATAATTACTAGTCACTTAACCCCTCAAGATCACTGTATAAGATTTAAAAATATGGTAAAATCTGTTGAAAGTCATGTGTGGCGATTACGCTACAATGGATCTCATGTAAATTTATATGTCCTTAAAATTATATTTCATATGATTTATTTCAAACTATAATTGTTAAAGTTGATATTTGGAATGGTCTATGTAAATACCTACCTACGAAATAGCCTTCCCAATCTCAAACAAATGAGCTTCAAAAAGAATATTTCAACTTCCGAATGCCATATGTTCTACACGATTTTGTAATATAGTTCATATATTTATACTAGATTACTCAAAAAATATATTATGATGGAAATATTTTAAAAAGTTTTTTATCATAATTTTTTATTGGTGTTTCATATGTAAAATGTTATCACAAACATTAGGTTTTAAAGGATTGCATAATTTAAAATCTCAAGGAATTACATCCTCCACCCTAAATAATATAAATCCTTACAATTAAAATTATCTTTTAACAGTAAAATTATTTAAGGGTAACTAAAATATTATAATAACACACATATTGTATTAAATAGTATATCTACCTCAATAAAATATGTATTACTAAGAAACTCATCTTTTAACTATTTCATGTTTTCTAATTTCATCATTTGTCCTTTGAAACTTGTTTCTCTATGCCATGTTTTTTCAAACATGAATCTTATTAGAGTTACATTGATACATTCTACATGGTTATTATTTCAATATTCCTAACATTAAGTGAACTTAATGTTATTTCCCTTTCCATCTTTGTCTCCAGAAACTCTCTAAAATTCTATCTTTATCATATTTGGTGTGTTTTGAATTTCAGAAATATTAACATTTTTAATAATAATTCATGTCAAATAGTTTGGAATAAACACACTATATCTCAATTCAAATCTATTTTCGTTATGTTTCTCATTGGGGAAATATGTATATTTTCCCTGAAACCCATCAACATCTTTGTTGCCTAGGGATTTATCTTTTACTAAAACCAAAAGATTAAACATGAGTGATGAAAAAATTCCTTCATAAAAGGATTATGAAAACATCAACCTCATTATTTCCAAATATTTAAAGCCATAATGATGGATTATAGTTCATTTATTTCATGATATAACACTCTTGGATCAAAATACGTTTTTCAGGATTGGTTCATTTATTCACTTAATACATCGAAATCATACTCCCTAATTAACAAAATAAATATTATAAGTTTTTATGCCCCAAAATCATTGAAAAATATTCTCTTAAAATTCAACACACACATTTTCGATTAAATAAAATTTCAATTAATATATATATTAACATAGGAATTTAGTTTTTTAGTATACATTATCTATGATAATAATCTAGTAGGTTCTCTAACTAATATATTTGAATACATATTAATGTTTTGTATGGTTGATGTGAATCATCAAAATCATATTCCTATGGAATTTGAATTTTGGGGATCATTCATTGGCCTACTTGTTATGCACTTGGTAAATATTGATTCAATTCTAAACCAACCAAATTTTGAGGTTATGGTCTCTGGTAAGCTTATTTTTATCTTCAATGCTTTTAGTTAATTGGGTGGTTTTTCATATCTGGGTTGGGGTGTCTTTGATCTGGAATGTTTGGTTCTCTGTGTTGCGCGGTTTGTGGTGTTTCCCTTTTCTTTATTCGTAGATGTAAATATGCTTAGATCTGCTTCAAATGGGGAATGAGATATTTCTGACACCGATTCATCTCATTTGGATTTGGAAGTCTTAGAGGATATGGATTTTCCATCGGTACCAGGCCCATGCATCCTTACATGGGACAGCAAGCCAAGTGACATGGCATCGGTGAAAGTTTCTTACCACGTTGCAACTAATGGGGTGAGGCATATCTGGTATGTTGTTTTGGTTACTTTTGGGTTTGGTTTTTATGCTTGTAAGGTTGGGATTTGCGGTTTCTCACTTTTCCTTAAAAGTGTTTCTTAATAAAAAATAATTGTCAGTCATATATTGAAACGATTTACAAAATACTATAGTGTCTTTATGTTAAAAAAATTGGGATGTTTTCTTATGATGAGACTCATTCGAGGGATTTTCTCGAATGTTTCATCATCATAAATCTCAAACAACAAAAACTATCCATCACATTCTCAAAAAATCTTATAGGGTTATATATGTTGTTGAAATTTACATCAAAACAAATCTATAAGAACATTGTGATCATTATTAGAAATAATTATCTTCAACCATCAGCATCATAATCTACAATGTTTTCAAAACACAACATCGATATCAGTTGTAATTCCACAGATCTTTTCTCCAAAGTTCAATTTTATATAAAAACCTTCATCACAAAGTGGAATTAAAATTAACAAAGTGACCCAATTTTAACTATCCATAATTACAATATCACTAAAAAATATTTTTTTCCCTAAATTCAATGAAAATTTTACTTTTAGAGTATAATAGATATGGAAAATGATAACTAAATATATAAATTTATTTTATATAAAATTTTAATTTTTCTACTTTATATGGTAATTTTTAATATTTAATATTTTTTCAACATCTCTAAAAAAATCTCCACATTTTCATCTCTTCTAAATTTATCAAGTGTAATGCATTATATCATAACATGGTAAAATGGAAACATATGAATGGTTATAGAGAACTTACAGTAAGGGAAAATATATATGATAAAAAATCAAGGATTAAACTAGGAATAAATAATATGGAACTAGAAAATTATAATTAAAAAATTATATATAACTAATAAAATATTCATAAAGAAAATACATAGATTACATAAATATAATAAATAATCCCATGGATAATAATAAATGAAATCACATTGATGGAATGTGAAATTTAAGACATCATAATCCTTTCCATGAGGGCCTGATGAATGGAATTTTTCTTTCTATCATGGGCATAATGAGGACAAAAGTCTTAATATCATGTACATAAGAAAGATTTACATACTACCAAAAATTCTCATATAATACATCATGTTTTCATATGGTAGGTAAAAACTAATTACAAAAAACCTTAGTCTCATCACATGAACCAAATCACTATGGTGTATATAATATCATGCTCCAATCTTATGTTATTTATTTAGAATGCATTCTCTACATGAATGATATGAATATCAATACAATGCATAGTCAACTTTATTTAACGAGCTATAAACATGTATAATGATCTAATAAAATATATAATAAGAATAATTTTCAAGTTAATAAAACGAACGTTATCTATTTGGAGAATTATTTTTGATGGATAAATAATAGATAATGAACTTCCTCGAGTAGTCAAAAAAAATTTGTATTTGAATCACATGTATATAGATTATAAATATTTCCTCTATAAATTATGGAAATACATTTCTATAATCGAATCCTAATACTAACATCCAATAGATTAATGGTATATTTTTATATAATAACTATCCCATTCAATCCATGTATGGTTTTCTATGTTAATTACCATCAAGAACATGGAATGCTAAATATGTTTTTCACAAATGAAAATCATTGGAAAAATAAATATGGCATGCAATAAAGGATGATTTGGAAAAAAGGTAGTGATGTAGCTTTCTGTGGTAATATCCTAATATAATATTTCCAAGAGTGGATTTATAAATTAATTCATTACCATTATTTCCACCATAAAAGATAATCAATTGGAGAATATCAAACATTTGTCATTGAAGCAAAATCGAAATACAACCCCAATTATAATAATGGTAACATAGGTTTAATAAAATAAGAGATAGAAACCATGAAATTCAAAAATAATGAATTCAAAACTATCAATTATAATTAAATTTATTAGTTTAAATAATTAAAAATATAAAATAAAGTATGGTGTGGAATATCAAACTTATCAGTTTAATGGATAATCCTAACAACATTTGACATATTGCTTCCTAAAATATTTAATCATGACCCCTTGAATGAAAAAGTTCAAAAAATAACATTAAAAATAATGAAAAATAAAATGTTCAAGAAATCACATTTCAAACAACAAAGTAATTACCCCATGTAATATTTTTTTTGTACCACATAAACATGAATATAAGTGCTGAAATTTGGGGAAATGAACCCCTTCTAGTACAGATGATTTAATAATGAACTAAACATAAGTGTATTATCATGAATGGGACATTAAAATTTCATTAAATAAATTATAATTATTGAAATTAAAGTTTATAGTCATGTTAATACTATATTGATAATAAATTATGGTGGAAAATATCAAACATTATTTATAGAATTGAAAATTGAGACTAATAAACCTTAAAACATTGTTTTACATTGAATAGAACCCCATTTATTTAAAGAATATGATATGGATACTCGAAAATAATAAAGTACATAAACATGGTAGAATTAAACCATTAGATGACAGTCACACAATATCAATTATATCAAGGTGAAAAATAAAAAATATTCTATAAGAATTTGTATTTGAGGCAATGATAATCTCTGTAAAGACCCCGACCCCTGTAGCTTATATTTAGTGGTTAAATTATTTACATGTAATTAGATGAAAATAATTACATACCAAAGGACCTAATTGTTTTTTTTCTTCTAAAACAAGATAAATACTTGAATAATACATTACAATTGAATGAATAAAATACAACATCATATTACTTTTGGGAACACCATTATACTCCTAACATATCCCTGCATATCATTCATAATATACATCAGGTAATCCTATGAAAAATAGACATAATAAAGTGGATAATATTAGATGATTTGTTAGGGTATGTATATATTGAAGTCTAAATATGGCCTGAATAATATTGAAGGAAATACATAGGAATCAAATAACTTTATAAGGAAATTATCTAAAAAAATGAAAATGGATATCATAAAAAATAAAATAATCAAATGGATATCAATAAGTAAATTCATAATGAGGAAAATATATAGTTTCAAACATTATAAAATTATTTTTTAGGCCACATGCTAAGACATATCCAATAAATTGATAATTCCTTAGCCAATACCCAATCATGGTTGTCTCATGAGAACTACTCATTCAACAACATGATTGAGAGGGACCCTCCAATCACATGTTGAATGAATTTATGAAATGAAATGGTTGATTCACAATCAACATTAACATTATTATTGAAACATTCATATGTTATTTTAATAACTTCCCAAATCAATAATAATATTCATAAACTATTTAATGTCATATAGAGAATGTTATAAAAATAGTACTCTGAAAATAAAAAAAATCAAAAACTAGAAAATAAAATATGGTAGATAATACCATAATAGAATAACATCAATAAAGGTATATATTTTAAACAGGATATTTATATATATTAATGTATATTAAAATGATCACTGGAGAATATTTGATGATAATAAACTTCTATCTTTGAAATCAATTCCATTTAAAAAATAATAATGACATATAAAAGATAACATTTTCTTCAAAAAGAAACATTTAAAATTTTAATGGATGATCTAGAGAATTATGTAATACCGATTTATGGAAAAGAATCTCATTCTGTATATGTTAGATGTCACATTTATTCTATATTTTTGTTCAAAAAAGTCACAATGTTACTCTTTTTTAAATTGAAATAAAATTGTTCCTTATGAGCAGTTATGAAAAAACTATATCATGGGAGAAATGACCATAAATAGTTATAGTATAATAGTAAAAAATTTAAAATATTTTAATGAAAAATAAATATTATGTATATATATTCCATATGTGATACTTTAAGATAAACAATTTGGACTTCCATCAACCATTCCCTATATTTGATATTTTCTCTAAACATTCGGATATGAATGCCGGTTTCCCTAATCTATCTCTATATCTCACCCACCATCAATGTTCTATGAATCTACATGACACCTAAACCTGACCTTTGTGGCACACATTAGGCATCATTTTCCATCATTCAACACATTTTATAGGTTTTTCTTTAGCTCTGGGGGATTATAAGATCACGCAACCATTATGTTTAATGATATTTAACATAATATGATATTATTTTCATTGATGGAGGATCTAATCATTCTATGGTTTATAACTCCTCACACTTGTAACAGTTACTGAATCTACCAAATTCACTATTCATATTAATTCTATAAGAAATGGGATACTCTGAAAAAGGCTATTTGGGTACTTTTCCTCGTTCTTACTCTAACTTTTCAAATCCCCTCTATTATTTGAAATTTATTTAGTTGTTTCTTGTATAAGGATATCCAAACCAAATCATCATGTATCCAATCTCTCCACTTATAGACATATATGTCTACATGTCTAGGATTTATATTGACTGGATTTGGATTGTGGCGGTGGAGTAGTTTAGGTATAAGAAATCTGTGAAAATTGAATAAAGGTCAGCCTACTGCTCTTCCTACAAAATGTTGGCCCATTTTTCTTATATTTTTATCCATATCCACTTATATATTTTTGGGGATGTTTCTCCCTTTACAATTTGTGATTTTGTTTCACCTACAGGTGTAGGTTTTTCTATTGGTGATTTTGTTGTGCTGGAAGTGTGTTTAGATCTCTTATTTATAATGATAAAGGACTGAGAATTTGGAATGAAGTATTGCTAATGTTCTTTTTCCAATTTGAAGAATGATGTGGATTCCAAGATGATCTCATTATAGGTTTCTAAAGGGAACCGATTGACACATTTGAATGCTTCCCATTATTTTTATGATACAAGAAGGCTTGAAGGTATTCACATTCGAAAGGAATTTTTCCATGGTGGTGGTCCCATAATGAGATATAATATGACTTTTATGTATAGCCCACAACTAAGGGGTCTCTAGGAAAAAATGTAGCAGTTTTATAAGAATAGGGATCAGATGAAAAACAATATGTACCCTGTTTGATACAAAATGAAAACTTCTTTTCAACCTTTATTTGAAATGATCCAGAAGCGATTGACTCTGAAGGGTGGAAGATAGTTATGTCAAGAGGATATGAGAAACATTATAGGTCACTATCCAATAAAGACAATGATATGAGTGATAATGATATAGACTCACAACCAAATAAAACTTATTTATAGTACCATCATGGTCACACAAATCCTGGAAATGGATCAAGGAAGGGGAAGAAAGGGAATATGTTTTCTGGAAATTTACCGGTTCAAAAAGGGGGGAAATCAAGATGCCACAAATACTATTTGAATTTTCCAAGGACAATTATAACTAGATCATCAGGTAAAATAATGAAAATTTTTATTGGAATAAACTTAGAGGAATCAAAAAGTGAAGAAGTGGTTAATTACACTAGTAGAAAAATACCCAATACAAATGGTTTGAAACCGTTGGTATAGGCCTCCAAAAGTTGGTATATCTTATACCAACGGTTTGGATAACTGTGGCCAAGTAAGCCATGGGGAATGTTCTTTAAAAACGATATTCCCAGAACCATTGGTATAGACCTATACCAATAGTTTTCAAAACCGTTGGTATATGTAGTATGAAGAATCTATACCAACAGTTCCATAAAACCATTGGTATATGTATTTCAAAAAAGAAGCATTCAGTTGGTTTTGATCCCAGTACCTGCATTTTATGATTGAACAACCTAACCACTAACCTAACATGACTTTTTTGAACATAATTTCATATATATTTATATATGTATTATCATAAATATTTTAAATTTTGATTTATTTGATTTTCTCTGTAAGAAGATTCTATAAAAAATACCTGTAACTATACCAACGGTTCACAAAACCATTGGTATAGACCTATACCAATGGTTTTGAGAACCGTTGGTATAGATATATTGATTTTGAACCTATACCAACATTTTTGGACAAACCGTTAGTATAGGTCCCCCCTATACCAAGTGTTTGACCAAAAACATTGGTATATGTCCAAATTAGTGTCCTATACCAACGGTTTTCACAAAACCATTGGTATAGGTCCATATAAGTGAACTATACTAAAGGTTTTCCCAAACCCGTTGGTATAGATCTTATTTTTTTGTAGTGTTAGGATCATGGAGAGGTAGGGGAGCATCTTTCGACTAAGGTCAATGGTGTGACTCTCATTGAAATCACTGGACTGGTCGACTAAGTAGTGTCTCTTAAAGATCAGAATTAAATATCAAAGTATATTGTTGTATAAAAAAGGAAATTTTTGGAGCCCACTCTATACTATAATGATGAAATACTCGAAGGAGTCCTCCATATCAATACAGGGAAGGAGGAGGACAATAAAATCTATTAAATAAGTATTCGAGTGGTCAACAATAATGATCAATGTGTGTGGATAAATAATAAAGGACACATTTTGGATCGAGGATTTAATGAATGGAGGAACATCTTAGAGAAATATATTCCGATATGGGAAAAGATGTATATTAACATTAAAGACCTTATCAATGATGATCCAGATATCTTAGTAAGTACTCATCAGTGAGAGATATATAGGGTTTCTCATACCTAGAATATTAGTCTCATATTTAACAAATTTTTTGATCTCTTTATTAGTGTAACACACCATTATTTTTTTTGGTGTGGTTTTTCAATTTTTCCATAAAAGTGTTTTTAAAATAAAAAGGTTTGGTTGGGGACTATTTTGTAAGATAATTTCATAGTTATTTTAATATGTATTGGTTCAATAGTTTTTATGTATAAATTCATTATTTTAAATCATCTATATAATTTTAATAATGATATAAAATATCATATATATTTATACAATTTTATTTAATGTAATTCATTAAAGGTAGAGATAGAAAAATATATCACATAATTATGGAATATGTCATGCCATATGTATACATGAACACTATTTAAATTATTCGACAAATGGAATGAAAAAAATATAAAAAAATTTACACTTTATATAATAATTATTATATCACATATATCACATATATTCATCAAATTCATCGTTATTACCATCCAGGGAAAATAGGAAAAAAATGAATCACATCACTTAGTGGAGGTGGTAGTCCATATGTCTGGACTAGTGATGTTATCGTTTACTAGAGAGTTGGAAGATAATAAGATATATATGGTATTAAAATTTAACTATTTATAAATATCAAATTTGATAATTAATCCTAGTATAATTTCAATCTATAAATTCTGGAAATGAAAAATGAATGGTATTAATATGTGGAGTTGATAAGTTGTACACATGCATGAGAGATACTTTAATGACTCATTTAAAGGGAAAGGTGGTGGTTAACGGTGGTTTAATAGTAATTTTAATATTTAAGTATGTTGAGGGTATGTGATTTATTATTTAATTATATATTTTAGTTATCTAAAAGAGTTGGAAGAAGGAATAAATTGAATTTGATTGGGTAAGACAATTACATATTTATTGGGAGACATTCTTTAGAACCATTCTTATGGGACTTGAGGATGGACTTTTATGGTGACCAAGACCACCATAACATGGATAAGGATGTTGGAAATGGAAATGGACAAGGATGGTCAGTAAATATGGTAATATTTTGTTTAAATAATTGTAGGCATTTATTAGTTTTCTAAATTGAGGTGGGGGATACTTTTCAAATTTCCAAAAAAATTAAATTATAATAAATTAATTCTCATATAAAATGCCTCCAAATATAAAGGTATTCTATGATAAAGGAGTATATAGTTTATATCCAATTAAATAATAGAACTTATATATCTTTTTAACTCATTTTAAACATTATCCTTTTGGTAAACCATGTGGTTATCCATATTTGACATTTACCATGGTAACCACTATTTTAATCATAAAGGGTTAATAATGTTTCTAATAATTGTAAAACGACTCATAAATTGAACATGTAAGATTTTGTAAAATATATTCCATTTAAATGGATGAAGATTTTTTTAATATTCAATTATTTTAAAAGAATATCATTTTGATAAGTTTTCATTAAATAAAATTTTGACACAATTAATTAAATATGACCTCAAATACATCAATAGAAATGGGGAATTAGAATAAAATCAATAAAAACTATTTAATTTTTCATATTGATCTATAATATTTTTCCAAAATATAATCTCAATTAAATTATATCAAAATTAATATTTTTAAAATCATTTATTTTATTTTCATTTTAATTAGATAAAAACATTTTTATCATTGTTGTAGAATTTATCAAAATTATATAATTTCTAGAAATTATAAATAAATTTATATAAGGAGAATAATTTAATTATACTAAAAAGGATTTATTTCATTAATATCTTGATTTTCTCCATATTTTGACACATAAAAGATATAAAAACAAAGAGAGTACCATTTTCTAAATAACTTCGATTTAAATATTATATATTTAATTTTCATGTTAATGTGTCCATTAAACAAAAAAATTATATACTGAAGTAATATGATTCAAATACTCTACATAAAATATGAATTAGGATTTAATAATAATTTCCTTAAAACATTCTTTTAACTTAAAATAACAAAATTTATCCTTTACTAAGGTGATAAATTTAAACAATGTTACAAATCATTTTGAAAAAAATAAAAGGGGCCCAATTACATTATTGGATCCACATAATTTTAGAGATGTAATTAATTTTACTAAATTCAATATCTATAAGTCAGTGAAATTAATTTTAAAATATGTTCTTGAAATGTGATAAAAATTTCATTTTAGGAATTTTTTATTAACAAAATAGTATTTATTATTATCACATGGATATTTAAAATATAAAATGAATGTTAAAAAAGTAATTAAATATATAAAATACTCTTTTTATTAAAATCATTATCCATTAGTGAATAATTCAATTAATTATTATATAAATATTTTTCATGAATAAATAGTTCTTTCTATAAAATCCCTTCTACTGTTTTTTCTTTTTTATTTTTTAAATTACTAATTCATTGATAACCAAAGAATTTATTCAACAAATGTATAAATGATATATTTTTAAAAATATAGATTTTAATATTTATTCCATCCAATTTAAAGGATTGATCATGACCATAAAATAATTATAGATCATGGTCTATTTGAACCTAGAATTGTGTACAATGAATTTCATTGAAGATATTAAATTTATTTCAAAAAAATGATATATCATAAAATATTAGGGTTTGGGACACATATTGTAAAGGTAACAAAAAAATAAACAACCCATTAGAGGTTTACTAGGAAATTGATGTTTCAATATCATGAAATGAAATATATTTACCCTAATAGAGGGTATTATGGGGGTAAATAAATTATAGTGCACCATATCAACTATTTCCCAAGACAATGGGAATAAAGACAAATCAAATTTATGAATATATAAATGTTCCAAAAAAATCATTTTAGTGATAGAATTAAAAAAATATTATACGTAGTTAATAATATGATAATTGAGGTATAAAACATAAAAATGTCTGTATGTAAAACATAAACTTGATACTGTGGTTTATTATACAAACATTTCTCATTGAAATTATATTTGATAAAAAAGGCAATTACATTAGATACCAATTTACATAGAATTGATTGAATATCTTATAAAAAATGAATATATTAATTATATATTTAAGAACATTATTCAAATATTTAACCTTTTATAATCATTATTTAAAATTTTCTCTACATTTATATAAGTTATTTATTATCGATTTAATTATAAGTTATCGGAAATATCATGTGTTTTGAACATGATTTGAAATAGTAGTGTTTTCATTCATTGTTTTCCTAATTTAATCATTACAAGATCATAAAATGTAGTGTAATTTATAATTTTTTATATTCTATAAATTTATAATTTCATTATATAATATTTTTAGTTGAAGTCCTCATAGACAAAATCAATTAAAATCATGTTTTTAGGGATTTTAAAAAATTATTCGAGGTATCAAAATTAATCTATTTAATAGTAATATTTCTAATACATAACTATTATCAAATAATTATTAATATAATTATATTTTTTTCCAATATTAGTAAGATTCTCATAGTTGTCCATGATATTATTTTATAGAATTGCTTATATAGTTGGTTAGACTGACCCAAACATTATCATATCATAATTAAGGGATGTGTATTATTATAAAAGTGATTAATTTTGACAATATATAATTATAATAATGTATTAAATATAGTTTTTTTAATTGTTATAGATTCATATTTTTTGAAATTATAATAAATAATAATGAAACTATGTGAAACATATTGTAGGTTTTTTGCGGAGGGTGTATTTTGTACAACACACGGTTAAAATTTTCATTACACAATTAATGGGTGGGAAATAATATGGATTATAATTGGTTTATTGATAAACATAATTATATAACTTATTTAATTTTAAATTTTAAATTATATTATTGTAAAAATAAAATAGGGGTGTTTGTGAAATAATTAAAGGCCCTGCTTCATGTGGGTGGTAATCCAAAAACACATGATCGATGTTGTTGTTTTTCATCATGTATTGGAAGGAACAAATAATTATTGGTTTATTAATATAATTAAAAATCAGTAAAATAATTATATTTAAAATATTATTATTTTATGATAGTTTTGAGTGAGATATATTCAGAATTAATGGGTAAGGATTAAGTAATACTTATGTTGGGACCTTTAATGTTCACTACATTTCTCTGACCCTAGTTACCTAGAGTCGGTGCATTATTACATAATATTTTCAAGATCAAAAGAGATCGTGTCTCGAAAGACTGATCAGTTTATTAGCCTTGGAAGTACTAGATACTTACATTAGTTTTACATTGCATTATAAAATTAAAAAACAACATTGTTTCTCCTTTGGAAACACTCATATGCATTAGTCTATCCCTGTAGGTCAATCATAATATACTTCTTCACATGTTGTGAAAAATAAAACATATGAAAGGGGTGATCTCAAATGCATAGTAAGGATAACAACATAGTAGAAACTATCATAAATAATCATAAACATATAAGGGGATGTATGAGACTAAAAACAAGCCTTTTAAACATAAACATCAGAATAATGTGGAAAAGATAAATCAAATAATTCGATTTACTTATTCAAATTGAAATTCTTGTAGTTGAATAATAACATGTAATATCAATAGATAATTTCATAAAGATGGAATACATAATGCCAGACAACATAACCACATATTCAAGGACTCTTACCAAGACTACTATTAATAATGTTGTCATGGCCTTGGGTCCAGAAACTAGTTTTTCACATGAGACCAACCGATCCATCGAGGGGCTATAGTGGGACACACCCATCACTTACTATTTCCAATGCATTCCTCATATGAAAAGGATGAAACATTACATAAACATTCTTTTTAAAACTAAATACAAAAAGTTAATACATTACCCATAAACCAAGAATAGTATAAAAAAAGAACATCCACAGTAAAACATATCAAAAAAATTCAATACGTTATGGAATATTATATCATAACAAATCCACTTTAAAAAAGCGTAAAATCGAAAAAAAGATGTTGACATATATGAAATCAATCAAAAAACTATTTGAAAAAAACTCTTTCTACATTGAAATCATTTAATTGTTTCATAATTATAAAAGCAAACATTTAATTTAAAAATATTTATATAATCTTTTAAGGGATGCTTCAAAGGTGTTATAATGGTGGGAAATAGTCGTACCCATCATATAAGATTAAAAAAATTTCTTTCTTATGTACAAAATGGTTATAAAGTACATTGTTTGGAAAATGACAAAAAGATTCCTTTTATAACTTTTTATAAAAATTAAAACAAAGGTAAAAATGAATTTAACCCATATTCTATGAAATATTAATTTTTTTGAAATACATATTTAAGAAACATGGATGTGGATGAAAAAGAAGGCCCAGAAGATACATATGTATAAACAACCATAGATAATGATGATAATGTAAAATTAAACCTTACCTTGTACTTTTCCTAAGTCGAGGGTATGTTAACCAACTATACAATGGTTAAATCATTGTTATTAAATTATACAATAACTAAACACATAATATGGTAAAATATATGATCCCCTCATATTTCCTCATTAATACTACTTTCATAGTGTCATTATTTCAGGTGTTAACTGATTTATTTTCATTTATATATTTTGTTATGTAAGTTATGTTTGTTATGGATAAGATGTATTTGATTTATATCCATAATTATATTAAGTTCTTAATCATTATTTTTAAACATCAAATGAAAATTATTCTTGAATTGTTATCAATGGAAATTAAATCTTATCGCATCTTGGAGACAATAATCCGTATGTACGCACGAGCGACGATACCATTCTATTGAAGAAACCATATGTATTTTGATGGTATATTATATATACATAATAAATAACATGTTATATTTTTTATTTACATCAATTATACTCATTATTATACCCATCCAATTAATTAATTTTTATTGAACAAACTAAACCGTGACGTGGAGATGGTAAGACGTACGTATGCACATATAGAAACTTTTTAATTCATTGGATGGAGATAATAATGAATATGGTTGTACCATATTTATAATAACATCATAGAATTTTGAAGTAAATGTAGTTATTAGTATGTTAAGGAAACATAAAATAAATAAGAAGTGTATGAAGATAAGAACATTGAAAGAGTTGATGAAATAATTACATCTTTATTGGGTTCTTCCATTTGATTAAAACAAAGAGGCTCATTAGGTTGGAAATATGATTTATTTAAGGACTATAGGATGCGGAGAGGGTAGTTAGGAGGAGAGTTTAGTCGGGTTTGGCTGAGCCAAATGGTGACGGAGGTGTGAATTTGAGATAAGGGGAAGGACACTTTAATAAGAGAGGTGAGGGGAACTTTAGGAAAATCTTAAATTATTAATTTACTATAAAATCAATTTCGGTTACTAATCTCTCAAAATGGATTTATTTTTAGTATAAGGTGGTTTGGGTCGAAATAATCTAAACCAATAGGTTTTAGACAAGTATAGGTCACCATATTATCTTTATCATTTAGATTTAACTCTTAGTTAAATAGCTTATCATTTAACATGCCTTTGTAATTTTTTGTATTAAATGCTTAATAAACATAATATAAAATTCTAATATAAAGTCATGTGGTTAATTAATGAAATATTTAACCTTATATAATTCCTTTTTCAAAATCAATGATTTTTATAAGTGATATGTCATTTAATAAAATAGAATTTGTTCAAAAAACTCATTTGGTCAATTTTGACACTATTTAGTATTTGGATTTTGTGGAAGTCATCAAAACAATATTACTTCAAGAAAAATAAATTTTATCAATTGTAAAATTTCATATTAAACTATAAAATTCATTTATGGAATCAAAATCTTAAATTTAAATTTATTTTAATATTTATGACATCAATTATTTTAATTATTCATTAATAAGGTAACTACTACATCATCATTGCACCATAAATAAATTAAATTATTTAATTTCTAAAAATTATATATAAAAAACCATGATGTAGGAAATCTTTTTATATTTATAATTAATATTTATAGTTGAGTTTATCTTATCTTTAACCCTATATTAAAAATGTTTTCTTTATTAAACAATTAATTTGACAATTTTAACTCTTCTTTTAATAAAATATAATAAATGTCCTAATCTAATACAAGTGGTTTAAAGGATCATATTTTATTCCTTATATTTATTATGGTCTAAATATACTTATCCAACAGAATTAGGACATGTGTTGGGTAATTATAATATCATTTTTACCTTTAATTACACAATTTACTTTTAACCGTGGTAAATAAAATTCAAAAGTTAGTATTCACCAAAAATTACATTCATTCTATTGAACCACATATTACTTACTGATCCCAACCGTGTCTCTCAGATTTTTGAAATTCATATCACAGAAGCTATAAAATTATGTTTTATATAGATTTGGAAATGTGCCAAGAAGGTGGGTAAAAGACGTTAAAAAGTTCAAAAAAATTTATATATGTAATATTATTATAAAATGAATCCAACAAATTAAATTGGACAAATATATGTATTATGTATATATTTTTACTTTAAAATAAATTTAAATTAAAATAATATTTATTTAAATAAAAAGTCAATTTTAAACAATAACGTAGTGTTTTTCACTATTCATAAAAAATTGAATGTTTTTAGAAAAATTTCAGAAATTCACCCTAATCTAATTTTGATATTCCAAATCCAAAAATGAAGTCCATTTTGAAAAATAAAATTTATAAAATTTCAAAAACTAGGTAATAATATTCATAACATCTTTTTAAATGGTTAGTTTGATTGGTCGTGGTGTGCTAAAACTCAAAGTTGCGTTGAACACAAGCTATTGTATTATTCAAAGGTAAGTATCTCGTGGATGCATGGAGTGTCAAATTATTCCCTACCTCAAATAATTTCATCCTAAAAATTTATAGAATATTACTCCATAAAAAGATATGGGTGGTTCTTCATCATAAGTTTCTATGGTTCCCAAGTTGCCTCTCCCATTTTATGGTTTCTCCCATGAACTTTTACCATATGAGCGGTCTAGTTTCTCAACACTTATTCTATGGTATCATGAATCCTAATAGGATCTTCTCCATAAGATATATTGGATTCTAGTTCTATTTATTCATATGTGAGTACATGCATTAGGTCAAACATGTATTTTTCCAACAGTGATATGAGGAAAACATCATGATTTTTGGAGAGACATGGAAGCATTACCAAAGGGGAAGCTATAACTCAAATTCATTCTAGAATTTAGAAAGGTATGATGTACCGGGGACTTAGTTTCCCCTTCTTACCAAATCGCATAACAACCTTCAATGAATATACCTTCAAGATAATATGATCTCCTTCTGGAAATTCCAAATCCTTCCGTCAGTTATCAGCATAACTATTTTTCCTACTTTGATGTGCTTTGATGTGGGTTTAGATAATCTTCACATTTTTTTCTCAATATGTTCTAGGCCTATGATTTTTCTTTCACCAACGTCATCCCAAAAAGTTAGCGTGCGAAAAGTCTTTCCATATAACGCTTCATATGGTCCCATTTGAATACTTGAATGGAAGCTATTGTTATAAGAAAATTCTACCAGATGTAAATACTGATACCACACACCTTAAATGTTATGTGAGTATGATCTAGACATGAATTTTATGGTTTGAATTGTCCGTTTGGATTGTCCATCAGTTTGAGGGTTGTAGGTAGTGCTCAAATGAAGTTCAGTATCCAGGTCATTCTGAAGAGTTTTCAAGAATCTTGATGTAATATGGGGATCAAGATTTGAAACAATCGATATGGGTATTCCATGATGTCATAAAATGTCATTAATATATAGTCTTTATAAACATTCAAGTGAAAAATCTTCTCTTATAGCAAGAAAATGTGCTGAATTTGTAAGACGATCAACAATGAACCATTTGCATCATTCCTTCTATAAGTCTTTGGTACCCCCCAAGAAAAAGTCCATCGGAATATCATACCATTTCCACTCAGGTATGGGAAGTGGTTGCATGAATCCTCTGAGATTTTCTCTTCTAACCCTCACATGTTGGAAAACTATACATATTGACACATAACCCGCAATCTCCCTCTTCATGTTGTCCCACCAAATATATTCCTTGAAATCTATATACATCTTAGTGTTACCAGGGTGTATAGAGAAACTGGAGCTATGAGAATAATCCAAGAATTCCCTTTTTAGATTCATTATATCGGGAACACAAATCATTTTCCCAATTTTCAAATTTCATCTTCATATACGAAGTCAATCAATCTCCCATTATTAACAGCTTTATTTTTCTTTTGAAACTCCACTTCATGAGTTAGTAAATTTTTTATCCTTTCTAGTAAATATTCTTTGACAATCATTTGTAAAAGTATCGATATTTCCCCTTCCATGATTATTCCAATATCCATCTATACTATATCCCTGTATATAGTATCCCTCTATACTCTAATATTTTTTCAGAACTCCATGATACTTTCTGCTTAAGGCATCTTCCACCTTAATTTCCTACCATGAGTCGTAGTTTATTGTGAAATCATAATCTTTGAGTAGTTTGAGCCATCACATTTTCCCCATGTTGAGTTATTTCTCTGAAAAAATATAGTTCAAAATCTTGTGATTAGTATATATCTCACATTTTTTACCATAGATATAGTATCGTTATATCTAGATAGAAATGATTATAGCTGCTAACTCAAGATCATGAGTGAGATAGTTTTGTTCATGAATTTTTAGCTGCCATGATGCATAATCAATAACTCAATCATTCTATATAAGGACACAACCAAGTCCTTTATTTGAAGCATCACTTTAAATAACAAACCCATCATTCCCAGGAGGTAGAGTCATGATAATAGAAATGACTAATCTTATATTCAATTATTAAAAATATTCTTCCCACACTTTTGTCCAAAAGAATTTAACCCCATTACGTGTGATCTTGGATAATGGGTTAGCTAATCGGGAAATATTATGAACAATAGACCGATTGTAAACTACTAAACCAAGAAAACTTTAAACCTCAGTTATACTCATCGGTGATGGAAATTCTTGTATTTCCCTTTTCTTTGAAGGATCAATTGAGATTCCATCCATAGAGAAAATATGGAGAATAAAATAAATCTCCTTAAGCTAAAATTCACACTTGATAAAATTCACATATAATTCATTTCTTCTCAGAGTCTATAGAATTGTAAGCAAGTGATTTTCACAATCTTCGTTGATTTTTGAGTATACCAATATATCATCAATAAGTACCACTACAAATGAATCATGATATTACTTGAAAATTCTATTCCATAGATATATGAAAACATATGGTTCATTATTTTGTCCAAAAAGAAATACAGTAAACTCGTAATGCCCATACACAGTTCAAATTTTTTTCTTTGGAATGTCATCATTTTTCACACACAACTGATGGTATCTAGAATGATTATCAATATTTGAAATATAATGTGCTCCATGAATTTGATCAAATAAATCATCAATGCGAGTTAGGGGATACTTGATCTTTATTGTTATAGAATTGATCTCCCTGTAGCCAATGAAAAACCTCAAAGATCCAATTTTCTTCTCAACCAAACGAATATGGGTTCCCATTGGTGAAACACTAGGGTGAATAAATTGTCTATTAATCAAATATTATAGTTGTTTATTTAGTTCAACTAATTCCACAATGGCTTTTCTATAAGGGGTTTTCGATATAGGCCTTGAACATGGAATTAAGTCAATGGAAAATTCAATTTCTCGTTCTAGAGGATGTCCAAGTAAATATTCTAGAAACACATCATAATATTATTTCACCATAGGTACATAATCTATTTGAACATTAATTTCCTCACCAATAGTTATTTAACTCCTTTACTCACTAATAACTAAATTTAGTAGACCTACTGGGTGTGAATCAAGATGAGAATCAGATGGTAAAATATCTGCTATAAAGATAAGTTATTCCGTATCATCATCAAAAAGTATAACCTCATTCTTATTAAAATAAATTTTTGCAACATGGTATAAAGTCCAATCCATACTAAATATTATATCAATTTCAATCATGGGAATGACAATAAGATCATATAATAAAGCACATTCATATTCCATGATGGAAACTGATTGAACAAACATTGTTTCGATGATACTTCCATTAGGAGTTCTGACAGAAAACTCCCTCGTTACATCAAATTAGATATATCTAATTTTCATAGAAAACTGTGAATATTGGAATGAATGCGACGACCCAGAATCATATAAAACATTTCCAAATTATGAGGAAATGATTAAAGTACCTTCCACCACATCACTTAGAACTTCAACATAAATAGTAGTGATCTCATGAGCTTGGCCTTTCCCCATTGGCCTTTTCTATGGTAAGTTACCTTGGTTCATAGGACATTCATTTTCATAATTCCCTATTCCTCTAAAATTGTAGAATTAAACATTGACAACCTCTTTATTTCCATTACAATCACGAGCTTGGTGGTCATTTTCTCTACACTTGTAATATACTACCGTCCCCCTTAGGGATGTTCCAGGATATTTCATCCCAGATTTAATTCAGGTTGGAAAGACAACATTTCCCTTCTTCCCCTAATTTCCTTTTTCAGAGTGTTCCATATATCTCTTCTTCCCTTTCTTTGATTTAAAGTCATAAGACATAGATAATTCATTTTTTTGTCTTCATATCACATGAGACTATATTATCATTTGATGAGAAGGATTGAGAGACTAATGCTCGATAGAGAAATGGTTTTAACCCATCAAATAATTGACCAATCTTACTTCTTGGGTTAAGTATATAATATGTAGCATACCTTTATATCCATGTAAATCAAGCCTGTTACTCTGTGTTATTCTCATCATCCTTTTTTCCTTAGATTTAGAAATTGGCCTTCCAGATTCAATCGATTCGCACAAGGAAAGTATTTTTCTATGAAATGTTTTTTAAAATCCAGATATTCTATATTTTATAATTCTTTTTCCACCTTTTTGTTTTTAATGAATGACAACAATTGATCTTCATCTCCTGTAAGGTGATAAACTGGCATGAAAACATTTTCCCTTTTGCAACTCTGAAAAGCATGAAATATTTTCTATACAGAACATATCCATTGGTGAGCTATAAATAGATTTTTAGTCCCATTGAATGTTGGTGGTTTTTTCCTCATGAATAAGTCTAACATTGATCCTATGAATTGTTGATTAGGTTGCTCCGTATGGGTAAGGTTATTATTCATAACCTCAGTGAGTTGTCCCAGTATGGTTATAAGCTGTTCAGTACCAATTGAATCACCAGCCCCACTATAATTATCTTTAGTAGTAGGGAAATCCTTTCATGGATTACGTTCAATGATATGGTTTCCATTCCTTCTTCTAGGAACCATTTCTAAACAATGGCATACACCAGGATAGTTTATAAATCACAATACACAATTCCAACCTTGTGAAACACTTAACATAAATTGAATAGTTTATCCATATAATCCATAATCATAAAAAGGTTTTCTTTCTGGATGTATTTAATCATAAATCCTCGATAATGATTTGTAAATAATATGTGAATTATCCTAAGAATATCCTCTAGGTGTATCAAACTAGAAGCGCAGTAATACCCGTTGTCGTGTACCAGGAAACCCCGGGTCAAGCCTGAAACGCCTTGTCAGAGTTTTCAGTCCTATATAAATATATTCTAGAACCACATCCACCTATAGTATCTAGAAATGGATTTATTTCTTGGAAAACCCTCATAGTATCTACATTACCAATTTGTTTTTATGTTCTTCTACACTGATCCAGAAAGTCTATTATAGGGTAATGTTCTCTAATCCTAGTTTTTCTAAATCCAGTTCTAATGGTTTGTACTAAACATCCTCTGATACCAACTATAATACCCCGATACAACTTTTCCATAGTCTTTTCATTATTACATAACATTTTTAACACCCCAGTCTCCCATAGTACAATTATCTTTGAATAATGCAATAGCTTGTGCAGTACTCAACTTCGAGTTCTAGCACACCACGACCAATCAAACAAGCTGTTATGAATTGTAATATGAACTTTTTGAAATTTTAAAAAATTTATTTATCAAAATAGAATTTGTTTTTGGATTCAGAATATCAACATTATCTTAGGGTGAAAATTTTGTATTTTTCTTAAAACATTCATTCTTTGATGAATAGTGAAAAACACTGCTTTATTGTTTGAAACTGAATATTTATTTAAATAATAATTTATTTTATATAAATTTATTTTAATTAAAAAAAGATACATTATACCTATATTATTTTAATACAATTCATTGGAGTCATTTTATAATAATATTAGATGTAATAAATTTTATGAACTTTTTAACATCTTTTACCCAACTTATTGGCACATTTTCCAATTTTCATTAAACATAATTTTACCCCTTCTATGTATTGAATTTCAAAAATCTAAGAAACACATTTAACATCAGTAAGAAAAATGTGGTTCAATAGGATGAAAATAATTTGTGGTGATTAGTAATTTTTGAATTTTATTTACCAAAGTTAAAAGTAAATATGGTAATTAAAGGTAGAAATGATATTATAATTAACCTAACAGATGTCTTAATTCTATTGGATAATGGTTTATCTTCAAAATAATACCTTATGAATAAAATATTTTCCTCTTTGATCCACTTGGATTAGATTAGGACATTTATTTTTATTTTATTTAAAGAAGAGATAAAAGTGTTAAATTCAATGTTTAATAACTAACCCATTTTTAATATAGGGTTATACATAATATTAATTTGAATATAAATATTCATTATTAATATAAAAATATTTTCTATATTATGGAATTTTATTTATATTGTTTAGAAAATATATAATTAAATTTATTTATGACATAATGATGATGCAATAATTGTCTTATTAATGAGATGTTAAAAAATTGATATTATAAATATTAAAATAAATTTAAATTGAGACATATGATGCATTACACGAATTTTATAGGTTAATATGAAAATTTAGGGTTGATTAAATAAATTATGTTTGAATTGATAATGTAGTTACAACTTTCACAAGAACCAAATACTAAATTGTGTGAATATTGATATAAATGAGTTTTTTTAAAAATACTATATTATTAAATGATAAAATATTCTTAAAAATATAAGGATTGGAAAAGGGCCTATATAAGGTTAGTTATGTCAATAATGATCAACTATTGGTTCCGTTGGATTTTGATAGAATGTTTATTAATCATTTATTATAATAATAAAAAAATACATGGTAAAAGTTAAACTATTTAACTAAGAGTTAAATCTAAAAGACAAGGTTAATATGGTGACCTAAACCTATCAAAACCATATTGTCTGAGAATTTTTCTACATAGATCCTCCTTCTCCTAGAAAAAACTCATTTTGAGTCATTATAAACCAAATATGATTGTATAATAAATTAATAGTTCAATATTTTTCTAAAGTGACCCTGACCCCTCTTATAAAAGGGTACATCTCCTTCTCTCAAAATCCCACCTAAAAAGACATTTGGCTCACCCAAAACCTTTTACAATATCCTCCCTACTTCCCTCACTTCATCCTAGAGGCTTTACATTGATTAGAAGCCAACCTAAGGATCCCTTTTGATCAAATCAAAAGGAAGCACCCGAAGAAGAGGTATTAACTTCATCAACTCTTTCAAAGTTCTTTTTCTTCTTCCACATCCCCTTTACTTGTCGTTTCCATACTAAAATAAAAACTCTAGTACCTTATCAATACTTATGTTTTATTATAAATATGGTATAACCATATTCATTATTCTATCTATCCTATAAATGAAAAAGTTACCAAACGTGCGTATGTGAGGCTTACTGTCTCCACGTCATGGTGTATTTTGTTATTCAAGACTTCATTATTTGGATGTGTATAATAATGAGTATATTTGATATAAATAATAAATATAATTTTTTAATTATTCATTATATATGACATAACATCCAACTACATACGATTTCACCCCTAAAAGAATGATATTGTCGCTAATGCTTACGTATGGCTTACTGTCTCCAAGACGCGATGAGATTTATTTTCCCATTGTAACCATTCATGAGTAATTCTAATTTTATGATGAAAAATAATTTTTAAGAATAAAATATCATACTGGATATTAATCAAATACATCCTATCCAGAATAAACATGTCTTACCTAATAAAATAGATAAAGGAAAACGAATTAGTTAACACCTAAAAAGATGATACTACTAAAATATAAATAATAGAGAAATATTAGAAGATCATATATTATATAATATTTATGTATTTTGTTCTTTTATAATTTACCAACAATTATTTCACCATTATAAAGGAGGTTAACCTACCCTTGACAAAGGAAAAGTACATGGTAAGGGTTAATTTTAAAATCTCTTTATTTATCTGAGAATGTTTATAAGTAAGTATCTACTGAGACTTCTTTATCATCTATGCCTGTGTTTCTTAAAAATTTATTTTAAAACATTTTAAATATTTAATAGAATATGTTTTAATTTCATTTATTCCCTTTTTTTACATTATATAAAATGTTTTTAAAGTGATATTTCTGTCATTTTCCAACCAAGGTACTTTATGACCTTTTCAACATATTAAGGTGAGAATGTTTTTTTATCTTATATAGAGGGTGTTGCAACTTTTTTCCATTATAACACCTTCTAAGCTTCCATTAAATTCATATAATAATATATTCAAAATAAATGATTTACTTTATAATTACCTGATTTTTAAATGATGTCAAAATTTTACCAAAATAGTTTTCATTTCATCTTTTTCAACATCCGTTAATGAATTTTATAGTTGTTTAAAGTTGATCTATTATGATAAAATCTTCCATATTGTATTTATGGTTTTGTGATATTTTTGACTATGTATGTGTTATTTTTATACCATTCATGGTTTATGGTTAAAGTATTAACATTTTGTATGCGATTTTTAATACCAATGCTTATGTTAAGTTTCAATATTTTCATATGATAAATGCATTGGACTTAGTAAGTGATGGGTTGAGCATGATATATATCCTAGATGCATCTATAAGTATCATTAGAAAAACTAGTGTCTTAGAACAAGGCTTTGAAAAAAATCTTATTTTAGTCTAGGCACGAGGCCTTGACTATGTGGTTATGATGTTCAACATTATGAATATCGTCCTTATGAAATTTTCTACTGATATTACATGAGATTATTCAACTAGTAGAATATACATGTGAATATGTAAATATAATTATTTGACTTATATTTTCCATATTATGATGAAGATTAAGTTTAAAAGGTTTCTGTTTTAGTATTATAAATTTAATTAAATGTTCATTCTCATTTATGATAGTTTCTCCTATATTGTTATCTTTACTAATAATTTGAACTCACCCCATTCTTATCATTGCTATTTCCTAGGATGAAAAGAATTATATTATTATTATCCTGTAAGAATAGTCTAATGGATACGAGTGTGTTCAAATGGTACACAATGTTGTTGTTTTTCCATTTCATAATGTAATGTAAAACTTATGTATGCATCTAGTACTTTAAAGGCTACTAAAAAAATCGGTCGTTCGAGACTTAATCTCTTGTGATCATTTAAATGTTATGTAAAAATGCACTGAATCTGGGTAACCAGGGTTAGTGCATTATAGTTGGTATCAGAGAATTTTTAGTACAAACCATGGTAACATGATTTAGAAAATCTCTGATCAGAGAACATTACCCTAAGATAGACTTTGAGGATTAGTATAGAAGAAATTTATATAATTCTAGTGATGTAGATATTCTATGGAATTTCCAAGATATACATCGCTGTCTGGATATAGGTAGGTAGAGAAAGCTCTAGCACATATGTACCTAGGAGTTAATACTCTAACATGGAGTTTCGGTCTTAACCTGGGGAATCCTGTTACATGACAATAAGCCTTATAGTACTCTTGGTTACGACACTCCGGGGGGATATGCTTAGGATAATTAACATTTTCTTTACAAATCATTATGAAAGATTTATATGTAAATACCTCTTTAAAGAAAGCATTTTTTTATGATTATGGATTATATTTATAAATGGTTTAATTTATGTTAGGTATTTTAATAGTTTGGAATTATTTAATGTGATCCACAAACTAATCTAGTGTATGCCATTGTTTAGAAATGGAACCTAGTGGAAGGAATGGAAACCGTATCAATTCATGTAATCCATGTAGGGATTAAAATCCTACTCACGATAATTATAGTGGAGATGTTGAGGCATATGATGCTGAAAAATTATAACCATACAGGGAAAAATCACTCAGGATATGAACTACAACCCTACCTGTATGCACCACCTTGATCCACAACGTGGAAGATCAATGTAAAAACCGCTTCATGCGAAAACAACACCCAATATTTAATAGGAATAAAAAACCATCAGTAGATGAGTAATGGATAAGTTCCTTAGAAAAAATATTTCATGCTTTGGGGAGTAGCGAAAGGTAAAAATTTGTCATGGATGTTTATTGCCTCATAGGAGAAGCTGATCAATAGTGATCATTAATTCAATACACAATGGAGGATGAAAAGTTTGAAATATGGAATGGATGGAGTTTAAAGAAAATTTCTTATAAAAATACTTTCATCTTGACCATCGAGCGTATATGGAATGAAAATTTACGAGACTGTGGAAAAACGAGGAAGAGAATGTCGCAATGTATGAGGTTAACATTACATG
Source organism: Viscum album (assembly GCA_963277665.1). NCBI lineage: Eukaryota > Viridiplantae > Streptophyta > Magnoliopsida > Santalales > Viscaceae > Viscum > Viscum album. The sequence continues at coordinate 1,178,828,933 of OY728134.1, read as the reverse complement.
GTTAGCAAAGCATGTAGTAGATTATATACATAAAGCAAGGAGTAATAATGATCGATTCATAGGTGGGTTAAAACCATTTCTCCATCTAGAAGTACGCTCATAATCCTATTCATCATACGAAGATATTGTCTCTTGTAATTTCAAGATAGAAAAGGAATTCTCTTTGTCTTACAACGTTAAAGAAAAGCATGAGAAGAAGAGATCTGCTGAACACTATTGAAAAAGAAATAAGGAGAAGAAGGGAAATGTTTAATTTCCATGATGCAGTAAATTTGGGAAGAAACACCCCGATACTTTCCTGAAGGGAATGGGAGTCTATTACAAGTGTGGTAAAAAAGGCCACCATGCTCGTCATAACAAGGGAAATAAAGAAGCTATCAATGTTGAATGCTAGAATTTTAGATAAATGGGGAATTATTAAATTGAATGTCTTAAGCTCCAAAGAAAATTACCTCAGAAAGTGTCAAGGGATCAAGGCCAAGCTTATGCGATATCTACTACTGAGGTTGAAACTCCAAATGATGTGGTGACAAGTAATTTAATTGCTTTCTAAAATTTAGCCAATTCTTTATTTGATTCTGGATCATCGCACTATTTCATATCTTCCCAATTTTCTATGAAAATTAGATATTTCCAATTTCATTTAACAAGTGAGTGTTCAGTAAAATCTCATAAGGTAAGTATAATTGCAACAATGTTTTGTGAATCAGATCCCATTAGGGCATATAGTTGTACTTTATCTACTGATATCATCATCATACATTTGATTGAATTTGATAAAATCCTCGGTATGTATTGGCTTTCAGACCATGATACTCAAATTTATTATAAGATGAATAAGGTTACAATTTTTGATAATGAAAAAGAGTGCCTTATCTTTAGAGTAGAAATATCTCCATCTAATTCTTATACAGATCCACCCCCAGTAGCTATACTTAATTCAATTATTGAGGAGGAAGAGTGGGAAATAACTATAGATGAGGAAAGGAATGTGGAAATAGATGACACAACTATTGTGCAATAATATGTTGATTTGTTTCCAAAAGATTTACCTGGGCATCCTACAGAAAGAGAAATTTATTTTTCTATTGACTTAATTCCTGGTTCAAGGCCCATATCAAAGACCCCTTATAGAATGTGCACTGTGGAATTAGTGGAACTAAAAAAACAACTCTAGTAATTTAGTAATAAAGGATTTATTCGCACTAGGGTTTCTCCATAGGGAGCCCCAATTAATTTTGTTAAGAAAAAAGATAGATCTATGAGGTTGTGCATATACTACATAGAGGTAAATTCTATTAAAATAAAAAAATAGGTATCCCCCACACCACATTGATTATTTATTAGATCAAATTCATGGAGAACAATAATTTTAAAAGATTGACCTTTGATCTAGATATCATCAGTTGTGTGTGAAGAAGTAAGACATTCAGGAGAAAACATTTCGTACTAGGTTTGGGCATTACGAGTTTACAATAATGCCTTTTAGACTGACTAATCCATCCTTTGTCTTCATGGATCTAATAAATAGAGTTTTCAAGGAATATCTTGATGACTTTTAAGTGGTATTTATTGATGATATCTTGGTATACTCCAAAAGAAATTAAGATCATATAAATCACATGTGCACTATTCTAAAGACTCTTAGAAGAAATTAATTTTGATGGGAAGTTTAGAAAATGAGAATTCTGGATTTAGGAGATTTCTTTTCTTTCCCATATTGTCTATATGTATGGAATATATGTTAATACTTCTAAGAAAAGAGTAATACATGAATTGAAGTCACTAACGTGTATAACCGAGGTAAGAAGATTTATTGGTTTTACATGTTATTATTTTCATTTCATGTAGAATCTTTCTCGAGTGGCTAACCCTTTGACCAAGAACCAATGTAAAGTGGTTAATGTTTTTTTGAAAAAAGATTGTGAATAATATTTTGAATAACTGAAGACAAGATTGTTCAATAATCCTATCTTGACTCTATCATTAGGAAATGATAGGTTTGTTATTTATAGTGATCCTTCCAAGAAAGGACTTGGTTGTTTCCTTATACGGAATGATAGAGTTATTTCCTATGAATCAGGACAACAAAACATTCACGAACAAAACTATCCCACTCAATATCTTGAGTTATTATCTTTAATATTTTCTTTGAATATATGGAGACACTATCTATATGGTAAAAAATGCGACATATATATCGATCACAATAATTTGAAGAATATTTTCTCACAGAAAGAACTCAATATGAGGCAAAGAGGATGGCATAAACTACTCCATGATTATGATTTCACTATACACTAACACCCAGGGAAGAAAAATAAGGTGGAAAATGCTTTGAGTAGAAAGGATCACGGAGTTTTGAACAAGATGAGAGTTGAAAGGGGTGCTATGTTCATGGATATAGTAAAGATGGATATGAGAATAATCATGGATGGTGAAACATCAATAATTTTTCAAATGGTTTCTAATCCATATTTACTAGAAAATATAACATTTCTTAGACTGATGATGATAAGATTAAAAATAAATTTAATGTTTTGAATGATGGGATATTGATCGACTTCGTATATGAAGATGGAAATTTTAAATTTGGGAAGAGACTTTGCGTTTCTCATATACCTGAACTAAATGGAGAATTTTTGGATGATTATAAAAGATTCAATTTCTATATACACCCTGGTAGCACTAAGATGTATATATATTTGAAGGAATATTTTTGTTGGGGAAACATTAAGAGAGAGATTTCTGATTATATGTCAAGATATATGGTTTGTCAATAGGTGAAGGCTGGAAGAGAACATCCTAGATGAGTCATGAAACCTCTTCCCATACTTGAGGGGAAATGGGATGATATTATGATGGTCTTTTTCAGCGGGCTACCAAAGACATCAAGAAGTAATGATGTAATATGGCTCATTTTTTATCATCTTACCAAGTCATCACATTTTCATGCTATAAGAAAATATTTACCAATTTAATGTTTATCAAGACTATATATTAATGAAGTTGTAAGACTTCATGGAGCACCCCCATAGATTGTTTCTAATCATGATCCCCATTTTACATCATGATTCGGGAAAAGAATACATATGTCCCTAGATACTGAACTTCATTTGAGCACTTCCTACGACCCTCAAACTAAAGGATTATCAGAACAAACTAATCAAATCTTAGAAGACATGTTGATATCTTTCTGACTTGAAATTCAATGTATGTGGGATCTGTATGTACCTTTGGTAGAATTTTTTGACAATAATAGCTACCATTCAAGTATTAAAATGGATCCATATAAAGTTTTATATAGAAAGAGATGTCGCACAACAACTTTTTGGGATGATGTAGGTGAAAGAAAACTCGAAGGCCCATAAGTTGTTTAGGAAACAATGGAAAATGTGAAGATTATCCAAACACACAACACAGAAGCTCAACATAGGAAAAAGAGCTTTGAAAATAACTGAAGGAAGGATTTGTAATTTGAAGTAGTTGATCATGTTTTCTTGAAGGTATCTCCACCGAAGGGTGTTATATGATTCGGTAGGAAGTGTAAATTAAGTTCCCTGTACATTGGACACTTCGAAATTCTAGAAATAATAGGAGTTGTAGCTTACCATTTTGAAATGCCGCCATGTATCTCCAAAGTTCATGATGTGTTCCACGTATCCGTGTTGATAAAATACATGCCTGAAAAAATGCAGGTACTCACCTATGAATAAATAAAACTAGAACCAGATTTGTCTTATTGCGTAGAGTCTATTAGAATTCTAGAAACCAGGGATAATGTTTTGTGAAACCGGATGACTCGTCTCATAACAGTTCTCTGGAGAAACCATAAAATGGAAGAGATAATGTGGGAACTAGAGGAAATTATGATTAAGAACCAACCAAATCATTTTATGAAGATATATTCTAGAAATTTCTTGGACAAATTTATTTGAAGGAGGGGAGAATATAACACCCCAATAATCAGCGGTATGCTTCTATTGGAATAATACAATAGTCTACGCTGTATGAAACTTGAAGTTCTAGCACACCACGACTAATCAAACTAGCCATTATGAATAACAATACCAGATTTTTAAAATTTTATAAATTTTATTTATCAAAATGGACTTCATTTTTTGATTCAGAATATTAAAATTATCTTAGGGTCAATTTTAAGTATTTTTCTAAAACTTTTCAATTATAGTAGAATAGTGAAAAACACGACATTATTGTTTGAAACTGAATTTTTATTTAAATAATTATTTATTTTATTTAAATTTATTTTATGTCAAAATAGATACATAATACTTATATTAGTGCAATATAATTCATTGGATTCATTTTATAATAATATTAGATGTATAAAATTTTATTGAATTTTTTAACATCTTTTACCCACCTTCTAGGAACATTGGAAAATTTGCATAAAACGTAATTTTACCGCTTCTATGAAATTAACTTCAAAAATCCGAGATACATGGTTAACATTAGTAAGTAAAATGCGGTTCAATAGGATGAACATAGTTTTTTATGAATATTAACTTTTGAATTTTATTTAGCATGGTTAAAATTAAATAGGGTAATTGAAGGTAAAAATGATTTTATAATTACCCAAAAACATGTCCTATTTCTATTTTATAAGTGTGTTATGACCAAAATCATCTGTAAGAATAAAATATGATCCTGTTTGATCCACCTGGATTACATTAAGACATTTATTATTATTTTATTTAAAGAAGTGTTAAAAGTGTTAAATTCAATGTTTTATAACTAAACCATTTTTAATATAGGGTTATACATAAGCTATACTCCACTATATATATTAATTAGAAATATAAAAAGATTTATTACATTATGGTATTGTATTTATAATTTTTAGACATTAAATATTTATGTTTATTTATGACACAATGATGATGTAGTAATTACCATATTAATGAGAGGTTAAAATAAATGATATTATAAATATTAAAATAAATTTAAATTGAGACTTTTTATGCATTCCACAGACATTCTAGGATAATATGACATGTTAGGGTTGATTAAATAATTTTTTTTGTTGAACTGATAATGTTGTTATAACATTCAAAATAACAAATTACAAAATAGTGTCAAAATTTACATAAATGAGTTTTTAAAATAAATAATATATTATTAAATGTTATAATATTTTAAAAAATATTAGATTTAAAAAAGGACCTATATAAGGTTTTATATGTCAATAATGAACCACTTGGGGTTATCTTGTCTTTTTATAGTATTTTTATTAACCATTTATTATAATAATACACAAATACATGGTAAAAGTAAAACTATTTAACTAAGAGTAAAATCTAAAAGATAATGTTACTATGGTGATGTAAACCTGTCTAAAATATATTGGTTGAGATTTGTTTGACTCATTTCCACCTTATGTTTGAAATAAATCATTTTGGAGCAAATATAGACAGAATATGATTGTATAATAAAATAATATTTAATGCTTTTCCTAAATTTATCCTCACCACTCTTATAAAAGGGTACATCCCCTTATCTAAAAATCACCCCTCCAATTCCATTTGGATCGGCCAACCCCTACTCAAATATCCTTATGACTACCCTCAATTAAACCAAGAGGCCTTACTTTGATCATAATTCAACCTGAGGAACCCTTTTGGTGAAATAAAAAAGAATCACCTGAAGAAGATGTAATAACTTAATCACCTCTTTCAAAGATATCTTCTTCTTCCACTTCCAATTTATTTTTTGTTTCCATACTAAACTAATAACTCAATTACAATATACATAATTAGTTGTTATTATAAATATGGTACAAACCCTATTCATTATTCTATCTATCCTATTAATGACAAAGTCACCATATGTGTGTACGTATGGCTTACTATCTCCACGTCATTGTGTAGTTTTTTATTCAATACTTAATTATTTGGATGGGTATAATAATTTGTATATTTTAAGAAAATAATAAATATAATATGTTAATAATTATGTATATATGATATAACATGCAATTACATATGTTTTCACCACAAATAGAATGATATTATCACTCGTTAGTACATACTGTTTAACTTCTCTATGATGCGATGAGATTTCATTTCACATCATAACCATCCAAGACTATTTTTCATTAGATGATTAATAATAATTTTTAAAAACGTAATATAATTATGGATATGAACCAATTACAACCTTTCCAAAACAAACAAGGATTATGTAACAAAAAATATAATGGAAAATGAATAAGTTAACACTCTAAATGATGATACTACTGAAATATCATTAACAATGCAATATTAGTAGATCATATATGATATCATAGTTATGTATGTCATTCTTTTATAATTTAATAAAAATTATTTCACCAAAATATAGGAGGGTAAACTTCCCTCGAATAAGAAAAAGTACAAGTTAAGGGTCAATTTTACAATCTCTTTATTTATTTAAGGTAGTTTATATGAAAGTATCTACTTGGAATTCTGTATCATTTACATTTTTGTTTCTCAAAATTTTATTTCAAAACATTTTTAATATTTCCTAGAATATGGGTTAATGAAATTTATACCCATTTTCTACTTTCTATAAAATGTATTGAAATGAATCTTTTCATCGTTTTTCAGACAAGTTACTTTATGTCATTTTCGAAGAATTAAGGTATGAATGTTTTTTAACTTATACTGCGGGTGTGACTATTTTACAGCGTTATAGAAAATTAGTAGATTCCCTTACAAGCTTATAAGAATATTTTCAAAATAAATTATTTCTTTTATAATTATGTGACTTTTAAATGATTTCAAAATTTCTCTCCAATAGTTTTGATTTCATCTATGTCTACATCCTTTGATTGATTTTACACATGTTTGATGTTGATTTATTATGATAAAATCTTCCATATGGTATTGAATGTTTTGTGATATTTTTGATAGTGGATGTGTTATTTTTATACCATTCATTGTTTATGGATAAATTATTAACATTTCTTATGCTAGTTTTAATACGAATGTTTATGTTATGTTTCAATCTTTTCATATAAGGAATGCCTTGGACTTAGTATGTGACAGGTGGAGCTCTCTATAGCTCCTAGACGCATCTGTTGGTCTCTTGAGACAAACTAGTGTCTTGGCATAAGTCCTTGACAAAATCTTATTTGTAGTCTTGGAACCAGGCCTTGAAAATGTGGTTATGATGTCCAGCATTATGCATTCCATCATTATGAAATTATCTATCGATATTACATGCGATTGTTCAAATAGTATAATATCCATGTGAATATGTAAATGGTATTATTTTAATTTTCTTTTCCATATTATGCTAAATTTAATGTTTAAAAGGATTTTGTTTTAGTCTTATATACTGTATTAAATGTTTATTATCATTTATGATAGTTTCTACTATATTTTTATCCATACTGATCATCTGATCTTACCCCTTTCCTGTGATTTCTTTTTCCCAGGATGCAACGAAGTATATTATGATTAACCTGTAGGTATAGGCTCTAGTAAATGAGTATGTTCAAAGGGGACAAAATGTTTTAGTTTTTCTATTTCATAATGTAATTTAAAACTTATGTATATATATAGTATTTCCAAGGCTGTTAAACTAATCAGTCTTTTGAGACGACATCTCTTGTGATCATGCCAATGTTATGTAATAATGCACTAACTCTAGGTATCTAGGGTTGAGGCATTACAACATTAGCATTATCACAAGATATCAAGTCCCATATGTCTTATCTATTTAGTAGCCTTAGAAGTACTAGATATATACACAACTTTTACATTACGTTATGAAATGAAAACAAAGAACATTGTGTCTCCTTTGGAAACACTCATATCCCTTATCTTATTCCCACATGTCAATAATAATATTCTTTATCTTATCCTGGGAAAAATAAAACATAATGAAGGGGTGAGCTTGGATGCTTAGTAAGGATAACAAGATAACAGAAACAATCCTAAATAAGAATAAAAATTTAAGGCGATGAATGAGACTAATACACAAGCTTTATAATCTTAAACTCCAGCATAATATGGCAAGGATAAATCAAACAATTCCATTCACATATTCACATGGATATTCTACTAGTAGAATATTTACATGTAATATCAATAGATAATTTTATAATGATAGAATGCATAATGATTGACATCATAACCCCATAGTCAAGGCCTCATGCCAAGACTACAAACATAAATTTTTCCAAGGCCTTGTTCTGAGACACTAGTTTGTCCCATTAGACCTACCTATGCCTCAAGGGGCTATAACAGGCCCTCCTGTTACTTTCTACATCCAATGCACTCTTCATATGAAATGGATTAAACATAACATAAACATTCGTATTAAAAATAACATATGAAATGTTAATAATTTAACCAAAAACCTTTAATGGTATAAAAATAGCACATCCAGAGTCATACTAATCACGAAACCATCAATAAAATATTGAATATTGTATCATAATAAATCAATTGCAAACAATCACAAAATCTAAAAAAGGATGTTGACATAGATGAAATCAATCCGAAATCTAATTGAGAGAAATATCTCCCTCTACATTGAAATCATTTAAATGTTTCAAAATTATAGAGGAATTGTTTTTGAAAATATTCATATAATCTTGTAAGGGAAGAATCAAAGGTGTTATAACTGCATAAAATAGCTGCACCTGCCTTATATGTTAAAAAACATTCTTTCCTTAATTTTTCAAAATGGACATAAAGTAACTTGTTTGGAAAAATAATAAAAGATTCCTTTAAAAACATTTTATAAAAAGTAAAACAAGGGTATAAATGACATTAAACTATATTCTAGGAAATAGTAAAAATGTTTTGAAATAAATTTTTATGAAACATGTATATTGATGCTAAATAAGGGCCAATAGATACTTACGTATAGAAAACCTCAAGTAATGAAGAGATTTTAAAATTAACCTTTACCTTGTACTTTTCCTTAGTCGAGGGTACATTTACCTCCTGTATAATGGTTACATAATTGTTATGAAATTACAAAACAACCACATACATATATATGATGTCATATATGATCCTCTAATATTGTTTAGTTAATAATATTTCAGTAGTATCATTGTTTCAGGTGTTAACTGATTTGTTTTCATTAATATATTTTGTTACAGAAGTCAGGTTTTTTATTGATAGGATGTATATGATTCATATCTAGAATTATATAAAGTTGTTATTTTTTATTCATCAAATTAAAATTATTCGTTAATGGTTACGATGGGGTATGAACTCTGATCGCATCGTGGAGATGGTAAGCCGTACGTACGTATGGGCGACAATATCATTCTATTTATGGTGAGATCATATCTAGATGGATGGTATATTATATATAAACAATCATTAACATGTTATATTTATTATTTAAATAAATTATACTCATTATTATACCCATCCAAATAATTAAGTGTTGAATAACTATGTACACCATGATGTGGAGACGGTAGGCGGTACATACAAATGTATTGTGCCTTCTTCATTCATTGGATTGATAGATTAATGAATATTGTTGTACCATATTTATAATAACATCAAATTATGTATATGTTACTATTGGTATTGTTTTGTGATGGAAACAACAAAGAAAGAGGATGTGGAAGAAGAAAATGACTTTGAAAGAGGTGATGAAATAATAACCTCTTCTTTAGGTTTTTCCTATTGATTTGAACAAAAATGCTCTATAGGATAGATTTATAAAATAAGTAAGGACTCTAAGATGAATTTAGGGTAGTCTATATTTTATTTGAGTAGGGGTTAGCCGAAAAAATGGCTTTTGAGGTGTGAATTTGAGAGAAGGGGAAGTACCAATTTACAAGAGAGGTGATATGAACTTTTGGAAAAGCGTGAAATATTAATTTATTATAAAATCATTTTCAGTTTCTAATAGCTCCAAATAAATTTACATATATTCTAAGGTTGATATTGGTCTAATTAATCTCAACCAATAAGTTATAGACAAGTTTAGGTCACCATATTAACCTTATGTTTTAGAATTATCTTTTAGTTAAATTGTTTAACATTTACCATGTCTTTTTGTATTTTTAAATTACATGGTTAATAAAAATACTATATAATTTCCATTGAAACTCAATTTGTTCAGAAATAAAATACATAACATTATCTATGTACTTTGGCTAAATCCTAGATTTTTTAGTGTTATATCATTTAATAAAATAGTATTTTTTTTGAAACTCATTTATGTCAATTATGAAACTATTTAGTATTTGGTTTTTTTGCAAGTTATAAAATCATTATTAGATCAAAAACAATATAGTTAATCAACTATAACATGTCATATTCATCTATAAAATTCGTTTTTTGCCTCAAATGTTTCAATTTAAATTTAATTTAATATTTATAACATAAATTATTTTAATCATTATTCAATAATGTAAATACTACATCATCATTGTGTCATAAATAAATTTTATTATTTAATTTATACAAATTATAAATAAAATACCATGATGTAGGATATAATTTTATATTTATAATGAATATTTATAGTTTAATTTATCTTATGTGTAACTCTATATGAAAAATGTTTTAGTTATTAAACATTGAATTTAACACATTTAACTCTTCTTTAAATAAATTATAATAAATGTCCTAATATAATACATGTGGATAAAAAGCATAATATTTTATTCCTACATTTTATTTTGATCGAGATAAAATTATCCAAAATAATTAGGACATGTGTTTGGGGAATTATAGTGCTATTTTTACCTTTAATTAGCTTATTCACTTTTAACCGAGGTAAATAAAATTAAAACTTACTATTCACCAAAAAAATTTCATCCTATTGAACAATATTTTACTTATTGATGTCAACCATGTCTCTTGGAATTTTGAAATTCAATTCACATAAGTGGTAAAATTACATTTTATGTAGATTTTTAAATATGCATAGAAGTTGGGTAAAGGACGTTAAAAAGTTTAATAAAAAATAGTATATCTAATCCTATTATAAAAGCTCTTTAATGAATTGCATTAGAATAATATAGGTTTTATGTATCTATTTTGACTTTAAAATAAATTTAAATAAAACGAATAATTATTTAAATAAAAATTTGGTATTAAACAATAATGTATTATTTTCAATATTCATCAAAAATTGAAAGTTTCAGAAAAATACAAAAAATTCACCCTAAGATAATTTGACATTTTGAATCCAAAAATTAATTCAATTTTGGAAAAAAATTATATAATTTCAAAAAGAGGGTATTACTCATTAAAAATACTTTTTAAAACGACTAGTTTGATTGGTCATGGTGTGCTAGAACACGATGTTACGTACACCACAAGCTATTTTAATATTCAAAGAGAAGCGTACGATGGAAGCCTGCGGTGTTATATTCACATGAATGTATATATTGAAATGTTGGACTTGGTAAAACTAATTGAGAGTATAAGATCATAAAATTTATATAGGATTAAATATTTATAGAAGTAACATATTTTCATTTGGTAATTCACATGAATAATTGTGTCATGAATAAGAGGAAGTTTGCCACATGTATAAGTACATTGAAGTATAATTTTGTGACTACAAATTACTATTGCCATTAATTTTTAATTATTTAATTTACTTTAAATTCCTAAAATTAGAATGTGTATTATTAAAAAAAATTTCAAAACTTATTAAAAATATTGGATCCATTTATAAAATAATTTTTGTGTGTGAGAAATTAAATCTAACATTTCCTCATTTGATGTATAAAACCACATTTAAAAGTCTATATTTTTATCCTTATGATTAATGTGTCAAATAAAATTGTCAAATTTTATATATTTTTATTAAATAAATTACATTTTTATATAAAAATAAATTTTTTTGTTATTTCAGTGAAATTAGAAGCCTATTACATCTATAAAAATATTTAATGAAAATAAAATTCCAAAACAATTGTTTTTTTGAAAAATAATTTAAATTCATAAAATTTAAAAAAATTTGTTTTATAAATCAAAATATTTATTTTTTAAAATCCATATTTTTATTCCTTAAGTAAATATTAAATCCTTAAAATTGTTTTGTTAGTATTTTTCCCATAATTTATTTTTGATATATCCATAAATTCTACAGCTTTAGTAAAAATTGAAATTATTATTATTCACCTAAAATGGATTATGTTGGAAAAATACAAAAAGATCATCTTAAGTGAATATAGTTAGTATAAATGATAAATTTAATTTATGTTAGATATTTTAAAATTCAAAAATTTTAGAATATAACTTTAAAATAAAAACATAAATATATAATGAACACCATTTTCATAGGAAAATATTTTTATAAAATATTAACTATTTTAATTGACATTTCCTATCAATAACTAATGAAATTAGTCGTTGAAATAAACATATCATAAAAAATATTTCTAATCTTAAATGGACTTAGTTTATTTAAATATCACATATAAAAGATAAATTTAAAATAAAAATACATTTTTTTAAAATAATGTTCTTAATTTTTCCAATTCATGATTAAACTAACATTCTTAATTATTTAAATTCCAAAATCAATAATTAATAGAATAAAACTAGTTAAAAAATTAATAGGTAATAATTAAAGTTGATATCATTATTAATTGTTGTTATATAACCCATCAAGACCTTCAGGTGACATTTAAGCATATGGAATTATCTTGTTTTTGTTTACAGGGGTGATTCTACTCGAATAGATCTCGTAGAAATTTTTTAGAGCTTAAAATTGTAACATATATGATTTCCCTCATTAAATAATTCTTTGTGTTTATCTGGTTATTTGTAAAGGGAATTCCATAGTGGTGTTATACCACCTTCCCAATATTGTACAAATGATCTTCATAAGGAATACTCTAACTTATTGATGCCATTTCATCTACATTAGTTTGTAATATGGTTTTCATATTTATACTGACTTACTTAAGAACCAAGTTATGAATATAATAATGAAAAAAACATTGTTGTTTTATTTTAGTTATATTTTTGTGAGTATAAAGCTATGAAAAACTAGGATTTATGGTAATCATAATTTAAAATATTAAGGTGTCACACCACAACCCCACACCTAAATAAGTTGCATTATGTTATTTTAATTATCAGAAACTGATAAAATTAATTAAGGGTATTTAAAAGATACCCATAACCAAATATATAATATCATGTGAGGAGTATACATATATATATATGGTATGAATAGGAAACATATCATTTCCCCTCCTCATGATAACTTATTTCTTTACCTTTCCATTGTAACTAGTTGATCTATTCCCTAATTTTCCTCACATGAATAATCTTTTAGTTGCCTTTTTACATTTTTTTTGGATATTAATACCACATTTTTAACAAGAATAAAATTTAATATTATTTTACTAAAAATAATTTTCACTAGATAATTCATGATATTCAATTTTTCTCTTACTTAGTGTGTTTAGAAAATCAATAATGTTTATCTTGTAAATCTTAATTCATGATATCTAGTTTTGAATAATCTTTAGATTTCTCACATCAATTATTTTCCCGTTTGGTATCTAATTTTTACAATCTCCACATTTTTTGTGGAACCCATCATCAATTCATTCCTCGGGGATTCATGCATTACTATTACCAAATGAGTTAACATGATTGATGATAAATTTTCATCAAAAGAGGTTAATGAAAAAATAAACATTAATATTTCATACTCTATGACACAATTATGTTATCTTATAGTTATTTCAGTTCAAAAAATTTAAAAATTGTCTAAAAATATGATTATATAGGATTGTTTATTTTATTTAAATAATATATATGAATAATAGTATAAACTTATCATGAACATTCTTACAACATTCTAAACTAAAAATTCATTAAAATTTGTGATAGAACCAAATCCACAAATAATGTTTTAAAAAATGAAATTTATAATTTTGGGTTTTTATTGATGTTAAAAATTCTAAATATAAAAAAACATTTCCTATACTTCTTAATGGTTCATGTGTTATTAATTATAACAATGAAAAATAAAATCCTACAAAAGCATAAATTTAACCGTTTTTGAAGTTGTTATTATGATTCGATCAATTTCGACTTGTCATTGGTCAAATGCACCATGATAGGATTCCTCTCGATATTACACACATGATCCATATATGCACAATCATTTATCATTGATTCCACAGTTCTAGAATTGGAAATCCAATAACCATATGATACACATTAGATTGCATGAGTAACACTAAATCCATCAAGAATAATAGATCGACTTGACCTTTTCCATTCCTAAAAATATCTTTCGAAGATCATGAGTGGATAATATAAGATATATTATTTGACTAATTTTTTTTGAAAAGGTTGATATACCTATTCAGGATTCTAAAATAATCTTTTATACTATTTTAATAATTTCTAAAATTTCAATTTAGCCCTTGGAATGTAATGAACATCATTTTATATTTTAACACATGTATAACTTACTAAACACGTCATAAATTTCAAAAATAGTTGATCACTCACTTGAAAAACTATAAATTGTTATGTTATAAAATAAAAATCAATAACCTTCCTTGTTCACTCCCTAAATAATTTAACGAACCTCGAATATCCTTTTTTAGTTTGAAAAATTATATTTTCTCATATAAGATTTAATGTTCACAAACAAGTGAATAAATTCATAAGTAAATAAAATCATCAGTATTATAAAGTTTAATAATAAGATAGAATTATTCTTACTTGTATTAGATCACCCTCATATGTTCACTATCCACTTCACATGGGGCTCACTTTGTCATATGCACCTATTAATTAGAATAGTGGTAAATTTTGGTTAAAAATTGTGTGTAACCCTATATGTACTTATCTTGACGGTAGAGAGTCAAACCCATAGATTAAGATAAGACTAGAATCCCATCAAATCCTTCGAATATATAATGATTTTTAGAGCTATGAATACCTCCTATGAATGTGTTCTATTTAATATAATCTATTTATCTCAAGATATCTCATAAATTAGGTTGCACGATTGTTTCATCATAGTTTTATTACTTAATATATTTCATGACCTTACTAGACACAAATACATTATTTTTTCAATTTCCATTTATTAAATTATGGTACTACTATCCAAGTCAGCCTAGGCCCATGATATATAACTTCCTCTACTCAGAAGTGTGAAATATTAACTTGACCATTCAACCAATGCCATGCCACTAATAACAGACCCAACACATGCTAACTAACCATGACTTAAAGTAATTTTTTAATCTATGCATTATAGTACAATATAATATGGTTAAAATTTATAATGATATAAATTCTGGACAACAATACACTTGTTTGTAGATTGGAACAACCAATCAATCCTAAAACATGTTCTATTCCTAATGGAGGCTAAATAACCACGATCTAATATAATCAAGATCATAAATTATAAAATTTATGAAAATAAGTCTCAAATATTCTGATCACCAACACCTATGTGTTAGAAAACACCTATTTCATTTTAGAGTGATTTTTCTAAACTATAGGATATATATTTTTATGATTATTGTCATTATATCATGAGGTTCTCATTATAGCTGCTAACTTCTATAAACAATTAATATGACACATATATAAGTATGTTACAATGTTACCATTGTTTGTAGGTGTATCAACCTTATATTGGTATTAATAAATACATTCATATATGAAACTGTATAAATGTATTGGTAAAAAACGTGTATAAACATGTTGTTTCTATGGTTCCCACTCACAACACAACCACATTAACAATAGGCGATAAATAAAAATTCTCAAGTCACTATATCACATATGTGTATCTTTATTTTTCTGAGATATATGTTATGTTACTAGGTTTTATAAATTATACTTTTTGGATAAACTACTAAACACAAATTCACCTCTTTAAGTCTAATCTCTTAATAGATGAAACATGTGAAGTGTATTCTTTTTTTTCTACTGCGAATATGATCCTCGGAATGAACCAGTACCATATTATTGTAATTGTATAGATTAATAGGGTCTCCAATTCTAGATAAAATTATATGATAAGAAACAAAAATGTACATCACAAATTTTTCCTAAGATACATCATATGCTTCTATATACATAGAATGTTATTATAACATCCCAGGTAAATAAAGAATAAGACATATTCATATTTATTAATATTTTTTAATTTAATATTAATTTTATTTTGAAGGGGTTTCTAGGTACGATAGCGTGCCCGATACACAACAATGAGTTTCTTTGAAATCTTATGTTACACGCTAATAATATAATTTCAAATGGTATTTAACATGTAGCCGTTGTACTGGCAGGAATGAATAGAAATAACTAAAATACGAATATATATGTTTTTACATTTATCCAATAAAAAATAAAGGCTTAAAATAAGAAAGGAATTCAATTTTATACATAAATACATTAATATTCACTAAAAGGTTCATTTATCTCCTTTTGATGGCGAACCCTCTTTAAATATAGTTTTGGTCACTCTTATACATTCTTTTGGACCAAATAAAATCCTTCTTTATAATTGGGACATCAAAAATTTACTTTGTGTATGTTTTTGTTATCTTCCGATAAAGTTCATTTTTATGAATAAGTGAAAAATGTTGTATTTTAATTCAAAACCTCTTTTAATCTAATTTATTTATATTATAATATTATCTTTTGAATTGGTTTTAAAGTGAAACCATAAAATATTTTTACCATTTGATTCAATGGTGGACTTTGTAATTAATTTCACTTTGAAATTCGACATAAACAAATATCAATCTTTTGATATATATTGTTTCTTAAAAACACGCTAATTGTCATGAAAGCGGGAATTAATTATTAAATTAATTAATGTGACTTATATGTTTTGAATTTTGTAAAATAGACTTCATTTTTGAATTCAGAATATCGAATATAGCTTAGATTGAATTTTTGGTAATTTTATGAAAAACTCCAATTTTTGATGAATAGTGAAACCACTAAGTGGTAATCAAGCAAACTGATTTTTCAGTTAAATGAAAGTTTACCACTAATGTGTATTGAATTTTGAAAATCTGACATACATGGTTGTCATTATTATGTAAAATGTGGTTCAATGGGATGAAAATATTTTTTTTTTGAATAGTAACTTTTTTCATTAATCGCGATTAGAGGTAATTAGTGTAGTTTAAGGTAAAAATAATGTTTTAATAGTACGATATGAGCTTGAAACATGTCCTACCCTCATTGGTTGTGTCATGGCCGAACAAGACAAACCATGGGTCAACTTGGGGACCCCATGGATCCACTTTGGTTGGGAAATGACATAAATAACGTTTTATTTAATATTTAAGTAAAAATGACACTAACATAAATTGTTTTACTAAAACAATTTTTATAATAGGTTATACTAATCATATTTTTGTCTATAAATACTCTTTGGAAAGATAAAAAGCTTTCCAACATCAGGATATGTTTTTTATAATTTTTAGACATTAAATAAATTAATTTAATTATGACATCATGATGATACAACGATGACCTCATTAATGAACAGTTTAAATAAAATGAAACGATAATATAAAATCTAAGACCTACACTTGTCCAAAAACTATTGGATGAGAATATTTCGAAGCCTTATCATCTTAGCTTCGATATATATCAATGTGGGACCTTAGAAATTCGAAAAACGTTTGAAAATAAAATAATAGTTTCATGATTTCCAAAAGTGCCCCTCCTCTCCTCTTATTAAAGGCCCCCACCTCTACCTCATTTCACAAACTCCTCAAGACTTTTTCTCGGCCATCCCCTAACCATTTACTCTCTACACATCCCTCTACTCATCCTAGAGGATTCCATTTGGGCAGAATCCTTTCAATGGAAGCCTTTAGGCTCAAATCAAAAGGAGTTACACTTTTAAAGGTAATTCATTCTCTCATGTTCAATTATTTTATTTTGCTTCTCCAACCCCCTAAACACTTTATATTTACTTCTTTTGTAACAACACCAGTATCTTAAATATACTAGGATGTTGTTATAAGATTTATTCGATCTACACTCTCACAAAACTACATCAAATGGTTAAAGAACATACGGTTTCTGTGGATGGAAAAATTTTGCCTCCCAAAACGATGATTGTTCAATACTCATTTAACACCTTCAAAGGTGGCCATTATGATGTCACTATTTTTATATATGATATATAATATATTTATTCTTTCCTTAAGCATCTGTATTTTTCATTTATAGCATACCATTATTGTTTCCATTATGGGTAAACACGATATCTTCATTTTAGGAAGTGCGGACTACCGCCCCCTGAAAGTGATTTGATTCGTTAATACCATATGTGGGATGTGTAAAGGATAAAGTTAATGATATTATATATTTTATTATACTGGAATTATAATATACTCTTATATCATTATGATTCCATTCCATAAAATACGAAATAGAAATGGAAGTAGCGTTCATGCGTACGTACGGCTTACCGTCTCCATGAACGGTGCATTTCATTTCTTACCTCTAAATGTGATGTAATATTATAAATACATGTATATGATTAATATATATGATATATATGTTATCCAAATAATTAATATCATTCTGGATATAACGATCCTTTGACCAAATTAACAACATATAAGTATAAGAAGTCTATTTTTGACTTAAGAACCAAATACCGAAAAAATGAACATTATTAACTTAAATGATTACATGATGTTCATAACATGGTATAAAAGGAATAATGAACTTGAAACAGGTTCTTAAGCAAGTAGATATTAACTCAAGTTTATTATTCAGGAGATTAAAGAACGGTCAAGTCAAGTCGGATACGAGGTATGGGACTTCGTCTCAATCTCCTTTCATTGAGGCATATTTTGTTTTATACACAACCTTCTTTTATACGGTGTATAAACCCCTTTGACTTTTACATTTATCCAAAAGGAATTTTTTTATACAAAGAGTTTTACTAAATGACAAAAGGGAATGTTTTTGTCGTACGTATGCGGCGACAACGACTTCTCCGCCGCCGTGACCGTTATTTGAGTTTCGGCTTCCTCTACAAGCCATACTTTCTTTTTAAAAGAAAAATAAATACCATGTTTTAATTTTCTTTTATTTTGGTATTGAAAATTGTTTTCCTAATGTTTTTATATCAATGTGTTGTATTGATATCTTGTGATTGAATGGTGGAAATGTTAAGTTTTCTTTATGCATGTTTTATGTGATATGATTATGTTGAGGTTTTTGGGCATTATTATGAAGACGGGTGGTTCCATGATAAAATAAGGGTGGGTGAGCCCGATATAGCTCTCCAATGCATTGGGTAACGTGAAGGAGTGAAACGTTAAGGTTTTTCCGAAGAGATTTAGGGAATATACTGTGATGGGTATTCCAAACGTAACCAAGAGGGTTACTCCCTACGTAAGAATGTTATGAATGCCTCAAGTTACCTTTATGTCTTATGATTCCTATGATTTGTTCATGATTTTATGAGGTATGTTAAAGTGCCTATGTTTTATGGGTAAAGTATGATTTCATTCTTATGTATATATGAACTCATGTTTCCTTTCCTTGTTTTTTTATATAACCCATACTGAACTTTTTATGCTCATCCCAAGTTTTTGAAATGTTTTTCACAGGTCATGGGAAAGGAACATGATAAGATGATAGTGTCAGGGAAGTGTCAAGAAAGAATCCATATTTTATTTTCAATATGTTTCCGTTGATGGGAAAAATAATACTATCTTTTATTGTAACCACTTTGTTTAAATGTGGGTTGTAATGCATGTTTTAAGATCTAATTCTCTAAAACTATAAACCTGAAAAGATCCTCAACGTGTAATCTTGTGATAACTCAAGATTATGTATGGTTTAAGGCTGGGGCCTTATAGTTGGTATCAGAGGTCGGTTTAGATAACTTTAGGAGTTAGAATTCTATGAAATTATTATCCAAAAGTTTATTTATGGTCAAATTGAAATGATATAGCATTTAAAGATTACCATGTTGCTTTATCTAAGACATGTTTGTTCAGAATGGTTTTCTACAAAGGAAATAGGGAACCAGTGCTAGGAAGGCATACAGATGGAAATAACCTTCCGAACCAGCATCCTGAGATGGTCGGAATTGGAACTGAATAGTTTGTTGCAGTAATGGAACAGTTGACTCAAGCGATAAATGGTGGTGGTATCCATGCACGAGATCAGCCAAATCAACCGCAAAGGAACATGTCAGTGGTGGAACATTTCATGAGGCAACATCCCCCATCATTCAGAGGATCATCTGACCTTGTGTTAACTGAAGGGTGGATTAAAGCACTAGAGAAGATTTTCGATGTCATGGGGTGTTCAGACAATCAAAAGGTTAGTCTTTCTATTTACCGTTTGGAGGTTGAAGCAGATCAGTGGTGGTCGATGGTTAAAAACCTCAGGGACTCTGATGAGATTGATGCTATCAACTAGGATGAATTCAAAGGTATTTTTCTTGAGAAGTATTTTCCTAAGGCTGTTCGACTTAGGATGGAAAAACAATTCCTGTAATTGAGGCAAGAGGAAGACTCAGTGCCTTCCTATGAAGAAAGGTTCACTCGATTGGCAAGGTACGCTCCAAATTTTATCCGAGACCTTGATAGTAAAATCAATTGTTTTTACTCAGGATTAAAGCTAAAATATCGAAGGGCTTTATCTTCTCGTGAGTTCAAAAGTTATGAAAAGCTTGTTCGATGTGCTGAGAAGGTAGAAATGGAGTTTGCCGATGATCAAGTGTTCTACAACAACCAGCAAAAGAAGAGACCGTGGTGGCAGGAGAAAGGAAAGAATTCTTCAAAAAAGTCTGATGGTAAGAAAATTAAGTTTCCAGTTTGTGATAATTGTGGTAAAAGTCATGCTGGGGAATGTCTTCTGAATTCTGGAAAGTGCTACCAATGTGGTAAGCTAGAACATAAGGCTCGTGATTGCACTGAAAAGGATCAAGGTGAAGGTAAGACCAAATTTGATTTATAGTTAGTGAAATGTTTTAAGTGCAATGAGATGGGTCACTATGCAAATGAGTGTCCAACAAAGATCTTGGGTGATGGGAAGCAGTTAGACTACAAGCAGAAAGGGGTGGTGAAATCCATTGCAACTACTCCAGCAGATGTCGGGCCATCAAATGAAGTTGTATCAGATACATTGTTCGTTTGTTTTCAGATTATGCCAGTGTGTTATTTGATTCGGGGTCTACACATTCTTTCATCTCTGAAAACTTTTCTAGTAAAATGGGAATACCATCTCACGAAATGACTCCTGAACTTGTGGTAAAAACACCCGGGGGAAATGTTGAGGCAAAAAGGATTTATAAGAATCTTCCTATCCTTATCTGTGGAAAGAACCTACTTGAAAACCTTATTGTTTTACCTCTAGTAGAGTTTGATGTTATCCTGAGTATGGATTGGCTCTCAATTTACCAAGCTAAGATTGATTGTAGAGCTAAAGAAGTTTCTTTTCAGAAAGACTTTCAGTTTGTGTACAAGAATGAACCGTTACTTTTGATAACATATCAAGAGGCCGAGAAACTTGTAAAAGATGTAAATGAATGTTACCTTGCACACATTGTTGAAAACAAGAGAACTGTTCAGATTAATGATGTTCTAGTGGTAAATGAGTATCCTGATGTTTTTCCTAATGAGTTTCCTGGAATAATACCGGATCGAGATGTTGAATTTACTGTTGACTTAGTTCCTGATGCTAATCCAATTTCAAAACCCCCTTATCGAATGGCTCAAATTGAAATTTTAGAGTTGAAGGAGCAATTGCAAGATTTATTAGAGAAAGGTTTCATCCGACCTAGAACATCACCATGGGGTGCTCCTGTTTTATTTGTTAAAAAGAAAGATGGTTTTATGAGACTTTACATTGATTATAGAGCCTTGAATAATATTACTATTAAGAACAAATATCCTTTTCCTCATATAGATGATTTTTTTGATCAGCTCCAGGGAGCTCAGTATTTTTCGAAGATTGACTTGAGGTTGGGGTACCATCAGTTGAAAGTAAAAGAAGGAGACATTCCGAAGACTGCTTTTCGTACTAGATATGACCATTATGAATTTGTAGTTATGCCTTTTGGGCTAACCAATGCACCTAATGTATTCATGGACTTAATGAATAGAATTTTCCATGAATTCTTGGATAAGTTTGTGGTGGTTTTCATTGATGATATTTTGGTGTTTTGTAAAAGTAAAGAGGAGCATGAAAGTCATTTAAGGGTTGTTTTGAAAACCTTAAAAGAAAAGAAACTATATGGAAAATTCATCAAGTGTGAGTTTTGGTTGCAACAAATTTCTTTCCTTGGTCACATTGTTTCTAAAGATGGGATAACCGTTGATCCTACAAAAACAAAGGTTGTTGAAGAATGGCCAAGACCCACAAATGTAACCGAGATTCGTAGTTTTCTTGGTTTGGAAGGCTATTACCAAAGGTTTGTTAGAAATTTTTCACGGTTATCTGGTCCAATGACTAAGCTAACTCGGAAGGGTGTTAAGTTTATCTGGACAAAAGAATGTGATGATTGCTTTCAGGAACTGAAAAGAAGATTGGTGAATTCTCCAGTTTTGGCACTACCTTCAGAAAGGGTGAGTTTGTCATCTACAGCGATGCTTCATTGAAAGGACTTGGTTGCGTCCTAATGCAGAATGATCAGGTAATTGCTTATGCATCACGACAGTTGAAAAATCATGAGGTAAATTACCCTACACATGACTTGGAATGAGCTGCTGTTGTTTTTGGTTTAAAAATTTGGAGGCATCATTTGAATGGAGTAAAGTGTGAAATATATACTGATCACAAAAGTTTAAAGTATATATTCACTCAGAAAGAATTGAACATGAGACAAAGGAGATGGCTAGAATTAATCAAGGATTATGATTGTACGATTCACTACCATCCGGGAAAAGAAAATAAAGTGGCTGATGCTTTGAGTCGAAAAAGTAATGCTTCATTAGCAATGTTTCATTTGGAACGTGATCCTTTGGTTAAGGATTTGATGAACTTTGGCATAGAAGTTGTTGGTGCAGGAAGATCTTCTGTTTTGTTTCAGGTATCAATGAAATCTTCTCTATCAGACAGAATCAAGCAAGTACAGAAGCAAGACAGTGAGTTGCAAAAAAAGGTAGAGCTGGTTTAGAAAGGTATGTTTCCTAAATTTAACATTGATAGTGATTGTGTTTTGAGATTTGGGAAGAGATTGTGTGCCTTGTGATTCACAGTTGAAGAGAGAGTTGTTATGTGAAGCTCATAGTTCTCCGTTTTCAGTTCATCCTGGAAGTACTAAGATGTACATAGATCTGCGGGAGTATTAATGGTGGGATGGAATGAAAAGAGATATTGCTGATTTTACTATGAAGTGTTTGACTTGTCAACAGGTTAAAGCAGAGCAGCAGTTACCGAAAGGGATTCATCAGCCTTTACCAGTGCCAGAGTGGAAATGGGAGAATATATCCATGGACTTTGTTGTGGGATTACCAAAGACATCTCGAGGTAATAATGCAATCTGGGTTATTGTTGATTGCTTGACAAAATCTACTCATTTCCTTCCTATTCGAGATACATTCTCTCTAGATCAACTTTCTCGTTTGTATCTTAAGGAGATAGTCAGGTTGCATGGAGTTCCCCTCTCCAATGTGTCTGATCGTGATCCCAGGTTCACTGCTAACTTTTGGAAAGGCCTTCAGAAGTCTTTGGGTACTAAATTAAATTTTAGTACAGCTTTTCATCCTCAATCAGATGGGCAGTCAGAACGAACAATTCAGACTTTGGAGGATATGCTACGTGCTTGTTCGATGGATTATCAGGGAAGTTAGGACCAATAGCTTTCTTTGGTAGAATTTTCTTATAACAACAATTTTCATTCCAGTATACAGATGGCTCCATTTGAGGCATTATAAGGAAAACGGTGTCGAACTCCAGATTTTTGGGATGAAGTAGGGGAAAGAAAGCTGATGGGACCAGAGTTGGTAGAAGAGATGGTATAAAAAGTTCAGTTGATTCAGAGACACATGAGAACAGCTCAGAGCAGGCAGAAAAGTTATGCGGACAACAGGAGGAAGGATATCTCTTTTGAGGTAGGTGATCATGTTTTTCTCAAAGTTTCTCCCTGGAAAAGTGTTATGCGATTTGGTAAGAAAGGAAAGCTAAGTCCAAGGTTCATTAAACCATACGAAATTCTGGAGAGAGTTGGATCTGTTGCATACCGAGTGGATTTACCTCCGAGTTTATCTCAGGTACACAATTATTTTCATGTTTCGATGTTGAGAAAGTATATTCCAGATCCATCTCATGTTTTGAGTCCAGAGGTAGTTCAGCTGGAAGAGAATCTATCTTACGAGGAACAACCGGTCCAGATTCTTGACCATAGGGAGCAGGTATTGTGGAATAAGGTGATCAATCAGGTAAAAGATTTATGGAAAAACCATATGGTTGAAGAGGCAACATGGGAATCTGAAAATGCTATGAGGGATAAATACCCCCACTTATTCGATAAGTGAATAAAATTGCAAGGACGCAATTCCCAAAAGGGGGGAAGGATGTAAAATCCCAGGTAAATAATGAATAAGACATATTCATATTTATTAATATTTTTTAATTAAATAATAATTTTATTTTTAAGGGGTTGCTAGGTACGATAGCGTTCCCGATACGCAACAATGAGTTTCATTCAAATCTTACGTTACACGCTAATAATATAATTTCAAATGGTAGTTAACACGTAGCCATTGTACTGGCAGGAATGAATAGAAATAACTAAAATACTAATATATATGTTTGTACATTTATCCAATAAAAAATGAAGGCTTAAAATAAGAAAGGAATTCAGTTTTATACATAAATACATTAATATTCACTAAAAGGTTAATTTATCGCCTTTTGATGATGAACCCTCTTTAAATATAGTTATGGTCACTCTTGTACATTCTTTTGGACCAAATAAAATCCTTCTTTATAATTGGGACATCAAAAATTTACTTTGTGTATGTTTTTGTTATTCTTCCGATAAAGTTCATTTTTATGAATAAGTGAAAAATGTTGTATTTTAATTCAAAAACTCTTTTAATCTAATTTATTAATATGATTAGATTATCTTTTGAATTGGTTTTAAAGTGAAACCATAAAATATTTTTACCATTTGATTCAATGGTGGACTTTGGAATTAATTTCACTTTAAAATTCGACATAAACAAATATCAATCTTTTGATATATATTGTTTCTTAAAAACACGCTATTTTTCATGCCAGTGGGAATTAATTATTAAATTAATTAATTTGACTTATATGTTTTGAATTTTGTAAAATAGACTTCATTTTTTAATTCAGAATATCGAATATATCTTAAAGTGAATTTTTGGTAATTTTCTGAAAAACTCCAATTTTTGATGAATAGTGAAACCACTATGTGGTAATCAAGCAAACTGATTTTTCAGTTAAATGACAGTTTACCACTAATGTGTATTGAATTTTGAAAAACCGACATACATGGTTGTAATTAGTATGTAAAATGTGGTTCAATGGGATGAAAATAATTTTTTGGTGAATAGTAACTTTTTTCATTAATCGTGATTAGAGGTAATTAGTGTAGTTTAAGGTAAAAATAATGTTTTAATAGTATGAGATGATCTTGACACATGTCCTACCCTCATTGGTTGTGTCATGGCCGACCAAGACAAGCCATGGGTCTACTTGGGGACCCCATGGAGCCACTTTGGTTGGGAAATGACATAAATAACTTTTTATTTAATATTAAAGTAAAAATGACACTAACATAAATTGTTTTACTAAAACAAATTTTTAGAAGGGGTTATACTAATCATATTTTTGTCTATAAATACTCTTTGGAAAGATAAAAATATTTCCTACATAAGTATATTTTTGTTATAATTTTTAGACATTAAATAAAGTAATTTAATTATGACATCATGATGATACAACGATGTCCTCATTAATGAACAATTTAAATAAAGTGAAATGATAATATAAAATCTAAGACCTAAACTTGTCCAAAAACTATTGTATGGGAATATTTCGAAGCCTTATCATCTTATCTTCGAAATATATCAATGTGGGACCTTATAAATTCGAAACACTTTTGAAAATAAAATAATAGTTTCATGATTTCTAAAAGTGCCCCTCCTCTCCTCTTATAAAAGGCCCCCACCTCTACCTCATTTCACACACTCCTCAAGCCATTGGCTAGGCCATCCCCTGCCCATTTACTCTCTCCACATCCATATCCTCATCCTAGTGGATTCCCTTTGGGAATAAGCCTTTCAAAGGAATCCTTTAGGCTCAAATCAAAAGGAGTTACACTTTTAAAGGTAATTCATTCTCTCATGTTCATTTGTTTTATTTTGCTTCTCTAACCCCCTAAACTCTTTTTATTTACTTCTTTTGTAACAACACCAGTATCTTCAATATACTAGTATGTTGTTATAAGATTTATTCGAGCTACACTCTCACACAACTACATCAAATGGTTAAAGAACATACGATTTCCGTGGATGGCGAAATTCTATCTCCTGAAACGATGATTGTTCAATACTCATTTAACACGTTCAAAGGTGGCCATTATGATGTCACTATTTTTTATATGATATATACTATTTTTATTCATTCCTTATGCTTCTGTATTTTTCATTTATGGCATACCATTATTGTTTAAATTATGGGCAAACACGATATCTTCATTTTAGGAAGTGCGGACTACCGCCCCTGAAAGTGATTTGATTCATTAATACCATATGTGGGATGTGTAAAGGATAAAGTTAATGATTTTATATATGTTATTATACTGGAATTATAATATACTCTTATATCATTATGATTCCATTCCATAAAATACTAAATAGAAATGGAAGTAGCGTTCATGCGTACGTACGGCTTACCGTCTCCATGAACGGTGCATTTCATTTCTTACCTCTAAATGTGATGTAATATTATAAATACATGTATATGATGAATATATATGATATATATTTTATCCAAATAATTAATATCATTCTGGATATAATGAACCTTTGACCAAATTAACAACATGTAAGTATAAGAAGTCTATTTTTGACTTAAGAACCAAATACCGACAAAATGAACATTATTAACTTAAATGATTACATGATGTTAATAACATGGTATAAAAGGAATAATGAACTTGATAAAGGATCTTAATCAAGTAGATATTAACTCATGTTTATTATTCAGGAAATTAAAGAACGGTCGGGTCAAGTCGGATACGAGGTATGGGACTTCGTCTCAATCTCCTTTCATTGAGGCATATTTTGTTTTATACACAACCTTCTTTTATACGGTGTATAAACCCCTTTGAATTTTACGTTTATCCAAAAGGAATATTTTTTATAAGAAGCGTTTTACTAAACGACAATAGGGAATGTTTTTTTCGTACGTATGCGGCGACAACGACTTCTCTGCCGCTGTGACCGTTATTTGAGTTTCGGCTTCCTCTACAAGCCATACCTTCTTTTTAAAAGAAAAATAAATACCATGTTTTAATTTTATTTTATTTTGGTATTGAAAATGGTTTTCATAATGTTTTTATATCAATGTGTTGTATTGATATCTTGTGATTGAAAGGTGGAAATGTTATGTTTCCTTTATGCATGTTTTATGTGATATGATTATGTTGAGGTTCTTGGGCATTATTATGAAGACGGGTGGTTCCGTGATAAACTAAGGGCGGGTGAGCCCGATATAGCTCTCCAATGCATTGGGTAACGCGAAGGAGTGAAACGTTAAGGTTTATCCGAAGAGATTTAGGGAATATACCGTGATGGGTATTCCAAACGTAACCAAGAGGGTTACTCCCTACGTAAGAATGTTATGAATGCCTCAAGTTACCTTTATGTCTTATGATTTCTATGATTTGTTCATGATTTTATGAGGTATGTTAAAGTGCCTATGTTTTATGGGTAATGTATGATTTCATTCTTATGTATATATGAACTCATGTTTCCTTTCCTTGTTTTTTTATATAACCCATACTGAGATTTTTATGCTCATCCCAAGTTTTTGAAATGTTTTTCACAGGTCACGGGAAAGGTACATGATAAGATGATAGTGTCAAGGAAGTGTCAAGAAAGAATCCATGTTTTATTTTCAATATGTTTCCGTTGATGGGAAAAAGAATACTATCTTTTATTGTAACCACTTTGTTTAAATGTGGGTTGTAATGCATGTTTTAAGATCTAATTCTCTAAAACTCTAAACCTGAAAAGATCCTCAACGTGTAATCTTGTGATAACTCAAGATTATGTAAGGTTTAAGTCTGGGGCCTTATAGTTATATATAATTGAAAACCGTGGGATACTTGGATCTGTTTCAACTCAGAATACTACAATTAATGAAAAGTAATTAGACTGACTATGATGTGATTTTATTATGGTTAGTCAAGAATAAAACATTATTGAATCCCACCCCAACTGGCTCCTCTTATCCCTCACACACTAGTTGAATATCCTTTCTAAATAACTAAAAATTTAGGATAGTTATAATAGTATCCCAATAAATCTCTATAGAATTTTCTTGATATCTTCCCAAAATGAATAACGAAAAATAAACATCAATCCCTATACATTTCATGAAACCCACGATAGAACCCACTAATGAATCTTAAAGGAATATACTCATCCTTAGAATCTATTACTGTGTTGGTGTACACATATTCTTGGATATATTTGTTTCCTGTGAATATTTCTACAATCCACTCATGCATTATTCCATATTTTAACATTTTTGTAACCTATCAATATATTTAATCTGACATTGCCCAATAATCCAATGAGATATATCTTAATAGATCTTGATCCATCAAATAAATGTTACTCCACCAATATCTTTCTTGGTGAATCATTCATTTATCCATTTTCATTGATTGTAAGACTCATACTTTATTATCCATTAATAATATTTCATCAACATATAATACTAGGAAGATTTTGGAACTTCAACTATCATACATATCATCACATGGTTTATTATCATTCATAATGAAGCCAAGTACTCAAATGGACAAGTCAAAAAGAATATACCATTGTTGTGATTACTAATTCAATCGATAAACGAACCTCGATATCTTCCACACATTATTGGTACTATTTGACATAGTAAACCCTTTTGGTTTTGTCATATGTACATCATCTACTAAAATAACAATTAGAATATTAGTCTTGACATCCATTTTTAAAATTTCATATTCGTGAAAGGTTTCTATTAATAGTAATATTTTGATCGATTTTTTCATAGTTATTAGTAAGAATGTATCATCATAGTTAATTCCATGAAATTTCTAGAAACCCTTTTCGGTTACCCGTTTCTTATATGTTCCCACTTGAACATCCATGTCTAGAGTTTTTCTATGTAACAATTTATACCCAACATGTTTTATATCATCTGGTGGACCAACCAAAATAAAAACAATATTTTGTTACATTGACTTCACTTTAGAACACATGGATTCATTTTATTTAGTAGTATCATTTCTATATATTACTTCCTTGTAGGTCATAAGTTCAATATTCTCTAGGAGTAATGTGTAACCAAATAGGGTGACATGAAAACCACATCTTACTAGTTCTACAAATTATATAGTAATATAACATTGTACTTGTGTATCGAGAACATCCTTTTATCCCATTATATATTGTAGATATTATTATCCAACCAAATCGTGTTTATCTAAAGCATTAATATCATCAATTTCAATCACGGTCACACTATATCCATTAGAATGTTTCTCCCATTCTAGAAATGTATCATGTCATGCATCGACCACTTGTTTATATTAAGGGTTATATATTTAATAACCTTTAGCATCTTTATCATATTCTATGAACATGAAATTCCTTCTCCTAGGTTAAAATTTGTCAGTAGGTATCATATTGAAAAAAATATAGCTTCCCCATACATGTACATGTGAAAGAATACATTTATTTCTTTAATAAACCTCATATAGAATCCCATATTCTTCTTTATTTGGAACTCAATTTAGTTAATATGCTGCAGTCTATAGTTAATATTCCCAAAAGTAAAATGGTAGAGTTTCATGACTCATCATCGATTAGAACCTATCAATAACGGGATGATACCTCCTTATACTAACACCATTCAGATAAGTTTTATAAGGAGTAGTCTGCTGCGAAATTATCCCACACTCTATTAAATGATCAATGAATGTTTTGTTAAGATATTCACCCCATGGTATGGGAGGATTTTCATAATATTCATACAAATTTAATTCTAAACTTCATTCATAAATTTGTTAAATATGATAAGGGAATCTAGAATAGTCCTCATTAAGATAATATATTCATATCTATAATAGTCAACTATAAAAGTATTGAAGTAAGGAAATCAACCACATTCATGTTCTAGAAAAGGACAACATACATATTTATGAACCAATTCCAATGGTTTATTGGTTCATTCCCTTTTAAAAATGAAAGGTGGTTTGGTCATTTTATCATATAAACAAACATGGAATGCATCCAAGATTTTTAAATCAATAGAGCCTAAATATACGTCATTTTTTACATTGTTAAACACTTCTTTTTTTAATGGTCTATCCTAATGTTCCCTAGGATAGAAGGAAATGAGTTATTATCACTATTTTTTTTATTTTCAATACTGAATTTTATAGTTCATTTATATACATCCCATTGATAAGATGTTATAATCCATATAAATTTTTATCATCATAAAAAAGGAAAAATTTCTTTCCAAAACTGAAATAAAATCCCATAGTCTCTAAATTTAGCACTAAGGTTTTTTTGTAGGTAACATATGGTACAAAATGAAAATTACTTAATAAAATGACCATCCCACTACGAAATTTAATATGATAATCTTTTATATAAAACAATTTTATAAATGTAACATTATTCACATTTTTCAATTATTATTAATCTATATGGTTCCCATATCAAAATAAAAATGTCTAAGGCACATGCATTAAAAAATACCCAAATTCTTGAAATAGATATATTTCATTCAATGACGAATATACATGAAGTATAAGAGTCAGATTTCTTCTCTTTCCCATATGTGCAATTCATCTTCCAATGGCATTTCATGAAACATGTATATCAGACTACCTCCAACTCATTACTCTCCCAATAAATCATTGGATTCGTGAAAGGGAGGGGCACTGGTGTCTTTGAATTATACATATCCCTTCACACTTTATCCTTTACATTATTCATTTTTTCTATATTCAGAATGAATATTTTTAATTCATCATATCCTTTTCATCTTTTTCAAATAAATCTAAAAATAATGGGAGTGGATTATTCAAATTATTCATTTTATAAATAACAATGAAAATTTAGAGAATATTTGGAAAGGGAGAAATAATGAGATGATTTTATATATCATTGTTCTATTTGAACACAAGGGACACATTTTATTCAATGTAAATTATTATATTGAGTACATGTAGTCCTACATGATTTCATTTTATCATCATAAATATTTATTGAGAACTCTATATGTGATATCAATCTTTCTAATGCTGCAATTTGTATAACTCTTGGATATTAGATAGAATATGGAGATCATATTTTTCCTCATGGATTTTAATCATCCCACTATACATAGATGATAACATGAAACATTTTACATGTAACACATCATCTATTTTCTTCTTGTATTTATCTTTTTCCTATGTTCTTTCTCAATGAAGAGGATCATCATGTTGTGGTCATTATAGCACATCAGGTTTCCTCTCAGGGTATTTTAAAATGTGAAAATACAAGTACCACTTCTAAATGTTATGGGTAGTAAGGATATTCAATTTTTTCAATATGAAATCATGATTATTTATTACATAACTCTCCATTACATAGTTTAATCAAAAGATCTTTTAATGTTTTATTTCATGGATGTAAGAACATAATACATGAAAACCTAATACATTCTTCTAAATAAAAATGTTATAAATACTCACGGGTGAACCCTAATATAATTTTACTGCATCCCATAATGTGGGTACATAAATCAAATGAAGGGGGTGAGCATGAGGCCAAGAATGTGAATAATAAATGGAAACATTTAGCATGTAATCATGTGTAATATATATAAGATCATGATGATTAAAAATTTAACATGAAAAAGATATAACGAGGCATATTTTATTAAAATTGAACATGAACCATAACATGTATATATTAATATAACATTTATATAATACATTCATATGAATATCACTATGTTTTATAACTAAGGTTTCATAAATGAAAAATTACAATGTTCATTCAACAAGGTATCGTAATGAAATGTCATCTCTAGAGATTAAATTTGTTATAATATAAATTATAGTGCTATTAGCGTGAACCATAAATATGTATTAATTTCATGTGATCCACATAGAACATAAAAAATCATTTCATTAATAACACATGTAAAATAAAAAATGCGTTTCTTATTTATATCATGAAACACCAAAGATCTTGAAGATAGGTTCGTTTTTTCATTTTTAACACATTAAATGAATTTTGGGTTTCTTATATATAAATAAATTAATAAAAATTCATTTTTAATTATATTTTAACTCCCGTTAAAAATCATATAGGATTGGGTTTTCAAATGAAACAGGAATAGTGAATTTCTCATGTAAATGATGGAAATTTTGGAAGTAAACTCGGTAGCATAATGGGTGTAAATCATGGTTTTAGAAAAAAGTAAAATGATAGGGTAAAAGGTTCTCACATTAATTATATAATATTATTTGTAACACCCAATTCTTCCTCGATACGCTTCTCATTAAATAATACAATATCTTGCATTGTACGCAACTTCGAGTTCTAGCACACCACGACCAATCAAACTAACCATTATGAATAGTAATACCCAATTTTTTTAATATTATATACTTTATTTATAAAAATGGGCTTAATTTTGGATTTATAATATCAAAATTATCTTAAAGTGAATTTTTGGTATTTTTCTGAAAACATTCAATTTTTGATGAATAGTGAAAAACACCGCGTTATTGTTTAAAAACAACTTTTTATTTAAATACTTATTTATTTTATTTAAATTCATTTTAAGTAAAAATAGATATATAATACCTATATTAGTTGTATATAATTATTTGGAGTCATTTTAATATAATATTAGATGAATAAAATTTTATTAAACTTTTTAACGTATTTTACCCACCTTCTAGGTACATTTGCAAATTTGCATAAAACATAATTTTACCACTATTGTGAATTGATTTTCAAAAATCCAAGAGACACAGTTAAAATCATTATGTAAATTTGGTTAAATAAGATGAAATTTTCTTTTGGTGAATTGTAACTTTTGAATTTTATTTACCTCAGTTAAAAGAAAATAGGGTAATTAAAGTTAAAAATGATATTATAATTACCCTAATACATGTCTTAATTTTTTTGAATAATTGTTTTGCGACAAAAATAAAACATAGTAATAAAATTTGTTCCTATTTGATCAACTTGGATTCGATTAAGACATTTATTTTTATTTTATTTAAAGAAGTGTTAAATGTGTTAAATTGAATGTTTAATAACTAAAACATTTTTAATATAGGGTTATACATAAGATAAATTCGACTATAAATATTCATTAGAATGATAAAATGCTTTACAACATTATGGTATTTTATTTTTAGTTTTTAAAAATTAAATATTTAAATTTATTTTTGACACAATGATGATGTAGTAATTACCTTATTAAGGAGAGGTTAGAATAATTTATATTATAAATATTAAAATAAATGTAAATGGAGGATTTTGATTCATTTAATGAAGATTATTGGTTAATATGATATGTAAGGGTTAATTTTACAATATCTTTATTTATCTGAGTTTTTTCATATGTTAGTATCTACTGTGACTTTTTTATTATCCACATCCAGGTTTCTTAAAAATGTATTTCAGAACATTTTTACTATTTCCTAGAATATGGGTTAATGTCACTTATACCCTTGTTTGAATTTCTATAAAATGTATTGAAAGGAATCATTCTGTCATTTTCCAAACAAGGTACTTGATGGACTTTTTTAGAAATTAAGGCAAGAATGTTTTTTAACATATATACGAGGTGCAACTATTTTCTGCCATTATAACACCTTCAAAACTTCCCTTACTAGCTTATATGAATATTTTCAAAATAAATGTTCTCTTTTATAATGACATGAATTTTAAATGATTTCAAAATTTCCCACAAATATTTTTTATTTTATCTAGTTCTAAATACTTTGATGGATTTTATAGTTGTTTTAAGGAAATTTATTATGATACAATCTTCCATATTGTATTGATGGTTTTGTGATATGTTTGACTATGGATGTGTTATGTTTATATCATTCATAGTTTTTGGTTAAAGTATTAAATTTTTTATTCTAGTTTTAATATGAATGTTTATGTTATGTTTCAATATTTTTATATAAGGAATTCACTGGACTTAGTAAGTCACAGGTAGAGCCTGCTATAGCTCGTCAATGCATGGGTAGGTCTCATGAGTCAAACTAGTGTCTTGGTACAAGGCTTTGACAAAATCTTATTTTTAGTCTTGGTATCAGGCATTAAATATGTGGTTATGATTTCCGACTTTTGGAATTCCATCATTAGGAAATAATTTATTGATATTACATGTGATTATTCGACTAGTAGAATATGCATGTGAATAAGAAAATGACACTATTTGAATTATATTTTCCATATTTTACTGATGTTTAATTTTAAAAGGCTTTTATTTATTATATATTGCCTTAAATGTTTATTAACATTTATGATAGTTTCTTCTATATTGGTTTCCTTACTGAGAATCTGATCTCACCCCTTTATTATGTTTTCTTTTTCCCAAGATGTGAAGATGTATATCATGATTAACCTGTGGGAATAGGATAAGGGATATGAGTGTGTTCAAAGGGGACACACTGTTGTTGTTTTTCGATTTCATAATATAATATAAAACTTATGTATATATCTAGTATTTCCAAGGCTACTAAAATAATCAGTCTTCCAAGACATTATCTCTTGTGATCATGATAATGTTATGTAATAATGCACCGACTCTTAGTAAGTAGGGTCGGGGAATTACAATTGGTATCATAGGAAACTTAGTACAATCCTTGGAAACTAGAATATGAAGAACTCTAATTAGAGAACATTACCCTATGGCAGAATTTGAGGATTAGTATAGAAGAACTTTATATAATTATGTTAATGTTGAGATTTTGTGTATTTTCTAAGCAATACATCCCTCTCTAGATATGAGTAGGTAGAGACAACTCTGGCATAGATGTACATTGGACTGAAAACTCCAAAAAGGAGTTCCAAGCATAACCCTGGGTATCCTGGTACCCGACAATGGGTCTTGATGCACTCTTGGTTAAGGAACTCCAGGGGGATATGCTTAGGATAATTTACATATTCATTAGAAACCATTATGAAGGATTTATGTGTATATACCACCTCAAAGAAAACATTTTTTATGATTATTGACTATATAAAGAAACATTTTAATTTATGTTAGGTATTTTACTTGTTTTAAATTATTTATTGTGATTCATAAACTAATATATTGAAATCCATTATTCAGAAATGGTGCCTAGTGGAAGGAATGGAATCCATATCAATACACACAATCAATGGAGGGATTACCCTCTTACTCAAGATAATTATAGTGGTGCTGGTGATGCAACCGGTTCTGAAAAACTTTTAACCATACTATGAAAACTCCCTCATGTTATGAATAATATCCATACCCATATGGACCACACTAATCTACAATGAGAATGATCCATGTTAGGCCTCTTCATGAGACAACAACCACCAACATTCAATGGGACTAAAAATAAATTTGTAGTTGAGTAATAGATAAGTAACTTAGAGAAAATGTTTCATGATTTGAGGGTCAGCGAAAGGGAGAAAGTTGTCATCATAGTTTATCGCAACATAGGAGATGTAGATCGATGGAGGTCAATAATTCTAAACACAAGGGAAGATGAAGTAGTATCAAATATTTAATAGAGGGAGTTTAAAGAACTTTTCATAAAAAAAATACTTTCCTCGTGACTATTGAGCGGATATGGAAAGACAATTTATGATACTGAGGGAAAGGAGGATGAAAATGTCAATGTGTATGAGGATAAAATTACAAGGTTACCAAGGAATGCAGTAGATTATATACATAACATAAGGAGTAATATTGATAGATCCATTGATGGGTTAAAACCATTTCTCCATCAAGCATTATCCTAACAATCCTTCTCGTCATATGAAGATATTTTTTCATGTGCTATCAAGAATGAAAAGGAATTCTCCATGTCTTAAGACTTTAAAAAAAAGAAATAGAAGAAGATATCTGATGAACACTCTGGAAATATAAATAAAGCGACGAAGGGAAAAGTTGAATTTCTATCAGGCAGTAAATGTGCGAAGAAAGACCTCAGTACATGCCTGAAGGGAATGTGAGTCTATTACTAGTGTGGTGAAAAATACCACCAAGCTCATGATTGTGAGAGAAAAAACTGGATATCCATATTGAATGATAAAATTCTAGAGAAATGAGGAATTATGAATATAAATTTCCTAAGAACTAAGGAAACATACCTCAGAAAAGGCCAAGGGGGAAAGGCCAAGCTTATTCAATCACAACATCTGAGGTTGATGCTCCGAATAAAGTGGTGGCAGGTAATTTAATGGGTTCTTCAAATATATCAAATTCTTTATTACATTCTAGATCATCACATTATTTCATATCTTCAAATTTTTCAATGAAAATTAGATATTTCAAATTTTATTTAACAAGGGAGTTTTCAGTCAAAATACATAAGGTAAGTATCATTGCAAAAAATGATATTTGAATCCGTTCCCATTAGGTCTTATAAATGTGCTTTATCTGCTGATCTCACCATCATAACCATAATTGAAATCGATATAATCCTTGGTATGTATTGTTTTTCAGACCATGATACTAAAATTTATTTTAAGAAAAAGGAGGTTAAAATTTTCAATAATGATAAGGATTACCTTATCTTTAGAGGAGAAACATCACCATCTGATTCTTATCTCGCTCCACCCCCACCAGCTCTAATAAATAAAATTATTGGGGAGGAAGAGAGTGAAATAACAATGGGTGAGGAAAGGAATGTTCAAATTGATGATATACCTACTGTGAAAGAATATGTTGATGTGATTCAAAAATATTTACCTAGACATCCTCCAAAAATAAAAACTGAATTGTCCATTTACTTAATTCCTAGTTCAGGGCCCATATCAAAGACCCCTTATAGAATGGACACTATAAAATTAGTGGAACTAAATAAAAAACTAGAGGAATTGAGTAATAAATGATCTATTCTCCCTAGTGATTCTTATTGGGGAGCCCCTGTTTTTTTGGTAAGAAGAATGATAGATCTATGAGGCCATGCATTGACTATAGGGTGATAAATGATATAAAAATTAAAACAAGTTTACCCTACCTTTCATTAATTATTTATTTGATCTACATAATAGAGATCAATATTTTTCAAATATTATCCTTTGATCTGGATATCATCAGTTGTGTGTGAAGAAGGACGACATTATGAAGACATCATTTCATACTAGGTATTGGGCATTACGAGTTTACAGTAAAGTCTTCTATACTAACTAATGTACCCTCTATCTTTCTGGATATAATGAATAGAGTTTTTAAGGAATATCTTGATGAATTTTTAGTGTCATTTATTTATGAGATCTTGGTATTCTAGAAAAAGCTACAAAGATATTGAAAATCACTTCACACTATTCTATAG
This sequence comes from Viscum album, assembly GCA_963277665.1. Classification (NCBI taxonomy): domain Eukaryota; kingdom Viridiplantae; phylum Streptophyta; class Magnoliopsida; order Santalales; family Viscaceae; genus Viscum; species Viscum album. Next base: position 1,178,791,184 of record OY728134.1, on the reverse strand, counting down.
ACTCATAGAAGAAAGGAATTATATTAGAAGATTAGGAAGTGTGAATTCCGGCTTGAGGAGATTTATTTTCATGTCCATATTATCCCTATGGATGGAATCTCTGTTGATCCTTCTCAGACTAGAGCACTACAAGAATGGCCAGCACTGACGAGTATGACTGAAGTATGTAGTTTTATTGGTTTAGTAGGTTATTATCAGTGTTTCGTCAAGATTTTTTCCGATTGGCTAACCCATTATCCAAGCTCACATGTAAAGGGGTTTATTTTGTTTGGAAAAAATATTATGATAAATGTTTTTAATAATTTAACAGAAGATCAGCCAGAGATCATATATTGAATCTACCATCGGGGAATGATGGGTTGAAATTTTTAGTAATGCTTCAAATAAAGGACTTGGTAGTGTCCTTATGCATAATGAAAATGTTATTTCCTATACATCAAGACAGCTAAAACATCATGAATAAAACAATCCCACTGATGATCTTGAGTTAGCAGGAGTAATCATTTCTTTGAAGATATGAAGACACTATATCTATGGTAAACAAATATGTGATATATACCGATGAAAAGATTTTGAAGTATATTTTCACAGAGAAATATATCAACATGAGGAAAAGAATATGTCTTAAACTACTCAAAGATTATGATTTTAAAATATACTACCAGTTAGAGATTTAAAATAGGGTGAAATATTCTTTGAGTAGAAATGATCATGGAGTTTTGAACAAATGAGAGTTGAAAGGGATTCTATGTTCATGAATCTAACAAAGATGGATATAGGAATAATCATGTAAGGTGAAATATAGATAATTTTTCAAATGGTTTCCAAATCATCTTAAATGAAAAGAGTAAAATGTTCTCAGGTTAGTGACGAGTTGTTTCAAATTAAAATTAAATCTGTGAATGATGGTAGATTGATCGACTTCGTATATGAAGATGGGATTTTGATATTTGGGAAGAGAATTTGTGTTCTCGATATACGAGATCTAATAAGGGAATTGTTGGATGATTCTCATAGCCCCAATTTCTCTATAAACCTAGATAACACTAAGATGTATAGTGATTTGAAGGAACATTTTTGGTGGGACAACATAAAAAGGGAGATTGCTGATTATGTGTCAAGATGTATGGTTTTTGAATAGGTGAAGGCTGGAAAGCAACGTCCTAGAGGTGTCACACAACCTCTTCTCATACCTGAGTGGGGATGAGACTATATTACACTATGTTTTTTCATGGGGCTATCAAATACTCCTATAATTTATGATTTCAAATGGGTCATTGCTGATCACCTTACCATGTCAGCATATTTTCTTACCATAAGGGAAGATTTAACACGTGAACATTTAGAATGACTATATATTAATGAAGTTGTAAGACTTCATGGCATTACCATATTGATTGTTTCTGACCATGATCCCCATTTTACATCAAGATTCTGGAAAAGTATTCAGTAGGCCCTTGGTACAGAACTTCATTTGAGCACTATCGACCACCCTCAAACAGATGGACAATCAGAATGGTCTATTCAAACCTTATATGTCATGTTGAGATCTTTATCACTTGACTTTTATGATATTTGGGATCAGTATTTATTCTAGTAGTATTTTATTATAACAATAGCTTCCATTCAAGTATTTATATAGACCCATATAAAGCGTTGTATGGAAATAGATGTCAGACACCAAATTTTTGGGATGATGTTGGTGAAAGAAAACTTTAAGTCCAAGAACATGTTGAGGAAAGAATGGAATATGTAAAGATTATCCAAACACACATCAAAGAAACTCAATGTAGGCGAAAGACCTACGCCCATAATTGAAGGATGGATTTTGAATTTCAAGTAGGTGATCATGTTTTCTTGTAGGTATTCTCATGTAAGGGTGTTATACGATTCAGTAAGAAGGGTAAATTTAGTCCAAGGTACATCAGACCTTTCAAAATTCTAGAACAAATTGGAGTTTTAGCTTACCATTTGGAAATGACTCCAAGTGTCTCCAAAGTTCCTGATGTGTTCCACATATCATAGCTGAGAAAATACAAGCCTGACCGAACACATGTACTCACCTATAACGAAATATAACTATAATTTGATCAATAATATTATGAAGAGCCTATCTGAATTATTGAAACCATAGAATAAATGTTGAGAAACCAGACGACTTTTCTAGTGAAAGTTCTTCAGGGAAACCATAAAATGGAAGAGGGAATGTGGGAACCCAAGGAACATATGATGAATAAACACCTAAATCATTTTATGCAGATTCTAGAAATGTATATAATGAAATTATTTGACGGAGGGGAGAATTTAACATCATAAGATTCCATGGTACACTTCTTTTTGGATAATACAATAGCTTGCGCTGTATGCAACTTCGAGTTCTAGCACACCATAACCAATCAAACAAGCCGTTATGAATATTAATACGCACTGTTTGAAATTTGATAAATTCTATTTATTAATATGGAATTCATTATTTATTGGGAATATCAAATTTATCTTATGGTGAATTTTTGGTATTTCTTATGAAAACTTTCAATTTTTTATGAATAGTGAAAAACACTGAGTTATTGTTTAAGGCCAGCTTTTAATTTAAATAATTACATATTTTATTTGAATTTTTTTAATTAAAAATATATACATAATACCTTTATCAGTTAAATATAATTTATTGAAGTAAATTTACCATTAGATTAGATGTATAAAATTTTAATGAACTTTATAACATCTTTTACCCACCTTCTAGGAACATTTTCAAATTTGCATAAAACATAATTTTACCTCTACTGTGAAATGAATTTGAAAAACTTGAGATACATGAATGACATAATTAAGTGAAATTTGGTTGAATAGGTTAAAAATAATATTTTTTGAATAGTATCTTTTGAATTATAATTATCACGGTGAAAAGTAAATAGGGTAATTAAAGGTAAAAAATGAAATTATAATAACCCTAACAAATGTCTTAATCCTATTGGATTGGTGTTTTTTGACCAAAATAAACCATAGGAATAAAATATTATCCTCTTTGATCCACCTGGATTAGATTAGGACATTAATTATTATATTATTTAAAGAAGAGTTGAAAGTTTTAAATTCAAAGTTTAATAAAAAATAATTTTTAATATATCATTATACATCAGATAAATTCAACAATAAATATTATTTATAATGATAAAATTATTTCCTACATAATGGTTTTTTATTTATAATTTTTAGACATTATATAATTAAATTAATTTTTTATACAATGATGATAGAGTAATTACCTTATTAATTAGAGGTTAAAATAATTGATATTATAAATATTAAAATAAATGTTAATTGATACTTTTGATGCATTCCAGGAATTTTCTAGGTTAATATGACATTTAAGGGTTAATTTTAAAATCTCTTTATTTATCTGAGGTTGTTTGTACATATGTATCTACTAGGACTTCATTATCATCCATATCTGTGTTTCATAAAAAGGTATCTCAAAACATTTTTTCTATTTCATATAATATGGAATAAAGTCATTTATACCTTTATCTGACTTTTTATAAATATTTTTGAAAGGAATATTTCTGTAGTTTTCCAAACATGGTACTTTAGGCCCTTTTCACAAAATTTAGTTATTAATATTTTTTATCTTATATGGTGGGTGTGACTATTTTCCTCCCTTATAACACCTTCGAAGCATCACTTATATGATTATATGAATATTTTCAAAATGAATGTTTTCTTTTATAATTATGTGAATTTTAAATAATTTCAAAATTCTTCTGAAATAGTTTTGATTTCATCTCTGTCAACATCCTTTGATGGATTTTACACTTATTTGAAGTTGATTTATAATGATACAATCGTCCATATTGTATTGAAGTGTTTATGATATGTTTGACTGTGGATGTGTTATTTTTATACCATTCATGGTTTATGGTTAAATTATTAACATTTCATATGCTAGTTTTAATATGAATGGTCATGTTATGTTTCAATATGTTCATATAAGGAATGCATTGGACTTATTAACTGATAGGTGGAGCCTGCTATAACTCCTCGATGCATTGGTAGGTCTCATGAGACAAATTAGTATCTTGGCATAAGGCCATGACAAAATCTTTTTTGTAGTCTTGGAACAAGGCCATGACTATCTTGTTATGATTTTTGATATTATGCATTCCTTCATTAGGAAATTAGCTATTGATATTACATGTGACTATTCGACTAGTAGAATATCCATGTGAATAAGTAAATGGAATTATTTGACTTATCTTTCCCATATTATGCTGAAGTTTAAGTTTAAAAGGATTTTGTTTTAGACTTAAACATTCCCTTAAATGTTTATTCTCATTTATGATTATTTTTTTCTATATTGTTATCCTTACTGAGCATCTCCTCTCCCACTTTCTTATGTTTTCTTTTTCCAGGATTCGAAGAAGTATATTACGATAAACCTGTAAGAATAGGATATTGGATATGAGTATGTTCAAAAAGGACACAATGTTGTTGTATTTCAATTTCATAATGTAATGGAAAACTTATGTATGTATGTATTACTTCCAAGGATACTAAACTAATCATTATTTTGAGACTTGATATATTGTGATCATGCCAATGTTTTATAATAATTCACCGACTCTGGGTAATGAGGGTCCGGGAGTTACATTATTATTTTAATTTGTTATTGTATAGGGGATGAAATAATTTATTTGGAAATTATAATACATACCATAAGAAAACAATGCAAAAGAGATGTTGACATTTCTATTACCTTGAAGATTTGTAACTAAAACATGAGGATGACACCATAGGGGGATTAAAGACAATTTAGGGGGATTACATGGGATGATAAACCCCAATAAATACATTTTTGGTGGATTTATAATGAATAGAAATACATAAAAGGGTTGGTATTATTAAAAATATTAAAAAAATTATTTAATAATTTTTTGATATTGGTCTCTGAAAACTAGGTGGTGAAAAATAAAAAAAATTGCATACCCATGTTCTTTCTCATTGTTTTGGTTGTTTTTCTTTTACTTTTTAATATTTTAGTCCAACAGAAAACCAAATCTCATTTTTTTTAAATTGTTTTTGGTTTGAATAAGTAATGATTCCAAAAACTAACTTTTATAAAAATAAATTATTTTTTAGCTTTGGAAAGTTGAAAATAGTTTTAGAAATTGGTGAAATCTATTAAAACAATTAATATTAAAAAAATAAAATAATTTATATAGTGGATTGTGGTTAATTATTTATTACATCATTATGAAATAAACATAATGTAATAAATTATTTTAAAAACCTAAAACTATATTTTTTTACTGTTCACTAAAAAATAATTTATTTTGGAATATTTTCATAAATTCACCATAACCCAATTATGATGATGATATTTCCAACATGATGTTTGTGGTATCATGAAACATATCTATATATTATAATTTGAAATTTTTAAAAATAAAAATCCTTATTTATTTAAAAATATCAACTTTTAAGGCATAATTAAATTTATAAAACTTATAAAAATATTTCTTGAGCCAATATATAATTATTTTATCATTTATGTTTTTATAAAAGTGTTTTAAGACAATAATTTAATATAAAATATTATTTAGAATACCTGAATATTTTCATAATGTAGTATATGTGTTCTATAAAAATATTATGTTTTTCATGTTTCATGAAATTAAATTATGAAATTGAACTCAATAATTTAAATATTTTATTAATAAAAACAATTATTTATAGGATTTTATGGAATTAAGATTATATGTATACAATGTAAATTAATCATTATTTATGTAATTTATGGACTTGTTACATATTATTAAACCCACATAATCATTAATGGTAAGGTGTCTCATGGTGTTAGTTTTGTGGGGTGGCTCGACTGACCTAGACTGAATGGTAGTCTCTAATAAAATGGACATTCCCTACCAGATATTTCTATCTAGAATCTCTAATAGAATCTAAGCTTGGGATTCTTCAAGGAAAAACCATAGTGATGATACATCCCTACCATTTTATTTCAAATGGGCTTCAAACGACATGAATCTACTGGTTGAGGCCATTGATTATCCTTTTCTTATCTATTATCCTTTGTAATTACAGCTTATAAACAATAATTACAACAAAAAAGTTATAAACCAATGGATTAGTTTCTAACAGTTATATTGAACAACTGTCATATTGATCGACTATCATTTTCATCAATGGTCATGTTTGACCAATGGTCATATAATGGTCAAATCCCCATAGTCACATTTTCCTATAAACCCTCAAAACACCATGTCATTATTTTGCTCAAAATTAACTAAAATTTAACCCTAAAGTGACATTTTTAATTCATAATATTTTTATTATTTCACTAATAATATTAATTATTTCTATAGAATTTATAGTGTGTGTGATGATTCAAGTATACATGGGTGATCTTTATTATCCCACTTTAGCCATTTTATTTTATATTTGTTGTCGAGTTGTAATTTGTGGCATTTTAATTGGTTTGATATTATAAAAATGTAATGGTCATAGTTAATGAGATAAATGTATGTTGGTTTCTTATATTTTTTAATGTATAATATTATATGAAAAAATTATTCCTGATAAATACGTCATTTAAAAAATTCATGGAAATTACATTTCCCACCTCCAGAGATTTTGTCCCAAAAATACCAACTAATTTCGCATTTTATAAATGGTGAGAGTACAATAATATCATTTTATCCTTTGATTCTGATGTTGCATCATTATATTTTCGGTTCCTTCAAAAAACAATTGATGAGGTGGGTATTCATGTTGTGTAGAATATTTTATTTATGGTATAATATCTCTACTAGCATCTTCTTATACAATATTTCATCTTCTATTAATACCATCTTCTTATTCGGTTTCATTGAGGGGTCTGGAATGAACATTCATTAGGAAGATATATAGAATACATCATGAACATGAGAATTTTTTTGTTAAAGTGATAGTCAATAAGAAACATATCTTATGTGGTGAAGGATCTAATAGCAGTAAATATAACTAGGGATAAGATTAATTTTATTTCCAAATAACATGAATCTATTCCATTGTGATATCTGAAGGAAAAAATTATCCCCAACATCGAACTCTATGTACCGTCCACAGTTGATAGCATAGTTCTTTTTTGGACTCTAAAAAGACTAAATATGTTCTTGGATGGTATGAACCTTTTCTATCAACTCTAGCACATGACTAGGCCCATTAATATCCAGCTCACCAAATCCATTCCAAAAAGAAGGATTTCAACATCACATCCAAAATATAGCCCCTTATAGTTCCATTTATACTCTAGTGGAATAATTTGTTGTATGTGAACTCAAATAATGGGAGGTGTTGATCCCATCCTAATTTATCATCCACTGATCATGTTCTCAATTTTTCCTCAAGTGTCTGAAAGGTCCTTTCAGATTGGCCATTAGTTTTGGGGTGATATGATGTACTGAATTTTTAATTTATTAACCAAAGCAAGTTAAATACATTTCTATAATTTAGATTTGATCCTTGGATCATAATAAAAAATTATGGAATGTGACACACCATGAAACCTCACTACTTCAATTATGTATATCATGATTACTTGTTCATGAGGGATGTCTTCAGGAATATCATTGAAATTGTATTTCTTTGTGATTCGATGAACTATAATCCATATTCCACTGATTCTATTGTATGTCCTTTGAATATCGGTGAAGAATGCCTTTGTTATATTATACCGCATCCTTGTTGGAATGGGTAGTGGTTATAATTCCCCTTTAAGAAGTTGTTTATCTACCTATATATGATAACCTACCAAGAAAATGTCAGTGTATTCATCAATTTCCCTTTTCATATTTTACCACTAGTAATGATCATGAAGGTCCCTATATGTTTTAGTGATTCCAATATTTATTGAAAATGTAGATATGCGAGCATCATCCCTATGATATTGTTTCATATATTAGATATATGGGACATAATTCCTTGTATAAAACTTCAATCATGATTAATTTTTAAACTCAGGAAACATCCCATTCTTCACAACCTCTTTTTTCTTTTCTAAAAAAGGATATTCTCCATGATATTTATTGATCTTATCTAGTAATGATGGATGAGATATTATTTTGGAAATGTATGATTATTTCCAGACCCATATTATACCCATTTTAAAGTTTACTAGATCCTTAATCAAAGGATCTCCTTGATTCCTCATCATTTCCATCACAAGATGTTATTTTATACATAATTCATTGATAACTTTGTTTCCTATTTTTTTTGGTGATAAAAAATGGAATAGATATATTCTTTAAGAAGTTACAAACATATCCTTTATATCTTGTTCGAATTATTGTGCTTTGTGTGTATATATAACAATATACCCCATATAGATAGTGTATCCATATTTTAAGAGAAAAAATAACTGCAGATAATTCCAGGTCATGCATAGGATAATTCTTTTCATGATGATTTAATCATCATGATGAATAAGAAAAAAACATTTCATTTTTCATTAGGACACACCAGATCCATTTAGTAAATCAATCACTAGAAATAAAAAATAGTTTTTCTAAATAGGTTAGAGTTAACATGGGTTTAGTAACAAATCCTTTATTTAGTTTTGTGAAATTTCATTCACACTCGTTTTTCCAGATGAACTTTCCCACTATTCTTTTTAATGTGGTTAGTAGATTAGAATGTCATGAAAGTTTTCCAGAAATCACATATAATATATTTATATGACAAGGAATATATGAATATGAATTACTATTATAGTATGAGGCAACATCTATTCAACCTTTATCTTCATAGGGTCATCAGAGATTCCATCCTTGGATACAATGTCCCCCAAGAATAAAACATTTTTAACCATAAATCAAATTTTATAAATTTCCAAAATAAAGTATCCTTCCTTAGAGTTCCCAATATAACCCAAATATATTCCTCATGTTTCACATGATCATTGGAATACTTCATAATGTCATTAGAAAAATACATGACTATATAATGGTATACCATAAAGACTATATTTCTAAAGTCCATAAATATATCAAGAGAATTAGTCAATTAAAATGGAATAACTGAAAACTCATAATTTCCTTTTCTATTTCAGAATGACGACTTTGTAATATATTCCCTCTTCCCTCTCAATTGATGATTACCAGATTAAAGGTCTAAAATTTATAACCATTGCACCCCATGAAGCTGATCCAATAAATCATCACTCGTTAGTATATGGTAGTTTTTATTCATTGTGATCTAGTTATGTTCTCTATAATAAATTCATAGATACACTAATTGATACTTATTATTTACAAAGATAATATGTGGTCCCTATGGATGCACACATGGTCTGATAAATCCCTTATCTGGAATATCATGTTGTTTTTTCTATTATTTCTTTATCTCTATATTTTTAATTCAATATGGGGTCTTCAATATTTTCTTGGATCAAGGTATGAGTTTAATAGATTACTCTACAACTCTTTCTAGGTAAGTTCTAGGAAACTATTTAGGAATTTTCTCAATATATTCATAAACTATGTAGAAATCCTATACCATTATCCTGTCATTTCCTTTTCCCTCTTCACATATCTTCTCTAAAAAATGATATGGGTGGTTCTTCTAAACAAATATCATGAAACCATATACCTCTTTAATAAATTATAGTTTGATTGGAACTCAAGAATATTGAAATTTACTTGATTTTATAAATTTCTTATAATTATAAATTGACATCCAGGCTTTACCAAGTATACTTTTGAATTCCACAATTGAAATGACTACTTGATTTACAATTCGATGTTACCCTTCCAAAATAAATATGTAGTTTCTATACACTATTTATGGATGGATAATTCATCCATGAGTATTAAATGATAACTCTAATTCTTGTAGTGTATTGATTTAATATATATTCTTTGAAACTTTGATGAAATAAATGAATTTGTATAACTACAATCAGACATAGTGTATTCTTGTTTTGAGAGCACAACATGTGTACCTTCCACAACTTCATTTGGAGCCTCCACTTCCACCATTATGATACAATCTTCTTGACCATTCCCTCATAGCCAATGTTAAGGATGATGATGGTTTCCCAATATTATATTCTGATTTGAAAATTGATTAGTAATGCTCCCAAGATGTCCAAACATGAAAATTTAATCATTCTATTAGGCCTACACCATCTTACATATTTTTTTATTGTGGATATTTTCAGGATTCACCCCACCATGGTTGTTTCAAGCTATATAGCCATATTTTATGAACCTCTATCACTTTTCACTCTAAGTCATCAAGTTCCATGAATGATTCCTCTAACATTTGTTACATGTTGTAAGATTAACTTTCATTCAACATCTTCTAGAATCAATATTCCTTTATGATTTTTTTCCATTTCTCCCTTCTTTTCATTCGCCCAATGTGACCACTGTGTTTCTCCAAAATCCCATTAAACCATATTAGCACAACACTATATTTTATCATATATTCCATAGTCTCTATTTTCTAGATTCATCCTATTATGGTGTCTCAGTCATCCAAAGAATCTATCAACTTTCCCTAGAGTGTCCCTAATAATTCATGTTGTGTATCGATTACATCTTATAAATTTCATCTCATTACTCCCACTGATTCTTATTCAATATGTTCCAAATATTTGGATTCCTTATCCATTTTCATTCACATCCAATGGAAAAATATTTATTGAAAATGATACCCAGGAACTCGACCCACACTAAATAATCAATCTCCCATCATGGAATAATGTTTTTAATTAGTATCCACCACTGATCAGCGTTTCCTTCTAAGTGTTATAATACCACATGGAAACGCTAAACCCTAAGGTGGAAGATCTATTCAATGGGGCACCTAATCTGCAACTTTCCACTTCAGAGTTTTCAGAAGCTTCAGGCCTGCTAAATCTCACACTGGTGGCTCGATTCAGCTAGAAGAGACCTTCTAGTCGATGCCTTCGACCGGTTTGTTTTCAGGTCTTGGGATCTCCAGGAACGAGCGGTGGTAGGCCTGCTAGACAGTAATCAAATCATGGTTCGGTTCGAGTCAGAGGTGGATTTGATCCAAGCATGGGTGAGAGCTCCCCGTGTCTTCAACGGTTCACGTTTCCTGCTACTTCGGTAGTCCTTTGATCTACATATGAAGCATGATTCGCCTCCAATGGCAGTTTGGGTAAGTTTTCCTAAACATCCATTACTGTTTCAAAAACCCTCGATAATTCGTATGTTGGGGAATCTGGTTGGTCGGTTACTTCGTACGGATAGTCGTACGGAGGCTGTATGCCATCCAGTGATCCCCCTGGTATGTGTTGAGGTTGATGCCTCACACATTCCATTTGATTCTGTATGGATCACGATTGGAGAGGAGTACCGTTGCAAGCAACAGGTTATCTATGAGGACTGGATTAATTTCTGTGGCTCTTGTAGGAGGATGGGCCACTCGGTTGACCGATGCCGAGGTGGTTATACAACATAATTGGGGGAGGAACTTCATAGGAAAGGAGCTCCTGGGACCTCAGGTGTCATTGCTAGAAGAAAAACAGTGGGGGATGGTCTGGAGATGGACAGGGAGGAGAATTTAGTAGGTCCTAGTGTAAAATAGAAGGTGTTATGTCAGCCTAGGTTGGATATGGAGAGTAATGATACAGGGCCTAGCAGGGAGGTAGTGTAGGATGTTAGAAATTCTCCTTGCGTTATGGGATAGCCTTGTATAGAGCAGGCTGGTGTTGAAAAAGATGCAATTTCTGAAGAAGTGGGTGTCATGCCAGGGGATAGGAAATGTAACAGGCTAGACCCTTTGGCTACTCCCTTTATTTCATTATGTAACAGGTTTGATGGTCTGTCCGAGGAGTTCTTGGCTGAAGAAATGGTGGAGGAGGAGAATGCAGGGAAGGAGGATGAGTTGGTAGTTCTGGACAAATAACAGTCTGATGTATTCGTTGCTGTGAAGTCTAGCCAGGGTAAGGAGATGGAGGTGGCTCAATCAGGGGAGGTCTTGGGACAAAGTCTTGCTGTCCAGGACACCCCCAGTCTGGCCAGGAGCGGCTCACTGGTGGTTGGAGCAGTCCTGAGGTTGGAAAACTCGCAGGCTAGTGGCTTTGGGATGGAGTCACACGCCATGGACGAGGTGAATTCTCCGTTAGAGGAAGTGTGTTTTCCTTTGAGAGTGTATAGAAATCCAGATCAAAGGAGGGACCGCTTCTTTGAACATCCCAGAGTAGGGAAGGAAAATTGTAATGGTAATGAGACCCTGAGTGCTCTGGCTGGTCGGTCTTTCAGCGAGGTTGTTTAACAGGGGACCCAGGAATAAGTTGCAGGGGAAAGGATGGCTGCAACTACAACTAGGAGATCAAGGAAGGATTATTCATACCACCCGCGCCCAATGAGGACCAGGTCCGCTTCGAAAAGGGAGAAGCAGGTGACTATTGTAGTCAAGAAAGGCAGCGACATTAAGAAGGCTTCGCCAGACTTGGCTGCTCTGGAGAATCTAAGAAACCACATTCGTAGGGCGAGTTTTTGGAGAAGCCCAGAGTGGGAATCAGCAACTAGGGAAGAGAAACCGAGCATGGGTTGTGGTGAAGACTTTGGGTACTATGAATTTTAATTTTGTTCTCTTTAGTTGTGCTTTTTGTAATGGTTTGCTGGATTTGGTTGGTTGGGCACTAGACACCCCGAAGCCGGCTTTATAAAAAAAATGATTTTCAGTATCTATTATTTATAATTCAATGGGTTAGTAGATCTACTAAATTAAGATTATCATTGATGTATCAAGGACTAAATGGTATATAGTCCCCATTGAGATGAATCTAAAATATCTTATTTATTCATTAAATTGTTCACAACTTGATGTACTTGATTAATCATCCTAAGTATGTTTTCAATCCAATAATCCATTGGAATGGATATATTACATCATCCATTGCACTCATCACTTATGTGGTTCCTCATATGTTTCTCCATTTTTTCTAGAATAATCTAACCTTAATGAAAACAATGTTCATTATAAAAATCATAAAAATTTAGAGGTATTTTATATCATAAAAAATAATACATAATATGTTATTAATATCCTCTAATATGAATTAAATTTTCAATATATATTTTATAATGTTTCATAAAAATATTTGGATTAACATAGCATATCCCCCATGACTGTCACACCAGGAGTCCAGAATGGCCTAATGTCATGCCCTAGTTATTGTTTAGTCTAGCTCAACGTGATATTTTTGATTTTTTACCCCTATGTACAACTAAATCATAGTCACATCCAACTATATTATCTTGAAATGAATTTAATTTTTTGGAATCCATTTACTTAATAATTTCTAATCTACCAGGTTTTTTTCCTATATCAAGACATGTCACAGGGAATCTTCCAAATTTTTTCATGCCCTAAATTCTATACATAACTAAACATCCCTTTGATAGAAAAAATTGTATCATGCCTTTTTGTTATATAAATTTTCATTACATGGTATAAACATAGTAACTATGAAAGTATAGTTTCATGGAAATAAGGTACATAAAACATAAAAATATAAAGCATTCTTATAAATCCACTTGAATGATATTTTCATGGGTTCAAAATCAATTAAATTTTCTTAATATAATAACATGGTGAAAAACATAAAATGAAAGGGTTGAGAATGAGTACTAGTAGGTTTATAAGCAATGAAAAATATTTTATGTGATCATGATGAATATCAATTAGAACATGAGGCATAATAATATAGCTCGAACAAAAGATCATGAGGCATAAAATGAACATCAACCATAACTTGTAAATATGGGCGAAAAATTTAAATTAGAAATTCATATGTATAACACCAAATTATATGACCATGGTTTCATAAATAAAATATTTCCAATGTTATTCCCCAAGGTATACTAAAACTTTTCATCTGTAGAGATTTAATTTTTTACCCAATGCATTAAATCACTATTATGGTGAACAATTAATATATCTTAATTTCATGTGATTCACATATTTCATAATTAATTATTTCATTAATAACCTTTGTTAAATAAAGAACTAACTTCTTATCAAAATTTTGATATACAAAATAATTTTAATACACAACCATTATATCATTTTTAACCAGCAAACAAAAATGTGGCCTTCATACATGTCAATATCCAAAAAAAATTCTTTTTTAAATATTTTCTAATACCCATTGAAAATTAAAGAGCTTTTTGTATTAAAATAAAAAATAAATTATAATTTCATATGTGAATGTGGTAAATTTGATATGTTAATCCGACATCTTGAGGAGAATGTAATATAGTTTTTGAAAAGGGTAAAATGGGAGAATACAAAAGACTCCTATTCATAGCAGACTATTACTAAATTAATTAGATAATATAATGTTGAAAAAATAACTATGTTTTAAATTTATAAGACATACCACATGAAATGGAAACTTGAATGAAAGAGAGAAGTGGAAATTTCCATTACCTTGAAGAGTTATTAATAAGACTTGAGGATGGAAACATGAAAGATTAAGGAAACATTTGAGGGACTATATGGGAGGAGAACCCACCAAAATTCATAGGGGATGGATTCAGATTGAATTTAAATTGATACATGGGTGGTTATTTATATCAAATGTAGGGATTTTATTAAAAAATTTGTAATAATGGTCTTGGAAAAAAGGTTAAGGAAAATGAAAAACCAGTGTCTTAACAATGAAATTCTATCCTATTTTTTCACATTTTGGTAAACTTTTATGATATTTTAATACAATATAACTGAACAAAAATTTTTAATACTTATTTTTGACATGCAAATGTAAATATTTCACAATCTATGTTTTTAAAAAATCAAATTTTCCTTTTTAGACATTGGAAAGTCACTTATTGTTTTATAAATTTATTAAATATAAAAAAATAAAAAATATTAATAAAATAAAATTATTTTGGTATTGGAGTGTGTTTAATTAATTTTTACATTATTATGACAAAAATATGATATCATAAAATATTCTGAAAACAGAATAATTTATTTTTACTATTCATGATAAAAAATGTTATTTAAAAAAAAACTCATAAATTAAGCCTTCAAAATTTTCACATGAAGATTTAAAATATAATATATATTTTATTATAAAATAATATAAATTTTATATATTTAACTTTTAAATATTAAAATACTAATTTATTTAAAAATATAATTTTATAAGGCATGTTCAAATTTCATACAGTTGAAAAACATTTCTAGGCAAATATTAAATTATTTTATCATTTATATTTGTATATGTGTGTTTTATACCTCAATATGAATAAAAAATATTATTCACAGTATATGATTTTATAGTAAATTAATATATGGTTTCTAGAGAAATATAATATTTTTTTAATTGTGTAAAAAAACCAATAATGAAATTCATCTAAATTAAACATATATTGTATTAAGAAAACAACATTAATGAGAGGAATTTATGTAATAAATAATATATTTATTAAAATTATTTTAATGTTTATGTAATAATGGCATGTACACATAACCCCTTATTACACCCAGTTATGAGATAATGGTAAGGTGTACGATGGTTATAGTTTATTTGGTTGCATCGATAAACATTAACCAAGTGGTTTTCTCAACTAACTTTAACATCTCATATAGGCAATTTTGTTCACGATTTACATCTTGAATATTGGCTTGAGCATAGTTACGGGTGATCCCTAGTGGTGATATCTCCCTCGTATGTACTGCTAAATGGGCATGAGGTGACACGACTCTACTGGCTGAGTCTATCGATTATCCTTTCAATATCAATCATCTTTTTTTGTTACATCTTATAAACACTAATTATAACATTAAAATTATCAAAAAACGGTATAGTTTAAAATTTTCCTATTGAAAAACATTAATATTGACCAAAAATTAGATTTTACCAATGGTCATATAATTATATAATCACAATGGTCACATTACCTTTATACCCTATTAATACAACATCATTATTTCTCTCAAAACTCACTGAAATATCTATCTATTGTAATATTATTATTATACAAGATGTTTTTAGATTTACTATTATTTTTTTCTTTGACATACGTTGTGGGGGATATGATTCTAGTAGAGTGTATGATCCTTAATTTTCCATTTTATCTTTTTTATATAATATTCTTTGTCCCGTTGTAATATTTTGTATATTAATTTTTTTATAGGTGTCTAATTTAATGATCATTATTAATGAGATAATTTTTTTGGTATCTATTTATTTTGTACATGTATAATTATATTTAACAAATATTTATATATGGAAAAGACATCATTTAATATTTCTGGGTCGTTATAGTCTAATACAGATCGTAGAGAAATTGAATTGGTTGTAGCTTCTATTTTAAGCCTCAACAATTAAAATTAACAGATTATTAACTTATCTTCATTACCATTAGACATTTTCAAATTATAAATTTTAAAAGTCTCACACTTTTTATCACATACAACCATCCATCAACTTCTAGATTTGGAGTACATGGTATCTTAAAAATTCAAGTATATGTTTCGTTGAATCCTCTCCTAACAGTCTACAAGTTATGGGATTTCTAAAACACAATGAATTTCATCATAGAAATATTATTATAAATCACATTAACTACTTAATGATTGATCTATTTAGTGGATTCCTATCATATCTAAATAACTAGCTTACATTGATCAACTCTTTCCCTCTAAAGTCTCCAATGGCTAGATATGGCAGCACCATTACTACCAAAATTAGTTAAATTGACCCAAAACTCTAATAAGAACTCCCAAGAAGTAAGAGGAACCCAATTTATAAATGATAAGAACCTGGAAAACTCATCTGTGTCCAAATTCATGAAATAAAAGGCAATTAATGATTTAATATTTTCATTGAGGGATATGTAAATTTAATCATGGAAAATAATTTTTTTTATTTATAACATGCTCGATCTTTGTGATTTCACTCACATATTTATCACTCTTTTAAATATCAAACATTCACCCCACATGTTAATTTTTACTATTTTAGTCTTGATTAATGTTATACTATATGATCTTGTATAATAAATACTCATTCACAAAATAGTAAACCATAAAAGGATAACATTAATAAATAATGATGGGATCAGGATCCATTAACTATTTTTTAATACATAAAGAATATAATGGATTAATATTTACCATAGGTTAATTACGTAAGTCAATACCTGAAGTAAATTATAATGCCTCCAACTCTCGGGAATTTCCCTTTTTTGGACTCTGTCGGCACTCGACTTGAACCTATTTTTCATAAATTTCTCTGATATTTTAAAATTTATACTCACACTCAGTGAGGGGAACTCAAGATTTGAAATTATATTTACCACGTAAATATGGATATGAAGGCCCTTACGTAAATTAATTA
Source organism: Viscum album (assembly GCA_963277665.1). Lineage (NCBI taxonomy): Eukaryota > Viridiplantae > Streptophyta > Magnoliopsida > Santalales > Viscaceae > Viscum > Viscum album. The sequence goes on along the minus strand of OY728134.1, from coordinate 1,178,773,804 downwards.
TAGAGTTATGATGTTCATATCATCAAACTAATATTATTGATACATTTGAAAAACAATATTTTATTTTTTCTTAGCCAAATAAACTAAATTGCTAAAATATTTTCATCATTTTCAAGATCATTTGGAAGTAATGTAGATCCTAGAAAATTAAATTACCACTAGGGACATGTCTGGCTTGTCGGGGCTGGAATATACCAGTCTGGACCATGTATTTATCTACATTCATTTAAAGGATATTTTTAATATATATTTATATAAAAATTATAATATAAAAGAATAACAATATTCAAAATAAAAGGAATAAAAGGATAACTATATTCAAAAATATATTAATAATATAAAATTTTAGGTTTCAATAAATGTTAGAAACACTGAATCTAAGAAAACATTTACAATTTTCAAAAATTATAAAATGTAATTTAATTTATGAATGAAAAATAATGTTGAACGAAAGCATAAAATGATCCTTTCTCAATTGAATCCTTCAGTTTGATTCGCTCATTGTCAGGGTTTCAGTTCTAAGATAGTCCATGAATGGAATCCTCTATATCATAAACATGTTCACCATATAGCATGGATCATAGATTCACATATATCTTTTTTAGTAATAGAAAATAGAATATTATTACAATAAATCTTCAATCACGTGAAGAACGTTAAATCTATTGAGGAGATAAGATCATTCAAACCATATTCTTTCATCGAAATCTCCTCATTAACTTTATAGGACAATAGAAGAGATCTTCTCCAATTAAATTCATCTGATGTGTAGAAATTATGATTTATGAGGCTAAAATGAGAATTTATTACAAGGTTATATTTTCCCTAAAGTTCACTTAAGTCATTGAAAATTAAAAACATTCAATATAGAATTTTATAACATGTATGACATAAGAAACATGAAATAAACTTCAAAAACATTTATTAGTCCCTTCTGCACTATAAAATTTTACATTTAAACATAAAAACCATTAACATGTCCCATAATCACCACCATTTAATTTCACAAACCTTGAATATCTTTGGTGAATTTGAAAAATTCTATTTTCTCTTATTAACTTTTTTATCAAAAAACATGTGACAAAATTGAAAAATAAATTCAATCATCATTATTATAAATATTAATAATATATTTTTAATTACTTTTACTTTTAAATTATTACACATGGACGTTCACCTACCTCCATTCATGTGTATCAATTAATTATATAATCTTGTTCATTTGAATAGGTAGAACTTGTGTATACACTTGGTGTGTGACAATTTATGTCCCTATCTCCATAGCAGAATGTCTAACCCCCAACCCAAGAGTGGGGTCCATCAATCCATCCTGGCCCCTAGGGACATATGTATAGTCATAGACATGACTACCACCTATGAACACATTATTTGTTATACAATATCTTTATATAGTTGTATCTCATAATGAAGTATGGATAATGTTTACCCATTATTTAGATTCTTTATATATTTCAGGACCTTACTAGGCATAATTTACATCTATTATTGTTTACATTGATTTAATGATGTTAATACCATCCCAGTTAAGCTAAGACGATGCGATATCTCTTACTTAACTTCGATCAATCAAATTATATCTTGATTATTCAACCAATTATGATCCAAAAACAAGATACCTCCCTAGGGCTTCAATTTCATGGTTTTTCCTTTCACCAATGAACATTTTCAAGTGGTATAAATTTATAATGATCTCTAATATGGAGAAATGTACACATGTATAATGATTGGAAAAACTAATGAAAACTGTAACATGTGGTGTTCTTATCACCATGATATTCCTCAAGATCTAATCTACACAACCTCATAGAGACTAAAATTAATTTGATGATGTCTCAATACTTATGATCCCCCAACACATGTTAATTACTCATCATCTATGTCTTGTCATTATGATTTATATAGATAATTCGAAATAAATATTAATATTACTTTCATTGTATTAGGGTGTTCTCATTATATATGGGAATTAATATAACTTTTTAATGTGGCACAGAATCTCAAGAGATTAACTAAACATGTGCATTTTTATCTTTTTAGTACTCTTTAATATTACACTATGTTTTCTCACATAATAAATACACATTCACAAATAAATAAACCATAATTATGAGAAAATGAAAAAATAATGGTGTGATACTTTGTTGTTAACTATTTTTTATTCCATTGAGTATATAATTGATGAACAAAGACCCTATGGGTATTTATATAGTCAAAAACTTACCTGAATTGTAGCCCAAAACACTATTTATTTCTTTTGTTTAGTCTATGCTATCTCTCGACCTAAACATCTTTATAATAAACTCCCCCCATCCTTACAAAGTACATACACATGTATGTGATAACAACTCAAGATGTGAAATTACATTATATCACATAAATGTGGTCATTCATAACCTTATACAAATTAATGGTGGAGGGTCTATGTGAAAATAATAAAAATAAAATAGTTAATATATTATAAAAAAGCACAGATGTTATTTGTAAATTAAATAAATAATAAACCAGACATGCATATATTTTTATCAGCTGATGATCATTTAACCAGATATTATATTTTATAAGGAAAAGTATATTTTCTAAATTAAAACATGAAGATATATTTTATGTGTTAACTTGATTTAATTTTTTTATTGATATGTAAAATATGACCCAAAATATATTTATTTAATATAATCCAATAAAATTAAATTTGTGAAATTTTTTAATAATTTTTTATATCCATTTTTTCTTAAATAGGATCCCTAGAAATTTAATTAGTTCTAGTGATAGGTAGAGTTGGTCAGACCCAGACTCTATTGGTCTATACAATATTTATTTCGGAAGTCCTTTGAAGGTAAATAAATATATATTGAAATAATAATATAAAAGGGAAACAATATTCAATAGGATATATTTCCCTTTTTTGAAATAAGATTCTAATAGAAGCATTGAATACCCATTAATGAGAAGATTATTCTTTTTAATTAAATAATATGCAATTGTCAGTATTGTAAAATAATCTAAGGGAATCATTTAAATTTTAATTAAAAAATATTCCATGAAATTCTTGCCCTTTTTTTGATTTTTGAAAAATTAATCATTCTTTTACAGCTCGCTTTTTTTTTCAACGAAATACACCAATGAGCATCAGGTATATCTAGATAACATGCAACATACTCACATATTTCTCTGCATAAATTTCTATCACTCTGATAGCAACTAAAATGACAAAAAAACATTAATTTTTGTCACATCTTTTATCAAGAAATCCTTGATCATTAATAATTTGTATCATAGAGATTAAAAAATAGATTGATGTACAATCAATTGCAATGGGACCTTATCAAAACCAAATTTTCCAATCGTTGGAAAATAATTAATTTCCGTTTTTACATAAATATTTTCATGTTCTATAAGATTCCAATTGGTGTATCCCATGGTGTGGGAGAGGAATGAAAGACACCCAATTTAAAATTTTGAGTTTAGATACATGTTAATTACACTGGATAAAAAAACCTTTCCTAAATTTCATAAATAATTTTTTTAATTACATTTAAATAGAAAAACAATAAAATCCAAAGTAAGTGCAATTGTTGCGTTGTTCATTAGAATTCATCACAAAGATTCTCTCCACTTTAAATATTTCAATGTAGAGATGTTCTACGATAGGAACCATTTATCTTATCTGAATGTTATTCATATCATATGTATTATTGATCAACATTTATATGGTGATTTATTAATATATCTATGGTTGTTATGAAGTCCCATATATATTATGAAGCTCATAGATAGATTTGATAAGGGAAGAATAATCCAACCTTGTTAATATTTAGGAATCTCTCTAAGAACATTAGTTGATAAAAAACAAGTGATTATCAAAGAAAATTATTCCCAATTGGGTAGTTTCCAATTCAAGATGAAACGAATCAGAGATTACAAAAGGGTTATACTTTCAAAAAATTTACTTATGTCTCTAGAAATTAACAAACTTCCTGTTTGACTTTTTTTATCATTTAAGAATTAATAAACTTGTAATAAATGATTTTTCAATACCTTTTAACACTATATAGTGATATGTAATGAAATAATAATCATAAAGTAGAACATGAATCACACAAAAATAATTTAATTAACTTTGAATATTGTAAGTTTGATTAGAAAATTATAATTTATTATATTAACTTTTCTAAACAAACATCCTATGAAAAAAATTAAATATAAAATATAAAATCCTTATTCTAATCATTAAAAATATAATTGAGGTTGTTTACATATGATTTATCAGACTTAAGAATTCATCGACCCATGAAAATGGGCCCCACTTCATTATAAATTCAAATTCATTATAATATGATTATATTTTTGATACACTTATTTGGGGTCCATATTTTTATTTATCTAAAATGCAGTGACTCTAACCCACAATGGGAAGATCCATGAAATCTTTCATTTCCTCTAACTATATAAGGAATTTCATAGTTATTAATGAATCCTATGAACACATTATATATATATAATCAATTTTTCATATGATATATCATAAATAAAAATTCATACTTATGTTATAATCTGCTTATTTATTTATATATTTTGTGATCATTCAGTATAGAATTACATTCTCTTACCATATTTAGGGATTTAATGAAGGTACTACCATCATGGCCAACTATATAAGGACCTGACCTTATTTCATCACATAATATTGAATTTTAGTCAAGAACTTACATACTTTAATAATGTGGATATTTTCAAATTTATAGTTTTAGGGAATTGGGATAGAATATGTAGACAACCTTCCATGTTCATATAGAGAAGATAATATATAAATAGTATCATTTTCTTCCATATTAAAAGAATTTTTAATGAAATTATGTTTTCTTTTAAAAATCATTATAAAATTTTACATGACTTACTTATGTGTCTTACACATCCTTATAACATTTTAAATTCATTTATAAACCCTGTATGAGCACAAAAAACATAGTAAGGGATACAAAAACAATGAAATAAAACATTAGTCCATGAATACTCGCAACCCATGAAATCATTTTCAAAACTAAAAGATAGGCTTCTGAACCATATAAACATACCTTGTGAAACTTGAGAATACAATGAGATTTAATAAAAACATATAGAACATTAATTGAACAATAAATTAATCTTGGTATATTTCTTACATAATCTTGTAACCCTCCCAGCTACCTTATAATTTGAAACCCTCATGGCACCTTACAATTTTGGTAACCATCACTGTTACACTTGGAGTAACCGTACAGTTGTCCTCCAACATACACATAACAAATTAATTGGAGAGAGATATATGTCCCATCCTTCATCATAAACAATTACCAATAATTATAACATAATCATCCCATATGAATAATTGCATAAAAATATTGATTTTGAATTTTGTAAAACAGAATTTTAATAGAGTATTTTTAATGAAAAGCACCTAAAAATATCATATAATTCAAGTGATACTTAATAGATGGGATTTAATGTGTATATAAACTGTAAATACACAAAATTAAACATAATATAAACAAAACCCTTCACACAATAAATTTTAATACCACATATATAACGAAGTATAAGGTTAACCCAAAGAAAAAAAACCAGGTTAAGAATTCCATTACCGTAGGTTATTCTTACATAAAACATGTTTAAAAATAATTCATAATGGTTAAAAGTATTTTAATAACATCTTAGAGAATCATAGTTTTGTTTATAATACCTTATATGATCATTTCGTAACATCGTTTCACCCTTTAATTAATATTATTTTGTTCCTTCAATTGTTTTGGGTGCGTTCTTTAACTGATTTCCATGGCATGTTTGTATTTAAATTTCATGTTGTATTGAAATGAAATTATAGAAGAGAAAATAAGTGGTATTGATATATTTCCAAAATATATAATGATACAATAAATCATTTTTTATCATATATGATTATAGTTTATTAGAGAAAACATTAATGATGTTTCTTTAGATCATTTTTTGCAGTTCCTCGATAATTATGAATTTGTTTCATTATATTAAATAATTTAATGAATAGAAGTTAATACTAGAACATTTAAGAGGTTATATAATACAAATTACATTATGTTTCAACCATTAAAATGGTTTTACAAATATTTTGTGATGATGTAAAGGAAATTTAAAACACAACACCCATGATTTTAGTATAACGATAGATCTCAAATGATGTTTTTATAAGAGGTGTAGGGGGGAAGAGGGATGATGAATATTTTACATGAACATGAAAAATAAAGAATATAAACAATTATGGAGATTTTATAACTATAGGATAAGTGGACATGAAGAGAGTATATGCAAAGTATGTAACTTGAATGAAAACACATAAAAAGGAAGTGGATTCTTACATCTTGGACTCTTCTCGTTGAGATCCTCCTTAGGGACTTATGTTTTTCCCATTTGGTGAGACCATAAGAACTAGGGTGTGGGGAAGATCCTCGGGGTGGGTATTTTCCAGAACATATATAATGATCAAGGTTGAGAGGAGTGAGAGGAAGAGGGAAATAAGGGTCGTATTTATACCTGGGAGAGAATGGATTTTAAATTTTTTAAAGAATATTATAATATTTTTTTCCAAGACTATCAATAGTCTTCATTATTGTGATAAAAATTGTGAATAGATCATGTGAGTTCGAAACAAGTGTCCTTACATTAGTTATGATGTCATAACTATTGTATCTATCTTTTAATTTGAATATAAGGTATTTTACCGTATTTCATTATTCATAAAAAATTCACCAATTTCATAAAAATATAAAAAATACACCCGGATCATTTTTGGACTTATAGAATTAAAAAATGAACTCCATTTTTTGAAAATAAGTTTTTAAATATTATTAATTAAATTTTTAATGAAAATCATAATTTTTTCCAAAATAATAAATTTAAATTAATAACTCAATTTCTAACACCATGACAATATTAATCAACATATCATTATCTTATAACCATAATAATATAAAATAATTTCATAATTTAATATTAATTCGGATCATATTACTATTCATGTTACTATTCAAAATTGAATGTTACTATTCACCAAAAAACAAGTTGTTTCTATCAAACTCCAAATAACATTCTTGTCACAGTTGTAGATGGCCATTTCTTGAAATTAATATTATAAAATCAAAATAATTATGATTAAAGGATAGTTATAATTATCTACATAAAACAATGTTATATGAATTTCAATATATTTTTTCAAAACCTTGGGGTGCTACATTATCCCAACCATCTGGAAAAAGCACCCTCAAAATTTTATTTACTTATTATACAGATGAGGGTATCATTCTATTATATCATATTTAGATTCCCATCTTGCTTCTTCAACCATGTAATTATTCCACAAAACATTTACCTGGATGATTATATTATTCTTCAATAGTTGTTCTCTTCGATCGAGAATCTGAACCACTTTATCGTCTTAAGAAGGGTTCTCTTCCAACTGAAGTGCTTCTGGGATCAAAACATGAGATTAATCTAGCACTTACTTTCTCAACATAAAAACATGAAAAACATTATATTCCTGATATGAACTCGGAGGAAACGCAACTCAATAGGTGACCGGTCCTACATTATCCAAAATTTCATTAGGCCCATTGAACTGTGGACTTAGCTTTGCTTTCATAGAAAAACACATAACACTTTTTTTATGGTGAGATTATAAGAAAAAATAGATCACCTACCAAAAAATATGTCTTTCCTCCTATTGTATACATAAATTTTCTACCTTATATATTCAATCCTCTTGTGTTGCTAGATTATCTTCACTTTACCATCCATTTCCTCTTCTAATTCCTGTCCATTCAACTTCAATTCCCCAACATTTCCCCAAAAAGCGGGAGATCTACACTTCTTCCCATACAATTCCTCAAAATGTGCCATATATATACTGGAATGAAAACTGTAATTTTAAGAAAACACAACTAATGAAATATAATGATCCAAAGCTCCTTGGATATCAATTGAACAATCTCGAAGCATATCCTCTAAAGTCTGAATCAGTTGCTTTGACTTCCGATCTGATTGAGGAAGAAAGGTTATACTGAAATTTAATTCTATGCCAAGTGAATTTTGAAGGCCCTTCTAAAAGGTAAAAGATAACATAAGATCCCAGTCATATAAAATTAAAAATGAAACTCCATGTAACATGAAAATATCATCAGTTATGGTAGAGAAATCCGATCTAATGACATTGAATCTCAAATAGAAATGAAATGTTCAGATTATTGCAGTCGATAAACAACAACCAAAATCGCACTATTACATCGAGAAGTCTTAGGTTTTCCCACTGCAAAGTCCAGGGATACATTCTCTCATTTCCACTATAGCACTGGAAAAGGATGAAGTATCCCCTTGGGTAACTACTACTCATCATTAACTGATTGACATGTCAATAATTTCACTGTAAATAAAACAATATCTAATTTCATTAAATCCCACCAATAATAATAATGAAGGTCCTTTTACATCTTATTACTTCTAGGATGAACTGAAAATGAAGAACTATGAGCTTCACACAAAAAATTATTCTTCAATTGGAAATCACAAGGCACACACAACCTTTAACAAAATCATAATCCACGATCTTTATCAAGGTTAAATTCTAGAATCATACCCATTTTAACCAATTCTAACTTTTTCTATAGCTCGTGGTTTTCCTTCTGTGCTTTTTAACCCTACTTGATAATGATGAGAAAACTAAAACCTATAATAAATTAGAAGTATTTTCTATACCAATAAATTCTAATCCAAAATTCATCAAATCATTAATCAAAGGGATCATGTTCTAATAATAATGTGGTTAATGATGCATGATGTTTTTGACTCAAGGAATCTACCACTTTGGATTCTTTTCCCGTATGGTAATTGATCATCAAATCACAATCATTTATCAGTTAAAGCCATCATATCTTCCTCATGTTACGTTCCTTCTGAGTGAATATATATACTTCATAATTTTATGGTTATTTTATATTTGGTATTTGGCTCTGTATAAATGATGCTTCCAAATTTTTAAATCAAAAACCACAACTCCAAATTCCTAATCATGTGTGGGATAATTTATCTCATGAGGTTTTAGTTTTATTGAAGCATAAGCAATTACCTAATCATTCTACATCAGAACATAGCCAGGTACCTTCATTGAAACATCACAATTGATTAAAATCTCAATATTTTAGGAAGGCAATGATTAAACTAGAGCATTCTCCAATATCATTTGCTGTTAAAATAACAAACATCATATTCTTCTATCCAAATAAATTTAACCAATTTTTGTTAACATAGTTAGTAGGTTAGATAACCATGCAATGTTTTTAAAAAACCGTTATAAATAACCTTCAAATCCAATAAAAATGCGGATTTATGTATCTTTTTTAGGTCGTGGGCTTTCCTGAACAACTTTTGTTTCCGTAGGATCAATTTTTATTTCATCCTTATTTATAATGTACCCATGAAAATAAATCTATTGCAAGAGAAAATGAAACTTGTTGAATTTTCCATAAAGTTTCATTTCTTTTATGGTTTGAAAAACAACCCTTTGATGTTTTTAATAATCCTCTTTACTCTAGGAAAATACTAGAATGTAATTAATAAACACAACCACAAAAAAATTCAAGAACTCATGAAATATTCCATTCTTAATATTCACGAATATAAAAACTGGATTGGTTAACCCAAATGGTAGAAAAAAATTCCTAATGCCCATTTATAGTATGAAAATATGTTTTCAGGATGTGATCCTCTATCACCTTTAGCTGATGGTATCCAAATATCTAGTCAATCTTGGAAAAGTACTAAGTACCCTGGAGCTGATCAAACAAGTAATTAGTATGAGGCCAAGGAAATATGTTTTTAATAGTGATGTTATTCTGTGCTCTATAATAAATTCAAAATCTCATGTAACCATCTTTCTTTTTGACTAGAAATACAGGAGCACCCAATGGGAAAGTTCTAGTATAATGAAATCCTTGATCAAGCAACTCTTGCAATAGATTTTTCAACTCAATATATTCTATTTGATCCATTTATTATGGTGGTATTTGAATTGACTTATAATCAAGAACTAATTCAATTGTGAATTCGAATTCCCAATCATGTATGAGACTAGGTAACTCAACATAAAAAACATCAAGGCATTCATTTACTACTGGAACATCATTAATCTGTAAAATCCCCTCAATTTCAACAATATGTGAAAGATAAATTTAATTTCCATCATTCAAATGTTTCTCAACATTATGATATGTTATCAATTGTATGAGATTGTTCTAATATACAAACTGAAACACATTCTAAAAAACACCTTCTTTATCTCTATAATGAATCATATAATGATGAATATAAATCCAATACATTCTCTGAATAACACCAAAATTTACTAATCAAAAAGCAATAGGGTTTTCAACTAAATTCTTTCAACAAACCATAATAGAAATAATGGAACGTATAGACCCCTATAAAAACATTATCAATATATGAGTAAAAAAACAAGGTACCAAATGAAACTTCATTGGATGGCCTGATATCTATTGACGTAGTCATAAAGAATCTCACTACCCCATTCTTCTTATATTATGGATTCTTTTCATCATTCAAATCATCTATGGGTAGGAATTTTCATAATGACCCATCTCTCCTGATTTAAAAAACATAACAGTTTTCTTATCAGGATTAGTATTCGGATAATTTTCATAACAATCTCGGGCCATATTTCCAATCTTATCACATAAAAAACACTTCCTAGTTTTAGTGAGGCATTATTAAAGGAATTGTTTCTACACTTTTTACAAACTGGAAATTGTAATTTCATAACATCATTTTTATTTGGATAACTCTTACCCATAACTTTCCATCTGGGCCTCCTCTTCTCCTTGTTTTCAATGTGCATGTGATAATTAGTAAACTTTATATCTACCCTATAATCACCTAAAATGAAGTTTAAAACAACTTTTTAATTCACGTGAGGCTAATTATGGTTGATACCTTTTCTTTAATCTTCAGTAAAAGAAGTTTATTTTTCTATCTTGATCCAAAATAAGATTTATAGAATACCTCGCATATCAGGTGAAGCATCCTTCAAACAAAAAAACTAAATCTTCAATATTTTCCTTCAATTCAAGGAACTACTTCTCCATCCAAAGACACACCACCTTTAGATAATATTTTTTGAGGAAAAGACATTTAAATTCATCCCACTCAAAGGCATCAATATCTACTCTATCATTGATATTTTTTACCATTGAGAAATACTGATATGCTTAACCTTCAAAATGTTAAATAGAAGGACATATCTTTTGATTATCTGAATATAACATATCATCAATTTTTTTTTCAATGGCCTTAATCCAACCTTCAGCTACTACGGGGTCAGAAGATCCATTGAAAGAAAGAGGGTGTTGTCTCATAAAATGGTCCACTTTCATCAATTTCATTTTTTGTAACTCTAGTTATTATCTTTAATGGATTCCAACACTATTTATTTTCTTCATTAGTTGAGCCATTACTATAACAAATTGCTCAATTCCAATCACTATCATTCTATGCTACAGATTCAGAAGGATATTGTTATGTCAGTGCCTCTCCTCTTCAACTGCCCTATTTCTTTTGTGGGAAACCATTATGAATAAGGATATATTAGTCGAAGGAACATGATAATATTTAAATGATATATATTTTCAAATTAACCATAATTTTAAAAAATTTTATGGTATTCAAGTATCATCATCCTATCCTGTAATGTTATCTAAACCATCCTCTAATAACAACTATAAGGACCCAACTTTATTACATCACATAATCCTGAGTTTTAGTCAATAACTCACTTACTTCCCTATTGAAGATAACATAATGTTTATATTTTTAGATAATTGGGATATAATTCATACATAACATTCCACATTCATATAGAGATGATTAAAAAATAGTATACATTTCTTCTAAAATATAATAATTTTTAAATATAACATATTTTCTTTGAAACGTGTTCATAACATTTAACTTTCCTTTATTATTTTTATTAAACAACCTTTAAACCAATGAAAATTATTTAAAAGCCTTGTATGAGCATAAAATTCACAGAAAGGGACATAAAAATAAAGAAATAAAACTTTAGTCCATGAATACATGTAACAATTGAAATCATTTTCAGAAATAGTCATACTTCATACCCAATAAAAATACATTTTAAATCATTGAATTTCCATGTGATTTACACAAAACCAACAGAACATAATTATTTCCATAAAGGTATATTGTAGAATTACATACATAATCATTTAACCCTTTCTACCTTCTTATAATTTCTAACTCTCACAAATACCTTACAATTTGTGTAACCATTGTAGTTACACTTGGAGTAACCATATGGAAGAACTCCAACATACACATACCCAATACATTAAAGATAGATATTCATCCCACACTTCATCATAAAAATTCCCAAGAACCAGAAGAAAATAATAAAATATGAATAATAAAATAAGAAAATTTCTTTTGAAATTTGATTAAGAGAATATTAAAACAGGATTTTAAAATAATATCCCCATAAATACATTGTATAATTCAAGTGAGACATAATAAGGTTGATGGAATAAGTATATCCATTGTTAATACACATAATTATATAAAATATAAATAAAACCTATCACACAAACAATTTTAATACCACAAAAATAACAAAGTAGAAGGTTTACCCAAATAATAGAAATCAGGTTAATAATTCCTTTACCACGCGGTTTTCTTACATAACACTTGTTTATAACTCCAGTATAATTATTAAAAGAATGTTATTACTATCGTAAAGAAACATATTATTGTTTATAATACCTTATATGTTTATTTTATAATATCATTTCACACTTTAATTATTATTATTTTCTTTCTTCCATTGTTTTGTGTGTGTTTGTTACAAGATTTCCTTGGCCAGTTTGTATTTGATTTTCTTGTCATATGGAAATGAAATTCCTTAACTCAAATTGAAATGGAATAGTATGTCTAAAAAATAACTAATGATATGATTAATTATTTTTTATAATATATGATGATGTATCATTATACAAAACATTAATGGTGTTTGTTTCAATCATTTTTCGTGGTTCCTCGATAATTATGAACACGATTCCTTTAATAAATTAATTTAATTCATGTAAGTTCATTCCAGAACATAAAGGGAGTTACATAATCAAAATTAATTTCTTTTCTATCCATGAAAACAATCTTAAAAATAGTTATGTGTGAAGTAAAGGAAATTGTAAACCCAACAACCATGATTTTGGTAAAACGACACATCTCGAATGACATTTTTATAAGAGGGGGAGGAGAGAAAAACAATATGATGAATCATTTACATGAACATGATAAAATATAGAATATATAATATTATAGATATTTCATACCTACTAAATTAGTGGGTGGGAAGATATTATAAGAGAATAAATGAATACGAAATAAAACACATGAAAAAGGGAGAGGATCCATACCTCTTGATCTATTCTCTTTGAGATCCTCTTTAAGGACATTGGTTTTGGCCTTTTGTTGAGACATGTAGCTCAAGGTTGTGGGGAAGATCCTTGGTATGGGGATATGGTAGAACATGGATAATTCTCTAGGCATGAGAGGTGTGATAGGGAGAGGGGAATGAGGGAGGTATTTATAGTTGAAGAGAAGAGGGATTTTAATTATTTTAATCATTATTATAATTTTTATGTCTATGACTATGAATAGTATTCATTCTTGATATAAAAATATTAAATAGAGCCTGTGAGTTCATAATAGTTTTTCTCAAATTAGTCATTATTACATAAATAGTGTATTTAACTGATAATTTGAATATATCATATTTTACCGTATTTCAATATTCACCAAAAACATCAATAATGTCAGAAAAATACAAAATAATTACCCAAACCATTTTTCGACAAGTTTTAGTCAAAAATTAAATCCATTTATAATGTATGTTTTTAAAATATTAATAATATAATTTTTAAATAATATTATAATTTATTCAAAAATAAAAATATAAATTCTACAAATAATTTTCTAACACCTTGAAAAATTAGTCAACTTATCATTATCTTATAACCATATCAAAATAAAATAATAATAAAATTTACTATTCATTATAGTCATATTACTATTCAAAATACGATTCATAAGGGTATGTAACTATTAAAAATAAACAATTTGGTTCTATCAGACTCCAAATAACTTACTGATCACAACCGTAGATTACCATTTATTGAAATTCAATTCATAGAAGCGGAAAAATTATGTTTAAAGGTTACTTATAATTATCAACTTAAAAAATATTTTATAAATTTAAATTTATTTTTTTAAAACCTTAGGGTGTTACAAACTAGTTCCCTTAGATAACACTTCATCAATTTAGAAGCAACAAATTTTAACTTGATCATTCAACCAATTCCATCCAGCCCATGATTCTCCCAACCCAAGTAACCCTACCACACCATTATTGTAATGGTTTTTTCATAGCATCAATGTACATTGTCAAATAGTACAAATTGATAATGATATCAAGTTAGGAGCCTAATATTAATTTTCCTAGATAAGAACAACTAATGACCCCTGAAGCATGTGATGTTCCTATTTGTCGTCCAGTCCCCATGATCTCATCTAATCTATAACAATAACTACAAATATAATGAGAGTAAGTCTCAATGATTCTGATCCCCCAGTACCTAATTATTAAACATCATCTATGTCCTGTCATGATGATGTATCTAGATCATAGGGAATATATATTTATGATTACATTCATAGTCTCTTGAGGTTCTCATTATCACATAAAACTACTATAAACTATTGATAAGACATGTAATTTAAGGTTATTAACTTGTAAATAGAGGACATTGATGTATCAACACTACACATGTATATATTAAACTATATACATGTAATGGTAATCAATATAAATAAAATATTTGTGTATAAGAAACCTACTAACAAAAATAAATCGTCTAAAAATAAGTAAACTCTTTATCCAAAAAATGACATATTAATTAAAATATATCTTCACATAGGAATATCTATGATTTAGTATATGGTAACCATGATCATTTCCTATTATAATCTCTAAAAAAATATATTGAAATCGGTTCTAATGGGTTATAAGTTATGCGAGAGTCATCTAATGAATATCCAATTGTAGATTCCATATAGGTGTGTATTAAATGTCCCAATAATAATTCACTATGTGATGATAGAGTCAATTTTCATCCAATATTTTTATTGGTGACTACACCTTGGTTCATGTTTTCCACATCTTCATCCACCTATTATTATCACAAAAGGGCCAAATTAATAAGATCCCCAAAACTCCATATGTTTCCATAATTTAGTATGCTTCTCCATATATGGTCCCACCCATTGAGTTGTAAATAATATTCTCTAATTATATTAATTTTAAAAAATAATGTATCATATACTATCTCAACCAATCCTAAAGGGATATCTATACATCTAAAATTATGATCAAATAATTTTTTAACCCTTGATAACCTTAATTACTATTAATTATCTAAAACTGTTAACATCAAAATCTCTAAAGTTATATTAACCCTCCTTTGATACAATTAATGATGTTTTGGACCCATGATACTTGGATCAATTTTGAATAAACAATATCATCACATCAAATAATTGAAAGGAAATGGGGAAACCCAATATTAACCATCCACTATTATAACAACATAAAATAATATTTAATATATTAAATTAAAAGGACCATTTCGATATGACAATTTAAAGTGTTTTTAAATACATTCAAATAAATAATCCCATATCTACTTCATCAGAAATGTATTTTTTGAACTATATAATAAACAAATAATTTTAAAATTATTCATCGACATTTTCCCCAAAATTCTCATCACATGATATTTTCTTGACATATAATGTGTAATAATAATCATAATAAATTGGGGAAATGGAAAACAAAAATATTATGCTCAAAAAATCAATAAGGGTAAACATATATAAGATGATATCATAGAACAAACATGGAATGAATAATATGGAAGGACAAAATGATTATCAAATAATTCCGTATAATTTATCACATATGA